>OZ020313.1:11269121-12517455 GCA_963971305.1 Arcuatula senhousia
AAATGACAAAAACGAATCATTAGTACCGGAGATTTGGTAGATCGCATTGGTCCTGACTTGGTACACGCATTTCAAACGAAATGGTGGATTAAACCAGATTTTATGGCGCCAAACCCCCTCTTCCACTGCGATATTAGGATCCTGTAATGACCATAGAACAATTTTTATTAGATATTTAAGATTTTAAGATATTTAAACAATTTCAGGAAGCCGTGTTGTATTTGTGTTACTATTAACAACACAATTGCTATATCAGAGTAAGTTCCTTTAGGTGTCATAAGCCCGGTTCAACACACTATTTTTAAATGTTTTAAAGAACACATGCTTTACACCTATCATGGGTATTGAAATGAAATAGAATTTAGAGTAAAATAAAGATCAATTTATGATTAAACGTCATTTTCGGAAAATTCACGTAAGTCTATGCAGTTTTCTACTTTCACTGCTTGTTGCACGTTACAGATAGGTGCACACATAACCTGTATGGAAAATTACATAAAGGTAACTTTGTGACTGCTTTCCATGTCTGCTCGTGTCTGCTATAGCAGACATCAAAGTTAACTTGCGTCTACCCATGAGTGGTCAAAGCAGACTTACGACAGCTTTTCTACGACTGGTCATAACCAGTCACAAAGTCGTGACTGCTTTAACCAGACCAGTCATTGCAACAAGTCTGTTATACCAGGGCCTGTTTAATAATGCAAGGGTTTAATTTAATATATATATAAAATAAAAACTAATTATAATATTCAAAATGAATTTCAACCACATATTATGTGATAGAACATAACTTTTGTCCTTTTACATTCAGTTTTTCAAGCAGACATTTCACGAAGTTCATTAGACCAGACCTGTCATAAATACCGGTACGCGACTGCTTTTAAAAGCAGACATGTAATTATGACTGATTTTAAAAGCAGAAATGTACAGTACTTGAACCGATCAATGCAACACTTTGACGGATCGATGACTGATCGGTGACGGATTGATGACGCGTTTGGACCGGATTGATGACTGATTGATGACGGATTGGTGAATGATTGGTGACGCGTTGTTGACTGATTGATGACGGATCGGACGGATTGGACGGATGACGGATACCATAGGTAACCGGGCTATCGATCCGTTATTTTGACTGATACGATCGATCGGTATAATTAGAAAACTCTTCTGTGAAACGAAGTTATCGTTTATACCTATACGTTTATAACATATATAACGCAACACAAACCAGTCACGGCGTTAATTTAATTTGTTTTAAATAAATTATGCTATAGTGTTAAATATAAGACATACATTTTCTATTTAAATATGTTAATATTATTAATTAAATGAATTTAATAATTGTTTACATAGTACTTTCTTTAAACTAAATAGGCAAAGTTCGTGTTCTTTTCTTCTATAAAAATAATACTAATATAATTTTATTTTATTTGTTCTGATTTTTAAATACAAAAACATTCTAAACTGTGCTGAAAAAATCTTTAAAATGAAAAAAGGTTCTGCTTAGAACAATTATTTCAACAATTTGTAACATCAGAGTTGTAACATATAATTAAGAACAAATAATTCAGGAGATATCAATAATCTAGTAAATTTTATTTATTTTTTTTAATTCACTGTGTTAAATTTGTTTGCATAGGAATATAAATCACATTTGCAAATTTCTTATGTAAAATATATGAAACTTTAGTAAAATCTTATATTTGAGCATAAAATTATATGACGGTTTGATAAAATTGACAAGAAATTGTTTGCGAAACAACTTTTTTCATCAGATTTGACACATAAATGGTATGTTAAGGAAAAATTGCATAAATACATATTGCTGCCTTAAAAATTAAGGTTCATAGAGTGAAGAGATTATGTAGAAAAAATTGTTCGGATATAAATATAGATCACATTTGCAAATTTCTTATGTAAAATATATGAAACTTTAGTAAAATCTTATATTTGAGCATAAAATTATATGACGGTTTATTAAAATTGACAAGAAAATGTTTGCGAAATAACTTTTTTCATCAGGTTTGACACATTAATGCTAAGAGATAAGTTGAAAAGTTGCATGACTACATATTGCTGACTCAAAAAATAAGGTTCATAAAGTTAAGAGATTATGAAGAAAATTTGTTCGCAAAGGAATATAGATCACATTTGCAAATTTCTTATGTAAAATATATGAAACTATAGCATGTATAGTAAAATCTTCTATTTGAGCATAAAATTATAAGACGGTTTAATAAAATTGCCAAGAAAATGTTTGTGAAACAACTTTTTACATCAGGTTTGACACATTAATGCTGAGACAACTTGAAAAGTTGCATAACTACATATTGCTGACTTAAAAAATAAGGTTCATATAGTAAAGACACAATAAAGAAAATTTGTTCGCAAAGGAATATAGATCACATTTACAAATTTCTTATGTAAAATATATGAAACTATAGAAAAATCTTCTATTTGAGCATAAAATTATATGACGGTTTAATAAAATTGACAAGAAAATGTTTGCGAAACAACTTTTTTCATCAGGTTTGACACATTAATGCTAAGACAACTTGAAAAGTTGCATAACTACATATTGCTGACTTAAAAAATAAGGTTCATAAAGTTAAGAGATTATGAAGAAAATTTGTTCGCAAAGGAATATAGATCACATTTGCAAATTTCTTATGTAAAATATATGAAACTATAGTAAAATCTTCTATTTGAGCATAAAATTATAATACGGTTTAATAAAATTGACAAGAAAATGTTTGCGAAACAACTTTTTACATCAGGTTGGACACATTAATGCTAAGACAACTTGAAAAGTTGCATAACTACATATTGCTGACTTAAAAAATAAGGTTCATAAAGTTAAGAGATTATGAAGAAAATTTGTTCGCAAAGGAATATAGATCACATTTGCAAATTTCTTATGTAAAATATATGAAACTATAGCATGTATAGTAAAATCTTCTATTTGAGCATAAAATTATAAGACGGTTTAATAAAATTGCCAAGAAAATGTTTGTGAAACAACTTTTTACATCAGGTTTGACACATTAATGCTGAGACAACTTGAAAAGTTGCATAACTACATATTGCTGACTTAAAAAATAAGGTTCATATAGTAAAGACACAATAAAGAAAATTTGTTCGCAAAGGAATATAGATCACATTTACAAATTTCTTATGTAAAATATATGAAACTATAGAAAAATCTTCTATTTGAGCATAAAATTATATGACGGTTTAATAAAATTGACAAGAAAATGTTTGCGAAACAACTTTTTTCATCAGGTTTGACACATTAATGCTAAGACAACTTGAAAAGTTGCATAACTACATATTGCTGACTTAAAAAATAAGGTTCATAAAGTTAAGAGATTATGAAGAAAATTTGTTCGCAAAGGAATATAGATCACATTTGCAAATTTCTTATGTAAAATATATGAAACTATAGTAAAATCTTCTATTTGAGCATAAAATTATAATACGGTTTAATAAAATTGACAAGAAAATGTTTGCGAAACAACTTTTTACATCAGGTTGGACACATTAATGCTAAGACAACTTGAAAAGTTGCATAACTACATATTGCTGACTTAAAAAATAAGGTTCATAAAGTTAAGAGATTATGAAGAAAATTTGTTCGCAAAGGAATATAGATCACATTTGCAAATTTCTTATGTAAAATATATGAAACTATAGTAAAATCTTCTATTTGAGCATAAAATTATATGACGGTTTAATAAAATTGCCAAGAAAATGTTTGCGAAACAACTTTTTTCATCAGGTTTGACACATTAATGCTAAGACAACTTGAAAAGTTGAATAACTGCATATTGCTGACTTAAAAAATAAGGTTCATAAAGTTAACAGATTATGAAGAAAATTTGTTTGCAAAGGAATATAGATCACATTTGCAAATTTCTTATGTAAAATATATGAAACTATAGTAAAATCTTATACTTGAGCATAAAATTTTATGGCGGGTTAATAAAATTGCCAAGAAAGTGTTTGCGAAACAACTTTTTTCATCAGGTTTGACACATTAATGCTAAGATAACTTGAAAAGTTGCATAACTACATATTGCTGACTTAAAAAATAAGGTTCATACAGTAAAGAGACAATAAAGAAAATTTGTTCGCAAAGGAATAAAGATCACATTTACAAATTTCTTATGTAAAATATATGAAACTATAGTAAAATCTTATATTTGAGCATACAATTATATGACGGTTTAATAAAATTGCCAAGAAAATGTTTGCGAAACAACTTTTTACATCAGGTTTGACACATAAATGCTAAGACAACTTGAAAAGTTGCATAACTACATATTGCTGACTTAAAAAATAAGGTTCATAAAGTTAAGAGATTATGAAGAAAATTTGTTCGCAAAGGAATATAGATCACATTTGCAAATTTCTTATGTAAAATATATGAAACTATAGTAAAATCTTATACTTGAGCATAAAATTTTATGGCGGGTTAATAAAATTGCCAAGAAAGTGTTTGCGAAACAACTTTTTTCATCAGGTTTGATACATTAATGCTAAGATAACTTGAAAAGTTGCATAACTACATATTGCTGACTTAAAAAATAAGGTTCATACAGTAAAGAGACAATAAAGAAAATTTGTTCGCAAAGGAATAAAGATCACATTTACAAATTTCTTATGTAAAATATATGAAACTATAGTAAAATCTTATATTTGAGCATAAAATTATATGACGGTTGAATAAAGTGTACATGAAATTGTTTGCGAAACAACTATTTTCATCAGATTTGACACATAAATGCTATAATATTTTGAAAACTTGAATAACTTCATTTCTTTAACTTTAAAAATAAGGTTCATATTTTACCAGTTTTAAGAGATTATAAGGAAAAATTATTTCCATTATAGAATTGTTAAGACCAAACATTTCTTTATATGCAAGCTACAAATGTATAAGAAATTAAAAATCTGATGTTTGAGCCTAATATGATAT
The DNA here is from genome assembly GCA_963971305.1 of Arcuatula senhousia. Lineage (NCBI taxonomy): Eukaryota > Metazoa > Mollusca > Bivalvia > Mytilida > Mytilidae > Arcuatula > Arcuatula senhousia. The sequence continues at coordinate 11,274,103 of OZ020313.1, forward strand.
GATGGTTTTATAACAATCACAAAAAAATTGTTTTCAAAATAACTTTATGACAACATTTTCAATGAGTTATTTTAAAATATAATATATTTGACATAAAAAATCGTATGAATTTTCGCATTTTAAAACAGAAATGTGTTATGTCTTTACATTAAAGTTAGACTTTAATATTTATTTAAGCACAATTCGGCTGTGCTTTGTAATATTCTATGTTCATGATGTTTAATTATTGATATGAAACACGTCTTATGTCCCGCTTTTACATTTATTTATATAAATTTCTATTTTATTCAAAGATTTTATGAATTCGATCAAGGAGTCACGTGATACAATAAGCGAAACGAACTTTAAAATTCCGCATTTTAGATTGAATTGACGCGTGACGGATTGGTAAATTGCATCATGGGATGCATTTGACGGATAGGATCGGACGGATTGGTGACTGATCGATGACGGATTGGTGACTGATTGATGACGGATCGGTGAATGATTGAGACCGGATCGATGACTGATTGGTGACTGATTGATGACACGTGACGGATCGCAAAAACTGTTGCATTGATCGGTTCAAGTACTGTAATTATGACTGTTTTTCAAGTTAACTTGGAACCAGTCGCGTGTCTGCTCAAATAAGTCGAATGACCATAAACTTGAAGTTAACTTGATGTCTGCTTTTCAAGTTTACTTACCGTAGAGGTTTTTTGTGCACCCATCTGTGTATGATGAAAACGATGTTTACTTACCACACGTTAGGTTACCACAATTAGTGGTTTTGTGTATCAACTGACACTTTTGCCAAAGTCCGGAATAGCCTTTTATATTATCAAATGAAACATACTGCCGGTATGATGTTGCAAATCCAATGACTTGTAAAAGCTATGATATGATCAAAATAATTAAGGAAATTATGGATATGGAGATGTCACCTCTCAAACTTCCCATCTTTTAAAGACCGAAGATTGTGTGGCTTTGCAAACATTATAAAATGCCTCTATATTGGGCAAGTACCTTTGATTTATTGTAATTTGATTTAATTAATTGACCAATTGAAAAGCGCGATCGTAATTAATTGAAATAAATAACAAAAAGAACCATCATTATAAGAGGACCTTGTTTTGAAAGCTTGCTTTATTAAAGGTAACATGGCATTAAGATGATAAATGATATTTATATTCGTTCTTATACCCACCTTTTATGTATTAGTTGTGGGTTGATAAAATTGTAATTTATAAGAAGGACCAAGCTCGCAATTGTGTGTGTAATGATTATCCACTTGGACATGAAAGATGTATGTTACCATGGTTACATGCTATGGTATCATTTCCGTTTGATGCAGTTATGTAGATCCACATTTTAAAAACGATAAAGAGAAAGTATGTATTTATACCTTTTTTTTAACAGAATCAATTCTTAAAACCTGGTCCAACCCGCTATTTTTTTTCAAAATGCATGTATCAAGTCAGGATCATTGAGATCTTCAATTTGTTCTAGACTATGAATTTTATTTGTTAGGTCATTTTTCTTGGAAATATAAGAATGATCATCCCAGTTCTGTAGTTTTGTTTTTACCTTTATTAAAGACTCATCAGGAAACCCCCTATAAGCCTCGTTTGCACCAAAAGACCCTTAAACTAAATATTCACATACGTAAGCATGCGAAAACACGCTTCATTTTAATTCATATCTTTTCTGTGTTAAGGGAGTTCGGGAGACTAAAAAATGACATATGCTGTAACAAGTCTTTTAAACTGGAAAATAGGCTAAAGATTTGAAAGATGACTGAAAAGATGCTCTGTTTTAGAGCCCCCAGCCTACTGAATAACACATGAAAAAGTTACACTTATCCTAAAAAAAAACCTGAAAAGAGGCCCTTTTCCGATTTACAAATTTATTGTGTCTGTCCAAACGTTATCGATTTTTTTTAAAAGCAAATTGAAAACATATGTAGTGTATTAATAATGATAACCGTGCGTAACAGTTGTCCCATGTTGGGAAAAGATGGCATATAATACTGATATTGAATGAACAATGATATCATCTTTCCTAAGAAAGGACATTAGTAAATGCAATCAATTGACATATAAGTCAATTAAGTAAGCAAATAAAAAGTTGACAAAATATTTATTAATCTTTTTATTTGACATTTTAACATCTGCAGCAATTTTAATTCGTATAGAACTGCCACTGTATAAAGCAATCAAAACACCTTGATAGAACATTTATTTTGGAAAAATACGTTTAAGTGATCGATTGTTATCTATGGTGATTAGTGTACCGGAACATATGGCTAGGGCTGCAGCAATCACACAAAAATAAAAGGAAAAATTAAGATTATCACACTGATCCATTGTAGCATAAATGATGACTCCTACCAGTGTTGAAATGCCTGGAAGTAAAGCAGTTATAAGTTTTATGTTTTGTTTTATATTTAAAAAAAAACAAATGATTATAAAATACTAAAAAAAAGAAAAGTGTGTCTTATGCTGTGTTTGTTCTGATCTTGCAAAGAAAAAAATAGACGTACTTTAGATACCAAGTGAGTAAAGAATGATAAGTCACTGGCATCTCGAAAGTGTCTAAAACTTATTTTGTGTAGCCAAGGCAATGAGCCTTCCAACTCTAGGTTCCAAGCATTCAAAAGAAAACGTCTCATGCGTTCTCTCTGAATTTTCTGTTCGCACTTTTCCGACTAAGATAGTTCCATAGTCATGGGACAAGATATAATAAAGTCTTTACTTGGTTCAAATTCAGCATTTTTAAGATTAATTTAAGTAAAACAATTTCTTTAGATCAATTCTTAGATGAATACGGTATTGTATAAAGACTGTATTTTCAACAAAATATATTTTATCAAAGCATCACAATGACGTCATCGAAATCTGTGTAAAAGTAATTTTTGTGAACAAGTGCTGAAATAATGAGGATTTTGAGTGGTTTTGGCAAGCTTAACTATGAGCGACACAGTCAACCACAAATATATTTAGTGGTTATTTGAGTTATTACAAATGATTATTTACACAAATTATTGTAGTGGTACTCTGTGCGGCTCATATTTAAATTTGCAAACAACCACTTATTTGTTTCCAGTATCTAAATTAATTCAGCCTCTTGGGATAGATATTTCATCATCAAAATAGACAACTTTCAACAAAATTATGCTGATGCAATAACCCTTAACTTCTTTACAGTGAAATTTGATATTTTCAGCCTATTTGAATAATTTAGAAATTTGTAGGCCGAATTTTGCTCTTATCAAACCTTGTATTTTTCATCATTTTGCCAATGTATCAGAATTTTGAGCTCTGAGCTATGGTGGAGTGATTATTTGACAACTTAGACTAAAATTTAATGGCGGCATCGACTCACATGTACATTGCCTGTATTTTGTTCTTTTTCTTTAGTTTCTACAATTTGGATATTTCTTAGCTTAAGTCTAAAAAAGTACAGACAATACCTTTTGTTGTCTTTTCATTGAAATACCATATGTCAACACAAGTTCTATAGATATCGTTATTACCTCCTACTATGCAACAAAACGCTCCAATGTACTTATAAACTTTCTTTTCCGTCGTCATTTGGAGGATTATAGTGATAAGTGCAATCATTAGCAAAAATGATGCTAAAATCACCACCACTTTAACAACTTTTATGTAATTACATAGTTTACATTGTTCTGAAATCAAAATAAAAAAAAATATTTCTCCGAAAGTATATTTATCAAAGAAATAATGTTTATTAATCAAAATTAATATTATGAAATATATTTTTTTTAAAGGAAAACATTACATACGTGAATCATTCGTCTAATTTATATAATAATAAAACATTTGTTATTTTATGGTCTTTTTTAGATAAATACATTCCAATAAAAACATCCAGAAGTCTTCAACATGACCAAAGGTCACTACTCGCCGATTTGCATTGTCCGAAGACTGAAAATAACATAATTTGGTTAAGGTTCATGTAAACGTATACCTAAAAATGGCATAATTTTAGACCGATGTGTCTGTAGAGCATCTACATAAAAAATTATAAATAAACGGAAGCAGGACCTAGATATAAAAATTTCTTATCACTTTTTATTATTATCTTTATGACTTTTCTATTATTTTAAAGTTTTTTGGGTAACAGCCTTGCATATGACCTTAAATATCATGGGACATTTAATCATAATTAATTAAAAGTGTTCACCAAAATATCAGTTTTGGGGTGCAATAGGGATATTTTGTCCTTATCCAATGACAATTTGAACGAAAAAATACTTGACCACCAAAAGTGAGCTGTCTTCAATTAAATGAGTGTTTGGATATTATAAGACGTGTCCATATCTAAGGTCATAATAATATGTTTTGAGCTGTACATATACTAAGATTGTCTTTAAAAAAGTTCAAAGTTAACTGTCCTGATTAACCTTAATATATTATCGGCATTTGTAAATATGTTTAGCTGTTTTTTTTCAGATGACTATTTTCTTTCATTCTTTTAAAACTTGAATAGTCCTAAGAAGCATCTTGTCTAGCAAAATTTAATGCATGGAACAATTCAGTTATTTTGAATTTTCTAAAAAACCAAAGAAAATTATGGGACAAGAATTAAATAAAAGTTTCAGCTTTTGTGGATCCAGACCACCAACGCCAACCAGAAAAATTGATACTCCACGAATAAAAAAATGAAACCACAGTTTCCTAAAACTACCTCCTATATGAATGAAAAGTTCAAGCTGAAAAAAAATAAAACCATAGATACAAAAATGGTTTATTATTTTGCAGTTCGTTCAGCTGGATTTCGGGCTTTTAGAAATTTTTACAACATGTTGACTCAAAGGTCGAAAAAGTTATGATAACCATACTGCAGTAGTTTTATCGTATCGGGCTTTAGTTGTTTTTGGATTGTTTTTTCTGGCTTTAATTTTGTCGGCTTCCTCGTATTTTTGTTGTCTTTGTTTATTAGTTTGGTCTAAAGTTAGCCATTTCTGATATCTGACATTCGAGTTTCTTTTTGGTACTCTATGTTTCTTGCCATTGTATGATTAAAGGAACACGTTTAAAACACAACATTAAATAGTAATATCTACCGTTGTACATGTAGCTGCTTGTGGTGCTTTTTGAAAGTGGTGATAATGTGGATATCGTTCCTGTAGTGGTGACCTCTGGTATTGTAAAGTTAATTGACTCATCAGTCGGATAAGTGAGAGGTGACACTAAATCTGGAAAACATAGATAAAAATGATAATAACATTTATTTATCATTATAAAAAATCGAACAATTTGTGAGTTGTGGTGATAATTAGACAAAGGTTTGAAGATCATTTTAGCTCAGAATGGTAATCTGTAAAAGTAATATGTTCGTTTTCGAAGAAGAGCAATTTGCAAAAAAATAAGATTTTCAATATGATAAAAAAGAATAAGGTTTTGTATCTGTATAAAATATTTTCTAAACATAATCACCGGGGAAATCTTGTTTTTTATCAAATTAAAAAGCATACAATATTTCATAAAAAAAATAAAAATTGAAGATTTTATGGTAATAGAAGAAAATGAGATGTGGAATAAGTGTACGCGACACAACCTACATTATAAACGTATATTTTAAATATCCACAATGGTAAACAGCCAGCAGCCTTCAATGTGACCAGTGGTCGCTGCTGTCATATAAAACAAAGTTGCAACGTTATGCCATTGTTAATGAAATACTTTATTTTACCGATTGGTACTGCTTAGTCACAATATTGGACTGTATTCTACTTAATATTGGATTGCTTTTAATTAATATTGGAGGGCTGGTAATAGTATTTTTGTGACTTTAACATTTTCTAAGTTAATGATTTAAGGGGAAAATGCAACAAGTATAAAATTCAACACTTTTTACAATGAATACCATGCATAGATTCGAACCCGCAATATTTCTCTCTGCAGTCTATGTCATTAAGCGTGCGGCTACCGATTGCTCGATTCAAATATTATAATTGGGGCATTTGAATCATTCTGATTGCATAAACGTGTATAATAAATCGATAACAAACATTATCTTGTCCATGGCTGGAATCGAATCCGTAGTCTCTCCCTCCGTAGTCCACTAAGCTAACCATTTTGCTTTGGAAGACTTAACGGAGAAGTGTTCACTTAGAGTATTTAGATTACTGATTGTTTTAACGTATGTAACATCACATATGAATTAATATATATTTGATCGTGTTATGCTTGAATACAAATGCTTTTAAACTGACCGTCTTTTTGCACATACTGGTATTTTGTATAATATTGAAAAACTAATGGCAGACAAAAACTAAAAATAGTAATATATTTTATCAGAATAGGAGCAATCATTATACAAAAAGAATTTTTTAAATCATTTTCAGAATTTTCCGTACTAAATCAAAGGGAGATAATTCCTATAGAATGAATAGGAACATTTTTTGTGAGTATCTTGGAAAAAATGAACGCTGACCCTATGTTTTTAAAAAAAATGTCTAAAATCTTCAAAAAAGGCATTTTCCTTCAGATGTGGAGCTGACTCTATAGTAGGAATTCTTCTTTAGGTGCCTCTATATGTTTTCTCCCTATATATTCTATATAAAAGTATTGAAACTTAGCTACTTTTAGAAAGCTGCTAGAGATCTAAAAAGAACTCCGACAACTCGTTTTATTTGATATTTTTATCTATGCATTCATGTCTATCAATGTGCAAAAAAGAAATGAAATAAATCTATAGTATAATTATTTAAGCCCTGGGACACTTTAAACAGTTCATCAGATTTTTATTTTTCTGCTGTAAAAAAATAAGGTAGGATCCAAATTTATATTAAATTCTGAACATTAATATTTTTGACTCAAACGTTTTTGCTAAAAATTAATATCGTATGTGGCCTTATAAACATTTGTGCAACTCCTTATATTTTCTTCCCTTCTTGCTCTTAAAATTGTAGGGGATTGATTAATATAATCTTTTATTTTTCTATGGAAAGAGGACCCCCCCCCAAAAAAAAAAAAAACACATTCATGTATCCGCTATTACTGACTGTTTTGTTATTTTTAAATGTTTTTGTTTCAGATCTTACTGAGGCAATGCCCTTCCTGTAGCAAAACATCGTCAATGGCAATATCACCATGATAACCAATACCTATTATACCTTCAAATACAATCTGAAACACAATTAAAAAATACTTCACATATATGAGAAAGCATCAGATGTAGAAATAGTGTGCAGAACACAATGAACATATTTAGGCAACAATTCGATACTTATAATTTTTTGATACATGGAAAACAAGAGGAGTGAGCGATAATCGTTTTATCATCTTTTAAACAAGATACAGGTTTTAGTCTGCTTCGACAGATCGGAACTTGAACAATAACTGTAAAACGATTTCAATCATACATTATATGAAGCCTTGGGTTGTAACGTTATTTGAGCATTTTTCCATGGCTGACCCTGTGCATCCATCTTGTTCCAAATGGGTGAACTAAGGTTGCTGTCGTTCTTCATATAAACATTAAGGGCATTAATGTTTGACCCAAACATGTTGTACCAGAATGTCAGACAATAGGAGGGGCTGTTAGTCCCCACAACTTGTAGAGGACTGATTAATCGTGCCGTGTCGTTTTGTATTCTGGGTGATGAGGATTCAATATAGTAAAAGGCTCCATCTGTAAACAAACATGAGTTAATTTCATTAAATTATGAACATTTTCAAGCTGACAAATACAAACTAAACATGTATTCAAGATATTTATTGTTTACAATATTTAAATGATAAATCTTCACATTTAGAAACTTTAAGGAGAAATAATTCAGCATACACAATATATCTTTGATTAAAATTCCTTCAACATTTTTTGCCGAATCAAGAAGACAGTACAACTGAATAGTATAAACAACTTCATACTGTAACAAGATATCTTGCTAAATTTTAGGTACATAAGACTAAACGGAGATAGATGGTTTTGATTATGGGACCAACAATCAGTCAGGTACACATAACAGTTAAAAAGCTCTTACGAATACTAAACATTTCGGATATAAATTTCGATTTCAAAATGTATTACAAAATGTAAATTTACTGCAAATGTATAGTTTTCCAATTTCAAGTTGAAATAACATCCCTGTAAATTGTTCTGTATATGCCTACTTCCTGATGTATGATCTCCTGTTGGACCAGTGTCTTGGGATGGTGTACCACCTGATTGCATCGTCCAATCAAATGTATCTGTTTTGTCTTGAGTCCAACCACATGGTCCATAGTCAAATGGACAATTGAATTGTTCGAAGGCTTAAATGACAAATATTTTATTAATTTGTGTGTCTGTCATATGGTTATTTTTATAAATCTTTGGTAAATTGTTTTTACGAGAGTAAAAATTAAAAGTACTTGGTTAATTTGAAATATGATATCGAAATGGCGGAGTGGGGAGTTGGTACTTGTAACGATACCTACAGATGGGTTCAAACCTAACCTGTACACAAGTTTTTTGGTTTAGTTAACTTTGTTTGAAGAAACAAAATAGCTAACCCCATTTTACCCAAAACGAACCGTGGTACGTTTTTTTTCAAGTTTTGTTTGGTTTGAAAAACAAAACAAACAAAACCATGCCGCTGCTTGGGTTTACTCTGACCAAAGCAAGCAAGGGATTGGGTTTGATTTGCTCTAAAGAAACCAAAATGGGTGCTGTTTTGGTTTACTCAGGGGAAATCAATCTAATATAATGTTGAATATCTGAATCATAATTCAAATAAAACAATAAGCGAACGAAATATTTTTTTTATCGAGAGCGAATATCATGAACTATTTCAGACGTTATTTCACTGATATTATTGAATCATCTGTGCATGTTCGTGCTTTGCTCTTAGCAAACCAAACTAGGCAGCTGGGTCAGTTAACTCTAAAAAACAAACGAAGGCGCGTTAGGTAACTTATCTAAAACAACTATCATATGATTTTAAATGTTTAAATCACAATTTGAATTAGATTGAGACATTAAGTTATATTAAACCATTTTAATGACGTCATTCTATTGTTTAAAGTGTGGATTATTTTTTACGAATTCACTGCGCTGTCTATTGTCATGATCAGTGTTCCATCAACTTTTCACGGTCCACTGATCACAAACCTTCAGGGCAAACACTGGGTTTAGATTACCCGCCGGGAGTGATTAGTTTTCAAGAAATTTACCTTTTTAAAGGGTCACAAAAATGCATTGAATACATGAATCAAGTTTTATTCAACTAAAACATAAATAAAATCACTTTTAGTTAGTAATAAAATGAATTTATTTCATGCGTTAAAAATCTCAAATTTCCGATGATCTAATACTCCATTTGGTCCGAATCGGAATCCAACTTAACCAACGTTTTCAAAGCGTCTCAAAAGTGCACATGAATAGTAATCTTAGTTGTCCAAACACATAAAACAATCCTGACATGGAGAATTTTTTGCTCATTCATGATTGGCGACAATAGTGGTACGACATAGAAGATCTTTGTTTTCCACATTAAGATGTACATCTGTAGCGCAACTTTCAGCAACTGATTGGTAGTAAATCTAGAACAAAAATTAAAACAATTTTAATTCGAATATAGAAATATAAGACGTGTGTTGATTTCAAATTTGTTTGTATGTTTTTTTTCTTTTACACGGCGACCGGCTATCGATTACCGCTGAAAACATGAAGACAGCCTAAAATTTACTGTGTGTGGTTTTTTTTTCACAAAGAAGACAACAATGGAAACAAATGGTACACAACATGCTTGGATTAGACTTTTGTCTACCATTTTCTCGATTTTCCTTTTTCGATGATAGAATTTAGGGGACGACCATTTGATTTTGAGGGGGGCTGACAGTTTTTTGTAAATAAATATTCTGGCCTGGAAAAAGTTGGAAATAAATAATCAGGCCTTTGTTTGCAAGACAATATATAATCCATCCCAATATCCTTGCTCAATTACGCTATTGTATGCAGAAAATAAATATTATTGACGCGTAGCGGCGAAAAATATATCATTCTGGTCCGCAAAATTTTGAAAATAAATAATCTGTCTCGACCGAAACTGTCAGACCCCTCCTCAGAATCAAATGGTCGTCCCCAAACACGGGTATTTTTTTTTACTGTTTTCAGAACTATCCAGTGTTACATGGAATGTAACAAGCCGTAATCTAATGAATGATGAAAAAAATAATAAAGCAAATAAGTATTCCTTGTCGAGTGATCAATGCAATTTGATTTTGTTTTTTACAGGTAACGTATAGCTACAATTGTACATTTTAAATCTGATAAAACTTACCGATTGTGCAGAAATTTGTGTCAATATTAAGTGCTCAATATGTTTCAATTTGCCGTCGTTTTTTTCAAATAGCAAGGTATTTAATCGTTATTGGTACAGAAATTTCGAAATAATGCTGTTCACCATGTATTTTTTTTTTCTGACTTGAAAATGAATAATCCACTGCTTTATTTAGAGTTTTGCTGTGTACTGATGGATATCTAATAAACCTTTTTAGGGAGTGTTCTGATTTTATAAAGTCGAGTGATAACGAGGCTCCAGACAATTTTTGCCGAAAATATGCACAAAACAATAATAAATTTTCTATAAAAATGGGGGGGTTCAAAACTCCGGAATTGCCCTTCTGGATCCACAATCGGAAGTGACCGATAATTAACATCAATAAATGTCATTTTAAGCAATAAACATTTTTAAATGTGTTTGACTTTATCAAAAGGGAAACATAACAACACATGATTTTTTTTTGTAAAGAGTGGCTTAGAATGTGTCAAAATGATATACATGTATTTTGTATTGTAATTTTAATTTCTATCCAAATTCTAAGTAAGCGATTAGTAATATAAGTTATTTAAAACATCTTACCTTTTGCTTGCTTCAGTATTTTATTCCAGAGAACGAAAAATAAATCCATTGTTGAAATTTTAAATAATCCATGATGAATTTCAAAACTAAAATCCTTTGACAAAAACACGACTAAATCTGTCTTGTCCATTATAAAACATGTTAAAAGTACTCACAATCTGCTTACGATAAAATTGAATAAGGCGGGAAAATTTAAGAACATTATGAAGGATCGGATGGGATGTCGGAACTGCGTTTTTTTTATGTTTTCATAAAATACAGATGCTATCAATGTTTAATCATATTTATACATTTATATATTGTTTTCGCCGGTGTAAAATGGTTTAAGTAGGAGAATGTATGGTTTACTGTAGATTCGTAAAAATAATTCACTCGCGCCTGACAGCGCTCGTGAATTATTTTTTTATGAATCTACAGTAAACCATACATTCTCCTATACATATTTTTCATCAAAGATGATTATTGTACAATATTTCGGAAATTCTGCAAAGTCCACGATTTATACATTCTCACGGTTTGCTTAGAGCAAACCAAACAAAAATTAGAATAAACCAAATTCAATCAGCCGTATGGTTTACTTTTAAGTTTAGAAAACATTAAAGTAAACCTCGATTTGCTAAAATAAACAAAACAAAGACATATTAAGTGAATTAGGACCAAACGTCTGGTTTGCTTTTTTAGTTTCGTTTGCATTCAGGTTAGGTTTCAACCCAAAATCTTTAAACCTTATTCATAAATGTAGAAATATGGAGTAAATACAAGGGCCGTACTTTTATTTGTACGTATAACACGTGGCATTGATAACAAAAAGATGTCATTTGAGACGTGTCTCCAACGGCATTTTTGTAAGGTTAAACGAAGTAAAAAATATGTTATTTCAGACGTGTTTTAACTGACATGATAATACAAAACTTGACATATAAATATATTGGGAAAAAAATGCGTCTTAGACGTGTAATAACATACTATTTCATATTATTTTATACACCTTAGATCAGACTGAGTGTGAATCTGGCCATTAAAGTTTATTAAAAAAGGGCATCTTAGCCGTGTAGTAACCAACTATTTCATGTCATTTCAAACACGTTTAAAATGTGCAAATCTTGTCATTTTTTGCATAAATAAATGGCTTATTTGACAAGATTGATACATTTAGACACGTCTGAAATGACATGAAATAATCAGTTATTACACGTCCAAGACGTAACGAAATGACTTCAAACCATAGCCTCAATAGCACTACACATGTGCATTGAAGATCACAAGTGTAGGTAATCAACAAGTTATCTTTAATTCTGGCAAAGAAACGAACAAACACTATCATTTGTCTGGCAATCACAGTTTATACGTGTATGTTTGAAAGGGTTGGATTTTGTATCACCCATAAATCTTCTAGTTATGGATCATGCAAACCCGTTTTCAATTCTGTGTTTCCGTTTAGCAAAATATCGAACACAAGCTAAGAATATTACCAGCAGCTTTTCCTTCTGCGGTTGTACTGGGTGTTACTGTCTGGTTTCCACCTTGGGCGGCTGATGGTTGTACTAAAAAAGAAATAATTTCATCATATCGCCAATTTGTTCCCGAGACAAATTGTTAGAAAAAGTTTATCTTATCATTTTTAAAATATACTTATAAAATATAAACCTTCAAAGATGTATATTTATGCTTTGAGCTAAGGTGAAATGTTTTCAATATTTAAACGACCAAACATTGTTTGAAGAATTTAAAATAATTCTTACTAATGCAAAAAAAAAATATTCCTAACTCATTCAAACAACAATTTGATCACTGATTCCAAATCCGTAGCCCATCGCATGAATTTTAAGCAAAAGGAAAAAACTTACATAAAAAGTCAAACAAATGTTTCTTTTATGAGAAAATTGGACAGTCGGACATTTGCAAGGACTGCTAAAATCTCGAGAAACATGCCATATCTTCGCACTTAGATATTTTTTTATTTCTACGTATATTGAGGGCTAAATTTGTATATCGATACTATACTTTACTGTACACCAATAATTGAACCCTTATTATAGCGTTTATATACATGGCATATTGAAGACGGGGTGTCCGTGTATGGATATTTATTTTTTCCGTCTGATTTCCAACATCGTTTTTGTTCCTGATGTTTTGGTGTAGTCCTGTCCTGAATATAGCACAATTGGTATGCATATTTTTTTTTCCAACGAAGGATACAATCATGCCTTTTGATTTCAAATTAACCAATAGCCTTACTCTTTACAAATCGGAGGTTTTACCGTCATCCATGCAACAAAATAAACCATTATATACTCATTGAAAAAAAGAAACTGCGCATGTCTATTGGAAATCAATTGTATCCATATTTCTCTTCATCAGAAAATCGTAAAATACAGTTATCGGGTTGACATTTCAATTTTAAAGTTCAATATCTCCTCAAATTGTCATGAATTTAGTGTTTGGACATAATATAACATTCTTTAAAAGTTCGTTTTAAAAATAAATTACTAGTTTTAAATGTTTTAATACATGTAGTTACATAATTTTGTACCTTCAAGACTGTGATTTTACATGGAGTATTATTGATGCAAACATATTTTACAGTAGGTATTAAAGAATCAAAAAAAAGTTGTGCCCATAGAGTGTACATTTTATTGAGAAGTTGCTGAGAACATTGTTTTTGGTAACAATCACAACAAAGTTCCGGGCGAAAAGTTTTCAATTGTATTCGTCTTATACACGTTTACTCTCTCTTTTCAATACCCATCAGAGAGGCTAAAGATAAAAGTTGTAAAGCAACAAAAAAGAGGCACTGAATCATGTCAACTTCAAGTGGACTAAAAATATATTTCGTAAGCAAAGTCAACAATGTACAGCAGCTTATAAAAACATACAAAAAAATTCTTGAACATAGTTGTAAATTGCGTTTAGAAAAATTAAAAACCCTATAAACAAAGAGAAATTGATGTTCTTCACCGTATACTTTACTATGAAATACAAGAATTTAACAAATAAAGGTAATTGCCACAACGGGATGATGAATCGGTAAAAGTTCAAGAAAAAGCCGAGAAATTAAAAGATCGTAATGGTCATGGTATGGTACAGGTAGTCCAGAAGAAAGCAGAGTTAAACAATGTTTTATGGCATTTAATTTTCTGTCGTCGTCCCAGTTTTAGTAGCATTACTAAAAAATGCAATTTTGGCATGTTTTACTTTACACCAAGTTATAATGTAAAACGTTTTTAAGAGGTTTGAAGAGCTTAAAATTAATCAACCTTAACGTACTTTATGAAGAGTGAAGCGGTCTTTAAGTCAAAGGATTCGGAACTGTTGCAAAAGAAGTTCGTTCCACAAATTATGAAAATGATGTACAGTAAATTTTGTCTTATTCAGTTTTCAAAACATCTAAAATAACATGATAATCTCAAATGTGCATGTAATTGTTGGAAAAGTTTTTTTTGTGTGGGCTGTTCAGAATTGTTTTTTCTCATTTTTTACTGGTACGTCTAAAAGATGTATGTTTCAACAATCTTCGTAAATCTTTCACGAGGAAATTTGATAATACAAAAGTTAGCAAAGGTTGAGCCCTCAATAAAATCACTCATGCCAAATGTTGAAAGAGTCAGCTAACTATTATTAATTGAGCAACATGACGGATGTGCGATTTTGTACTTTTAACATTTGAATGCCCAATTGGTCACTCTCTGTTTCAATAAAGAGTCATAGTGCATATATTTTTAAATCAAACATATCTATAAGTTTAATACTATTGCTTCATTTATTTCTTACTAAGTATACGATTAGTGATAGTTTTGTGCTTCATTGCATGTTCATTTGGTTTTTAATTTGACATCGCATCGCCATGAATTGTAGTCACGCTTATGAATAATCCTTTTTCAACTTGTATTTCACCCGAACAAGTCTTAAGTGTTAGAATTTATTTTAAGAAATAATACTTAACTATTATCAAAATAAATTTATTGCATGTACATACCACAATTTAAGATTAAGCAATAAGTTTTTTCCTCATCTGAGTGACACTTCTGCCATAGTCCTGAATAACTCTTTTCATTGGCAAGCAATTTATATTGCCAATAAGGGGTCGCAAGTCCGATTAGTTGTAACATGAATGCTAACATAAGGACAACAAAAGCAACAGTAGTCAAATAAGAAACTCGTTCTAAACATCCCATTTTAGGAGTTTAAAGTAAGCTCCTGAAAGTAAAAAAAAGTATTGTCGCTTATATATTTATAGTAGAAAATCTGTGCTTCTTTTTATCACTGCATTATACCTTATGTTCTATCTGATATTGGAAATTTAATTTCGTTTCGTTTAAGGTGGTTATAGACTTAAAATCTGATCGCGTTTTATTACTTCAATATTAAACAAAATTTTGGATAAACAATGTCCATTGGATAAGCTGAGTACTAGAACTCACACCAGTCAAGATAGAAGGCTTACTCCAGATACATCATAATTTGATAAATTTCCCATTTTCAAATTCAGTGCTTAAGTCCTCGCTACTTTATTCGCCTTAATGTATATTTTTCAACCATTAGAGATTGTTGAGTACTAATATGGTCAAGAGAAGGGTATACTACTTATTCTTCTTAACTTTATATGAGAAAAAAGTCATAAAACGTCCAAATAGATTTAAAATGGATATATCAATTCTTTTGACAAGTAGATAAAATTGCCAATTTAAATTATTTCTTAAATAAACAAATTATAGAAAATTCCTCTATAATTATTGAATTATCATGTGTGCTCAGGTTATTAAAGAGCTTGCCTATCTTATTTATTAATATAAGGGTGTGATAACCCGGTTATATTTCTATTGATTTAAGATGGGACTAGCTTTGTTCAAAATTTCCCTTAGGTGGTTTATACAACGGTAGGTTATCGTTTTTGAAGTCAGGTGATAGGAAATTGTTATAATTTTGACAATATAAAAAAATGATAGCTTTTCACATTTATTCTATTTACAGAATGAAAAGTTTACAAATTAACTTTAAAATAAACTAAAATTAAATTTGAATGGCAAAATGTACAAATTTCAATGAAATTATTCGATCCTTACCGAAAACACGAAACAACTTATCTAAAAAAGAAGCAGAGGTAACTATTGGGCATCCAAATGACAAAAGTCAGAAAGAGTCGGGACAAAACCAGTGAACACCAACGAGAAGAGGACGAAAAACACAACATCAAGCACACACATACATAAACAACTGAAAATCTATCAACAACGTGGACTCAAGTCGTATTGAGATTTAACTCAGATGCCCCGGAAGGGTAAGCAGTTGCTGCTTGCTTTAGAACATCCGCTGCGTTCCCGACTGCTAAATCAATGTGCAAAATACGAAAAAGGATAACAAAAACCTGTGACAGACCATTATCTGCACTCGTCTGAGAGATTGAAATACATTATTGTCTATGAGCGCTTGATTTCTTCCATATTTATTTTTAGTGAAGAAAGCAATCGGGGAGAGACATAATTAAGATATACTTAGTGGCTTACTAAAATATATGATATACTTAGTACAAAAGACATCTTTGTACCCAAATACATGTAGCCTGGACAACTCTTATGTGAATTAATATTATTACATAGAGCAATTGACCGCAATATATCACACACAAAAATTGTTTTACCACATAATAGCATTTAAGACGATATGATTTTGTTGAATTTTTTAATTTTTGGATCAGACGATTCACGAATATCTCCCTAGAGTATTCACCAGAAGTTAACCTTATTTCACAATAGCTGAGTGTTTTTTTTTTCTATTATCAAAAGAGGTAACATGTGTAAATTGTCGGATGACTCAGCAATAAATCGTTGCTTGTATGGAGTTCTATGTAACTTTGGAATCCAATACAAGGATGGAACGTCATCGTTCTTTTTGTAGACAGAAATGCCAAAGGAAGAATGTTCACAAGGGTTATTTTTGGCCCTGTAATGGGGCTATTTTTTCATGTTCAAACACTTTAAATGGTTGCTTTGAAAATAACTCACATATTTCCTAAATGTAACATACATAACAGTTTTCTAGTGATAAACGTGCGCAGTTTTTTTTGGTGACACCTCGAATATCAGAATAATTAGGAAAATCGTGATTTTTGTCGATGTTTAACCAATTTTCACTACTATTGTGCCAAAATAAAAAAAAAATGGCCGCATGCTCTGACCAACATAGGTTTCTGTTTATCAATTTCTTACTTTAAAGTGAATATTTTAACCATAAAATGATTTTGGTCAGAGTATGCGTCCAAAATTATATTAATCCTTTTTTACTGAAAAAGTGGCTAAATATGTCAAAAAAAGTTTTTTAGAGGTTTACTAACTTTAAAGGTCTGTTCACTCTCTGTAAATCCATATTACTGTATGGTGCAGATGTTTGGGGTTGCTATTTACCTCTCTCCTCTAAATTAGAACATTTATGTGATTTGATTAGACAATCAAAATTTTCACCATCTTCTAAGATGGATTTGCATTTCAGTAATTATATTCTTGGAATTTACAAAAAAGGCTCCAATTTTGGAGTAATGTCAGAATTGGGTAGGTGTCCTATTATTATGAATTGTTTTTAAGCTAGTATAAATTACTGGTATCGTTTGGAAAATATCCTGAATTGTTTACTAAAAGATGCTTATTTGGAATCTAAAAATATTCACGAGGAGGGAGGGAAATCATGGTTTTCAGCTATTACCAACCTATTTACTATTTTAAAGACTCCAGGAGGTAATAATTATTAAAAATATTCAAAATCATTTTTTTATCACTCTATTTAAAACAGATCTACAAAATATTTATATAAACACTTGGTATAATAACAGAAATCAAATTATTGTGGAAAATGGAACTTTAAAGACCTATCTGAAAATCAAAACCAACTTTGGATTTGAAAAATATCTAGAACTTATAACTGATTCAGAACTCAGAAGGTATATCACAAAATGCAATATCAGTTGTCATAAATTAAAAATAGAAACAGGTGACATACCAAACCAAAAACTCCTTTTGAAGATAGAATTTGCGATAGATGTAATAATTTAGAAGTAGATGATGAATTACATTTTTTAACCAATGCTTAAAATTCTCTAAGTCCAGAATTATATTATTTAATAAAATTAAAGAATCCATGCTTAATAATTTTGGCAAGTTCCTCTTGGAGTCAAGGTTGATATAAATGTCTATTCTACTTAATAACTATAATACCACGGTTTTATATGTTGACTGATTATATAAATATTTATTCGTTATCTATGTCATTAAATCATAATTATTTGTCATGTCATTGCCCCTCCAGGGCACTTAATTAGTCAATAAAGTTGTATTCTTGTGTTCTTGTATTCTTGTGCTGTTCACAAAAAATAAACAATTGATGCAAAATTTATGACATTTTATAAAGTATAGAGTCTTATGACCAATCTAGCAGTAATATTTTGAAACTGTCTCAAATTTG
The DNA here is from genome assembly GCA_963971305.1 of Arcuatula senhousia. Lineage (NCBI taxonomy): Eukaryota > Metazoa > Mollusca > Bivalvia > Mytilida > Mytilidae > Arcuatula > Arcuatula senhousia. The sequence continues at coordinate 11,292,413 of OZ020313.1, forward strand.
AAATTAAAGGCCGTTTTTGGCCATTTCCGAACATACTCCTTTCACATTGAAATAATTTCGTTTGAGTTCAATATAGAGTTGTTTGCTATATAATAACGATTTTAAAAGTTATGCTGAAATTGTCCTTTCAACAGAGATACATGTATGATGGTCAAACGGATTATCTTTGTTTAAAACTACGCTACAAGTGAACAACGATTGAGATACAACCATAAATACAAAAATTATCATTATTATTCGAAGGGTATTAATTTGCGTATGTCGGTTCTGTGTGATGATACAACTCTAAATCATTCATTGTTTTGACGTGGGGTGTCGGAGTTAGAACTGATGCATTTGATTCTTTTACATCAATCGATAAATGTTTCTTAGCTAGTTTTCAGTAATTTCGAGTGTTCTCAAGAGAGTTCTTCCTTGTCTTGTTGTTTTCGTACAGTATTTTGTCTTAGGTTCTCTCTTGTTGAATTGAACTTTTGTCGATTGAGTTTTACAGTGTGTTTTATATGTATGCTTTGTGCAAGCTTATCAATAGGGGGAAGGTTGGATCCAAAAAACTAGTTTAACCCCGCCACATTTTATATGTGCCTGTCCTAAGCCAGGAAACTTTGCCAAAGCCTTTGTTTGTCCTTGTCATTCTGTTTTATGTCAAGAATTGGGTCTTTCGTTGATGATTTAGGGATTGGTTTTGATACTTTTGTATTGTATTATAAGTCTTGGGCCAATGCAAGACGGTAAGCAGTGACCTATGGTCATGTTGAAGACTGCTTGCTGTTTTCCGTTGTGATTTTTTGAATTGCTGTTTGTTTATGTTTGTTGTGTTGCGTACACTTATTCCACATCTCAATATCGTCTATCGTTGCTTTCGTGGGTGGCATTGACCCAAATTTTGATACCACACGTTAAGCAAAATAAACAATGATTTATATGTTGCATATTTCAGAGCCACGAATTGTATAATCATGGCCAAGAAGTGACACTTTTTCATCAAACCACGAAAATTGGTACACACGAAAATAAATAAATCCACAGTAACTGAAAACAGAAAATCATAAAAGGCGCACTGACATTTGAAAATTTACCTATCGTGTTCACTTGTTCACGTTTCCTTAACTAGCTTGATAGCTGAATCTGAAGCGCAAAGGCTGATGAGAAGCGTTTTCAATCAAAACTTTGATAACCCTACATTATAACACCCATCTGTGACTCTAGATCAGCCATCATACGGTGTGGAATAGGTGTTCAAGTATCAACGAGACCACTAAGAGTTGCATGCCCTGCCAGTTCAACAGATTAACCACCGCGTCCGTTTTGTTAATTAACGTCAATAGAGATAGAGTTTTGTTCAACAGAAGTAGACTGGTCTTGCAAGGTAAATATTACCTGGGTCAATTGTGAATGTTTTAGGACAGGCATCATTATAAGCATATATTATGTTTGCACTATAAATTATTTTTTTAAATTTTGATTGCTCTTTGCTGAAATGCCTTTGTGAAAAACAAAAACAAATCAAATTAGTTTTCAAGGAGGAATATTTTCCGTTTTATGATTAAGACTATTTTCTAAATTTGTAGCTCCTATTCCTTTGTTCAAAAGGAAAAGAAAAAGATATGGTTGTCTTGACTATTTTTGTGTGGAAATCTTACAGGTTTGAATGAGCAGACGTAACCGATATAAAAAACGAGAGCGGCAAGTCGATAATAGTTGAATTTTGTGTCAGTGACTGGATTTTCAAGACATTCTTTATACAAGGTATCAAGTTTAGAAAGGGGAATAAAATATAATTTTTGAAAATAAGGAATTCTGAATGGGTTTTTTTCAGGCATCATTGTCAACATTATTCCTAAATTGTACTATTTTTATTGATCTTGGCTGAAATGACTTTAGAGAAACTCTCAAGTTTCACATGATATTTATAAACAGAAATACGACTATCAGTAACATTTAGAGTTTCTGTGGGTTTTAGCATTTTTCGTGTAAACAAAAATATTATAAGTTTGATTTTTAAGCTTATCTGAACGATAGAAACCCCATATTTGTCTATGAGCGCATGATGTCTTTCTGTAAAATTTCTTAAGTGAAGACAACAACCGAGGAGCAAAATAACCTTGTGTAAGCAATTTTTTGTGTAAAAAATTATGAATTTCTAATGCAATTGGTGAAAGTGTCGCAATCTCTGGAGTAACGAATCAATGGTAATACATAACTCCATAGACTGGAGTGGACGAAATGTTGCTGCACAAGAAGGGGAAGTTGACGATTAGAACGTTGAAGTAATCACATTTGTCATAGAGCTAATTGTTGATAGCCTTCACTCGTTTGCAGTTGAAGACCTAGGTGCAATAATGGAAGTAAAGGTATAAGTGATGATAAGAATACTTTTTTATCTTTGAAGTAAGGAGGAATATGTTCTGTAACAGATTTATGATGTAGAATTTATATTATGTAAACCTTTGTTTTAAAAGGAAATGAAAGATTAAAAAAATGGTTGTCTGACTGTTTTCGTGTGAAAATCCGACAGGTTTAAATAAGCAGATGTAACCGATATCAAGAAAGATAACGGCAAGTCGATTGAAGTTGGATTTTGTGTAAGTGACTGAATTGTCAAGACATTCTTTATACAAGGTATAAAGTTTAGAAAGGGGAATAGAATACAAATAAGTGCGAATGTTATGAACCCCTATAGGTTTTTGGACAAACGGGAGCAATCCATTAATGTATACATTGCAAGCTTTGGCGTTGTACTTACGATGACCACGACTGCCTTTCTGTCATTCTGTTTTTTTTTTTCAAAGTCTGAGATGTTTCATATTCACATAATTGAATCTTGGGCTTGACAAGTTGCCTGTAATTTCAATGTTGTCGTTGCGCCTATTAGGTAGGTCGGTTTTAGTCGTCGAATCAACAAGTCCTCTCTTTCTTAACGAAAAAGGTGTACGTGAAGAAGGAATGTTTATAATAACTGGGTTGTAACTTTCTTCTTGAACGTAGTCTTTCAGAGACAAAATGGAATGGTCTGGTTGGTTAAAATATTGGTAGACAACATGAAGAGCGTCGTTGTTCACACCTACCTAATGACCACGCATGCGAGAATTTTTGTATCACTAACATTGATCAATCCACATAGCTATTTAATTTAGCTTATTATAACTGTTGATGTAATATGGTTTTAATGTGTTAAATTGTTCTTAATTTGTTTGTAAGTCAACAGATTACTACAAGTTTTACATTTTTAATTCCACATTCACTTACAGAGCAACGATATTTTACATTTACCAAATCTAAAACCTCTTCCGAAAGTTTAGAGCAGAATCGAATTGTATTAATACAATTTACGTTTTAATATTTGAAATCTCCATTTTCAGACGGGGTTGATGAAATATTTGACTTGGACATTTTTAGCCTAATGAACAATTTTGTAGAGTTCAATTAGATGAACATTTGAGCAAGCAAAACCTTTTCTCTAACTATAATGGTTCTATTTGGGAGTTTAAGAGACCAAAACCCCAATAAGGGGTCATCTGACAATTTCAACGTAATGGACAGTATTGTAGAGCTACATTACCTGTACATTTGAGCGAGCAAAAACTTTTACCCACTCTCTTATTCTTCACATACTATAAAGCTATAACCAATTATTTTGGAGTTTAAGGGGCCATAACCCCTAAAAGGGAACATCTGACAATTTCAACCAAATGGACAATTTTGTAGATCTCAATAAGCTGAACATTTAAGCAAGCAAAATTTTTTTCATATTTTAATTGTTCACTATCAGTAAGGTTAAAATCAGTATGTTTTTCGTTTAAGGGGCCATAATCCTTATAAGGGGTCATTTGACAATTTTAAGCAATGGACAATTTTGTAGATCTCAATTAGCTGAACATTTAAGCAAGGAAAACATTTTCTCTATCTTCTATTATTCACAATCTGTAAGGCTAAGACTAGTTTTTTTGGCATTTAAGGTGCCATACCCTTAAAAAAGGTCATCTTACAATTTTAACCCAATGGACAATTTTGTAGAGCTTACCTAGCTGAACAATATGCAATTGGAATAATTTCAATATCTTATATATTTCTTGGAATGTAAGACAAAATAAGTGCAAAACGCAGACAAAAATCAAGAATAGGGGCAATAGCTCCCACATGGTTTGTTAGAATTTCTTCAAAATTTAAGAATAGGTTAATCTGGACGTGCTTATTGCTTTTACCCTATGTCAGAATTTTGATATATTTCACCGTTTTAGAGTTATTAGCAATAATCAGTTGTTTAACCACATGCTATATTTTTAGCAACAGCGGCCGGATCGTTTGTGGCCAACATGTCATATATCATTCTTGCAAAGTTTCAGTTAAATTGGTTCAGTGGTTTCAAAGGGGAAGATTTTTAAAATTGTTAACGGACGACGACGACGGACGACAGACGACAGACGACGACGGAGACATAGTGATGGTATAAGCTCACATGGCATTTGGCCAGGTGAGCTAAAAAGGGAACTTTACAAAAAACAGTTAAAGAAAAACAAAAGAATAATTGCGAAAACTTCTGTCGACCAAATCTGAAATTCAAATAGTTTGAACGACCAATAATGAAAGTTTTCTATATGTTTTTTTGGAATGCAAAACGAATATAATAATATTTCGTATAATTTACAAAATAAAATAGTTAAAAAAATCACTTGTGAAATGGAAATGCAAGGAAAAGCTTCATTGATATTGAATATTTGTTAACAAAATATAATAATAGCAAGAAATAAAGGAAACAAGTATAAATGTAAAGTCATGTACTTAGACATTTTTGTTTCACGGAATCTGTATAAATAACAAAATGTAGTTTATTGGTGATAAGTCAAATTAAGTAAGCAAAGACAAGATTGACACAGTATTTATTTCATTTTTGATTTCCTTTTCTACATTTGCAGTTATTTAAACTGTGGTAGAACAGATAAAGGTATAAAGCAATCAACACACTTTCACTGAAATTCTTCTAAAGGGGAAATACGTTTCAGTCGCTTGCTATCAGTAGTGATAACTATACCAGAACATATCGCTAAGACTGCAGATATAATACAACAATAAAACGAAAAATAAAAAGCATCACACTGATCCATCATAGCATACATAACCACTCCTACCAGTGCTGAAATACCTGAAAGAAAATCAGATTTTTGATTCTATATTTTTAAAACAAATGAAAAAAAATGAATTGAAAGAAAGCTTTGCAGATAAAAAGGGACTTTTTATCTTAAGTCATTTCGAAATGTGTTTTCAACAAATTCAAGTTCAATTCCGTTAAGCTTTGGTTGCCAAGACCTTCTAAAGGAAAAATGGAAGACCTTAAGGAGGCGATTATAGGATGATACGACAGGTACAACACACAAGAGTCTAAAGGTAACTTTGAGTAGTTCAGAATGAACAAAAATTATATTTTCTACTTTGGTCCCAAGCACACCTAATTTCAGTGATATTAGAAAATTAAAGGTAATACCAAATTAAATTACCGATCTTGAAAGATCAATCTCAAATATCATAGAGAAAGGCAAAACAAAAATAAGACATACCAGAGAACAGAGAAATGGATAAGTTTACCAGGTACAATCATTATATGTCATGAGTTTGTATTGTCAATCCTAAATGAAGGGATCCAAAATGCATGAAATGATAAAGTTCGCGATTTGCCATTGTATTCTGTTGTCTATTGTGCTTGGCGGGTTGTCATTGGTTTATTTACATGTTTTATAAACGCATTGTTTTTTTAACTTCCTTTGGACACTACAATCGCATTGAAAGGTGGGCTACCAGATTTTTATTCCTGGTTTGCACAATAAAAGCTCGCTTGCGGTCTTTCATTTCTTTGATTTGATCTTTCTTCATAAAGATTTTTGGAGTGAACTCATTTGATTTGTGATCAATTTCTTACTAAGGTAGTTCTATATTATATTGATTACTCAATTCAAAATTATTTTGCTAAGGTTTTATTGAATTTCAGTCCTCTCTGGACTACAGTGAGGTGAATAAATGATTTTTACCCTTTTTATTATCATTATTAGCATCAACTTTGATCGTATCGACTTTGTTATTATTCTTAATCTGCCTATGTTTAGATTTTATCTAAGCTAAAATAGGACATACAACACAGAGACTACCTAGTGGATTAAAACAAGTTCAAAATGTCATTTTTACCTCCGAGTATGCAACATAATGCTCCAATGTTCTTGCAGGCTTTCGTTTCCTTCTTTACAACCATTTGGATGACAATAAGTTTAATTGCAACCAGTAGAAAAACTGATGCTAAAATCTCTAACACTTTAACCACTTTAAGGTCTTGACATGGCTGACATCTATCTGAAATAGATTTTGAAGGTGCATAAGATATTATTTCACAAAAATCACAGGTGAATAAGTTTTGTATTTGATCTTAATTAACATTAAACAGTTTATTTTGTGATAAAAACAATAGAGAAGTACTGCACCCACTTTTATTGTCTACATTATAAACATTTGTGATTTAATGGCCATTTTGATATCAATCCCTTTTGCATACATCAGGATAAAATCGATGTGTTTGTTCAATATTCAACTATTTTTTATTGAGTTTAAATGTAAATGAAATAATTAAATAGCATCTTAATAAGTAACATAATTTACAATACTTTTATTGGCATTTCTGCATATGTGTAGATTTTGGTCACATGACTAATATCTTTGAATATTTTGATTTAAGCTTATTATATATGTTCCGCATGCATGTTATATTATTTGAGTATTTTTAAATATTTATTTTTGGAGGTGCGCTTCTTTTGAGTTTCCTACGACAAGAAATACACATCAGACCAAGACAATCTCAATAGATATAATGTATCGATGTTTTCTATCACTTTCTATGAATAGCTTAGTTTCAATCAAAGATATATTTTGAATAAGTTATGGCTGGAAATTGATAACTTGACTTATGAAGATAAATACTTCATGAGGAAATATGCTATCCATTCAAAATGTACAGTATGCTATAATTACTTACGGTATGACTGAAAAAGACGATCTGAAAAAAATCATTAAGAATATAAGAACATATGCAGCCTATTATTCTACATTCAAGGCATTTATTTAAGTAGGTCAAATGCACATTTGTCTATGTTATATCTTTGTAACAAAATACAAAACATTCATAACATGTGATCCACTGATAATAATGCATCAGTTTTAGGTTATATAGTGTCAAGTCAATGTGGTTGACAGTTGTTCATTAAATATCCAGTTTTTAATGAGATTGGATTGTTAAATGTAGAAATCAGGTTACGGCAGTTGCGATTAAATCATGTTCATAATATTATGTCCAATAAATGCCCACCTTATATGAAATATAAATTTACGAAACTAAGATATAACACAAGATCCAGCCAACATAACTTATTTGTACCACCTGTTTAGGGCATGGCACTTTATACTTTTTACTACCATTCCCTTAAAGATTGAAATAGTCTGCCAAATGACTTGAAAAGTATTCAAAATCACGATGCATTTAAAAAGGGCATTAAAGAATGTTTATTTGAAAAGCTGAGGTGTGAGTACCAATGTGAATTTATTACTTGATTTTACTACATTGCTTTGCTTTGTTTTTCAAGATGCAATTGCCTATCCTTGTTAATTTTTAGAAACACTATTGGAACTCGTGCTATCACCTTTTTTTTGTTATTTTTGTTTTATATATTATGTTTTTTACTACACATGGACCCCATTGGAAATAAGCTGTCTGGCTTTCATGGGTTATCCCTGATGTAATATCAATGCAAGTATAATATACATAATTATATGTACAAATTTCTTTTAAAATTTATTTTAAGAGTTCTAAGATTGTATGTTTTATGTCTCTAATGTATGTCTTGTCAACTGTCTTGTATATGTATATATGTGTGTGCTGTATAGTGTTATGTATGATATTATGTCTAAATAAAAATCTATCTAAAAATCTATCCATCTATCTAAAATGATATAAGTGACTATGTGTATAAAAACGCAATTAACAGTAAAAAAAATATGCGACAGACCTGCAACCGGTACATGTGATAAAAACTCTCATTAACGTTGTCATTCTCTAATAATGCTACCATTTCAATCCATACAAAACTTTTTTTGCGTTCAGTAAGTACAAAAGTATCAATAGAGTAAAATGCACTTACATAGAATTTCTATTTTCACAAATAGGGCTGTTCCTCTTGGTGCAGTCTCAATAGTAGTACGTATACGATCTTTGTCATTCTTGGGAGTTAAAGGTGCTAAATATAAAAAAAGTAACTTACGTAGCCGCTATGAAAAAAGGAAAAATCTGAAGAAATTTTTGAACCCTTTAATAAGAAATAAAGGTAATAACAAAATTACACAACTTGGATGATCAATCTCAATGTCAAAGAGAAAAGACAAAACATGGAAGACACACCAGAAAAGTTGTAGATCGCAATAGTCCTGACTTGGTACAGGCATGTCGAATGAAAACGTGGATTTAACCAGGTTTTATGGAGCGCCAAACCTCCCTTTCCATTGCGATCTTATGAACTGGTAGTGACATTCAACGCAACAAGGTCATCTCAGTACAATAATCAGCGAAACACTAATCAAAACAAGCATTAACTAATACGTTCAACTTAATATTTAACTTTTCCACAAGGGGCTGATAACAAAGGAAAAAAAATAGGGACCGTATGAGACGCTTTTTCGTGTAACCCTGGTCTAAGAGTCGTCGGGGAGACAGCAATGTCGTATCAAAAACTGAGAAACATTTGTACTGCAATCCCTGGTATTCGAATGATTTGTGAAATATAAACTCCGAAAGTAGGTGAGATAGGTATGTTAAAAAAGTTAAGTAGAACATCTATGACAATTGTTAGCTAGATATTTTTGTTCTTTCAATTAGCATTAACTCGGCAGAATCAGCAAGATACACATAAAAGGCGTAATCCAGTGTGCACTAATTAATGATGACGCAAACGACATTGGAACAATAGGATCATTGGGAAGAGACCATATTGGTCTTTTTTTTTAATTTTTGTAACAAAACACAAACCATACATAAGATTGGACCCACTTGCACGGTGAAAAGGTAGGCGAAAGACCTACAATCGGGACATGTGAAATAAACACTCTTTAATGCTGTTATTCTATAATTATACTATAAACCTTAGAATGCTATTTTGAATACCTTGACGATGTTATTGTTGGAGAAGATGATGAAAAATCAAGATGGTGTAAATTGAGCAGGACTTTTCCACTCCCGATGAAGGCTGAATAGCCACAACGTAGAGACATTTGAGCCTTAATAAATAATATATATCTTATTAGTGTTTTGCTGGTCATTTTATTATCCCTATTATTTCTTCACAACCGTGTTGCGGTATGTGTTACCCCCGGTCCATCAGATCGCAATGGAAGAGGGAGGTTTGGTGCGCCATAAAACCTGGGCTAAGCCACCATTTCATTTGAAATGGCTGTACCAAGTCTGGACCATTGCGATCTATAAAACCTTAGCAACGGCAGACTTGTTTGTTTGCCGACAGGTATATTTTAGTAAAGGACATCTTTAGTTTTAATTAGAAATCTTTGAAGTAATCCCTGTAGTCGTTTCAAAGAGTATATTTTTGACGAAAAGATTATAGACGAACGACGAACACCAAGTTATGACTATGACTCACGTGATTTACAAAAAAATGGACAGTTTATATGAGTTACCTGAAACAGGTACATACTATTCAGTACTAACGTTTATCTGGTAAATGACCTAGAATAGGATTAGGGGTATAGGTTTTAACTTTTACTATACCGTCATTTGCAGAAAAAGCACAATAAGGTACTTCACAACAAGAATCGTCAGTGGAAGTCATCAGTGTACATTCTGCTGGTAAAAAACTGTAATCTGCGCATCTTGAAAAATAAGATTAGATTTTTCTGACACAGAACTATTTATTAAGAGTTCCTTTTCACCACTACTTTTTCAACAAACAAACAAAGACTAACAAAACATGGAATAAAAAATGCAGGCTGTTGCATATTTTTTTTTGAAGTTTTCAATCTTTTACACATATATAAGGCTGTTTTCCCTTAATGACCTCGTTTGAAATAGCACAGATATTTGAAATCATTTAAAATCTACATATTCTGAGGAAAGTTTATATTATTGTAGTAGAGCTTTAAAGAGGAACACTGTGAGTGAACTCCTGAATGAAAACTCTACGTTGAAATCTATCTTGGAATATAATTGAGTCGAATTATCTCCCTTGACATTTTTTTATGTATTAGGTACATTTCCAAATGGAATACTTCCTTTGTGTAAACTTTCATTAACATCAATCAATTTGTTTATGAGAGATTACATTTTAAGATATATGTGGACAGATGTATAGATAGATGGAAAAGCAGTTCGATACCTACATGTATCTACCCGTAGTAATTGTGTTAGGCAGAGGAATAATAACGCGAAGCAAACAAAACATATGTTAAATTGTATTCTGTATAATTAAATGCGAGCGTAGCGAATCTCTTAACTATTCACATGCTGCCAAAATGTCATGTTACCTAGAATACAATGGTTCAAAAACATCCTGGACCGAAAGTCATTCGGTTTTGGAAGTTTCTGAAAAAATATGGACATGCGCAGAAAAACGACGGGAATTAAAAGCACATCGTCCATTTATCCTTGTCCCATTTTCCATACTTTGTTTGGTTGTTTGATTTTCTACGCGAGCTTTTGAGGCCATGCGTTTCATATTATTAATGACACTAACCTGTCATTACAGTCAGAATATCCAAAATCCAAACATTCACAGATAGAGTCACAGCCATCATACCATCCTTGTCCCAGAGAATAGTTCATTCCTTTGTAGTTACAAATTTCTGAAATATCAAAAATATAGACAGTCAACAGTGATAGCATTTTTACATACCAATACATAGCATTTGAATAAAATAAATTGATAGGACCTTCTGAGAAAGCAATGAAATAAAAATGACCAACATCAAACAATATACATAAAATAAAGGTAGAGAGGTGCTGATGAAGCATGTGAATGGAATAGGACATTAATCAAATAAAAAAAAACTATAAAAAGGAGCCTTTAAGGTTTCTTGTTGGAATTATTTCAGTGATATCAGAGGAGAAAACTTTAAGTGTTTTAAAAACCCCAGACTACTGACTACGACAGACGCGTACTAATGACATTAGCTTACATGGCCTCTGGACATATAGTACTAAAGAAGTACACCTAATGTATGATTTTCAAGCAGCTTAAGTAAAATTCTAAATGTGGAGGATAACATTTATAAATATAATACCCAAACGGGTACATGTACAACGGTTAATTTGGTTATGCTGCATATCGATATTTCAAGAGGTAACCTCTCATCAGAAACATTTGAATCAAAACATTGGAAGGTCAAAAACCAAAAGTATTAAATGAAAAGTGCTCAAATAAAAAAAAATCGAACAGGAAAGCCAAAACCAACACCGAGGATATCGACCATGTGCAGTACAAGGAAAGAAATTGGTGTTTTTAACATTTTTGTTTTTAAAAGTCGTGAATTTCAATGACAAAAATATTATCAATTTGTTAGTAAAATCATGTCATACAGGTCTGACAACCAGGCTTATGGTTACTCTCGGGAATCTTTGGTTAGATAATCTCAAATTTTGTAACAAAGAAAAACCACCAGTAGCCTTTAACGAGGCCTGTAGGCGCTGCTTTCTGTTCTTCGATCAACCCAAAGTATAAACAAAATACATTTAATTCAGATTCAGTCCTGAAATAGTCAGAAAACACAAAACATAAAAAAAGATTTATTTTGGCTTGATATTTTCCGTCAATGATACCTCAATCCAAAAGCAGCATGTATCATAGGTAGTGTTACATTTGTTTAAGCTTAATTCGGAAGGATAGATACGTATATTTTATAAAATTAGAAAATAAAGGATTGGTGAGTTCTAGAATGTCGTCTTCATATCTAAACGTATTATTTAAGTTTTTGATAAGGGTCTATTCGTTCGGTTCTATTTGTAGTATAGCCATAAATTTTGATTAATAACAATATAGAAAAATGTCAGCTATTCGTGGCGCCTAATTTGTTCCCATATGAATACCAATGATTTGGTGATAAATTTGTTTACATAGCGTATGTTAATATTATTGAAATATAATTTGGTGCAGTAAAAACTATTCTGAAGGGAGTACGAGGCGAGATTTTTTGCAATTGAAAGTTCTTCAAATTGTTTAATGCATTTGAATTGATAAAACAGAGAATCCCGAAAATGTTCAATTTATCAGCTTTGTACTCCCTTAATGTAATAGCGAGCATCGCAAATGCGAGCCTTACGGCATTGTTCATGTTTTGAGATGTGCCAGAAATATACTGACGATAAAACCGGAACAGATTTACTTTTACAGGGTGAAAAAAATAATAGGCACGGAGCAAGTAAAACAATGAACCCTCTGGGCTTATGAAAAATACATCATAATCTGTTATTCAAAAATATAAAAATTGAAATTTAAAAACAGTGATAAAACCCTCATTCAGCCACTTGTTTATTTTCACACACAGATTTTTATTTAAACACCATTCGGTCTTTTCCGCTGAAAACTGATTTTCCGGAAATTACCGAGCTAGCTTTTGGCAACATCGTCTCATTGACTAGTCTTACCAAATGCATGATACTGACCAAGCTTTGTTAAATTCTAAGTAAGATAAAAAAAAATAAAGAAATACATAAATTTACTGAATAAAACCTAATCATAATGATAAATAAAAGGTTCTGAACTGAAAATGAAAGAAGAGTCCCATCCTGTGGGGTTTCACTCGCTTTCCTCAATCTTGCATGATATTTTTACTTTACCGTTTTTTTCTGCCAGGTTTCTTAATGTACCTTCTGTTACCAATGTTTCAAATAAAACACTGATACTTGGAAAATCTCACAAAACCTGACAGAATCTGAATGTTGAACGACAACTTTCTCAAGTGCATATGATTTGGGTTGGGTGGGGTCAGACTTTGCTACTGTTTAATTCCTTTTTTTAAAGTTCCCTCTTTACGTTAAACTTAGCATATGGATTTATTTTTAAAAGGTATATAGATTTTCGATGCTCGCTAAAAAGGCAGGACCTTAATCATATTACAAAGAAGTAGGTGTTTGTTAAGGGTTTATAATGTATAACATACCTATTGTGGATGCCAGTGTTGGGTAAGGGTAGGGTGTGGCTACTGGCAGTGAGACATGTGTCTGACTTGAACAGTTGGGTGTCTTACAGCATGGATTTGCTAGGTCAGTGACCATCACACAGTTGGCTGGTAGAGATGGGTATCTTGGACAACTGTAAAAGAAAGCAAGATTCATCGAAAAACAAGTACATATATTAGCATTTTCCATCTTGAAAAGCTTTAAAATCTTCTACTAACTAAATCTACATCAAATCTAAGTTCATAAAACTAATGGATTTGGTGTAAAACAGCTGTACAATCCTAATTAATACCTTTGTTACATTTTTGTTTTATTTTTTTTCTGTGTGTAAACTAAAATCAAAACATGCTAGATTGCTTAAAATGATGCAAGTTCAACCTGATAAACTTACGTAGATGTAGTATTTTTATAATGTTACCTTATACATGTACATTAACTTAAGAACTCAGTTTTCCTCAAATAACAGCAAGACTTGAAACAGAAAACACGATTTTGCACGATTTATTAAAATGAACGCACTTACACGCAAAACGTCATACAAAACAATGAAGTGTTCTCTTAAACCAAAACGACGTAGTAGAATTCAAGCGCCGCTACAATTTATTGTACAATAGACAATTGCAATTGACACGATAAAAGGCACATTTACAGAAATTTTACTTTCATTATCAAATGCAAAGGCTAGAAAAAAAAATGTTTACTGATGATTATATGGTTTAATGCAATAACTGCAAGAAATGAAATATACACAATTGTATTTACAACCCCTGTTAATGGCCTCTAAACATTGTTGTGTGCATTATTTCCCCTTAATGACGGCATCGGTTACACATCTTTAGTTCGACAACCCAATATTCCGACAATCCAATGGCCAAACAGCCAAATAAATTGATAACTCATTAGTCCGACAGCCCGATAGTCCGACAGTCGACAAGAGACAAACCAAAAATTAGGCGGACCGATATTGAGTATAACATATAAATATTTTTCACGCAGATAAATATTTTTCACACTCCGCCCGATAAGGTGAATAGAGCATTCTAGCTTATTTGTCCTTCCTTGTATACGTCTGCTCGTCCGAAATAAGACGTACCTTTACGGTTAGGTAGCCTCTCAATGAAGAGTAAGTAAGTGAGCAGGTGTTTTACTTCATAGCAATACTATAAATTTACGGGCAAAGAACATGTAATTATACTGAGAAATATGAGTGTGGAGTGAAAAATCAAAGCAAAAAACCAACCAAATTCTGAGAGAAAAAGGCGAAAGTGGATAGTAATAAATAAATCGACACAAGTCATGCACTTTTAGCGTGCATGAAGCATGGTAATCCCCGCACACGTTGGCCCAATATTGTCAGCGGTCAGGCTTGCTCGGTTATGACCATACAATTCCCGAGCTGACAAGCCCTAACTTATCCTGCCACCACTGGTACACTATTTTTATCGCCTATCGTTAGAATACAAGACCATAAGTCATCTCTTTCTTAAAAATCGACACTGCTGAAAGCAAGGACATGCATCATATGACATCAGTATATGACCAACGAAAACCTACCACAAATCTACAATTCATACTCGCTTGTACCTGTCATATTAACTACTTGAAAGGAAAAATCCAACGGCTTATCAAGTGAAGCACTCTAAAAGTCAGTCACCAAAATAACCCTTTTTATGACCAAAGCGTGAAAATGACGCTTAGTATAATGAAACGATCAACACGGTTATCAATTGTGTTTTTTTTTCTCTTTGATGCAGTTTTTAAGCACATTTGTAAAAATAAATCATAAAATTTGGATTGCTAGCTTGTTGTATTTGCATTCAGTTTATAATTTCATTCTCTTTATTTACATGAAATTCTTACTGAAATGTGATACATTGTATTTCTGAAGAGAGAATCTAAGAATGTGTCAGAAGACAAAATATACTAATAATGTAATCCCGAACAGGGACCGGGAGACGATTAGGTCCTCACTAAAGCATATTCTAAAGTTAGGTTGGCCCTTATCCCACGGTGTGCTAATAAGTTTACCCTCGTCAGCGGGGTTTTTAAGGTTGTAACACGAATTGAATTACCGCTTATCATACTGGGCCGACGTATGCAGAGAGAGGAACGCTTCACGCATGTAAAATATTTCTTTGTGGGCCGTCAAGTAGTGCACCGTACAGGCTTAATTTTATATCCTGACCCACCGCTCCTCCATTTTAGTGGTTTTCACAATGTACCGTTTGCTGTCCGCCAGCAGTGCTTAACATCACATCACGTGTGTAAAAAATAACAAAGGCTCCGTCATGAGTTTGTTTAATATTTTAAACATTGTTATTTTTTAATTTCTCCATGCCTTTTTGAATACAAACACTGGTTGATTTCTAACAAATCTGTACAACATGACAGCAAATGTAAAACATTTATAAAAGAGCCAGGTTCTTTTGTTCTCAAAATGGTCTTGTTAATGAAGTTCATAGTAAATGATTGAGAGCAAGTGCGAAATATGTAAAATCAAACCATACCTAATAGTATTAAAAATGAAAAGTAATTTTTCAAAACAGCCAATTAAAGTTAAAATGACCTGCCTTTTAGCGTTAATTTAATTATAAAATAATATTGCGTAAATTAGCATTGTCGGACAAGTGTGATGTCAGACTGTTGGGTTGTCGAACTAATTGGTTGTCGGACTATTGCTTGTGGGACCAGTGGGCCGTTGTACTATTGATTTTGGTCTTTCGGGATGTAACCGATGGCCTCAACAGAATAACTTACATGTCAGTACATGTGTATTTTCCTGTCATGCCATCATCACACACACAATTGAATTGACATCCATCTCTCCATCTCTGACCTTGTGTATATTGTTTTCCTTTGTACACACAAACCTCTGAAAATAGAATTAAATAAGCTTGATTTGTGTTCAAATAATTACATATGAAATTGAAATCATATTAGATGATCAATTTGTTTTTTTAACATTTGTTTATAACATGCTAAAGATCTAAAAGATTGCAAACTCTAATTATAATGTCCTTCCTGTTTTGCAAATATATGTAATTAACGTAACAGGTATATAAACCATTTATATTTAAAGCATGTTAAAAAAGAGACAGAATGATTGTCTCTCCATGATATGAAAAAGACTGTCTGTTGCAGTCAAAAACAACACTTAAAATTTAATTCCAAATCTTTATGACGACAATACTGATTGCTCCGCACACATAAACATTAACAAACTGTGCAATTTAGTATCTATTCTGACTTACTTGGTTGTGGATATGGTGTTAGGTTGGGGTTCGGGTTTATGGGTGGCGACACGGTGGGGATCAATGAGGGCAGCATGCTGGGTGGGTAGATGTAACCTGGGTACGGCGTTGGAACATTGTTCGGCAGTTGAAATGGTGGGTTAGGTCCATTAGATGTTGGATGGAGGTTTGGAATTGGTGATAGGTTGAATCCAGTGACCTGTCCGAAAACGCCTAATGGGATTGTCGAGTTGATTGGATTTGGGCATTTTGGTATCATACAACAGACAGGATCGGATGGATCTGGGACCATGATACAGGAGGTTGTGATGTTTTTGTAGGTAGGACATCTAAATCAAAAACCAAATATTGTTAACGTATTTTTTTTTCATGGATACTTTTTTCACGACTTTATTATTTCACTTATGTTCGCGGGTTCTTATTTTCACATTAAATTGATACAAAGTATTTGTTTTGCGGTTACTAGTATTTAATTTCTCGAAAAATGCCTGAACTCGGAATCCACGAAAGTAAACAACTTACGAAAATAAGTACGTTCACAGTTAATACTGTGGTATAATTTCTTTCCTGCTAAATGTCGTCCCAGAATATTACAGGATAATTTATATGCACAAATAAATGAGTTTGTAATAAGAAGTTATTGATCTCTGCTATTTTAACAACAAGTTCATATGATTTTGGTGGGGTGGGGTCAGACTTTTCTACTACCTTACTCTTTTTTTAATCTCTATTTACTTTACACTTAGCCGGTCGATCACATGGATTTATTTTTAAAAGGTATATAAATTTTCGATGCTCATTAAAAAGGCAGGGCCTTAATCATATCATATCAATATATTGTTGTTGTTGTTGTTGTTGTTGTTATTGTTGTTTTATTGTTGTGATATATTTTCTATTTGGGTCACCAATGCCATCATAAACCCAAGGTTTAACTCTCTCCATCGTAGTTCATCCATAGATATATTACATATTATTGATTATTGAATTTCGTTTGATTTATGCATTTCAACACATTTTTGAATTGGAGATTTGAAGATTTGGATTCTACTGCTGCTAATGAGGAATTCATTTCCATATGACCAAACAGCTCATAAAAATGACTCCATATCCATTCATAAAATTTGTACACTAATATCTTTAGATAGAGGTATAGATAAACTTACCTCTGGTCACATTGGTATTGTCCGGACTGGTCATCTATACATGTACAGTTAGTGCAGTGACATAGAGTGTCGATTTCAAATTTTAATCAACCACCCTGACACACGGCTGAATCATACCTTTTTGGACAGCTTAATTCTTACCCCATTCATTTTGAGTGGTCGTAAAGGTTACAAGTGGTGCAAAAGTCTGTGATCAGAGGTCAAAGGTCAAATTGTCAGCTTTCAATTCTTCGTCAATTTTCGAAATTTATGTATATATCTTAATAGAGGATTGTGATTTTGTCTAAACTTTAATGTTTTAAGATACGTTAAGCAAATACGAAACGAACAGAGTAAATAATCAGGGGTCATAACTCTGTTACTGCTTGAATTATGCCCCTTTTTCTTCTAAGTGCATTGTTTCAAATTTCTATGTTTATTCCGGAAGTTCTGCATAAATATACTATTTTTTTCATATTTTTTAATTCTAAACTATTTTTCAAAGTGTATACGTATTTTTGATAACTTATAACAAGTATTTTATCAAAAATTATGAAGACAATTGCATTTATAAAATACCTATGTCATGGCCTGACAGCGTGAAATTTTCTATCATCTTTACAAATCACTGATTTTGAGCTTTTCTTATAATAAGAATACGTCAAATCCAACAAGAATAATATTTAAAACAAGAAGACAAGTATTAAGTCACATAAGTTATTGAACACTCCTCCGTAAATTGCTGCACTATCAAACAATGGTCGACTTTACTGTGTACCGGTGGTCTTCATATAACATATGTTTTATAACACAATATAACAAAATGTTATCACTTTTTAGAATATTCTATTCTTACATATGTAGAATTTATTTCATTTGTTATTCTAGTGTTTTCTTAAACAATATTTTCCCGATCCGTGTAGTTCATATATATACAAATCGCCTTTTACATCAGATATGAAACTATCAACTAAACTTCCAAGTTTGAGTTATTGTCGTCAAAGACAAAATGGTCACCAGCCCTCTTAACATGATCAGCGTCCAAAGGAAATCGCAAACCAAACCAGGTTTGAAAAAAGTACCACAGAGAAGAGACAAAGATTCACTTATTCAGATGAGGGCATACGGTTTGATCAACTATCGCATGCAGATTCATTGAAGATCGATCATATCAAATATGGTTGGTAGCTTTTAGATGTTATGCACCGGCAATCCAAACAAAGATATTACGTTTAACTAAGAAAGAACCCTGTGCAAAGGCGGTTTCTCTCAAAAGCAGTGGACTTGAGGTAAGGTAGTAGAGCACA
Source organism: Arcuatula senhousia (assembly GCA_963971305.1). NCBI lineage: Eukaryota > Metazoa > Mollusca > Bivalvia > Mytilida > Mytilidae > Arcuatula > Arcuatula senhousia. The sequence goes on from OZ020313.1 coordinate 11,311,323, forward strand.
TAACCTAAGTAAAACAAGCCCAAACCACACAAACTTAAACGATGTCACCTGGCTACATAAATGTAGAACAAAATCATACGATACGCCAACCGCACAAGTTCAGCTACTCTTATAAGTCTAATAAATGCTAAAAGATCAGATCTGGACGTTTAGGATTTAAACCATTGGACACCATGAACGTTAAAGACTTGAATCCTGAACCAGGACCATCAACTCTTGGCTTAGATCTATCGATACAAGCTCGATCAGTATGGCAGCTAGTGAGAAGCAACAATAGAAGATTTTAAGGTGTGAAATAGGCGTTTCAGCAATATATAATTTATCAAAGTCTGACGATCGTGCTATGCAGTTTGGAAACGTTTATGTGTAAGATTGTTCGTTCAACCCTCATCACTGACTGAGGATTTTTTTTATTGTTTTTTATTGTTGTTGATATAACTATTATTTATATAACCAAATAAACCAAATAAAGAAGGAGTGGGACACGAACGCAATCGCTTGGCCCTAAAAGAGGAGCAGAAGTCCAAAAAGTCCGAAAGTCGCTTGGGACTTCAAATCATTCTTATGCACGGAAAAAAAGCTAAGTGGAAAAGTTTACATAAATTTTCATACCGACCCAGTCCCAACAACAAAGTTCGACAGGTCTGAAAGTCGCTTAGTCATACAGTATGTGATACTGAACGGCCCCCTGCCAAATTTCAAATTATTATCATGTACGGTTTCTGAGGAAAGCTTGACAGAGATTCGTACGGACGCGGACATGAGTAAAGCTTAATGCCTCTCGAAATGTTGTTGGGAGGCATAAAACTCGTCTCTCTAACGAATAAAGTATTTGTGCTAATAAATATCATAAACTTTGAATAAAATTTTAAGGGCTTTTCTTGTGAATCTTGATTTAAGGTTCGTATACTATACTTATAGAATTACCAAAAAAAATAGATTGCCGACTTTTCTTATTTTATAGTGGTACTCAGTTATCTTTACTGTACACTTGAGATGTATCCGATTTTAACACACACAGGGACGATATATATTTGTTTTGCAAAAGGACTGTTTCCGAAATAAAATATTTATTTCTACAATTTTATGGACAGGTTGAAAACGTCTAGTGGAATCGAAACAATATTTTAAACAATATGACTTTACTATCATTTGATCAAAACTAAAACACAGTTCCAGACGTCAGATTTGAAACAACGTCTGTCTTGTTTTTCTCTTTTTTTTTTGATAATTTGTTGAACTGCTGACTATTTAACAGAGGGTAAGTTGCAGTTTTCATGAACACTTCAAAGAATTGCTGTCCTGTCATGACTTTTTTCGGAGGATAAAGAATGAATAGTTTTACATTTTTATTATGTTGGAATCAAAATGCAATAATTTCGAAAACAATGTTGTTTCCGTTTTTTACCTCTGACTTACTAGTATTAGTATTAATCTTTGTGTCATTATTTAGTCAAAAACTTGCAAATACATGGGTTAAAACGTTTTCAATATATTACAAAACGAGCTTATAAAATTTTGAAGACATTCATATCGCCATATTTTGTACAAATGATATCGGTCCGTTTCAGTTTGTTGTTAAATAGTTTGGTCTTAAGATATTTTATAAAACTTTTTAAATATGATGATGTACATTCAAAAACTATTTTTAAGAGGTTTTGCAATATTACAGTTTGCTCAATATAATGGTTTCTTGCCAGCAAAATGGATTTTCAATGTGTTTAAGACGATTAAAATGTGTAAAAAATAAACAAATTTATAATTTTTGAATCGTACCGGCCATGATAAGTTATTTAAATCCGGAAACAAGTTTTGACAGATTTGAACCCCCGTTATTTTTCAAACATATTTTTTTAAATCGAGAACACAAATATATAAAAATTAGCGTAATGTTTTACGGTGATCATATTTTAATTGTAAATTACAAAACATATAGACATTAACGTATTTTGACTAAGATATTACAACTGAAATACATCAAAATTCTGTTAATTGTTAAGGCCTTTTTAAATTTGAAAAATATTTAAAACATTACAATAAAAACGCTTCATTGAGGAAGTTTAAGAATTCTTAAATACTAGCCTACCTAAACCACTTACAAGTTTTAGCCCTGTTTAGTCCTCTTAAAAGTAATTGTAAACCAAAGTCAACACTTAAATTTCCCCCAAACCAGATGACCCCCCTTTTTCTTCATAAAAAATAAAACTGCACCATGGGAAATCTTTACGACCGGGCAAAAAAGTTGCCTTAAGGTATCCTCTAAACAATAAAACAAAAATTAGCCGTGTGTCCACTCGGTTGATTAAACTCTGAAAATAAGCATCTTTTTTGAAATTGTCACTGCACTAAGTGATATCGACATCCATCGTCCCATTCATCTCCTTTATTATACTGTTTTCCTTTGTAGTCACAGTACCCTAAAATAAAATTTAAATTCAAAACTGAAAATTGAAAATTAATACCTTACAAACGATGTTTTTAATGATATTATGAAAACATAACTAAAATCGTCTGTTTGCTTTTCTTTTTTTTAGCTGTTTTACAGTTTGTAGCCATACATTTACAAAAATATATTAAATAACATAATATCCCAATGATTATTCTGGTTGTAAAACAATGTGTCAAAGCCAACCATGGCTGGTTTTCACTACACAAGAAAAAGATGACCGACAAACTTGAATGTCACTCTCACCATAAGGGACTTTTAAGAGTTGAAAACTGTTATCAAGAAATAAATTGTACCTATATGTATTTAATACATGCATTATTGCGTGTTGATGCAAGCAACAATGTCAGATAATTAGATGCACACTACTCTTAACCCCTACAACCAAACTATTATACATTATACTAACAAATGTTTGAATTTTCAAAATGTCAAATGGAATTATCTGTTTCAATGATCTTTGTTTTTTTTAAAAATAAATCTATTCGATTGCTTGAAATTACTAGATTGTATTTTAGTTCATTGTGGAAAACTACATGTTTGAAACATGATACATATACCACTTTAGATACCGATGAATTCAATGATAATTTAGAGAAGAGAAAGAAAACTTTAAGCTTGAAAGGGTTACATTTGTTCCATGTATTGGTCTTTGGTGTCGGTAATGCATTAGTCAAGGTTTCTGGTGAAACTGTGGAGAGTTCTGGTGTAGTAAGCTTGAGCGGCACATATGTCTGTTGAGAGAAAGGAGGCACAAAAGCTGGAAAGAGGAATATAATATTTTTTATAATAATTTCTTTCACGGTTTTATAAGAATCATATGATTATTGTTGTACTTATAAACATAACTAACTCAGTTATACATATGTGTAATATGTAGCCGATCTAAAAAAAAACAACAACATCAAACACTTGGTGATAAAAAAAATCAAAATACATGATTTTCAGTTCAGAATGGTCAATTATCGAAATGTATGTCCTTTTTTATTATATGAGGAGGGAGGTGTTCATACTTAAATTAACATGAAACCTTTCACGTGACCTCTTAAATAGATGCACACTACTGTAAAAGGGAACATTTTCGCGAGGGGGTTATTTTTTGTTTTCTCGCGATCATATTGAATTCGCGAAAATATCCCCTCGTGTAAATTACATTTAGAAGAGCCCAATATTACATGATCTAATAAAACGCGAAATTAAAACCTTGTGAATTCATTTTGAACTGAAAACTGAAATATAAACCACGCAAAATTATCCTCTTTACCAGAAGTAATATTAAGATGTTTTAGTGTTTATTATTACTCGGATAAAAAGACACAGATTGTTCGTCTTAAACTCGTTTGAAACCCATATGCACAAGTTTTTGCGTAAGAATTGTCAGGACTTTAAAATTTAATATTTAGAAATAAGAGTATTTTTGCGATACAATTATTAGCTTTTCTAAATTTAATAGAAAAACGTTACGCACTCACATTGAATTGCTACGATTTTTCTAGTTGTGATGTCTAACATAAGACTAATATGATTTTTTAAAGAAATTTATACGACTTCGTTTTTAACTCATAAACAAATCGCAGCAGGAACTATGAGTTCTTTTGATGTTGATAATTATGATTGAAAGAGAGCAGATGCAATGATCGAGGAACACCAAACGTTCTATATACTTGCTTCGTATGTAAAACGATGTTATATTGTTATTATCTGAGAATGTATTATTACCATGATTTTTATCTGGTATATTCTTGACTTGAGCCTGTGTCAGGTTTTGGTTACTTATAATGGCAGATGATGTATCTGAAATTAAAAAAAACAACTGTGTATGAATTTTTGATCTTTTATGTGTGGTTGTGAAAAAAAGTTATATAGTTATTAAAAAAAATATTTGAATTGTTAAATATTTTGAATAGAATAAGAAATATCTGCCAAATACTCCAGTACATCACCATAAAATCGATATCAAACACCCCTAAAACTTTTATTCTTGGTTGTGTCAAGAAAGTAGAGGTCACCATTGTTAAACTATAAACATTCATATTGTATTAAATACAAAATCAAGAAAATCCTCAAGCGGCTAACAAATGTAATGACTAATACATGAAACTGTTCGTAGAGAAAAAAAAATAAATGTACATACCGCATTTTAATATTGAGCAGATAGTAGTTTCGTTAATTTTGTGACACTTCTGCCATAGTCCTGAAAAGTCCTGTTCATTAGCAGTCGATTCATATTGCCAATACGGGGTCGCTAAGCCAATTAGTTGTAAAACAAATGCTAATATTAGACTATTAAAGCAACAATAGTTAAATAAGAAACTTGACAAATTACTCCCATTTTCGCTGGGAGTTATACATCAGCTCCTAAAAGTTGAAAATAATTGTGACTTCTTATCATTCTGTACTACGCTTTTATTTCGCTTAGATATTAATAATTTGTTGACTAAGATACTTATATAGCTTTAGCAGAATCTTAAATAAGGATTTAATGGTTCTTTATTATTTCTTTTTTTAACATAATATCAAGATGAACAATGCCCACTAGACTTACTGGCTACAAAATATTGTATCAGTCAAAGTACTATGGATGGAATTTATAACAATTCAGTGCTAATGTCCTTGTTAAGTTTATGATAATTTAGTGTGAAAGTACTCGTTTCGTTTACCTTATTCGTTGTATTTATTATTTAAACTTAAGAGTTTAGATGTTTATATATTAATATTTAAGATATAGTACTTATTCTTCATCATTTTTATTGACAAAAAGGGATAAATGGGGAGGTATGTCAATACAAACCAATATTAAAAATGATACGGGTTTTATTTCGGAATCTTATATTGTTTTTCTTACAAAAATAAACTTGATCTAACATACCTAATCTGTAGATAATACAAATTAAACAAAAAAGGGTAATATATCAATACTCTGAGATTGGTAAAAAATTCTGATATTGTTAGAGGTCATTGCAGATATCCCGCTTAGTTTTGTAGATAATTTCATAATTTTAACATTGAAACAAAATATTTAAAACATTTATCAAGGGTAATCATAGGCTGTTACAATAATAACACTATTGTGTTGCAGCAAATGTAAGAAAAGACTATCCCTATCATTTAATATTGCTTTTAAGTCGAATGAACATTTTTTTATAATATTAATAGTTATGTCTACCTGTGATGATTGATTATTAAATGTATTTCATATATATTTAAGTATAAAAAAATTAGTCGCTGAGAAACTATATGAGACATCATGATATTCCAAACGATATGAAATGAGGTCGTTTTAATTTGAATTTTCTATAGAAATGTCATTAATTTTTGCTAGTGGTGGAGAATGAATAATGGAAAATGAAACTGTTTGTAGTTATATGTACTTCTAAGAACAACTTAACATGATCTTGCTTTGACTAATTCATCTTGTGTACTTTCCATTTTCTTCCTAATGGATATAATTGATCTGCACATTGTCGTACACAATTTCTATCTAACATTAATGATTATAAAGAGAAAATAATGGGATGTGGATAAAGTGTTGTGTAAAAAGTTATTTATGTTGTGTACCTTTCATTTTCTTTTAATAGACATAATTGAACTGCCACATCTTTTTTACTAATTTATGTTGTACCTTTCATTTTCTTTTTAATTGGTGTAATTGAACTGCACAGTGTCGTACAACATTTCTTTTTTACATTTAATGATTTTAAACACTTAATCCTCGATAGAAAATAATGGGATGTGGAAAAATTGTACGCCACGCAGCTCACATAACAATCAGTGAAAAAAGGCAAAACGGAAAGCCATCAACAGCCTTCATGGAGGCCAGTAGGCGATGCTTGCCAATCTGCAATTGACCCATGGTCTAAATAAAATAAACATAATTTAAATCCTGTCCTGAAATAGTCAAAGAAAGACTCCATTTTTAAACAAGGAACAGAAAACATCAAAAAGACAGGAACAAAAAAACTATGTCAAATAGAAATAGATTAGTCAAAGATGTGTCGAGTTGCATCGTAATTACTGTTAAGAAGGAGTTTTCACTTATAAAAAACGTCATCAGTTTAATCATCTGATTATCCATATTTTCGGTCTTCACAACAATGTTGAGTTTTGTGTTACTACCGGCCCCTACAGTCGCAATTAAAGAAGGAGTTTGGCGCTCCATTAAACCTGGTTTAACCCACCATTTCATTTGAAATGCCTGTACCAAGTCTGGACCATTGTGATCTATAACTATTTCGGTGTGTTTTCCATTTTTTGTCTCCTAATTTAGACATTGAATTTGATCCTCAAACTTTTGTAATTTTGTTATGACCTTTATTCATCAATATGACAGAAATATTCAGAGAGTATATGGAGGAAAACATTAGCTTCCAAAACTTACTATGAATATATTATCAGTTGTATATTACTTTCTTTTGTGATAAGCATGTCTTGAACATAATATGTGAATCTAAAATACAATGGCTGATAAGCAGCAATACATGTATCGATACCTTTTGATAACCGCCGCATAAAAACCGCATGCAGTGATTTGCGATCGACCATCATAAGGTGTAGAATAGAATGTGAAAACTCCGTGTCATCACTTACACTGTGTCGCACCAGTTTGACAGATTGAAAACCAAATGTAACGTTAACGTTAATTATAAAGATACTACAGAGGCTGCTTCAATGGACAAAGAATGGTGGTCTTATCTTTGAAAAAAGCAGATGTAAATATTGGGCATCGGCATGCAAAAGTCCGAAAAGGCAGAGATAAAACCAGTAAATACAGATCAAAAACATGTATCATTGTCTTCAATTTTCGAGACATACAGTTTTTAGCTCAATTGACCAGAAGGGTCATGTGAGCTATTGTCATTACTTGGCGTCCGTCGTCCCTCCGTAAACTTTTTTAAAACGTTAACTCCTCTGGCACTATAAATCAAATTGCAACTAAACTTGGTATGGTTGTTCCTTAGCATTCGGTGCTTAGAATTGATGTGGGGATTTTTATTCGTCAAAAATAGAACATAGGGGAAAATTGCAGTTTTTTTGCAAATAACTCAAAAACGGTGACAGATTTTTAAATTCTGATAGAAAGCTAAAGTGATCAGCTCCTCAATACTACCAGCCTTGAAATTTTGAAGAAATTCCAACAACACAGGTAGGATTTATTGCCCTTTTTGTTGATAGTTTGCTAATTTGACACCTATTAAGCTTAATATCTTAAAAACTTTATAAGATATATGGGAAATTTAGATTGCAGATTGTTGCGCACATCAAGATCTACAAAAAATATAATAGGGTTAACGTTGTAGGACCTTTCCTTCTAGGGGTTATTCCCCTTAGAATGTTTAAAGAAGAAAATAAAGGTTCCAATATCTAAAATATTACTCTGTACAATCATCTCAACCAACTATATTGTAAGATGACCCCCTTATTAAACTTGTGACCTTTTTTAATGTCAAATACATTTTGCCTAATAGCCTATTCTTCAGCCACTTAAGTCAGGTGAGCGATTCAGGGTCCTGGGAGCCTCTTGTTTGTTAGTACCATAAAAAAGATTATGTATAAATATGAATTATCAATTGTAATCATACTTCAAAACTTGTTTTTATACATTTTTTTCACTTTCAATTTAGAATTTATGTGATTCTTAAAAAAAACATCGAAATAGTGAAACAACTGGACAATTCTGGAAAATCTGGATATCTCTCGAAAGAACAAACGTTTTGACGGACACTATGCCTTCGATGATTAACAATATAAATGAGTCCAATTTTGCAGTTTCATACCATCTGGAAGTAATTGGGTGACAATTGTATCATGTACATTAAAAACACCGTTAGTTTTATTTAAAAAAATATACTGTATACAAAAGAAATCACCATTAATATTTACCATTCCTATTACATAAAACCAACTGACTCTGTTGATAGGTTGTTTAATGTGGTTCGGAATACCGTTTTGACCTATATATCTACCAAAAAGTGTTAAATTTAATCAAACACCACATTGTTACCAAATATATGTCTTTGAAATATCATTCTTACATGAATGCATTACGTCCATGCTTTTTAACAAATATGATTCCTAAAAAAATATTTGTGGTTAGCCTCTACTTACAGTTTCTTTTTAAACAAATTACGTAATTCGATAATTATATTCATTATCCAAAAACACAGGCATTTTTTTTTTCAAATAGGCTTCAAGAAAACAAATATTTCAATTTCAATCACACAATGTATATTATATATGTATTTACTGCAAGTAACAGGTGAATTGTGTTACAGTAATATGAAACGGAAAAGTTCATAATAAAATATTTTGTTTATTTAAGATTAGTTAAAATATGGTCTACAAATCAAATGACAAAATAGTGTTAAGGTTCATGGTTACACTTTGAAAAAAATGGTAGATATTTTACCTATTTTTCTAGTCTATGCACCACTTAAACGGCACATAAAAACACAAAATAAAGTGTAGCAGCGTCTAGATATTAAAATCGCCGATCATTTTCCCTTCTTTTTCACCAGATAAATCTTGTTGTTTTCTCTATTCATTTTCTTTCCGTTCAAATTGTACCTTAAATAAAGCATGAATTACCCCTTAATAACCTTCCATAAAACCGATTGTGAGTAGATTTAATAACATCAATAATAAAACTACCTTGCACGTGGAGGCCATTTGACAGGGCAAGGTTGAGATTGGGCTATGTTTGGGTGAACTGAAAAACGCAAAGAAAAAGCTCTGGCAATACGGATCAAGTTTAAAACTTAAAAATACTAAAACTTTATGCAAATATTATTTATCTAGACGCTGCTACGCCTTATTAAGCGATTGAATGCCAAGTTAATGCTCCACATAGACTGAAAAAAAAGTGAAATATCAGTCATTTTTTCCAAAGTGTAAAGATGAACCTTAACGGTCTTTAAATAAAATGCATTTAGTCTGTTATTAGGTGTCATAATTCGTAATTTCAATTTACCTTTCCGTATTAAAAAAAAATCTTATAAATGATGGCGTGTTTGATTGTGTACACTTGTATTTGTAGTTATTCAAATTGTGTTGTTGTTTGTTTTTAAAAGTTCCAAAACGCCTTCAATTTAGATATTGGATTCAATAATTTGAGGACGCAATGAGTTCAGCTTGAAATTGTAAGTAGAACTTGCTTGATGTACAAAAGATTTGAACATTTTCCACATGATATAAAACTAATATAATTCAAATTTGGTTAAAAAAATGAATGTAAGAATGTTTTTCATTTCAAACAATGTGTTGTTTAAATCAAATAAACACCTTTCATTTGGTCGATATCTAGGTCAAAATGGTATTCGGTACCCCCATAATAGAACGAATATCTTTTATGTACACATGTATATTATGAATTACAATTACTATCTAAGATAGTAGGCTTTACAATAAATAACATAATAATTTTAAAAAAAACGACATTCCTCTAAACTTGTTATATAATAAAGTAGGCTTAAGTTACTTCTTTAGAATTACGGATTTCTAAAAGTTGTAACTAGTATAAGTTCATAAGATACTAAATATCCTCTTGATGGATTGTAGACCCTTTTTATTGGCATTAGACGATAATTGTCAAATTCAAATATGTTTCTCAATATGTTTAGACTTGCTTTTGCTCTTTATGGAATCTATCTTTTTTCATGATGATGGCTCCAATTCCTTTAATTTTTTCAGGGTGAGCTGCCTAATCTCACTCACAGATAAAGATTTATCACACTTTCTCTCAATGATCTGTTTGATCTCAACATCCATTAAAGAATCAATGCCAAGGTCACCTAGACATGTTTCACCTTTAATGGAGGATGGATCCTTGACACCTTTGAAAATAAATGTATAATAGAAATAAAGAAAGAATGTGTCCATAGGACACAGATGCCCCCGCTGGCCTAAAAAAAGTTGAAGTCCGACAGGTCTGAAAGTCGATTAAGACGCATAGTTCATCATACTAAACCATCCTACCAAGTTTCAATTCATTCCTATGTACGGTTTCTGAGAAAAGCTTGACGGAAATTTTCATGTCGATTTTGGAATCGATCCAGCCCCAAACGGGAAGTAGATGTCTGACAGGTCTAAAATTTGCTTAGGACGTATAGTTTGTCATACTGACGATGTGCATAAAGGATATTTTTTTACATATTAATAAAAATACGAAAACCCTTTAAATAAATGTAAAATGGAAAGAACAATGTGCATAAAGGATTTTTTTTCACAAAATGATTAAAGAAATAAGAAAGCCCGTTTACAGTTATGTTAAAGATTGTGTATCTAATTCAATTAATTAATAGTGTCTCAAAATGAACGCAACATTACCAATGATATTAAATAATCTAAATATTTATAGATATTTCGGACATTCGTATGTCCTTCATCAGTATCGTGACCAAAAAAAATTAAATGTTGTTACCTAATGATCTTAATTAAAAAATTGTCATTTTTAATAATTAGTCAAGACTGGTTATTCTAAATAAACCTGGGTCATTATGAACAGCACTTGGCAAGTCATAGGCAAGTATAGTAGAACATAAAATATATCAAAAATAGAATATATGTACAAATAGGAGAGGTGACTTTGGTTACACCAGGGGATGAACACGAAAGGGCTAAGGCATTAGCATTCAATGAACACGAAGATGTTCAAAGTGAGATGGGAACTGGAAAATTTCAACGAAACAATGCATGACACTGTTAAGATTTTCTCGTTTATTCCGTAGAAAGTCTTTCTAGGTTGTCACACCATCATTGAATACGATCTGTCCTGGTCAACCAGTGAAAGGCAAGCTCGAGAAAGTTTCTGGATTACAACATTTGAAGCAAGAAATCCAAACGGAATAAACCAGAAAATCTAAACTTACAGAGAATTGGATTGTCTCATTGAAATTTGTCCAGTTCCCACCTCACTTTGAACATTTTCGTTTCGTGTTCATTGAATCATTATTACATGTTCATGTCTTAGCCCTTTCATGTTCTCCTTTTGAAGTGACCCAAGTTACCTCTCCTTTTTGTACATATCTTCTATTTTTTATATTTATTACATGTATTTAGAATGACCTGTTTTTAACTAACATCATAACATAACTGCGTCTGCAGAATTTTCTTTTATTATACCGATGAAGGATATACGAATATCCGAAATATCTATAAATATTCAAATTATTTAACATCATTGGTAATGTTGAGTACATTTTAGACCCTATTGAGTAGTTTTCTATGTATAGCATCGTTTTAAATACATGCACTGTGTATGTATTTACGATCCATGACCGTTTTGTGAGAGAAACGTTGACTATCTTTTTCATATCGTTTTTGATTCAATTGATTTCTGCTCGGTTGATTTTGAGTTGTGTGTTTCCTCGTGCAGTTCTTGTTCGTGTTTACTGCTGTTGACGTTGTTCTTCAGACTTTTGACACATGGTGTCTCTTTGCTTTTTTGACAATATATTTAAGTTTCAAAATCTTGTGAAGCTTTGCTAATTTATAAATTGTACTTGACATTAGTAAAGTTTAATATCAATTGACGTAAACTATTGGGTATCTTGACTTAGTTTTGGAGTGGTCATTTTGGGTCATAATAAGACAAAAGCCACCATTCATCTGTTCTGAACTATGGCAATGAAACTTAAGTAATCGAAAATTTATCAAGGGCCCAAGTACCCTGTAATAAGATTTGAGGCAAATGATTACCTAAAATATGGCAAACGGCATCTACAACTGTGGCTCTGGAACTACTGAAACTTCCTGATTTCTGTTGCTTTTCTGCTGGTACAAAACATGACACAACAGGTTGTGATTGGTTTAAAAACTGATCAAGAACTTGAAGACAGGAGTTCATTCTTTGCGGAAGAGTGCCATTCAAAATTGTATCATTTGTTCCCGAAGCTTCAAAAACTACACCTACGTCTCCTATTGCTCCCCATTGTACTGCTAAAGCTAGAAATATAATAAATAAGTAAATTTGATAACATTTCACTGAAACTTTTATTCATAATACTTGAAAAATCACGTGTTTGTTTACATGCTATACTAAATATTTAGCACAAAAATATTGAACAATCAGTTCCAGCAACCAAACAAAATGTATCATAGAGTTAAAATCAAATGATAAGATAAAGCTACTTAACTGTGATGTTAAAAAGAAAAATGCGACGCAATGTAGACTAAAATATATCAGAAAATTTGAAGATCGCAATGTCCCTTTCATAGAATCGGCATTTCAGAAGTCATGTCATTAGATGCTCTAAAAATTGTGATTCAAGGGTTCATTATTATCATGAATAAAATATGGTTATGACACATGATAAGGACATTGAAGCGTTCAACCAGTTCGAAAAACAACCAAAAACTCATCAAAGCGATTACAAATCCCTCTGCAGGCATAAACCGCTTACTCTTCTGAAGCACCCGAGTTCACTCTTGTCACAACTTGAGTTTGCGTTGCTGATTTCCGTTCGGTTGATTTTGTATTCTCTGTTTCTCCGTGCCGTTTTGTTCGTGTTTACCGGTTTCGTCGTTGCCCTTTCGGACTTTTAACACTTGAATGCCCCATTGGTGCCTCTTTGCTTCCTTCATGATAAGATTCTTTTTGTAGTTTAAAATCAATGCTTGATATCTGAAGAAAAATATTACTAGAGACCGTAGGAAACGTATTTATTTATACCATATAAAGGGTTATTGTTGCGGTGATCAATTTTTGCGTTTTTGTTTGCATCATAGGGTTTGTGAAAATTTGGGTTTTATTTCTATATTTTTGAATGTGTTTGTATAATTATGACGAAATTTGAACCAGCACAAAAAAAAACAACTCGTCGTACGGTACCTAGGTTGACAGAACGGTCACAGACACAGCGGTGTCGGGTAAGACAATATAAACTAGTGTTGACTGTGTTGGGTTTCCCGAGACAAAAATATCTCCAAAACGTACGCATATTGTCATGTAACCTAAATTTTGACATCATATCCTTTTTTACCATCATATAAAAACCTATACATTAAGTTTTGTCGAGATTGAAACATTTTGAAATATTGCTCATTTTTGGACCTGAAATATCATATTTTCGTTAATATTCGAAAATCGTAAATATCGCTCTAATTTTTTTCCCATATTATTGGAGAGCTTCTTTAATTCTATTAATCTACAAAAAATCAGAACCCTACGCACCTTGGTTACCGAGATATTTGCAATATCCTATAGTATGACTTTTTCCCTGTTTCCATTGGAAACAGCAGCCATCTTTAAAATTCAGATTTCTGCATGCACACTTTTTGGTGACACTCTATCACCATACGAAAATTCACTACCATCCATTGAGTAGTTTTTGAGAAACCGTTTGGACAAGTTCATGAACGGAAGAATTTTTTAACTCTAGAATGAAAACAATTTATATGATATGGGGGATATGATAAATAAGGATGTAATGAAAGTCCATCAAAATTAATATGAAAAATATCATAATTGAGTACATGTGTATGACACATTAAACATTAACCTGGAAAGCCATAGTTTTTCCTATCTTCACAAATCCTTTCCATTACTGAATTTGCATAACCATAGTTTGATTGGCCAGCATTCCCACGCCCACAACTGATGGAAGAGAATACAACAAACCAATGTAATGTATCTTTGCAATACTGTCTGGTCACTTTATCTAGGTACATTGTAGCTGTTAGTTTTGGTCTACAAACTGCATCGAATCTTTCTTTTGTCATGTATCTGAATGCTCCATCTCGCAAAACCTAAACAGTAAAAGTGTTTGATTCAGAGAGCGCCCTATTCTTTATGCATATAAATTTAAATATATGTTAACCATTTCCACCCAGCTTTCCTCTGTGAATTTCATTAGTTCGATATCATAGGTGTTTAACCTGGATCCCATGTCTAAAATTTATAGCTTCCAGTTCTTTTAATACTTTGGATTTCTAACGTTTGAAATTAATATTGCTGCTTGGGGGTTTCTTCGTGAAGAAATCATACATACAGTGTATCAAAATATAAGATACCACTTTAATAATGTGTGAGATCCTACCATAGCCAAGTGAAATATCCCTCCTATTGGTCCTAAAGTCACTGCCTCCTGGATCAGTTTTTGAGAAGATGTCAGGTCCACCAGATCCTGATTGGACAACAAGACGCTGACACCGATTTTCTTCCATCTCTTCAGCTTCATTGATTGGTAACCTGTTTTAATTCCTGATCTTGATGTCAGGACAAGGTATCTGGCACCTTTTTTGATCAGCCACTCAGCCAACTCTAAACCGAAGCCACCCATACCTCCAGTGATAATATAGGATTTTGTAGGATCACAGTAGCTTCTGGATAGTGCTGGAACAGAATGGGCAGTTGACAACGAAGTTTCATTTCCAACCTAAAATGTGAATAATTTTGTTTAAGTGACAAACTAAAAAGTTTACGAAAGGTCTGAAATCAATTAAAACAATATATCATTCAATGATGGTGCCAAATGATAGATGTCAAAAGACGGTAAATAATATTATTTGAAGAACATTTAATAAGAGGCTGTCCATGTAGAAATCAGGCAAAAGCCTACAGAATCAAGAATTTTATCCCAGCAAGTTTATTGTTTTAATGTATTGTTGGACTCATATGTATAACAAATATCACCAGGATTCGCTTGAAAGCAACATGGATGACTTGTGATTCAGCCTTAAAGTTCATGAACAAAGCATCCAAATTTTGCAAACATGTAAGAGTTGTCTCCCTTTTTCTGCATATTTTCAATGCATTCTATATACATGACATAAATTATATCTATGTTGTCACCTCAATTAACCAAAATTCTGCATTTGTTTTGGGGAATGGATGAAATCAATGAAAATTTTTGAAAAACAAAATTTGTCATGTGCCAGCTATTGCCTGGGTTTTGCTTGGACAGCCTCTTAATCATATGCAAGAAGATCCACCCGCCTGACATTTGCCCAGCATTCGCCATTTTATAACCCAGATTTGCACATCGTATAATCTTGCAATAGAAACCAGGAAACCAGGAGTGGTAAATTCATGTATACACCAAAACCTGGTAATAATACAGAAACTTTATAGACGTAAATTGCTACATGTAGTTAAAAATGAAAATACATCTTTTTCCTTGTTATAATTTTCTGTTTATCGTTCTATTTCCGGAAATGTGTCTTTCATCGATAATCTAGGGATTGGTTTTGAATCTTATGTTATGTATTTTTAGTTTTTTTGGCAAATGCAACGCGGCCAGCGGCAAACTCTGTTCATGTTAAATACTGTTTTCCATTGTGATTTTTTAAATACCCGTTTTGTTTTAGTTTGTTGTGTTGTGTAAATTTTGTCCATGTCTCTTTATCGTCTATATTTTATAACTATACCCTAAGAAGAACTTTTCCAATATGTTTTCCTTGAGCCATGAATCTGAAACATTCCTCAACCTGATTTTTATCAAATATGGTATATTTTAGAGGTTTGACTTCTCCTGAATTAATTCCTTGGGTGAATAAATTTGACACTTCTATCCAATCTTGATTATCTTCGTCAAATAAAGCATCCAATAGAATACCATGGAAACTGATGTTTTTCAAGAAAACTGACATGCCTGAAATTAATATATAATAAAAAGCTACGCCAAGTGCAACCTGATGCGACCAAAATATGTTGAACTATGTACGCTGGAATGGGAGCCTAATACGGATTGTCAAAAGGAATAGACACATGCAGCCAACGGGGGACTCAAAAAGTTTTTTAATTCGTTTTGTAGAAGATTTTTATACGTGATTTATCTAGGCAGTCTTAGACTGGTACTATAAATCTTGAAAATAAAATTAAAAGTTCACCATTAGAATCTTTATAGAAACAACTTTGAAAAATGCATGATTTAAGTACTGTGGATTCATTTATTTTCGTGGGTACCAATATTCATGGTTTGTTGAAATAGGGATCAGTTCGTGGATTCTTAAATTCGTTGTTCTGACTTCTGCAGCATTCAAATCAATGTTAAATTCCTTTTCGTTGGATATCAAATTTCGTGGGTCATGGCAACCCACGAAAACCACGAAAATTGATACCCCATGAATAATAATGAAACCACAGTAATTTCAATATTGCATCAATAGGGAAAATTCCTTCAGAAGAATCTACATTATATATTTTTTCTTTAAATCTGTGATAATTTTTGTTTTGTATGGATTTTTAAATATACTAAATAACAAATAAAGTTTACCCTAACAAATGTTGAACAAAGTGAACAATGTGAGTTTGCCTTATTATTTCTATAGGTGTTGTCTCCCGCCCACCCCTCAAAAAAGTACGGCAAAATAAATAAATCCAAAAGAAGGTGTATTTTATCCATCTTTTTTGCTGTAATTATCAATTTTAATATTTAAAAATGCACAGTCAAATACACCCCATCGTCCTTAAGATTTGATATGTTTTGAACTATTGCATGTTTTGCATGGTCATTAGAACAATATTTGTTTTTATGTGGTTTTCAACGCAAGGCACATTTTCTAAAATTATAGGTCTTAGAAAATTGATTAGTGATTAGTGTAATTTATTTTGTTGGACCATTCGACATAAGTAAATTAAATAGACTTCAAAACATCAGTGCAAACCTAGAGATGTGTTGTTTGATAAATCAAATTTTCCAATTTCTAAGAAGCGTCCATGCTTGGCTAGTATTGTAACACTTGCTTGCAATTTTTCTTCCGCCAAAGAATTTAAAATCAAATCCATTCCTGTAAATTCATACAAAAAGAATTGTATTACTCAAACAATGTTTTGATGGGAAATATTACAGGTATTCTCTGTTACTTGGCAACGACAAAACGACAAGCAAAAATGGTAGCTTCAAAATAAGCTATTACGACAATTAGAACCAATTTGTTCTGAACACGTCTTAACGAAAACTTTTTTTCAGACTTGACGAGATTGATTAAAAGGATATAAGAAATTATAGAGAGAAAAAATGACCTTCTTTTCAAGACACAAACCTTTCCCTTTAGTTGCTTTAATGAATTGAGAAGCAAACTCTGTTGTTCTAGAGAAACTGATGTATTTATCACTAAGCTGTGGAAATCTTTTCTGCAAGAAGTCCTTTTTTTTGGATGACCCAACAGTTGTAAACACTTCACAGCCATTATGTAAAGCAATAGTGATGGCTGCCTGTCCTACCCCACCACTTCCGGAATGAATAAGAATTCTTTCTCCTGGTTTTATTCTTCCCCTGACAACCAGGGCATAGTACGCTGTTGTATATACCACTGGTACTGTAGCCGCCTCTGCCAAAGACCATTGTTCTGGTACTGACCATAAAAAATTCTTATTAACATCAACTGTTGTTGCTAGGCCCTGTAAAAATCAACAGTGAAAAAATAGTTCTAAAGTTTCTTTTAAAATTCATTTGTTTCATCATGAATAAAGTTTCCCCTAATAAACTTCATCTGATCAAATATATTTCTCAGAATGCGTGCTTTTTAACAATGTCAATAAAATCTGTCACGAAAGAAACGCAACAATAACAACGTGAATCCAAACCAAAATGAAATGATAAATATCTAATGTTCAAAAGGAACAAACAATGCATGTCATGCCGCTAGTATTGAAGACCTCTATGACGTTGATTTTTAACAGACATGGCGAGCGGAATCAAGTTTTAGCAAGCAGGAACTGCTTACTCTTCCGGAGCACCTGAGTTCAATCTTGTTTCGACTGGAGTTCGCGTTGTTGATTGATATTCAGTTATTTTGTGTTTCCATGTTTTACATGTTGTCTGTTTTTTGTCCCGTTCTTGTTCGTGTTTACTGGTTTTGTCTCTGCCCTTTTGGACCTTTGACATTCGGATACACCATTGGTACCTCTGCTTCTTTTAATCGAAAGGTTTAGAACTAATAATATTGATTTTAAGGTATGCAAGTAATATCTGTTAGACCTGGACCTGTTGCCAAAGTGTGAGTCATCATAATAATATTCTATAATCAAATTGGAAATTGTTGGTTTACTTAAGGTTCCAATGATTAATGGTTATTGTGAAATTTTTAAATGTAAAATGTAAAAATTCGTTGAGAGAACATTCTTCTCTGAATGTTTGATTTAACTTTTAATGTCCAAAATTGTGTAATAAATATTTTACACTCCAGATATATCTTTAAATAGTATGTAACTAAAATCACTACTTTAGCAGGAACAAGTCCCATAACTCTGTTCCCGTGACTGTCATATCCTGATATTTCCATTCCTAAAATGCAATCTTTTGTAGCAAGGTCCCCAGGGATAGCATCAGCAGGCAGTCTTCCAGTGGCAAGCATAACATCTCTGAAGTTCAAAGCAGCATACTGCACTGAACATCTTAACGTCTGTCTGCTTTCTCTATAGTTCGACAATGGTGACTCTATCCAAGACAAGCTTGATAAGTCTCCCTTAATAAGCACATCAACGTACGCATGTTGGCATGGCTTCTTCTGCATTATAGCTTCTGAAATACAAGAAAACATGTTAAAGCAATAATTTTCATGATTAATTAAACGTCAGTGTATTTTTAATGTGTGAAAGGTACTTTATACAATGTAAGTTAATATTATTTATCATAATTGAGATTTAGAAATACATAGCCCAAATAATTGATTTCTGAAATTAAAAAAAAATCATCGAATGGGACAGTAAATCTTGGTATGTCGAATGTATTATATAGTCTGTATTATTAAGTTTAAGCTTGTTAATAGAATAATCTTTTGTAGAAATGAAACACCACGAAAACAAACTAATCGAATACCTGTCTGAAGTAACAAATGCCTATATGATCCCCATTTCTTCTCTTTGTAAACATTCATTACAAGATCTGCTTCAACTAATTGTCTTAGTTCTCCATTTTCACCAGAAAAGTCCAAGGGAGATTCATCACAGTTGAAAATACATCTGATAAAAAAGTTTTAGAGTTCTGTTCTTTAACTTTTTTAGAATAAGAATACCATACGAGAAAACCTCAAAAACTTCGATTTCTGTTATAAAATGATATCGAAACAAAAAGATGGATTAAGCGTTTATATTATTTCCATATGAACAACGTTGTTATGTGCTAGACCCGAAGCAATTTGTGGACAATTGGAGCTTGAATTTTTCAAAATAAGTGTAAGACCTTAAAGCTGTAACTTTCAAAAGAACTTACTATAACAAAATAACATCCCTTTAAGCATGTAAAAGGCTAATTGTCTACGAAAAATATTTTTTTTTTTTTAACAGTAATAATATTCTTTATTGCACTAAAGCTGTTAACAATTTCTCTGTCAGCTACAGCTTTCGCTGACAAAGAACCCTGATTTGTTAGTACCTTGATGTACAGGGTAACATAAAGGTAATGACTATTATAAATTAGAAAGTCTCTAATCAATACAATCAATACGTATGACATGTTCTATAAATAACTATATAAACAAACATTTAAAAGTCCGCGGGCAGCATGGTCGTGAAAATACACGTGGTTTTATAATGATGTAGGATTATATATTAATATTCATAAATGGTGAGTTGTTTTTTTATATAATATTATTGATACACTTTGATATTTTTAGGATACGTTGACTTGGTATTCGTGTTGAATATTTAATGAAGTTGTTTATTTCATTTTTAAGAATCTTGAGTGCATTTGTACTTTTACTTCGACACTCGGAGGCATAAAAAGATTTATATATTGAGAAACCAATTATCGTAAACAATATATTTATGTCTAGGTACTCATCTTGAGATATTTTACATCCTACAACTAGATCTTTTAGTTCAACTCCCCTTGAGAAACCGATATTTGACAAAATTCCATTTGTCGTTTCCCAAAATTGTCTTAGAATTCTGCATTCAATGAAAAAGTGCTCATAATTATCAATGCAGTTACAATATATACATAACGGAGAGTCAGCTTTTTTTTCCAAATAAAGAGTTGTTCTTGTGTTGCTAGTATGTAACTTAATAATTTCCATCGAAATATCTTTAGTTTATTGATATCTAGATATTTTATAAAGTTTAAAGTTTTGGATGGAAAATCGGTTAGTGATAGATCTAATTTACGTTTCCATTTCAATATACCTATGTTGTCGACGACTTTCTCGTTTTTAAATCATTGTATTGTCTATTTCGTAAACTTTTATATATCTTTTCTTCCATGGTAGATTTGTTTCTTCGATGTTTATGTTTAGTTTTGTCTTTATAGAATTTTCTTTGGCAGTGACTTCGAGCCAATGATTAGGTATGGCTTTTTTTAATTTTATAAATTCTGCCATCCAGTTATTTTTTAATTTTAGCTTTCCTAAAATGTGATCTTCTTTTAACTTTCCGTTTTCGTCTAGTATATCATTTATGTATAAAATCTTATTTTTTATCCAGTTTATCATAATCAAGGGTTTGTTATTGAATTTGATCAGTTTATTTCCCCATACTATTTGTTTTCTTATTTCATAGAAAGTTGTTGGTTGGTTATTTGATTTCTTACTATAGAAATTAACCCAGCATCGTAGCACATCTTGATAGAATGTTGGCCACTCTTTCACTTGTGTTATTTGTTTTAAAGTTTCTTGATCTAAATTCATTTTAAAAACTAACAGATCATCTCCTAATTGATTAAAATAAATTTTCGGTATTACTGACCAATTTTCATTTTCAGATAGCATTAATCGTATTACCCATTTAGTTTTTAACATATTAAAGTAGCTCTCTACATCTATCATATTTAAACCGCCGTTTTCATAATCTGCTATTAATGTTGCCCTCTTGATCTTATCCGGTTTTCCGTTCCAAATAAAATTATATAGTTCTCTTTCTAACAATTTTACGTTGTCTTTTTTAATGTCTGTAACACTTGCTATGTATGTAAACTGTGGTAAGATTAAAGTTTTAATAATGAGAATTTTTCCCAAGATTGTTAGATTTCTTTTTTCCCATGATTTTATTAATGTTTCAGTTTTTTCAATTTTACTTTCCCAGTTTAATGCATCACAATCTAGTTTATTTTTACCTACATATAAACCGAGTACTTTTACTGGTTTATCGGTAAAATTTATATTTTCTGGTTTATCTTTACTATGCTTAAGTTAAGTCATTTTTGTCTCGCCTACGACGAATATTCGCAGAAGGCGGAACATATAGGTAACTACTATCCGGCGACGGCAACAGAGGCAGCGTAAACCTTTTTGTAAGACTTTTGTGGACAATGAATTGCTTGTAAAGAATAGTAGATATGCATAATGGGTATACAGACCTTTATGGTCTACACAACTGTCACCATGCCGTGTGACCCTGACCCCATGTCACGCTCCAATGACTCTGTGAACTTAGGTCTTTTTTGGAAGCTTAGGTAGTTTATTTTAGTGATGGTGCCTATAGGCGAGACATACTTGACGTCCATCGTCCGTCGTCCGTAAACTTTTTAAAACGTTAACGTTTACAAAAGTGCACGTTGAATTAAGCATGAATGTAATATGCCTGCTTCATCGCAAGACATTTTAAAGATCTATTTTTTATATTTTTATCATACTTTTGAAACAGTCGAAGTCTGAGTATTCTTTGTTGTTGTACCAGATTGATTTTTGCAATCGTTTAACTTTTTATTGAATTTGTACAAATTACCACTTTTGTTTGGTTGCATATCACACCCGGCAAGAATGCACTTACATACTATGAAACTGTGAAATACAATTCAACATTTTGAGACCATATGCCGTTATTTTTTCCCGTCGTTAGATTTCCAGTGTTAACCTAAGCCGGTTATACCCCTGTAGATTTTTTTTGACATTTTGTTTTTAGCCTAGGTAGCTTCAGTTTCAAGCAGGTTAGAATTTAACAACAGAAAGTTTTGTATACACATTTTTTTTCTTCCTTTTGCTTTTGAAGAAGAATGAAACATATCAGTACTATGAGAATAAACAGTGACCGAATTATATGCAAGTTGCGTATTTTATAATTGACCTTTTTTAAGTTGTAGAAAAACAAAAGCTTTGCAAAACGATTTCAGAGGAGCTTTTTTAAAGTTGAACAAAAAGCCGACGGACGAAAGATGACGATCGGGTGTGGACGCCTAGTAACGGCGATTGCAATAGTAGAAAGTAAATAATATAACTTTATTCCAGCCTCATTAGAAATAAAAGCATAAAAAAAATGTTTAAAAAAAGATATGTTTTTCTTGCAAATACTAAATGTATGGTCGACCTTTAACCGTTCTCTGGTTATTACCAAAGGTTTGTAAAAATAAGCTGCATACGCATATATATTATTTTAAGCATATATTTCATTTTGGGAATTTTTCAGTTAGGCATTTAAATGCTTAATTCAAATTAAATTTTGAGGACATGAAATATTTCACATTTTGGCTTTACCAAAACAATGGGTCGTATTTGCTGACTGGCAATTTTAAGATAGTGGAATTAACAGGTGTACAATATACAAGTCTAAATAACGCATGCTATTTAATCGGATTTTGTTTATTGTACTGCTTAAAAAATTATCAAATAAATTGGGGCATGAGTTGGTGGGTGTGTCCATGCGGATTGAGCTTTGATTGGAGAATCAAAATTGAATTACCTGTAATTTCCTTGTACATGTAATTGTAATTGACAATCGGAGGCGTGGCTTATCGGAAGATGACAGTGTCTTAAAGGCTAATGATTATAATAAATTAAAAACAAATTAAATATTTTGTTGAAAGCAATGAAAGTTACTGTTCTGTTTCAAAAATAAATTTTCGAATATTTTACTGATTTGGAATGATAGTTTTAGAATTTAAATAAAGATCTTAAAGATTTTTTTTTCAAATTAACTGATGCTAATAAATATAAACCAGAGCTCTGAAATACATACGTTTAAAAAGTCAATAAATTATAAAAATTAATAAATAATATCAAGAATTATTTATTTTTCAAATTAATTGCTACTTAAAAACTTAAGATTTAAGAAAAAGTAAATCATGTAAATAGAAAAATATTTTTAGAAATAAATGAATGTTTTTATAATAAAAAAATCATTTAAATGGATTATATAAACATTATTTATTATTTTTTTTTAACAAATACCTTAAAAAAATGTACAGATGTATTGTTTTATATCTATTAAAACAATAAGATTCACGTTTGCTTTTACATAAAAAGGTCAGCGGTCTGGGAAATGCAATCTAAAAAGCGAATGAGAGTTTACTTAGAAGAGGCAGTAAAAGCGGGTTTTTTCTTTGAAACTCGGCACACAGATTATGTCTACTCGAATCTTTACTTACTGAATTTACTTTTGATTTTTGCTGAATATTTTCGATTGTGGATTTTTAGAATACCGTTGCTATATGTAGGTTGTATCGACGATCGAGTTGTATCGCAAAACTTGTCGGTGTTTTGTTTAATTGTTTGCTGTCTTCTAATGCAGATCTTCAATGCCTTTTATTTATGGAATTTGTGCCGATTATCTTACATCGATCATATTTTATTCATAATAAGCTCTATGATTATTGTAACAAAAGAAAAAAAAAGATGCATAAACTTTCCCTATCAAGACAACCAGAGGGGTTCACGAGAGAGGAACAAAATTTATCTACAGAGTTCACAAAAGTTGGTTTTGTAATGGCATTTAAATGAAATATGCTTGTCCCGGTCAACACAAAATTAAACAAGTTTACTGCGGCGTGGTTTTCTGAAGAAAAGCTAAAGAAAAACCAATACCAAAGTGAATTCGAATTTCATAATTCCAAAAGCTAAACCTAACAAATTTGGATTCAACAGACAAATAATTTGTTAACACACAAACCAGTTAAGCTGCAACCATGCCAGCAAGATAAGTGTCCTTGAAAATATATTCGCCCCTTTTCAACAAAACGTCGGGACATTGTGGTTCATAAAGTGCGAAACCTACAAATTCATTAACGAATGGAGATATGTATAAGAATCATTGATATTTTTTCTAGTTTTTTTTTCTTCTTCGTATTTGTAAAATTAAGTCTTAATTCGAATAGAGGTTTCGTAATGATAAAATTCAAAAATAATTCATAAGAGGGAAATACTTATTTCCTTAAATTCTTGTTACTCTTTAAGAGTACAATATGTAGCCAATAATTTTTGATGCCCCGTATATGAGAGTTGGGGAGCATTTAGTGTTCGTGTCTGTTCTTCCGTCCGCCCGTTCGTTCGTTTGTTTTTCTCTCTTTCATTTGTTCGCTCGTCCGTCCGTCCGTTTGTTCTTTTGTTCGTCCGGCCGTCTTAAATGTTGCGAGATGGGGCAATATGTCTTTTTGACACATTCTTGTTTATTGTCGGAAAACATATAAGATAAAAATAATTGTTATCAAAAATAAAGAAATAAGACAAATAATAAATAATAAATACACACTAAATGGTCTCTATTGCCGGTGCTGCATTCAAATCTTCAAAGCAAATAGTATCCTGATGGTGACTTTCCTAAAGTAATTAAATCTTATTAATAAACACAAACATGAATACAAGTAGGGTATCAACTGATTGAGCGATTGCAATTTGCGCTTGTGAAATACTTGTTTATTGTAGCCCCCTTAAGCCGGAATATATACATGATGTATACATGTACCGATGAGATACATATGCATGTAACCGATTTATAAAGGAACAATTTCTTACAAGGTAGGCACATGTACAATGTACATATATAAATTTGTGTAGCACATCTTATCTATTAACTATACAAATGAATAATAAACTGCAGAAATTTAAGAAAAGGAGGGGTCAACAAAAATCCATTATGGACGCCGGAAGTTTTAAGACCAATTTTACCGAAAATCAACACAAAAAATTTTGGTTCTGATCCTAAGAAAACCGATTTCCCCTTCGATTCCCCACTGAAGCAGAATTGTGAAAATGTCGGCCATAGAGATTTCACTTCTCAGGAGATAACAGATGAAACAACCAACAATTGGTTTCCAAGTTTATTTTAAGATGGAATTCCAAACATTATACATGAAATAATTTTGTCGCACTACGGAAGGAGTCATATTATGCTACTAGCAAATATTAAATGTTCAACTGATAAAACAAAAAATTATTTAAAAGCGTTGTTTTTATACCCCCCACTTCAAAAGTGGGGGGTATATAGTGATAGGGGTGTCCGTCCGTCCTTCCGTCCTTCCGTCCGTCCGTTACACTTCAGGGTACCCATCTCTTATCCGCAACTCCTCCTAAACCCCTTGGTGGATTTTCATGAAACTTACACACAATCTTTGTGACATAATGTAGATGTGCACCTACTATTTTAAAATTTGATCAGAATGATTTTTGGGGTTTCCCATAGCAAAACATGGACTTAGCCATTCGACTACATGGGGGTACCCATCTCTTATCCGCAATTGCTCCTAAACCCCTTGATGGATTTTCATGGAACTTACACACAATCTTTGTGACATAATGTAGATGTGCACCTACTATTTTAAAATTTGATCAGAATGATTTTTGGGGTTTCCCATAGCAAAACATGGACTTAGCCATTCGGCTACATGGGGGTACCCATCTCTTATCCGCAACTCCTCCTAAACCCCTTGATGGATTTTCATGAAACTTACACACAATTGTTGTGACAAAATGTAGATGTGCATCTACTATTTTAAAATTTGATCAGAATGATTTTTGGGGTTTCCCATAGCAAAACATGGACTTAGCCATTCGACTACATGGGGGTACCCATCTCTTATCCACAACTCATCCTAAACCCCTTGATGGATTGTCATGAAACTTTTACTCAATCTTTGTAGCATAATATAGATGTGCACCTACTATTTGAAAGTTTGATCAGAATGATTTTTGGGGTTTCCCATAGCAATACATGGACTCAGCCATTCGACTACATGGGGGTGCCCATCTCTTATCTGCAACTCCTCCTAAACCCCTTGATGGATTTTCATGAAACCTACACACAATCTTTGTGACATAATGTAGATGTGCATCTCCTATTCTAAATTTTATCTGATTAATTTTTTTGGGGGGGTGGGGTTATTTATTTGTGAGCTGCGGCTCACAGTTTTTTCTAGTTTTTCTCATTTTGAATGGTCGCTGATTTCCAAGGTTGACTCGCATTAACATTTTATAAACTTTAAACTGTTCTTTTTTCAATGATAATCATTTTCTATGATAATCATTTTAATAGCCCATTTTAATAACAACGTATGTTGTTTGATTGTACGTCGGCCAGTCCGTCTCTCCATTCCCTTTGGTTAAGTTCTTGGTTACGGTACAAATTTCGTATAAAACATGTACATGTCATGCATGTGGAGGTTATTAATTACATTGTAAAAGCTGCAAAAACTGTACTTTGGAAATAAAATATATAAATAACACCGTTATTTTCTAAATGAATTATACCTGCTATAATAAAAACATTTCTTTCTACAGATCGCTCAATGGTAAATGCATGTATGGTTTGAATTTGAACTGTTTACCGACTAAGCTTTTAGGTTGAAGATTTTAAACTCCATATCAGATTTATTAACTTAATATTGATATTGAGAGTGTAATAATGTCCATCCAACAATGCAGACAAGGAATGATACAGTCAAGGTCAGTCTTTTTAAATCAAGGTAAAATCCAATGATTACTTACTTGAACAGATGCAGTCAGCATCAGTCATTTTAAATCAAGGTTAGTCCAATGATCACTGAAGCGGAATGATGCAGTCAGCATCAGTCATTCTCAATCAAGGTAAAATCGGATATTGACAGATATGAACAGATGCAGTCTGTATCAGTCATTCTAAATCAAGGTAAAATCTAATGTTCACTGATGTGAACGGATGCAGTTGGCATCAGTCATTCTAAATCAAGGTAATTATTTAAAAGTTCTGAAATGATCTGATACAGTGAATAAAAGACCAAGACAGCGACACAAAGTAACTGTATTTGACTGATATTTACTGATTAAGTTCAAAACAAAGAAAAACAGTAGAAAGACCAATATTGTAATTTACTGGAAAGACCTGTATCAGTCCGGAACAGAAAAAGACAGACCATTAACAGTAAATTTACAGTCATCATCAGATTCAAAAAATCAAATATGAACTGTATATGGTAATGTCAGTCATTTTTTTTGGTTCATAGTGATATCCCCTCGGTTTTATTTCTATTAAGTTTTAAGCCGCTATAAGTTCCGAAGGTTTCTATAATATTTAAAGCCAATTTAAGTTAATTTTTTGTTCTCAAAAATAGTGTGGTGTCGTCTGCTAATTGAGAGATCTTTAAGTTTTTAGTTTTGCCATCTATTTTAATTTCTATACCTTTTATATCAGAGTTGTTTCGAAGATAATTATCCATTATTTCAACAGCTATTACGAACATTATCGCAGAGCATGGACATCCTTGTCTGACTCCTCTCTGTGGTATCACAGGGGCAGAAATCCAGCCATTGTTTATTATTAGACTGCTTATGTTTGTATAGAGAGTTTTTATCCAATTTAAAAAAGAAGTGCCAAAACCAAATTGTTCTAACGCGGAGTACATAACGTTCCAATGCAAAGTATCAAATGCTTTAGAAAAATCTATAAACAAAATTGCACCTTCGACATTAAATCTATCAGCATAATCAATTACATCTTGAATTTGACGAAGATTAAATCCTATGTATCTATTTTTAATATATCCTGTTTGATCCGCATTGATAATTAAATGTATTACTTTTTTAATTCTTGTTGCTAGAACATATGATAAAATTTTGTAGTCCGTATTTAATAAAGAGATTGGTCTATAATTAGCTAAATCTGTTGGGTCATTCTTTTTATATATCAGATTAAGCAGGCTTTGTCTTTGCGAGAATGGAAGTTCATTGTTGTTATAGGCACTGTTATAAACTTTCATTAGAATTGGACTTAAACAATTCGAAAACTTTCTATAAAAGTTAGTACTAAAGCCGTCTCTTCCTGGACTTTTGTCTAACTTTAAGTTATTTATTGCATTATTAATTTCCTCAACCTTTATATCTCCATCGCATTGTTCGCTTTCATTTTTATTTAATTTGTAATTTATTGTTGACTTCTGTATATAAGATCGAGTTTGTTCTTCGTCTTTTTCTTGTTTTAGTGTATATAAGTTTTGATAGAAATCTTTTTCGATTTTTAATATTTGATCTTGG
The DNA here is from genome assembly GCA_963971305.1 of Arcuatula senhousia. Classification (NCBI taxonomy): domain Eukaryota; kingdom Metazoa; phylum Mollusca; class Bivalvia; order Mytilida; family Mytilidae; genus Arcuatula; species Arcuatula senhousia. The sequence continues at coordinate 11,339,854 of OZ020313.1, forward strand.
TTTGTGTGTATTTTACCATCTTTATCTTTTAGCTTTATTATTGTTTTTTTAGTTTGTCTATTTTTCTCTAAGCCTAAGAAGTATTTATTATTCTTTTCTCCTTTTTCGCACCATTCTTCTTTTGATCTAATTTGTGCACCTTTGGCTTGGTATTCATATTCTATTTCTAACTCGTTTTCTATTTTCGAAATGTTATTAGCGATCTCTTTGTTTTCATTTTGTATGTTGTGTGATTTTAATGTCATTAATAAATTTTCTAGCTGTTTTATTTTATTCTTTTTATTTTTTGCTCTATTTATACAGTAGGTAATTGAAAAGTCTTTTATTTCTATTTTTAATTTATCCCAAAAGAGACTTATGTCGGCAGTAGTTTTTTCGATCATAATCTTATATTTGTTTATTAGCTTTTCAATTTCGTTAATATAATTTTGCTCATCTATTATAGAATTATTTATTTTCCAAATTCCTGGTCCTTTACTTTTAGATGATAATGTTTGTATTTTAATGGAAACAGCCTGGTGATCTGTGAATTTGATCATAATTGGTCTTATATCACACGATAGAATGTTAGGCATCAAGTCTTGATTGATCAAAAACATATCAATTCTGCTTGCTTGTGGAGGATTCGATCTTCTCCATGTGTATTGTCGCATTTTAGGATTCATAATCCGCCATACATCTATGAGTTTGTTTGATTTTATTAAACTTTTAAGACCATGCACGGGTTTAGAATTCTTTTTAGTTTTGGCACTCGCTGAAGATTGCCTATCTTTTTCTTCAAGTGTATCATTGAAATATCCTCCCAATATAATACTTCCAATTGCATGTTTAACTATAAAATCTTTTAGTTTCTTGAAAAAGGTATTTCTCTCGCTTTCAATATTTGGGGCGTAAATGTTTACAAATGTATATATATTATTTTCTATTTGTACATTTAACAATATAATTCTACCACTATTGTCTATATGTTCTTCTAAAATTTCACATGAAAAATCATTTTTTATCATAATTGCAACTCCTTAAATAAAATAAAATTTCTGTTTAAACAGAAATATTGTCATCGACTATTTCAGGTTTGTCTATTTTAAACATATTAACAGAAAATCCCTTTGAATTTATTTTCATAAAGTCATATTTGTAACATTTGACAATAAAACTCGTATTCATGAGACCCATTGTACCTTAAGCAGGCGAACTTTAATTATCTTTGATTGATCACATTAGCGATCATTAATTTTTTATCTTGAGATTCATTCTCGTAAAGAAATTGACTTGACGACAAAAACACAAGAGCCGCTTTACAAGGGAGATTACACAAAAATTGTACCAGAAAAAAAATGATTTACGTAGAAAATATACCTTGAATGTTTTTAACTTCAAAACACATGTAAGCTAAAGACCACTTTTGTTGCAAACTTTTATTGGAATTGTTTTTCATTATTTCTAGCATACAAAAAATGGTAGCATATTGGCAACAAAACCAGCAGTTTCATTGAAAAAATCATGAAAAAACATACAAGATCTTATTTTTCCGTCATCACAACTCACGTTTTGAAAAAAAAGGAATTTTAAAAAAAAATTTAAGTCGAGAAAAAATTGAATCTTTAACTTTCGTCTAGTAAGTGCATAGTACCGTACCTAAGTTTCTCTCCTCCTGGTTCCAGCTTTAGGCAATTAACCATTCCCAGAATGCCACTCTTGTGTTCAGAGTTCACCAACAGCCAAAGGGTTTGATCATTAACTTCAGCTACTTGCCGTTTTAGTTCTTCAAACCATGAACCAATCAAATCATTAATTGGAAAGACGGATAACGTTTTATGATTCTGCTCTGATTTTCTTCTAATCATGAAAACCGTTGAGAGATTGTCAGATCTTTTGAATACAATGCTGTAATCATTACTTTCAAATATTTGACGCCACTTTTCTTCATTAAAGTAGCACAAAAAGCTGCGTTCATCATTTTGTCCAAAACTTTCCTTCCAAATCCTGTCTAAAGAATAGGCAATGGGAAAGTTGCTGGTTATCTCTTCAATTAGAATGAATCCATTTACTTTCAAAGCAGATGCCAGATTGGACAAAACTGAAGATATATTATTTTCCCTGTGGAGCATGTTTCGTACAATGATTAAATCAACATCCTTTATTTCTGATGAAGGATCCGATCCAAAGTCCCACACTTTAACCTCTACATCCGAACTGTGACTGTCGCATTCATTCTTGACGCATAATGTGTACGAAAGATTCAACATTGGTTGAGAACTAACCAATGGCTTTACATAACCATACATCTTATGTCTGTTGGTCCCAACCTCCAAAACATTTAAAGAATGAGATGGAGTATTTTCAATCAAAATATCCAGGCATGGTTTTAGAATTTCTTGGTTACACAGCAAAGTCTGATTTGCTTCCATACATATATCAAGATCTACTGTATCTAAGTTGTTCTTTTCTAGACATTCAAACAATTTCTTTATTTTAGAAAACAATGGAAAATTTGAAAGATTGGATTCTGATGTTGTGAATAAATTATTTGAATGTTTCTCTGCGACATGAAAAAAATGTTTAAGTTGTTCCATCTTTTTCTTATCCTCACTACTAGTGTACAGGTCCCTCAATTTTTGAACAGCAAAAGCTGAACATTGTTTATAATAGTTTTCAAGCTTACTGTCGAGTTGAGTTTCACAAATATATGGAACAAAAGTATATTCCTCAAGAACAGGTACAGTCTGTTGATTTCGTCTTGGCGCCACTGTAGCATGGTATCCTATGATTTCTACACCACCAGAACAGCAAGTTTTAATGTCACTGTCAACATGAACAAATGTTACTGAAAATAAATAAAATGAATCAACAAATAAAAAAAAAATCAAGAATTGATAATGAAGTTTTTTCTTTTTTTTTCTATGATGACATTGAATCCAATATATATTCCGTCCTATCTCATCTTGTTTAATTTCAAAATGGAAGAAAAACTGATTTAAAATTAAAATGACAGCATTAATTAAATAATGTTATCTGTTTAAGTATTCAATATCTTTTTCTTATAGATATTAAAGAAATGCATCGATTTTTATAAGAATTATGAAACTATTGATAATTTTTCAGCTACATATCAAAGGGGTAATTCTAGCTAATTCTACCAAAATATGCTCGTTATCTAGAAATCTGAACTTTTTACCTACATATTTATTAACTATTAATGTCTAGTTATAACATCGCTTTTTTCATGGTAAATTTGGGAACGACTTTGTTCTTGGACGAAGGAACGACATTAAATGGGCCTAATAGGGACTATATTTTCATATCAAAGGTTCAGGGGCATACCAGGGTCGGAATACGATACGTTTTTGATAATACATATGAGAAACACATTCTCAAAATTTTCTAAAAATGTCTCTTTCATTGTCAATGCACGGAAATAATTTGTTAGAAAAATCAAATTGCAATCATTTCTAGATAATAATTTTGAAGCTGTGGCACGGACTTGCTAAGAACTATTGTGTTGAATATTTTGTCCTATGATTTTGCCCTTTTCGTCCCTAACATGGTTTGCCCTATTTCATTATATGACAAATTGCTATAATTTTCACATACATTACTTAATGATAGAAGAAAATGAGATGTCGAATAAATGTACGCGACACAACCTACAATATAAACGTAAATTTAAAATATCCACAATGGAGAACAGCCAACAGCCTTAAATGTGACAAGCGGTCGCTGCTCGCTGTTTTTCAAGTGTCCCCTGGATAACAAATAAACTACATATGATTCAAGTTTTGATGGGTTGAATTTCACATTTGGTTGATGAAAAGACGTATATGACCAAATATTGTCATATTACACCATAAATGCGCTGTGAGCATTTTGAATAAACCAGCGTACTATCAATTGGTAATCAACGTTTGTAACAACGTTTGAAATAACTGTCGATTTTCTATTACATGTGTATGTTTTGTTATTCCAAATTCATATATTTTAGCAACAAATGTTTTCTCTTTCTTATTTATTCGGTGTTTAAATTTAAATCTAACAATTATTCAACATAGAACAAAAATAGCAGTTTATACAAATGAATCATTCAACAAAATATTCGAATATGTGAATAACATATAGAAAGTCTTTTCTGTCAGATAATCTCCATTTTAAAATACTCGATTTTTAGAAAATGATCTTTAAAAGAAAATTTTTTTTTTGAAGAAATGCGTTCAAACATTGTGTTTCTTTGAAAACATTTTAACAAAAGTCAACATTTTTTTGGTAAAACCACAAAAATTTTTTTTATTGTCTGATAAACAAATCTACAATGAAAATGAATCAAAACCAATTCAAATACATTCATTTAATTCGTTTTTTTTGTGAATAAAGAATATACTATAAATATTAGCATGCTCAAGAAAAAAAAACATTTCTCATCAACATTAAACATTTTGCTGGCGGTGGTGCTTTGCAATGAAACAATGTAATAAATTGTATTCGTTATTTGTTTTAAAACTAAGATCCCATCTCGTCATTCTCTTGTCAGAATGCTTCAGAAAACGAATTTTAGCTTTCAATTTCTTTTTGGTGCAAAATTATTATAAAAACCCTTAAATTATTGCGTACAAAATAGACAAATTATAGAACAGTTAAATACAATGCAAAATATGGCACAAATTGTGGCGATGCTTAATGTTTTCGGACTGAATATAACAAACGAACAGCGTCATCAATATCTGGCACATATATCAAGGGATCAACCATTTGATTTTTATGGGAGGCTATGGATATTTACTTGGTCCTGCCTTTTTTATTTTATGAAGTAAGCTGAGCCTGGATTTTGTGTTGCGCACATGCACGCGCCATTTTCTTTTATTTCTAAAGCTAATAAAAAAATTTCAGCCAAAACTACCATCCTTTTTTTTTAATTCAAAGCACTGTCCTGCCTTTTTATTTCTGGATTTTTGCCATCCTTCATTTTTATTTCAAATTTTACCATAGCCCCCCCCCCCCCTCCCCAAAAAAAACCAATCAAATGGTCGGTCTCTTAAGGATGTTTCAAAGTGTAATCGGTGATATTTTGAAAGTGATGTATTAAATAATAAGGAAATAATTAGATCGTCATATCTCAGATGAGTGCAGATGTTGGTTTGTCATAGAGTTTTGTTTTGTCTTCCTTTACCGGATTTGACACACTTAATGGACTAGTGGCAACGCAACGGGTGTGCTGTAGCAAGCAGGAACTGCTTACTCTTCCGGAGCACCTGAGTTCACTCTTGTTTCGCCTCGAGTTTGCGTTGTTGATTGATATTCAGTAATTTGTGTTTCCATGTTTTGCATGTTGTCTGTTTTTGTCCCGTTCTTGTTGGTGTTTACTGGTTTTGTCTCTGCCCTTTCGCACTTTTTTTTACATTCGGATTCCCCATTGGTACCTCTGCTTCTTACAAAAGAAAATAAGCAACAAAATTTCAAAGTTTTCTGTACACAATTCAATGATAATGGTAATTTAAAATTTTACAGAAAAAAATTTTTCGATGGAAAGGCAGAAGATGCCGGAAAATACAAGCAGTCTCAAATGCTGACAAGTTCACATCATTAAGAGCTAACTTTTGATACATGTACATGTTTTTGCGTTTAAGAGTTCCAAAACTTGTTCTTACTTGAAATAAAATAAATAATTCATAACAAAACTAATGAAAAAATTAAAATGTACCATGATTTCCACATTTTGTTGGATAAACACTTTCTTGGTGAACTATTGGATCTACAGATAGTGCTTGGATTCTTGTGTAAAGTCTGAGACATCCATCTGTTACGCCAAGCATTGTCATCTGCAGCATAGTGTCAATATAAGATACCCAGTTACCATTCCATAATAGTTCACCCATGGTCGCTGAAACAGAAAACAGTCTATTATTTCTTAGCAGGTTTGACACTTGGTAAAATCAAGAAAACCAATACCCAATATTTTACCGAAAAGAACGAAAATTTGAACATGCTATTGTCATAATCATATAGAAAGATGAAAGTTTGAAATTTGGTTTACATAGAGCATGTACGCACCTATGTTAATGACGTGAGTCCCGCCAAAAGTTAAAAAAAGTATCCAAGAGTTGTCTCCCTTATTGCGACGAAATACTTGGAAAAATAAAATGCCTGTTCCATATAATTTCGATAAATTATTTGTAATTTTAATATCTTATGTAGTCTGACATAATTATTTACAGTTATCCGAACCATTATATTTTATAAATATTACTCCATAGTTATAAAAACCCGAATAGAAGAATTTTCTAATGAAAATTAAGTCCCGCCCCTTTTACCTTATTTGGCAAATCAGACGAAATTTGATACCTCATTTCTTCAATCGGTTTTAGCACCACGCAGATCGACATCGATTGTTTTAGAATTTCACCACACAATAGATCATAACATATGGAATTTGAGAATTGCTGCTCATTTTTGTAATTTTGAAAATTAAAACAAAAAAAAGATATCAAGATGAAAAACGCAGGTTTTTCTCATTCTAATTTACCCTTTTTGTTCAAAAATAAAAATATTTTTTTCATAGTACACAATGTAAACAATTTTTCATTATACAAATATATTTACGGCGAAATGTACGTCACAAATTATTTGATCTTGAACATTTCGTTTATAAAATTCTTTCATTTATTTCAGTTATATATATTATTTTTATAAATAGTTGTATTAATTCAAATAAAAGATACATGTACAAATTTATTGTAAAAATGCCGTTATTAAAAATGTAATATGAAAAATTTCTTTAATCAAGGAATTCCTTGCTTTAATGTATAAAGTTATTTTCATACACTCAACAAACAAAACAACTATATATCCGTTAATCGTCCTCGTGTACACGTAGTAATATAAATATATACGTTTTATATATTTAATGCAACAAACATCTACCGTATCATCTACAGTAAAAATGACCAAATAAATTTACAATTATTCTATTATATCATTTACCATCCCCATTTACCATTCGGTAGACCAATCAAATTCGATTTACCATTTACCATCCCCATTTACGATCCCTATCCCCATACACGATACAATTCCCCATACACCATCCCCATACACTATACTATTCCCCATATACCATTTACCATTCACCATCCCCATCCCCATCCCCATTTACGATCCCCCCATTTACTATAGATTGGGAAGCTTTTACCATTTAGGGACTGTATCAACAATGAGCATCTAAATCCAAATAAATCGATAAAAACGAACCCAAATAAATGATTTTTAATCAATTCGATGGGGGTTATCGGGGTGCTAAACTTCAATTTCCAAATCCGAGAAAAGCCATGTCGCAGACTAAATGGTTGCCATGGATACTAATTTATGGCACTGTATCGGCAGTATTTTAACGCATTTACGTATTTTCTTAATTCATATCAAAGTCCTGTTCATTTCGATATAAAATAACTTTATAATTGATTTTTATTTTTTTTATGTTTGAAAGGGTCGGGAAACGGACTTCAAAGACATATTTTGTTTTAAAACAGTCCAGGGATATACCCGGTATTTCATTGTCAGACAACAATTAACGACAAGTTAGTTATTTATAACAAAGATTATGTTCATTAGTTCATATTACTGTTGCTTTTACCGTCAATATTTGTTCTATGTATGCCTTTGAAATCATTTCCGTAATCGTATCCTCTTAACCTCAGCTCTTTATAGGCATCAGATGAAGTAAGGATGTCTGTCGACTGCTCGTGCTTTTCAAGGTCAGCAGAAGAAGAACCATTGACAATTGCCTGCTCGTGATATTCCAGGTCAGCATACGCATTGCCATTGACAGTTGCCTGTGCGTGATATTCAAGGTCAGCAGACAAAGTAGCGTTGAAAGTTGCGTGGTCGTGATACTCAAGGTCATCAGATGAAGTACCATTGACAGTTGCTTGCACTTGAAATTTAAGGTCAGAAGACGAAGTACCATTGACAGTTGCCAGGTCGTGATACTCAAGGTCGGCAGACGAAGTTCCATTGACAGTTGCCTGGTATTGATACTCAAGGTCAGCAGACGAAATACCATTCACTTTTGCCTGCTCTTGATATTCAAGCTCATCAGAAGACCGATGAACACTTGTCTGCTCATGACAAATTGGTGGTATACATTTTGATTGCTTTTGATATTCAGATTTAACAGGACTGGTGAGAACTGATACAAATCCGCTACATGTAAGGGTATCCTTTTCTGTTATTTCAAATGCTCCTGTAGATTCCATGACAGTGACAGCGAACTTTACTGTTCCTTATATAGAAATGAAATGAAAGAAATAATACGAAATAATAAGTGAAAAGCACTTAACTTATCGAGAAAAATCATTTTGTTATTACACACAATTTTATTTGTCTCTTACATGTATAAACAAATGTTTCATTTTTCTAATCATAATAACTGTAAAATGGAAGTTTTGTTTTTTTAAAACGAATCAATAATTCCAATTAACGTATTTTTTGCAATAAATAAAATCGTTGCACAATTATATAACAGTTAACATTACAAAACTTTATTAACGTTTACACTTACAAAATATGTTATATATATTTTATAAATCTACTGACCTTCCAATGGCAAGATAGTTGCTCTGAATATGTTTATATTTTCAAACTTCACTGGCATTCGTTCAAACACCTTTCCTTTCATCTTGGCAAGTGTTTTCCAAGCTAGAACTAAGTAACCAGATGCGGGAAACAAGACACGCCCATCCATTTTGTGACCAATCAAATAATGGTCTGGAGAGTTTGCACTAATGTCAATCTCATAAACAGCTCCAGCATGGGAACAGGAGGTACCGGTTGGAAAATCCTGGTATTTTGGGACGTCCCAAGAAACAGAATGATCCCAACTTACCAAATGCGATACCATTGGTGTTCCCTTTGGTACTGGAAACTTTACTGGGTGGCAGATTTTTAAGGGATCCATTTTGATGCCATTTAAAAAGCATCTACAATAGAAAGGGGTAAAACATAACAATAATTTATCAATGGGAGAAAAAGGAAAACAATCATTAAGTATCCATAGCAATGTGAGCACATTTACTTATGAGCCATTCTAACTGGGTTGTTTTTTAATTGATCAACTTTTATTGTAGATGCAATTTGAATAGCAGTGGAAAGAAAAAGAAACCGGACCAATATGATATACAAGGCAATGTTCGAACAATGACTTGAATGCATATGTTAGTTGTTTTTAATCATTTTATAGTAAACCAATGAAGAGTTTGGTGTCCAAAGTCCGAAAATGCAACAGCAAAAGCAGTCCAACTGCACGAAATGAACACAGAGCATAAACACACAAAGGCAACTGAAAAGACTTTATCAAAGTCGTAAGAAGAGTGAACTCATGTGCTCCGGAAGAAAGCAATACCTAGGCAGGTGCTACAACAAAACTGTCACGATGATAATTTTAATTTAGTGTGGCGATTCCGATAAAGGTAGACAGAATAAAATCTTATGACAAACCAACATCTGCACTCATCTGAGAGGTAAAAATCCTATAATATCTGGAGTGAAGACAGCAACATAAGGCAATATTTAGATATAGAATTTATGATAATTTATCAAATTGATATTAAAAAATAAATTTTGAAAGACTCACAATAGATACATGTGTATTGTAAAATAGATTTTATGTAAACTCTAGAAAGACATAGGATTTTCATTATATAAAACAAAATGTAGGATCAAGGTTGAGCATACAAATCTAGTACTCTTTTATAACATTACAAAATCATTTTTTTCCTAGTTAATACTTCAAATATACTACACAAAATATTTAACTTACTTTCCGAGGCTTGTAAGAAAGAATTCCACGTTGTCAGGGTGACTCTTCCTCATCAAACCAACGCATTTACACGTTGGTCCTAATGACCTTTTGAGTATAGCCTGAAGTAAACAGTGTGGGGCTATCTCTATAACAATGGCGTTTGAAGGAACATGTTTCAGAGCCTCTTGAAACAGTACTGGACTGACAAGATTATTGACATGATATCCTGCCGAGGAGTACTTGGCGAGTTCTGTGTGCCAATTGCATTCAGGGATAGAGGAACTTATCCACCTTTTACTTCTAGGTTTAGGCACAATTATCTGTAACATATATAACAAATTATAAAAAACATTCGGGTGGAAGATTCAAAAACACGTGGGGACGAATGGTGGAGGGAGATGAAACGATGGGTAATAATTGGTCACCGAACAGAGGCTGGCAAAGGAGCATCGCCAATTAAAAACCATTGTTGCTACCAGACATGCCACCAGGCATCAATGGCCGTAAATCAAGAAAATGTTTATATTTTGCATGTCGCGCTCTTAGTTGTCAATGTTTTTGGTATGTATTGTTTTAAACATTTGATAGTATATGCGTATTTTATTGTTCAAAATAGTATATGCCAAGCCGAGCATAACATAACAGAAAAATGTTGAAGTTTTTTGAAAAATAAAATGTAAATAGTTTGAATGCGTTTGATTCATATAATATTTCAACAAAAGAAATGAACTCGCAAGGGGGTTTTGATAATTTTCAAACTGTTTAAAACATGAAGGATTTACAAGTAGCATATTGAAAATATTGTTCGAAAATGTTTATGTCCCTTTTATGAGTTCGGATGAGATTTTATGTTGTAACCAAGTTTTCGGAAAACTTTTTTCTTGATTTATTCTAAATAATTTTTAAATGCCAAAAAAGTGCAAATATTGGCTCCAAAGGAAGTGGTCTTTTTTCAAATGTCATATCTTTAAAACTTTGTGAAACACATTATTCTTTTTTTACATGCATGTTTTCTTAAAATGCATTTGCTTCCGCAAAAAAATCTCATAACCAAACTTTTTTTTAAAAAATCAGTTGTCCTTATCTAATGTCCAAGTGTATATAACAGTTTTGTCAAATCGCGCATTGGTACCATTTAGTCCTTTTAGTTCTGGATCGGTAGGAGCAAAAAATCTATAATGTAAAAGGACATTTTTTTCTGGTTTTTTAAAGTTTTATATCAAATTATCAAAAGAATAAGTCGGCTAGAATAAGTAAATCACTGCTACCAAATATCAAATGAAAGCGACTCTACAAAACATGACATAATAGCAAAATATATCTCACAGGCATAAAGTTAACATAAAAGAACTTATTACCGATCTATCACTTACTGAACCTGAATGCATTAGTATGCAAGTGTCTTTATGAGTATTTGTCAATCTTGTGTTTTTCTTTAGATTTAACTCCAGTTGTAGAATAATTAAAAAATGCTTTGGCTACTCTTTCGTAGCACCTTTCCTTTCGACTTGAGTTCGATGCAGTTTGCGGTTCGGTTTATATTTGTCTTTTGATTGATGTGTGGTTTTTGTTATGGTGTGTATATGTATACTGATTAAGTTTTTGTATTTTTGGATTAACGATATTTGATTGCCCCTTTGGTACACCTTTGTTTCCTGCAATAAGCATTCATTTTCGATAATATATTTAGATACATGTACTTTTAGTACATTATTGTTTAAACTTACTTTTGTCAATGCAGATTTAAGAGCTGGTGCTGTTTGACCCATGTACTGTGAATGGAAGGCTATACCAGAACTATTAACTTCTTTGGCAAAGATGTTTTTCTTTGTTAAGGCTTTGACAAAATCAGTAACTAAAAAAGCAGGACCCGACACTGTGACGTTATCATCAGAGTTGTGGCATGCAGGGATAATTCCAGGTGGACATTGTTGTTTTGCCTCCTCCCATGATAAACCTAAATACAAAATATTATATATTATGTAAAACCAGAATAAAAAAAGGCAATATATTTTGCTGCATGTACAGTTCTATTTTCAAGACGCATTAGAGGCGCTCTTCCAACACAGTTAAAATGACAATCATATGATGATAAGACCCTAAACTGATCAAACTCAAATATACTGAAATGGAACCAAAAATATGACTAGAACTAACCAATATTTGATATAAAATTAGACCTGGTTCAACACATAGGTGTAGATTTAGAAGCAGACCAAATTCGAGGAATAATTACTCATCCAGAAGCAAAAGGACGCCTAAGTAAGAAATCATAACTTTAAACAATTCCAACATGAAATATGTGAACATATCTTAGGGATTAGTATACTCAACTCTCAAAATCATGTGCGTTAATAAATCTAGTATCAATTCAGAATGTTCATTGCAGTCAATTAAGAATAATTAAGATCATGTCCAGAAAAATCAAGAGATAATGAACTGGACACTACTGGATCGGCTTTGAAGGTTAACTACTGATATAGAAATTAAACTTAACAGCATTTATCAATTTCATAGCGAGCACAATTCAAAGCGAGCAAAAAGTGCCCACGAGAGCGCAGAGCTCCACGTCAAGCTCCCGTGAAAGATTTGCCTAATGCAGATATTGATTTGTTTTCGTAGGGATATGCCTCTCACAGTTTAAACGGTCCGTCGTGAATTTGAAATGTATTACCAATTTTGCTAGTCGAATTCCAAAAATTATATATATGTAAATACAGCACAAAGTGAAAATATTCTGATGACAATGACCCAGAACCCCAGACTCTTTTCGTAACATTTTAATAAGGGTTAAACTTGGTTTTCTGTACCAATTTTATAATCACGTTTTCAAAACATTTTTAAAACATTTACTGTTTAAGAAAGTTTAAAAACAATCCAGGATCATTTTCAAAATCAGTCAAAAAAAAGGGATACTGAAACATTTTAATGACATGTTTTTATAATGTAAAAATATTTCGTTTGAATAGTTTCTTGTGCTCTTTGGAAAACATTTATGTCAAATGTTTGTTAATCATTTTCATTATGTTCACAGATATTTTCTGTTTTACAAAAGTAAAAATTTCATCATGATAAAACGTGTTTATGAAATGTTTGTATTATGTGAAAACAAATAATGAAACAATTTTGGAAAATGTCATAAAAATGCTCTTGAATTAAATAATAAGAGTTATCATCTTCTTATAACAATATTCAAACATATTTCAATAGGATACAAATCTTCTCAAATATCAAATTAAAACGTCTTAAATGCATGTTTTGAAAATGAATATATATGTTTAAATTTCAACTTACAAAGAAAACAATTTTCGTAAGGTTATGAAAGCTGCCTTTATAAAACAATTCGTCCCCACTCGGTCCATAAAATGGTTTTCCTTCTTTCTAAACAAAAGTCGTTCCAAAACTTTCTATATAAAGCCGACTTTACAACTCGTCTTTAAAGGTTTAATAAACATGTAGGAATAGGGTGCATATTTCTAGGGAATGATCATATATGCCTAGAACTAATTAAAATTTCCTTAGCTTTGCTGTAAAAAACAAAATGGGAATAATGTAATTTGACAGGATTTAAAGTTTGTTTTTTCTGCAGGTCTTTGCACCGCAGGTCATTGTTTTCTAGGTAAAGATCATAATGTATGCAAATAACACGGTTTTTTGTAAAAAAAAATATATAAACATCAAATGTTATAACGATTTTTTAATTCAATGGTTCTACCTACCTACTGCAGCCATGCCACCTGGAGGCAATTGCGAATTTTTTATACATCTGCCTCTCCAGTAAGCTGCTAAAATTGTCTCTTCAGCAGTCAATGATCCATCGGCATATCCACAACCCAGTTCTCCTACCGAATGGCCAATTATACCAACAGGTTTTATACCCATCGAAAAAAGCAAGTCAACCAAGGCTACCTAGTAAAACAAGAGGCTCCCAGGAGCCTGAATCGCTCACCTGGTCTTAATGTCAACCCTTTGAAGACTTTTGTATAGCTAAATGAGCTGAATGTTTAAGCAATAAAAAGCTTTTCTCTATCTGCAATAGTTTTTATTCCAAAGCAAAAAACACTATTTTTCACCTTTAAAGGACCATAACCCCTTAAAGGGGTCATCTGACATCTTCAACCCTAAAAAGACTTTTGTAGAGCTAATTAAGCTGAACAATTAAGCAAGCAACATCTTTTCTCTATCTGCAAAAGTTTTCTTTCTTTAAGCCAAAAACACAATTTTTTGCCTGTAAGGGGCCGTAACCACTATAAGGGGTCATCTGGCAACTTTGACCCTATGGAAACTTTTGTAGATCTCAATGAGCTGAACATTTAAGCAAGCAACAACTTTTCTCCATCTGTAATAGTTTTCATTCCATAGGCCAAAAACACTATTTTTTGCCTTTAAGGGTTGTAACCCCTATAAGGGGTCATCTGACAACTTTGACCCTATGGAGACTTTTGTAGAGCTAAATGAGCTGAACATTTAAGCAAGCAATAGCTTTTCTCTATCTGCAATAGTTTTCATTCTATAGGCCAAAAACACTATTTTTTGCCTTTAAGGGGCCGTTACCCCTATAAGGGGTCATCTGACAACTTTGACCTTATGGAGACTTTTGTAGAGCTAAATGAGCTGAACATTTGAGCAAGCAACAGCTTTTCTCTATCTCCAATAGTTTTCATTCTATAGGCCAATTTGCCTTTAAGGGGCCATAACCCCTATAAGGGGTCATCTGACAACTTTGTCCTTATGGAGACTTTTGTAGAGCTAAATGAGCTGAACATTTAAGCTAGCAACAGCTTCTCTCTATCTGCAATTGTTTTCATTCTATAGGCCAAAAACATTAAAAAATGCTATTTTTCACCTTTAAGGGGCCGTAACTCCCATAAGGGGTCATCTGACAATTTTGACTCAATGAAGACTTTAGTAGAGCTTTTGATGCTGAAGCAGCAGCGTGGCATCAGATTTCATCTATCTCTTATACTTTTCGATTTAAAAGCCAAAAACAGTAGTCTGACCCCCCTGGTCTATTTTTAGCAACAGCGGCCATGTTTTTTGACGAATCAAAAATCCCCACATCAGTTCTGTGGGGGATACCCTAAAGTACCACCAGACCAAATTTGGTTTGAATCTGTGCAGCCGTTTCAGAGGAGAAGAAGTTTGAAGAAAAGTTAACGACGACGACGACGGACGACGACGGACGACGACGACGGACGACGACGACGGACGCCAAGTGATGGCAATAGCTCACATGGCCTTTGGCCAGGTGAGCTAATAAAATGTATTGTCATATATACATACATCTAAATAGAGTTTGTAACACAAAAAAAAACACCATACCAGTAGAAATACAAAATGTACTCATAAAACATGGTATTTTATAAAAACAGTGTACTATAAACGTACCAATTTTAATGAGGTGTACATTTTCACTGATTTTTCGAAATTAAATACCCGATATCCGCGAAATGAAATAATTTGTATAAAATTATTACAGTATGGATTGATTTTAGGGATTTTTTTATTGTTATTAATTGTTCGTTATGTTCGGTACATTATCTTTCACGGCCATTTAAGATCTACAAAATCTGGACTCATGTAAACAAAAAATGTTAAAACGTATAAATATCTTTAATTCTTTAAAAACATAAGCTTTGTAGTCATCGAGACTTTTTCAGACTGAAGGATATTTTGTCTGAAAATTGACTGAAAGTCTGGAAAGATTTTAGTGAAGACATACTAATATGATTAGTTATGCGTTGATATATAAGATTATGAGGCATTAAGCTGTAAACACGGATTATCAGTGAAAATTAACTTTTGATAACCTTTTGGATAACTACACATGTCCATGTACAGTATTGTAAAAAATCACTTAAGAGAACAGTTTCCCGTTTAAAAAATAAAAGGAATTATATAATTGTCACGTAGCTATTCAATTTGTATCTGTACCAACTAACACTTTATTGTTACCTGTGTCTTCATTTTTAAGCCTTTGAGGAAATACAAGTGTTTACTTGTTCACAAATTTGAGCAAGTAGAATTCAATGATTTTACAAAAGTTATAGCAAAAAGATATAAATCTTTTTTTGTATTATAGAATAACACAAAACATAGAAAAAAAATTGTAAAAATATAACATTTATTCGAAATCGCCACAAAGCAGGTGAGAAATGTTCGGTGCACCTCACATTTCTAACTTTTAATAAGATTATCTCAAATAAATTAGATATTTATATACTGTGATTAGATCATGTATTTATCCAATTTATCCAAAGACGTATATTTCTAGTAGAGACGGCCATTTTGAAATGGAGAGAGGCATTTTCAAAATTTTAAAAAAGATTTTCACAACTTAGACATGTTAGAGTTACTCTCCATCAAACAAAACAGTTTTAATTTTGATTTGAAAACGCGTCTTTTTCGTCAAAAAATGAATTTTTACCGGAGGTAGCATTAATTTTGAATTTTTCGACATTTTTGACAACGCGCCTTGATTCGTCAACCTTTACAGCCCGTAGATAATAATCATAATATGGTTATATCAAAAGTATGCTAATAAACAAAAGCTAATCTATTTAAGAAAGAAGCAAAATGCACCAAAGGGGCCTTCGAGTTTCAAACGATATGGATATGTTTTTTTTTTTTTTGTATTTTCATACTAATTCTTCAACTAACCTAACCAGACACGAGTGTCATAGAAGAAATTATTTCGTTCAGAGTCCAAAATTTTATTTAAAAAATGCCATAAAAGGTTCTAATTAATGACTATGGGTTCAGTCAAACTACTTTAGAATAAAACTGTTACCTGAATTGCTGCAATTCCAACAAATGAATTGATAATATCATTAAAATCTTCTTCGCTTTCTTCTAGCAACATCTTATACAGGTTTACACCATACGATCGTAGCAGGGTATTCTGGTCACAGTTTAGTATGGACTTTTTGAATTTAGGAATGGCCATCATTTGTTTTCCCATTCCACACCACTGTGTTCCCATCCCAGCAAACACAAACCACACTGGCCTCTTCTCCTTAGGAGCTAACTAGTTATTAAAATATTTACAATGGTCAATACACCAACAAATAATTATGTGTGTGAATTTCATTAACTTTTTAGTTGAAATTTTGATGATTTTTGGTCTTCAAGTTGAAAATTACTATTTTGTTTTATAGATTTGATTGGTTTATATTTTCTGCTTTCGTCCGATATATTCTAAATAAGCAAATAAATAAATAAATAAATAAGCTAAAAAAAATAAATAAGGTAAAAAAAATAGCATATATGTATATAAAAGTGCAACAACGTTTATACGAAAGTTCACATCCTAAGATTACTTTTCAATACCGTAATGTATGCTTATCGTGGAATGTTTTCCCTATAAGAATCAACTAATGATGTTTTCATATAGGTACATTTATTCATATACTAGGCGCATCAAATTTTATTCAAAACGTTCTCCGAAAAACACATAAAAAAATAGTTGGACCATAACAGCTACCTCTATTTCTGTAATTGTTGTGTCTGCATTTAATACAGTGTAGCCTCTAAACATATGTTCACCATTTCTGGATTCATTCATTATTGCATGGAAATTAATATCATTGTTGCATTCTTCTGCTGTCCTTAAAACCTTTTCCAACCCTTCATGTGTTCTTGAAGAATAAACAAACAGTCGTTTCGATAAATCATTCGTATGATTGTCTCTATCAATATGAGGTTTAAGCAATGCATGCACATTCAAACCTCCAAATCCAAAAGAGTTCACACCAATCAGACCACCATTTAGGGGCGCGGCTTCGGTCACGACCTTTAACCTCCCATCAACCAAACCTGGTATATCTGGATTAGGTGTATTAAAGTGTAAATTCGCTGGCATCATTTTGTCCTCCATTCCAATGATTACTTTCGTTATTGCAGCAATCCCTAAAAACGGGTCAAGTTATGTAAAGAGATTACACAGAGGACCCTACTGGAAGATTAACCATTTTATTTGGACTTGAATTCCTAACACGTATAAACAGTTCACATTCCATGTAAACATTTCCATTGCTATTATCAATATTCACAAAATATGATTATTGTTATTAGAATTAAAGATTAATGCAAAGATAAACAGAAAACGGAACGGACGAACCGATCTCCATGTCAATTATATATTAACCATTCAGCAAATAAAACTTTTAAAAAGAAAATTCAATACACTTTCAAACAATCAAATTAACATACATAGTATCTCAATTTAGTCTTAAATGATCTTCAAACACTTATTATGCGATCAGTAGACACTGATACCGAAGTTAACGTGAGCGCAAGGAGTTCATGATACAATACTGAAACGAGTATAAAAACGGATGATTTGGTTATGCTTTATATCGATGTTTCAATCAAAAACTTTTTATCAGCAACATTCTAATCAAAACATTGGAAGTTAAAAAACCAAAAGTATTAGATGAAAAGTACTCAAATCCAAAAGGTTCGAAGAGGAAGCCAAATCCAGCACCGAGGATTTGGCTAATGTGCAGTACATGTACAAGGAAACAGACCAGGTGTTTTAAAATTTAACAATCGTGAATTGGTTCACATTTAAAATCTGAGCATTTGCCTGTTGACATAGCAAAACATTGGTAAGAAACGAAAGGCATCAGTTTTGTAAACTTGCTACATTTTTTTATTCTGCTTTATACACAGTTGAGCATTAATAAAAGATAAACAGGTTATTTTTAATGTACAAAATTGAAAAACATTTTTGTTTCGATATGAAAATTTAGTACAAATGACAAAAGCTTCTTTTAAAAATGTGGTTCTCGATAAAGAAAACTCTTACCAGAAGCTGGTTCGGGATGACCAATGTTAGACTTAACAGATCCTATCAATAATGGAGTATTTCTGCCTTCACAGAACACATCACAGATTGCATTTATCTCTGGGCAATCTCCTACTTTTGTGCCTGTACCATGAGCTTCGACATACTCCACATCTCTTACATTGACACAAGCTTCATTATAAACCTCCTGTATTAATTGTTTCTGTGCATCAACTGACGGAAAGGTAATACCTGAAAAGGTATGCAATAGAAAACACACACGGCAGGTATAATTGATATGGATAGAGCATTTGCTTAAGTGCAAAAAATATCAAAACGTAACAATCCTTTCATAAATTATATGGTACTTAAGTGTTAATCCTACCCAAATACATGTTATTTTTTTTCTAAAACGTAATGTGAAACAAAAATGACAGAGTACCAGACATCAAATTGTGCTACGCCTGACGCACGTTTCGTCTATTCAAGACTCCACAGTGGCGCTCCACCAAAAATATTGAAATAGCTAAACACATATGATTATGAAGACCATAAAACTGAAACCAAAAATACCGAAATGGGGAATCAAATCGTAACTAAGATGGACAACCTATGTCTGGGATAGGAAGAACCTTACGTTTAGACACTTTTGCAATTTAAACGGATAATTTAAAGCTATGATGTGTTCTCCAACACAAAAGTGTTAATGCCGGAGCGGGCTAACCACGGGGGAATTAAAACTCAACCAGCGGCGCTCACCTTCAAAGGTGTTAGAAATCAAAATGACAACAAATGTAATTCATTGTTTTTGAATTGATTTGTTAAAAATATATAGTGTTTTATTTCCGGTTATGTGCGTTTCTTTATATTTATGTTTCTTATTGACCTTGACCATACGCGTGTGGTTGGACATGATGAGTATATCCATATGGTCACGCTTAGAAAGTTTATTCATATATTTATGATACACAATTCTATATGTTCTTCCCTGACGTCGTACAAGCTTATTTTGAATTGAGACACGCCTGACGCGCGTTTCGTTTTAACACGATTTTTTATGAATGAATGTCGTTTATATATGCAGGCTATGTTGCGCACTAAAATCATATACTGTGAAGTTATTAATATTCGTTGGGTTCCAATTTTCGTGGATTGTGTGGGCCAGAAAAACCTCGAATTTGATAACCAACGAACAGAAAATTAAACATTGCTTTTGATAGAGAATTGATTAAACCACGATTTCATGAATCCACGTATATGTATTTACTCTCAATCCAATTCAATACCCATGAATTTAAGTACTTTTACAGTACAACATACATAACATCATAACTGAAAACCATTTTTTTTATTTCGGGATCACATCACAGATTTGCAAAGATAGCACCACAAACCTTGCTCCTTTCTTCCGTCAGAGTTTGTCTTGGAATGTACAACAGTACAGTATATTCTCTTAGCTTTACTTTGCTTTTGTAAAAATATTGATACCACACCCTCACTTCTACAATAGCCGTCACCTAAAATATATAAATCGGTTGTTAAAAATAATCACCTAAATTATAAAAACACAAAAACCGGGAAGAAAATGCCATCGAACAAAGTTTGAGTAATATGAAGATCTTCTGACGAAAAAATAATCAAAAACCATGAATTATCTTCCAAAATGTGAGATCGGGAATACAAACTGGTCGCCAGACTTGTCTGACACCAATTTACCATTAGATATCTAATATTTTTTATTGAAATTCCCGAATGTTTAAGTCTAAATGGTTCAAAACATCAGGATTATTTCCCTGTACTGCACATGGTCGATTTCATCGTTGCTGGATTTGGCTTCCCTGTTCGAACCTTTTTACTTTGAGTACTTTTCATTCAATACTTTATTGACCTTCAAATGTTTTGATTCAATTTCTACTGATTAGAGGTTACTCCTTGAAATATCGATATACAGCAAAACCAAATTAACTGTTTTTTACCAGTTTTGGTATCGTTTTTTTGTATAAGTGTGCAGATTTTCTTTTAAAAATATCAACAAAATACACTTTATAACTTTACCTGCGGCATCAAATGATTTGCAAGTTCCATCTAAAGACAACGCACCTAACCTCTGGAACTGGAGTGAGGTCGTAGGTTTGAGGCATAGATTACAGCCACCGACAATAGCTGCATCACAATGACCTTGTCTTATACTGTTTAGAGCTTGATCCATGGCTAAAAGACTAGAGGCACAAGCTGCATCAATTGCAAAGCTGGGGCCTAAACAGGAAAGTTAATCATTCAATAGTAAGAACTGGCTTAAGTGTAAGCATTTACTGGTTCATATTGAACATATGTGAATTCAATTTAGTTTTGTTTTAAAGTGTGAATGTTGATGCTTAAGAAATAAATATTTTCATAACGAATTCATCCCTAACATGTCAAAATTCTAGTTTTAAATCTTAACACCAATCATTTTGATATATTCTGTGGACATTCTCTAGCTATTTATGTACATGTAGTAGATGTAAGTTAATTGACGTACAATTTAGTTTTATTTATTTATTTCAAGTGGTTTAAGTAAATTACCCAAATATTTTAACTATGTTATACCTTTAAAATCAAAGAAAAATGAGATTCTGTTTGCAAACATAGATCTTGCACATCCTGTCATATTGTATCCAGTAGTTTTCTCGGGATTACATGACCAGGCATCTTGTGATTCAGAACTACAACATCCAATGAAAACTCCTGTTTTTGATCCTCTGATACTTCCTGGATCAATGCCTGTGAAAATTACAATAGAATTTCTTAAATAAAACAGTAAAGTTCTTTTAAACAAACACCTGGAATGAAGTTAATTGTTCCGTTGTGCTTTTCGATGATTGAAAATAAATTTCAGTTTTATTTCATCGTAATATTAAAAAAGGATGTGATCATTCGGTTCCCTGACAATTTGTGACCAAAGCAGCAGATATTAATTTTAACAATTACTAGTATTATATCCGATACTGTCCCTTCAAACATTTGATTATGATTTACATGTTCAAGTATGATTTGACAATAAAATAGCAGTTTGTTTTGCTATTGATTAAAACTCTTTTTCCTTATTAAACAACTAAAGTGACACTGGTAATCCAATAAAGTCCAATGTTTTGAATGTGCACTATTCAACTTTGATTTGTCTGTAGTGAAAAAAAAATATTCCCTGAAACTTGTTGGGGGATGGTTACAAGAACCATCTATTGGTTTTGCCTTGAGGTCAATATTTGGATTAATTGAAAAAAACTTGTCAGCAGTCAAAAGCCTTTGAACTATGGGATAATTTGTTCTGTTTTGTATTTATCGTGTTACACGTTGCCTAAACTTATAGCATCCAACCTACGTTTAAAACACGTCAAAAATGTTTGAAACGTTTTATACAACATGTAATTGCTTTTATTAGCAATTGATTAAGACAATTATATAAGTAAATGTTCAAATAAACTTACCAGCGTCAATCAAACTTTCATATGAAACTTCAAGCAAAAGTCTTAACTGAGGATCCATTGTGTTGGCTTGTTTCGGATTTACTCCGAAAAATGATGCATCAAATTTACTGATATCTTTTAACTTTCCATTTCGTTCTGGTAGACCATACAATCCTTAACATGACAAAAAGCAAAATTATAATAAATTTCTTATTATACATTGTACTTTACACTGTTCTTAAATTGTCACAAGCAAAACATGTTCAGAAATCTATTCAAAACAAGGCTTCAATGCTTTTAATTATCAGATTTGACACACCAAATCGACAACTGAGCTCGCGACTAATGTGCTATAGACAACAGAAACTGTTTACTTTTCCGGAGCACCTGAGTTTACTTTCGTTACGCTTCGAGTGCGTGTTGTTAATTTCTGCTCATTTGTTTTTTTTTTGTTTTTGTGGCTTTTTTTTTTGTCTTTCTTAGTGCTGTTCTTGTTATGTTGACTAGTTTTGTCGTTGTCCTTTTTGACACTCGAACGTCTCATTGGTGCCTCTTTCTTTTTTTCAATGCATTTAAGTCTTTTTCAATGTTAACCTTAAAATATGATTTCTCATACGGAGATCAGTGAGATGTACAACTGTTTAATAAGGTTGATGATGGCACATTACTTCTCCTAGGAGATTTATAATATGTTAATGTTTGGCACATCTGTTTTGTGTTCTGAAGTTCGATCCAGCCATTAAACAATTGAAAAAAAACTATTAATTAAACATTGGCATGTATTGCAGAAAATTTAAAGATGCAAACAAATATTTAATAGGCTTCCTATGATTGCATACAAACGAGGAAAAAACTTACAAGATTTGTTGAAAAAATAAACAACAATTCTAATAGAATTGAAAACCTGGATACGTTAGAAACAGAAAAAAAAATAAATTGGTTTATTGATTTAAATGGTGTCTTGGCTTGGTGTATTAAAATATAGAAGAATGATTTTGACAACTGACGACGACTATAGATCATACTTAAATAAAAGTCAATCCTGTTAATAAATATTTAATACAGTAAAGTCCGAAACAAATTGATGAACAACGAATTTTGATGTAAAAAAGTCTAAAATTTTATAATTCAAAAAAGCCGTTTCCAACTATATAACTACCTTTTGGCCATCTTCTTTCGTCATCTGTAACCATGTCATCTTTATTCAACAAGTGCCGTCTAAATTCCTCAACATTATCTGATTCTGGCAGACGACAGGAAACTCCACTGATCACAACATCTTCAACACGTTGAGCAGGATTAATTTGCTCTGGTGACAAGTTGGCACAATCTGCTTCTATCGCTCTGTTCTCGTAAGAACAACTACTTGTTTCCATGTTGAATTTTATCTGTAAATGATTTAATTCAAAATTATGTCAGGTTAAATGTTATTTTTTTTTCAATAAGTGTGTGACAGTTTGTTGTACTGAGATGATCACTTCTTTATCCCTATTGTGTCTCACAACTATGTTGTGTTTTGTGTTACCACACCATTTGATCACAATGGAAGAGGGGTTTGATGCTTTAAAACCTGAATCGATCAGGACCATTGCGATCTTCAATTTTCTGGTTTGCTTTTGTCTTGTATAGTCTTTTCCTCTTTGATATATGAGATTGATTATCCGAGTACGTCAATTTTGCTGTTTCCTGTATCCATCGTTAATTTTATTTTCAATTAATCTAAGATATCTTATGAAAACAGTATTCTTTTTTTTAAACAATATGAGATATTTTATTTACCAATTATGGTCCCATAAAGGGGGGGGGCTATTACAAATATCAACAGTCATTATTCATGACATACATGTACATTCGAAGAGCTATAATATATATAAATATTATTAGTTATTTTATATCCGACAATGATGTGTTTTTATTTCATTTCTCTATCAATGCTACAACTTTTCAATATTTTTTGCATTGGATTTCAGAAAGGGTCAAGTCTTTTGCACTCAAAAAAATGACTGTAATTGTCGGTTTCATTGCATATTATGCATAAAAGAGATGGTTTAAGATGTCATTTGTTAAGGTCTTCTTGATTTGGTAGGATGTTGGTTATAAGTTCCTATCTGAAGGATTTAAATTTGTTGGTAAGTAGGCAGCGGTGGATAAAGTTTAATGCTTTGACAATTTCATTTGCTCGTAAATTTAATAAATGGGTTCATTTCTCGGTTCCAATATTTGTTTGTTTTTTATTTTAGTATTAATTAATTTTGGTATACATAAATTTGCTGTTCAACATTTCAACGTTGATTGCTTTATTGTTTATCAATATCCTGAAGCGGTTGAAATTAAGTGTTGATTTAGATGTTTTGGGTATTGCTTTTTTTGGTGATTTATGCATGTAAATCTACGGATTTAATATCTCTTATAGAATTCCTAAATTTTGTTTATATTGTGAATGTTTTATATTTTATAATTGGTTCATGTTCATTTTAAAGATTTAAAGATTGTTGCCAAATTTATTTAAAAAGAAGCGAGGGATTACGGTCCAGTTTTCATTATAATTTGAGTTGATTAGTCTGATTGCCTAATTTATTAGCAAAGATTTTAAATGACGTCTCTCAATCATCCTTCTTCGTAATTTGCAATAAGAGTGTTTCTTTTGACTTTATCATTTTTGTGGTTCCAGATAAAACCATAAATTTCTCTTTCTAATTTATTAACCTGTTGTTCAAACGGAATGCTCACGTTTCCTATAAACATTCGAAGCATTAAAACTTTAATTTATAATTACAATTTTGCCAAATTTTGTTAAATTCTAAAGATTTCATCATTTTTTTTCACCTTTTCTATTTTTGTTTCCCAGTTGAGATTGTTGCACTCAGATTGATTCATCCCAAAGTCATAATACTAAAATGGGGTTATCAGTAAATTATAGAGTTTTATCTTGTCTTTGCAATGCTTCATTTTCCCTATCCACAAAACTTCCGTTTTATTTGTATTTAGTGTCAATCAAGAAAATGTGCCAAATATTTCTATTTCGTTTAAGCCTTTTAAATGTCACTTTTTGTTTTCAGGAATAAGTTCGTATCGTCAGCTAATTGTAATATCTTGAGACAGTGTGTCTTGTTGTCTATTTTAATTTCTATACCTTTTATGTTATTGTTGGATTTTAGTCGACATGTCATTATTTCTATAGCTATTACAAAAAAAGAGACGAGTATGGACAGCCTTGTTTTATGCCTCGAGTAATATCTATGGGTTCTGAAGTCCATCCATTGCTTATTCTATAGGTTTTTTATTTCGATAAACAAGACTTTTATCCATTGGATAAAGCTCTCATTTAAGTCACAGCGTGTTAAAAATTGATTTCTAAATTCCAAATCTAAAGTTTCGAAAGCTTAAAAAGTAACTGTATTCAAACATTTTAATCTGTGCGATTTAAGAACTGAATAATATATTTTTACTATTATGAGGAAAGGAAAACTTTGGAACACTACTCATATATTGGAAGCATGTGAAATGCAGACAAAATATTATTTTGACCTTGATATCAACTAAATAAAACGTGTTAATTTAATAAAAGAAAGCAGGTTTTTACAAAAATAAATGGAAACTATGAAATATCGTACTTATGTGTATCTAGTGCATCCATAATTATAAATGCATTTGATTACTAAAATGCATGTGTCGTCAAATTTATATTTCAAAGAAAACTAGTTACGTCCTTTGATAAAGGTACCCATATGGTCTAAAACAAAGGCAGTCTGGATTTAATAAAGTCTTCAATGAAAAAATGATAACATTAAAGTTACTTAAAGTATTATACACGTGTATTCATTACAAGTTAAGTGCAGAAATGTCATGAATGTGGTACAGTAATACGTAAATGATCATATTAAAATGTTATTTTGACCTAGATATTGACCAAATAAAAAGTTTTAATTTTATCAAAGAAAGCAAATTTAAACCAAAATTAATGAATGCAAATAATATCATATTTAGTGTATGCAATGGATCCAAATTAATAAATTTTATTACTTAAAATGTACATTTGGTCAAATATTACTTCAAATTAAACTAGTTACGTCCTTTCATAATGGAAGACATGATCTAAAACAAAGGCAGTCTGGACAAAACAATTAAAGTTGTCAACGAAAACAATAGTTACATTTTAATTACTCAAGGTATCATACACATTACAAATAAAGTGCTGGTTTCTGGTACAGTAAATGATCTCCTATAAATTAGTTGTTCGATTTAAGAATCAATCATATTATGGTGTCAAAATAAAAGAAGAAAATTAGTAAGTTTTTGTAAAATAATCATCTTAGAATAAAATGCGTTTAGTCAATGTTTGTTCATAAATTCGTACGACCTCAATTAACCTTTCCATATTTAAGAAACATTAACAAAAAATGGCGGGTTTGATTTGTGTACAAATGGATTTGTAGCAGCTATTTAAGTAAGGCCGCGTTCACACTGAAGTTGTATTGCGTAAACATGTGTAGAAGTAGTTTAAAGTGCTAAAAACTAGTTTAACACTTTATTTGTTCTCATTGAAAAACCTTAACTAAATGACTTGACATATGAATTGTTCACATTATCTAATGCAAGTGTACATTTAATCTAAATGTACAAAAAAAACATGTACGGATAAATAACTGTGATTGTTGTTTTGGCTAAAAGGCATTAAAACATAAAATAAGTATAGATTTGATCCACCGTCTTTGTTATTTTTTCAATAGCAATGACGGTGAACAAATATTTCTGGGGCCGTTTGCATAAAACTACTTAAGTTAAAACTTGCTTAAACTTAGATTTCCCTAGTTAAGTCGTAATCATAACTGGTATGCATAAAGACACTTAGCTTGTTAACGAAGGAAAACTTAAGTATGACATTTGGAACTCTACTGTTACCGCATATATAGCTTTTAATATGTTATTATTAACCAATACTGTTTTGGTTTTTTTTCAATTGAAAGTCGTTAAAATAAGGTTTGTTAAGATAAATGGTTTTTTTAAGTCGATTCGGATGTTTTTTAATACAAGTTAGTGTACACGAATCACGTCGATGCAAACATCAAATTTAGTCGAAAACGAGAAGCTTCCGTTCTTGTGCACAAATTGTGTAAAAGAAAACATATTATAAACACAAAGTTTACATAAAAAAACAAGTTACGAACTTCAAGATAGCATTTCCAGAAGATACGAAAAAAATGACAAAGAAATGTAATAACTTAAAAGCACAATTTAAGACGGAAGTTGAGGCTAATAAAATAGTCAAAGACAAATAGATGAATAAATGGCAATAGAGAATATCATGTATTTTCTATAATTTGCTATAATTGGTGTCAAAATTTGTAACAAAATATTTCGACAAAGAGGACAGTTCGAAATATTTGATAGAGAGTTTATCATAAATTGAAGCAAGAGAAAAGTTTTTATTGTTCATTGTACAATCTGATCATTTCGTTTCTATGATAACCTACCCTATATCACATCCCCATGAATAAAACAAAACAGTATTTAAAATGTCTCAATTAAAATTTATGTTATATTTACAACTGTCCCTTATGCTGTATAAACCCCGACCAAAAGTACCCCTAAGATCGATTGCCTTTTGAGTGATACATGTATACGTGTAGATGTCTCGGGTTTGGATCGCCTGTGATACAGATGTCGAATTGTAATATTCAGTATGCATAACGCTTGCTTTGAATAACTTTAAAGCATACATTTGCGGGCAATATAATTTGTATTGAAAAAGTATACTACTATTTATACGCCCTTATAGAAAAGTGGTATTGAATTTAACTTTAGCTTTTCATGTGAAGTAGTTACCTTTTTATAACTTCAATCAAGATGAAACATTTTGCGTTTTAACTTCATGAAGATCCTTGCTGGAGTGTTTGTGCATATGCATTTAAACATTCATTCATGTGGAAATTTCTTACCATTGCACGAGTTAAAGGTTTAACATTCGATTGAATAGAAGTACATTTATACCTAGGTTACATGTATGAATTATTTATCAATTATGGACTTTTAACGAGATTATTACATTATATATGGACCTGTTAGGCATATATTGAACGAGGACGAAGTCCGAGGTCAATATATTCTTAACAGGTCCATATAGAATGTATTGACAGAGTCAAAAGTCCATCATTGTTATATTACATATGTAGTTTTTTTTTTATTATTGCTGTTTTAACATCATGTAATTCAAATTCGCAGTTTCATAATTTTTTGACTTGCAGTATCAAAACAAAAATTAACTAATTTATCTAGGAAATCTTCCACACCTTAATTGTTATTATTTTTAGCCTTAATTTTTGGGCAGTAAGTTTATTGCGTCTTTGTAAAATGCTGACAAACATACCCTTCTTCACTGCATTCTATTGTCTTGGTGGTCATGGTGGTAACCCAATTTCTGCATTAACAATTATTTACAGATAATTCACGTACTAACCGAAAAATCAAATGTAATTTATTAAATTCTTAACATTTTAAACAAAATCATTGTTGGTTTTGTATCTTTTCCCACACCGTTAGAAAGTGAAAGCTCCGTTGCAAAGCTATTTCAATATTTAGGACTCCTAAATGACGTCACAGATGTGTATAAAATATGTCAAGAACGGACGAATGTCCGGATCTAAATTTAGTAACATAGCGTCAATATAGGTAAAAATAGAAACATAGCGTCAATATACTAAATATCACTAATATCACATGACCAAATAATCCAATGAAAATGTTAGAATGATAAACCATATGTAATATTGTGTGTTGTCAAATAAGGGCGAAAGAACTAAAGCATATATTATATGGTAATTTTTGAGGAAAGTTAAGGCGTGTTATGCTATATATGAAATTCAAAATTGTACGTTTTAGTCGCAATGTTCAAATTTAACCAAAAAGTAACTTTTGTGTCTATTTTGCAGTGTTATTTAAACTTAGAGTACCATAGAAGGTACTTTAGACTTAAGTAGAAACTTATATATTTTCTTTATTTAAGATTTTTACTGCATAACACTTAGATATAACAGGCGTGGCTTGAAGATACTAGGATTTTATTAAGGAACTACTTAGTTTAAGAAGTTCTATGCATACCACTTAAGTAAAATCCTTAACTTGTGTATTTAATTAGCAATATCTAGTATTTTTAAATTGATACATACGGCCCCTGGTACTTAAGTCTGTTCGTCCGTTTATAGTATTTTTTCAAGATTTTGCTATAAAAGATATTGCTATACATACATACCCGTGTGGGTTCCGGGTTTCGAATACGCCCACAGCAGCGCTGAGCCTGCCAGTAAAAGTTCACTTAAGAGCATTCAGAACTATGACATCGGAATGTGCGCCCGAGGTGGTTGAATGGAACCTTTCATAATTAAAGCCGGGTCGTCAGACTACAATATTTGTATTGCGGAAAACCTGACAGCAAACCATAGTGGTGCCCGTGTTGGAAAAATGTCAAAGTGGTAACCACTTCAAGTTCTGTAAATTTCTCAGGAGTTTACATTTTTGACGTCATTTGCTATAGAAATAAACACACCAACCTATTCTTTTCATTTCGGTGCATGTATTAAGTAAAGTGGACATTTACTAATCATTCCCACCACAAATCATGAAATTTTTGGTAGTGACCACTCCATGTCATTGCCGTCCGTCCTCGTATCAGGTATCTTTTTGCATTTGCTGTTCTCGTCCAACTTTTCAAAAAAACACCCCTTTAAAGTCCATTAAAGAAATAAAGAAAAATACAAACAGGAAGTCATTAACAAATAATATAACGATATGATATAAAGATTCTTACCAATGGCTTTCAATCATCCATCTTCAGCTTGATTATTAATTAATTTGATAAATTAACGTAAACTGTACTTGTGCATAATTATGAGTTTTTTTTCCAGATTTTTAATCAACTACACTTCATGATTCTAAAGTAAATGAAATTGCCAATAAGATTACCATATTAAAAAAGTATTAAGCTTTATGCATCGTTGATTGTCAAAATGAACGATGCAGGATACGTTACATTATGTAACCTTTTTAACGATGTCGAAAAAGCCGTTCAAGCATATAGATTTATGTTTATATAAACTGAAATGATATTCAGTTTTAGTAGGATAGTGGGTATTTTGTCAAGAGTTAGGACTGATACGATGTATTTTTAATGCAAAAACCAAATTGGTATTAAAAGTCGGTTACCTGTTATTTGGTTTCTCTTTATTTATATTTCAAGGAGTACTATGTAACCTCATTTCAGTAACATTTTAATCAAAAGATTCAAAAGTTGCAACCAAAAAGTATTGAAAAAATAACTCAAGGTCAAACGGTTCGAACGGAGAAGTAACACCAATAACATATTTTTTTTACGGACAGTTCTGACTTTGAGCTCGGAAATAAAATTTCTAGTGACGAAATCTTATTCGATTCACCGCAATCTTTCTATAGTGAGAGTTTTTTTTTCGTTTAAGTGTTTTAATATAACTGTAATATTGTTAATTTAAAGACATGGGCGTATTTTTAGAAAAAAAAGAAAAGGTAATATTTTCAAAGCTCTTGGCATACTAGTAAATAAACCCGACTTCATCATCGCTTTATTATATGCTTTTTTGTCTATAAATTACTCTCATTGTTTTTAATAATTTTTAAAATCATACAGACAAATGAAAAAACACACGACCTTGACTTACAATTTGATCTTCAAAATGAATTACTTAATTAACTGTAATTAAAAACGGTAAAAAAAAACACATTACGTAAGTGTATTTGTATATATGCATTTATTTGTACAAAATTTAGTTTTAAAAAAAGATAACGCAATGTACTAGTATCATGCACGTTTTACTAAAATGAAACAGTCATTTCAAACAGTATTGATTTGTAAGTAAATGAATATAGAAAATAGCGGGCCTATCCTATGTTTAAACACTTTTTGTAGATTTATCCAGGAGGATATTTTTTTAAATAAAATATTAACATTTTGACTTTGTTAAAAGGTTGTCATATGTTTTAATTGTTTAAGTGAACATCTCGCTCATGTATTTCTTCTAATCACTTTTTAGGCGTAGCAAAATTTTTTGTTAGGAACTGTATTGTATTTTTGATTTCTTACATCCATGAATGTTAGCGCTGCTGGTGGAGTTTTAATTTTCCGAAGTTAGTCCGCTCCGGCATTAACTCTATGCGTCGAAGAACGCACAAAAGCTTTGAAATTGTCCGTTTCAATTTAAAAATTGTCGAAACCCTAATGTTCGTCTTACCCCAGAAATAAGTTGTTCTTAGTTTTTGATTTTTATTTTGGCATCTTTGGTTTTATTGTTCTGTGCTCTTTATATTCATATAGTATTTGTCATTTTCAATGTTTAAACTTTTGGTAGAGCACCTCTGATGAGTCTTGAATAGACAAAACGCACGTCAGGCGTAGTAAACTTTGTTGTCTGGAACTTTGGTTTTATTGTTCTATGTTCTTCATATTCAAGTAGTGTTTGCATTTTCATGAGCCTCTCCGATGTGTCTTGAAAAAACCAAACTTGCAAGTGACCTAGCAAAATGTGTTGTCTGGAACTTTGTTGTACTTTCTATTTCTATATTTCGTTTGACTTGATGTTTGATTTAGTAAAGCTTTTGTCATAAGATCTGATGTTTTTAAACATTTTCATGATTTACTTATGATAATTAAGAGGACGAAAAGCTGTAGAATTTGCTTTAATTGTGACCCTTTTCGTGGTACTATTTGGAATCTACAAACAAGCATTTAGTTTTAACATGAAAACTTATTTTTGTAATCAATGTATATCGTTTGTCCCTTTTGAAAATGCTTATTGACAGGGTCAAAAAGAAATCATGAACTTCGCAATAACCTATCACAAAAAGACCTATTAATGCACTATCAAATTATATTTAGGCAGAAAACATGATGTGTGTTCTGTACGTAAACTAAATTCGTTTACTGTCATGATAAATTTAAACACCATTTCACATAAGTACGTTATCACTCCAAGCAGGAGTTCGCAAGAGATAAGCAGATCTTAGAGACTGACCATTTAATTTGAAAGGGGAGGTTTGGTTTTGTCCTAAAAATATAAACTGAAAATCATTTTTTTGTGAAAAAACATTTTGGCAAAAGAGGGAAAGAAAACATATATTCTGAAGAGGTATTTCTGCCATATGCAATGATGATAATAATGAAAACAATTTTGGTTTGACCTAAACAAAACACCAAGTCCCCCTACCCCTTTTCAAGTCAAATAGCCCATCCCGTGCATGGACTAAACGTAGATTTGTATTTTGTAAGCCTTACAAACAAGAAGTTACATAAAAACATCATTAACAAATAATATAACGATATGACATTAAGATGTCTTACCAATGGCTTTCATTTATCCATTTTCAGTTTCATTTTCAATAAATTTAATAGATTTAACGAAATTTGTACTTGTGCATATGAGTTTTTTCAATTTTTTTAATTATTACACTCCATGGTTCTAAAGTACATGAAATTGCCAATAAAATTATCATATTAAAAAAGTATTTAGCTATATGCATCATTAATTTTCAAAATGAACGATGCAAGATACGTTACATTATGTAAACTTTTTAACGATGACGAATAAGCTGTTCAAGCATATAAATTTATGTTATAATAAAATACACAGCAATGATATACAGTTTTAGTAGGATAGCGGGTATTTTGTAAAGAGTTAGGATTGATAATATGAAGTGCAAAAAACCAAATCGGTATTGATAGTCGGTTACCTGTTACTTGGTTTCTCTATATGCATATTTCAAGGAGTACTATGTAACCTCATTTCAGAAATCAAAACACTCGAAGGTCGAAATCAAAAAGTATTTTAAAACAGCTCAAAGTCGAACGGTTCGAAAGGAGAAGCAACACCAAGAACAGATTCTGTTACAGACAGTTCTGACTTTGAGCTCGGAAAACAATTTCTAGTGACGCAATCTTATTTGATTCACCACATTCTTTCTATAGGGGATTTTTTTTCGTTTCAGAGCTCTAATATAACTGTAATATTGTTTATTGAACGACATTAGCGTAGTTTTAGAATAAAGAGATGGTAGTACATGTATTTTAAAAGTTCTTGGCATACTAGTAAATAAACCTGACTTCATTATCGCTTTATTACATGTTTTGTGTCTTTTAATTGCTCTCATTGATTTCAATAATTCTTAATATTCTTTAAATCATACAGACACATGAAAAAACACAGGACCTGACTTCCAACTTGATCTTCAAAATGAATTACTTAATGAACTATAATTTAAAACGGATAAAAAACAGACATTACGTAAGTGTATTTGTATTTATGCATTTATTTGTACAAAATTTTATTTTAACCAAAGATAACGCGATACACTAGTATCAGGCACGTTTTACTAAAATGAAACAGTCATTTTATACAGTATTGATTTGAAAGTAAATGAATATGAAAATAATGGGCCTATTCTATAATTAAACAATTTCGTAGATTTATTCAGGAGAATATTTTTTAATAAAATATTATCACTTTGCGGACATTCATTATGAAAGCATTCAATTGATTTAATATATAAATTTGACTTTGTTAAAAGGATGAGGATAAGAAGTTGTCATAGGTTTTAATTGTGTAAGTGAACACCTCGCTCATGTATTTCTGCTACCCGGTAATCGCTTTTTAGGCGTAGCCAAATTTCTTGTTAGGAACCATAGGTGGAGTCAGGGGGGGCTGCCCCCCCCCCTTTGGCGGAAAAATTTGGTTGAATATATAGGAAATCATTGAAGTGTGACCAAAGCGGGCCCCCTCTTAGGCCAGTCAGTGGGCCCCCTCTTTTCAGAATCTCTGGATCCACCTCTGGTTCGAACTGTATTGTATTTTTGATTTCACACATCCGTGAATGTTAGCGCTGCTGGTGGAGTTTTAATTTTCCGAGGTTAGCCCGCTCCGGCATCAACTCTTTTGTGTCAAAGAACGCACAAAAACTTTGAAATAATCCATAAAAATTGTCGAAACCCTAAGGTTCATCCTTCACCAAAAATAAGTTGTTCTTAGTAATAATTTGGTTCCGCAGTTTGGCATTTTTGGTTTTATTGTTCTATGATATTTATATTTATGTAGTATTTGTCGTTTTCGATGTTTTGGTAGAGCACATCTGATGAGTCTTGAATAGACCAAACGCACGTCAGCCGTAACAAAATGTGTTGTCTGGAACTTGGTTGTACTGTTTATTTCTAACATCCATGAAGGTAAGCGCTGCTGGTGGAGCGTTAATTTTCCGAGGTAAGTCCGCCCGGCATCAATAATGGACCAAAGTTTTGAAATTATCCGTTTTAATTTAAAACACTGTCGAAATCCTAAGGTTCTCCTCATCCCAGACATAGGTTCATCTTACTTTGAATTTGATTCCAAGTTTGGCATTTTTGGCTTGGTTTTATTGTTCTCTGTTCTCCATATTCATGAAATGTTTGTTTTTTTCAAGAGCGTCTCCGATGAGTCTTGAAAAGACCAAACCTGCATCAGGCCTAGCAAAATTTGTTGTCTGGAACTTTGTTGTATTTTCTATTTCGATATTTTGTTTGACTTGTTGTTTGATTTAGTAAAGCTTTTGTCATCAGATCTGATGTTCTAAAACATTTTCATGATTTACTTATAACAAATTAGAGGACCAAAAGCTGTAGAATGTACATTAAATGCGACCCTTTTCGTGGTACTATTTGGAATCTACAAACAAGCCTTTATTTTCAACAATAAAATGGATATTTGTACCCAATGTGTATCGTTTGTCCCTTTAGAAAATGCTTATTGAAAGAGTCAAAAAGAAATCAAGGACTTTGCAATCACAAAAAAACTATTAATGTACTACCGGTATTAAATTATTTTTAGGCAGAAAATATGACGTGTACTAAATTTGTTCACTGTCATGATAAATTTGAACACCATTTCACATAAGTACGTTACGACTTCAAGCAGGAGTTCGCAAGAGATAAGCAGATCTTAGGGACTGACCATTTAATTTAAAAGGGGCTTGACTTTGTTTTTTTCCCTAAAAACATAATCGGAAAATTATTTATCGGGAAAAAATATTTCGGCAGCAGAAAGACAAGTAAAATTATGCAATTTTTTTTCTATTCATAACATGTTTCTCAAGCTTGACAAAAAAGATAATAAAACTTTTAAACCCTGCCGAAAAACTTTTCGGTTGTTCAAAAAATCATATTTGTTACTTGTCAATTTCTATTAATGTCAAATGAAATCCGGGTAGTGGTTTCTATATTCGATGGTGTGATAAGTGTGTGATATAATCTAATTTTTAAATGTAAAGTTCCAATGTCCTTGACACATAACTTTTGTTCAATTGACATTGTATTGATTCCAGCAAATCGGAGGATCAAGAATTTTAAATTTTGAGTCATCTTTAAGGGTGCCAATGCGTCCACACATTTTGTACAGTCACAGCAACTAATCTTGGTAAATAATACTTTTTTTGTGTTAGTAAAATTCAAGTAGTAAATGGTAAGGGTATTAAAAAACTACAAATACAAAAAAATAAAACCGTTATTTTGGGTATGCTGTACATGTATATACATGCATACTTCAAGGAATACCCTTTCCTTATATCATAGTTACGATTCAAGCCTGATTCCTATTTATCGTCTAAAATGCCATTAAAATGAAAAAACCTAAATAGGATTTAAAGAATTAGCGTTAAAAGATAGAGCTAGTCTACGGCATTTTTTTTGTAGAAGTGATTTTGAGAAGTCGGTTTTATAAGAAAAAACAGTTTAGCATTCAAAGGTGAACGGTAAGTGTACATTGCAGTGCATTTGATTTTTTGTTGCTGAAAAACATGTCCAGAAAACTGTACAGATAGGTTGTTTATTAGAAAGTTGAGGATGTTTATTATTTGGTCCTTTGTTAACTTGTTTTTTCACTTTTGAGTTTAGATATTGAATTTTCTTTAAAAGTAAAATTTTAATTGTAGGGGAATTTTTGGTTAGTTTTGGGTTTAGATTAAATGGTATGTACTTTAGGGATGTGTAATGAATTTTAAGGATAGACTGTGGGTATTCTATTGGTATACATGTACATGTAACATTAAAAGAAAATAATAGGGCTAGATATATCAATTGTGTTTCAAATGTCTGTGACAATGTAGTATTTTAAGTTTGTACACCATTGCATATTATGATAAAAATATAAACAATCCATAGTACGCAGGAAAATGTGTTCACATCTTTAAAATGAAAACATGTTTTTTTTTCAATTTTTAATGAAATAATGGTGTTAATGTACCTTTTGAGAATCTCGATGATATTTATGATCCTCCTCTCGCGTTTGAAAATATATCTCGCAATTATTTTTCGATTTTCATTACTTGTTTCTGTTCTATTTTCGCGAGCAATTTATTTTCGCAAATTTCGCGAGTAACCGTAATTTGCGAAAATAAATCGTCGCGAAAAGACTAATTGTTATAGTAATTTGATAGTTGTAACAAAGAATCGCGAAAATAAATAGCCGCGAAATCGCCCTGTGACATAAAAACGCGAAATAAAGTAGTCGCGAAAATAAGTTGGTTTACAGTAATTGTATGTTATTGACTTGGGTATTTTTGCTTCCATTGAGACTAACCTTATTTCTTGTCAGTGTTTAACCATTATACAACGAAACTTGTTAGAATAATAATAATTGTTGTTCCTAGAAATCAATTATCTCAGGGCAAAAATGTCATTCCGGTTCTTATTTCGTAAAAGTTGTTTACTCATGTAAGATGAATTTCACATTTATTCAAATATCAGTCGGGTTGTTTTACTATATGTTTTAAACATGATGTTGAAAAAAGAAACAAAATATTTGGTCTATTGTCAGTTTAGGACTTAAATCTTTTAAATACGGTAATTTAATCATTATATTTTTGTCATTGGGTCGTAATATACTAAATCAGTATAATGCTGGTGTCACACTGTCCCGATTTTGACAAACGATGGACAAACGAATGTCAAAATTTCAACTTCGTGCGAATTTAGTCCCGAATTTGCTAAAAATTTAAATCAAACCCGTAGGGAGCTTTGCAGATAGATACCCAATCAGTTGAAAGATGCTTTATTCAACCCAAATAGAACCGATGGCTAAACGATAAGAAAAGTTGCACGTCATACGAATAGCTGCAAACAGTTTACAAAGTTGTTACGATGTTGTCAAGATTAGTCGAGAATTAGATCGGAAGGAGAAACGAAGTTATACGATGGCTGTACGAAGTTGTGTTTAGCATACGATTGGTTTACGAGGCATCACAATGGGTTTACGAAATATGAAATGTATAAATCGATTTGCAATAATATTATATAGTTTAGTCTAATGGTATATGAATTGTCCTTTGCTGCCTCTAATTAGTATATATGGATAACAGGTTAAAACGAAGGCTCTCGAAGAATACCCCTGCTGTCCATGATGTCGATCAGTAAGAGTAGATGAGACATTTGATATAAAGCTAACATGTAGAGACTGTTAAGATAGAACAGAAAAAATAATGTTACTTTATCTTGTTTTGTTTGTGCCTTGTGTGAGTTGACCGAATCACACATAATCTTAAAACAGCAAGTATTTATGTTGTAACTATGTAGAAACATTACACCAAAGCATACATTCTTATCGCAAATCGTGTTATATATGACAACCTGTTTTGTAATAAAGTGTGAAAATTTCGCATAAAAAATATAGTTCAGTCAACAATTTGTCCGTTGCTCTCATTGTTGGTATTTATGGATGAAAGAAAAAACAATTGATCTCCAAGTATACCCACGCTACATGTCCCTGATGTCGATCAATTAGAGTTGATAATTCTAATATTTGATATGTAGAGACTGAAGATAAAAAAAATTATGTTACTTGATTTTTTAATGCCAATGTCTATAATAAAGTTTCACAAGAAACCCGTTATAATGCAAAAGTAACGGGTTATTAGGTAATAGTATAGAGGGTAAATTGATAAAAAGGCGTAAGGCGAAAATTGATTTTTAGATAACCAAAATGAGCCCAATGAGCTTTCATATTTTTGGGCATAAAGTCATCAATTTTAGCTGTTGCGAACGATTATTGAACAAAGCGCACCACCTCACAATACATTTCTTCCTTACCTGTCCCATATCTAAAAGTCCAAAGGTCCCATAAACATTTGCGAACCAAAACGGAACGTAAACTTGATCTGTCGCCCGTAATAGTGGACTCGCACACAGTACATACCAAAAAGCAGTTTAATAACTATAAGTGTTTAGAAATGAAAAGTGTGAGAAACTGAAATTTCAGTGAATTTTCGAAGTTCAAATGTCCTAACTCCTGTAAAAATTAACCTCATCTTTTACTCATCATGGTGGAATCACATTCTAAAATTCTTATTAATATCTATATATAAGTTTTTCTTACAAAGTAAGATGCTAAAATGTTTAAACCTTTAATTTGATATTTAAATTTATATAAGTATTAAAAGATACAAAAAGCCTGGACGAGGATGGGGAAGAGGGAAGCGCCTGGTTGGAAAGAACAGGATTTTTTTTCTTGTACTTTTTAGACTGATCATTCTAGTTCCGAATGTTATTTTTATATCTTTTATTATTTTTTTGAAAAAAGAAAATTATGAATAGAGAATTGATGAGGGTACTTGTATCATAAGCTGCTGTCTTTTAAGTTTTCCTCGTGCTGAATGTTAATTAAATGCAGAAAAGTTAAGCTACCTGTACCTTTCTTTTTCTCATCGATTCACTGTAACACGCCATACCTGAACTAAAGCCTTTCAAAACTGAGATTAATAAATGTCCCTTTAAGGCAATTTTGACACGTTTGATACTTTTTACTTCAGAAATCTTACTGCTTTGACTGGTGCCTTGTTGCCATCTCCGTGCCATTACTCTATATCATTACACTAGTTACGACGGATATACGAATACAAAGCGATGTCTTGGCGACGCCGTATTTCCTTTGCACCACCTTCTAAGAGCTTCTCGTTTCATTTGTGCCGCCATCGTAAGATAAAGGCAACACGAAATCAGAAGATGCTTTTAAGAAGGCATTACGATTGAAAGATCAACGAACAGAACACGAACAAGGACATTCATACGAACCTTCGGCAGTTTTTTAACATGTTAGAAAAATTCGGAGGCACTACGAAGTTTACTCCGAAGTCAGAAATTTTCCACAGAAGGTGTTACGATGTAAAAAGATTGCAACACGAATAGCGCGATTTGGATACGATCAGTCCCGATTTTGAAAATTTCCATAATCGTGTTTCCATCGGGTTCTAAATCAGGATAGTGTGACTCCAGCCTAAAGATACGCATTTAAAAAGAATTAGCTTCGTGGGCTCACAATTATATGTTTACAATTTTAGGTAAAACCAAACTTTGTATAGTGTGAGTCTTCGTATCACAGTCGATTCGTTACTCCAGAACTTGTGGGAATTACATCGATTTCCTTGGAATAGTGTCACGTTTGACACAGAAATTGCTAACACAGGGTTATAAAGCTCCACAGTTGTTGTCTTCACTCAATATTTTTTTCGGTAGATACCATGCACTCGTGGACAAATATGGAATTTCTGTCTCAAACGTGAGTGCAGATGTTGGTTTGTCGTATAAATTTGTTTTGTTATCCTTTACCGGATTTGACATACTGAATCGGAAATTAGCAACACGACGGGTGTGCAATAACAGGCAGGAACCGCTTACTCTTCCGGGGCAACTGAGTTCACTCTTGTTACGAATTTAGTTCGCATTGATGATTTTCGTTTGGTTGGTTTTGTGTTTTGTATTTTTTCGTGCTGTTCTTGTTCGTGTTTACCGGTTCCGTCGTAGCCCTTTCGAACTTTACACTCGAATGCCCCATTGGTGCCTCTTTGTTTCTTAAATGGCATGGATGCTTTCAAACGTTCGTTTGAATGTTTTATTCATTAAAAAACCATGGCCACTATGGCTAAAAAAGAACACAAATAAAGTAGATTGCAGTTGTTTGCAAATATATCAAAAACAGTCAGATATATCTAAGTTCTAAAAGAAGCGAAGGTGTACCAAAGGGGTTATCAAATATAATTATACCGAAAAGACAAAGACAAATTCGGTAGACAAAAAAACATCACAAGGAAACAAACCACACAAAATTTATGAACACACACATAACAACAAAATCGCATTCATTAACTTGAGCTCAAGTCAAAACGAGAGTTAACTCAAGTGCTCCGGAAGAGTTTAACAAAGGATTATAGTGATTTGCACCTGAAGATCTACCTGCCATGAAATAGGGCAGGTTAATCATCGGGTGATACTTTAAGCATTCATTTAGAAGTTATTGTCCTTTTTCCAGATTTTTTCCTTCAGATTGTTGCCCTAAAAAGCTCAATGAATTAAATCGTAAGCTACACAGTGCCACATTTTAAATGTAATTTCTTCATGAACAGAAATATAATTGTGGTCATTCCTAAAATATCTTCAAAAATATATTTGAAAATTCAAATTGTATATTTGTTCAGCACATGATGATCTACTATTAACATGTAACAGGGTCTAAATTTTAGACCTTTGTACAGTGTAAAACGAATTTGACGAATTAGACCGTTAAAATGGTCAGCTGTTCAGCCTTTCCTCGTGATATTAAAATCATAAACTCGTAATTGTACACCAATTCAGTCAAACTAGATAAAACTTTTTATTAGCATGTGTGGTAGAAAATAATTGTTTAGCTTTTAGATTTATTACAAAGACATGAGGGTATTTATGTTTAATAGAACATAGGGGTAAATTGATGTTTTTGCAAATAAATAAAAAACGGTGATTGATCAAAATAAAGATGACTAGCCAAAGTGTTTAGCACCTCAAGATCTATGTGCCTTGAAAATTAGAAGATCAAACCATCCATGTTGGAGTAATTGCTCTTTTATTGATTTTCTACACAATTTTGCACTAATTAAGCTCATTGTCTTGAAAGTCATACTAACTTTAAATTGAATATTGTTAAGCAAACTATGCTACAAAATATGTACATTTGTACTGATTCAAAGTTGTAGAACTGTTCGTTATAAGAGTTATTTCCCTTATAATGTGGAAATTGGCAGTTGTCGCAGTCTTTCTCTATTGATTTGCAAACCGTAAAAGCTACAGAAAAAACT
The DNA here is from genome assembly GCA_963971305.1 of Arcuatula senhousia. Classification (NCBI taxonomy): domain Eukaryota; kingdom Metazoa; phylum Mollusca; class Bivalvia; order Mytilida; family Mytilidae; genus Arcuatula; species Arcuatula senhousia. Next base: position 11,381,018 of record OZ020313.1, read on the forward strand.
TGTTATTAAAAATAAAAAGGAGATGTGCACCTGAAAATAAAAATAATTAAATGTTCCTAAAATGGTCTCTCATGTTATAAAGACACAAACCAAAGAAAAAAATCATATATACATGAATTTGTTTTCAAGATATAATTGTTTAAAAAATTGGCAGGAAATCTGAATCCTCTGGATTTTTCATTGGAATAACATTGAAACAATTTTTGACCTATTAAGCATGAAAATAATAACTAACACTTGCTGAAATTTGTTATACATGTATGTAATTATTTAGACATGATTTTAAAAATAATGAAAAACATACATGGGTCAATGGGTAAATTAGTTCCTTTGCACTTTAATGGATAAAGGCAGAGGATATAGAAAAATATTCAAAATATTCAAAACCACAGGATCGTAATTCCTTAAGCCCTACAAAACTTAATATGATAGAGTTTATTAATGGCCCCATACAGGAGTTATGGAAGTAAGTTATGGTCCTTTAAATGTTTTAATAACTGTGTTCATGCCTTTTAGCTGGCAAACAGTAAGTAATTATATTAACAACATTGTATTGCTAAAATGTTCAACTCATTGAACGCTTAACTTCAATGAATTAGGTTTATTGATAAATACAGGAAGACAAAAACAGTTGTAAAGCACTTTTCTTGTCTCAAATACATTATTTTATATAATGTTTGATCTTTAATATGGCTGGACCTGTAAACTTATCCTTCAGTATAATCCATGCTCAAAATGAAAAAGTGTTATTAACAAATATTCTTCTGTTAGTTATGCATTGTTTGCATGAATCTTAGAATTAAAGGCATATTGTCTACAAAAAATTATTTTTTTGTAAAACCAAAAAATTGTCGTCAGACTATTCATTTTGTTTATTTAGAAAGATACAAACGTTCAAAATACCACTAGGGTACCTTATTTCTTCAAAAATTGAAAAATATATAATATTTGTAAAGCTTTACAAAAATTCATATTCATGAGATGTAGATGAGCTGTAAGCATGCGCACTATACTTTCTTTGATTGAAAACTTCCATAGTTCTTGCTCGTGGTGCATAATCTGTTTCTCGAAGTTTTAGCTCGGAAGAAAATTAAAACGACACCCGAATATTAGAGCTACTTAATGAATAAAACTGACAATTATTGCCTGTATTAAGTTTTGAATGTGATTTGAAAGGTAAACACGAAAAATATTGGTATTTTTTCAACATATTAATGTTTTCGGGGACAAAACCCGAGATTCCGATTAGTATCCGAGTTAAAACTACTCAGTCTAAATCTGTGTCAATGTGACGTGATGCAGGTAAATAAAATATCAATCAATATTGTCGAGATATTTTGATCAAAATAAACTACTTTTGAGGCAAAATTTAAAGCAAATTTGTTTTTCAATATTCATTTTATTACATTTCGGTCTAATTAACAACAAAAAATTGGGGGGTAAAAAAATGAGTTTGCCGTAGACAATATGCCTTTAAATCTACAAAATTGTCGTTCGACTTCTTACCGGTTATTTTCACCCTGTCCAATGTTTAGTTTAAAAATGAACCTTGTGTTGTCGAGAACACCACTTTTTAATTAAGAGTTCAACTTTTTCTTCAATAAAAGTTTATTTTTTCTTATTATCGGAATAAAAAATAAAAAAACTTAAATAGCTCATTCGGTAACGAAAACTATGCACAAAGTAATCGCCACATATGCTCGAAGTTTAAATTGGATATAAACAAGTTATACTTGTTTAACCATTACATGCACACGTACACTGAATGTTGACGAGGTCTAAAACTTTCTCAGAACACTTCAAATCTTGCTTAATATTGCCCTGCTATATACAGATATTATAACGGTGTAATCAAAATGACAATACATGATATTTACAGAGTAGCATGGTAAAAAGTAAGAGTTCTAACGGTACACTCTAAATTGATCTAGTGTTGTCTGTAACACATTATATAGATAGAGAGGTTGGTCTCCATGATTAAGGTTAACAAACATATATATAGAACTTTACATATCAGTGCGTATATTAAAAGAAGTAGAATGGTATATTACAAGTATGTTTCAAGTCTACAAGAAGCTGGGTATACTCGCTATGGCTAAACTTCGAATTTTAGACATTAAGTCTATTTTCCAGCCTATGGTAAGCTTCAAATAAACATTGACATGTTCCTTGTACGTTAAACGCTGATGTAGATGTAATAATAGGACCTTCTGAAGTAAAATATGGTGTCCGACTTTAACTATCCCCCACTTTCCAGCGTCCAAATCCTACTTGATTATCATTTCATGTCAATTTAAATCAACACCCTTGTTTTAGCTCACCTGGACATATAGGCTATGCCATCACTATTCGTCCGCCGTCGTATGTATACAATTTAAAAATCTTCTCTGAAATCTCTAAACGTATAGTGTTAACGTTAAACGGTCCCTTTTTAAGGGAATCGATAAATTACATGTACTAAAATAGAACATAGGGAGGGTTAAATCACTGAAACTGGATTGTAACTCAGCGACTATGACAGAAGGAAAAATTTGACGTTGATATACGATATTGAGATGTGGAATAAGTGTACGCGACACAACAAACATAAACAAAAAGCAATTCAAAAAATCACAACGAAAAACAGCAAGCAGTCTTCAACATGACCATAGGTCACTGCTTACCGTCTTGTATTGGCTCAAGACTTATAATACAATACAAAAGTATCAAAACCAATCCCTAAATCATCAACGAAAGACTCAATTCTTGACATAAAACAGTTAACATACAATGACAAGGACAAACAAAGGCTTTGGCAAAGTTTCCTGGCTTAGGACAGGCACATATAAAATGTGGCGGGGTTAAACTAGTTTTTTGGATCCAACCTTCCCCCTATTGATAAGCTTGCACAAAGCTACATATAAAACACACTGTAAAACTCAATCGACAAAAGTTCAATTCAACAAGAGAGAACCTAAGACAAAATACTGTACGAAAACAACAAGACAAGGAGGAACTCTCTTGAAAACACTCGAAGTTACTGACAACTAGCTAAGAAACATTTATCGATTGATGTAAAAGAATCAAATACATCAGTTCTAAATCCGACACCCCACGTCAAAACAATGAATGATTAAGAGTTGTATCACCATACAGAACCGACATACTTGATCGCTGTGGTGCTTATAAATAATACAGTGGATACAAAGTGAAAATTTAACGTTTTAAAGTTACTATCAAGCTATCAATATTTCTGCCAAAACATACCAAATGCAAAGATTTTACTAAAACATTGAATTCGTATCCTTTTTTCAAAAGGTTTTTAAGCCAGTTTTTAATTTCCATAAGGTTGTTTTTGAATTTTTGTGCTTTATAAACTACATTGCTATAAAAGTCAGGATGAGATATTCCTTTAACAATCAGAAATCTACGTGTACAATCAAATTTTTCGATGAGATGTCCATATTTATGTGCAAATTTTGTAAAAGATTTGACTAATTTGTGGTAACGGTAACCTTGTTTTAGCAATTTTTCTGTAATAAAACGGTTTTTATCATTAAAATCAGACACATCACTGCAAATGCGAGCATACCTGACTAATTGTGAAATGTATACCCCGTAAGCTGGAGCTAATGGTACGTCTCCTTCAAAAAACGGTAAAATTAACTATTGGGAATGAAAAGTCATCCCGTTTATCATATACTTTAGTGTGTAATCTACCATTGATAATGCTTAAGTCCAAATCTAGAAATGAACATCTACTGTCGGTTGCATTTGCTTTATTTAGGGTTAATTCTTTAGGATATATATCATTTATAAAATTTGAAAATGTGGGGTTGTTTAGAGCAAGTATGTCATCTAAGATGTTGTCAGCACACTGTCCCTTTTTTAAGAGTTTCGATAAATAATATAACATGTGCTAAAATAGAACATAGGGAGGGTAAAATCTCTTAAACTGGCTTGTAACTCAGTGAATTTGACAGAAGGCTCGTCAGAATAGAAAGCTCTACAAAAGTCTGTGTTGGGTCTGAGTCGGCAAATGATCCCTTATAGGTGTCAAAGGTAAATATAGCGTTTTTCATGTTCTTGCACATTAGAATGAAAACTATTTCAGAATAAGAAAAGCTGTTGGAGGTATAAAATTTCAGCACATTAAGCTCTCATAAAGTCTTCATTGGGTCGTTGTCAGATAACCCCTTATAAAAGAGACCGTTATTGCTTTAGGGCCAAGTAAAAGATTCATGCTGGCTCCTGAGATCCTTTTGTAATCTTCATCTCCCTGATATAAAAGAAGCAAAGGTGTACCAAAGGGGTAATCAGTATCATAAAACCGTAAAGACAAAGACAAAACCGGCAGACAAAAAATCATCACAACAAAACAAACCACATAACAACAAAAAACACACACACACATAACAACAAAACCGCATTCAGCAACGCGAACTCAAGTCGAAACACGAGTGAACTCAGGTGCTCCGGAAGAGTAAGCAGTTCCTGCTTGCTATAGCACACCCGTCACGTTGCCAAAGATCGATTAAGTGTTGGTCAAATCCGGAAAGGATGACATTACAAAACTCTATGTCAAACCAACATCTGTGCTCATCTGAGAGATAGAAATCGCGTATTTGTATACAAGCACATGATGTCGTCCGTAAAATTTCTTGAGTGATGACAACAACCTGGGAGCAACGTACCCCTGTGTTAACAATTTGCTTGTCAGCCGTGTAGCTCTATCAAGGAAGTCGTTGTACTCCCCACATATGCTCTGGAATATGATTGTTTTTATATACACGCTATTAATTATTAAAAAAACCTGTACCCGAGCGCCTGTATAGGTCTTTATTGATACTAGTAATTTAAATCTTTAAATGAAAAGATCTTTTGTCGAGTATGCAGTAGCATATCTAAAAAATACTATTAAACAACACGAAAAAACTTCCTTTCACCTTTTAAGGGAATAAATCCCTAATACTGGCGTTACACTGTCCCTATTTTTACATACGATGGACACATGAATGTGAAAATTTCAACTTCGTGCGAAGTAAGTCCCGAACTTGCTAAAATCAAAATCAAAACCGAAAGGAATACGATTAGAACCGATGACTAAACGATTAGAAAAGTTGCACATACGAATAGCTGCGAACCCATAACGAAGTTGTTACGATGTTATCGAGAATTAGATCCGAAGGAGAAACGAAGTTATACGATGGCTGTACGACGTTGTGTTAACCATACGATTGGTCTACGATGAATCACGATTGGTTTACGAAGAAAATTTTATGTAATAACGTGACATGCAATAATATCATATAGTTTAATCTGTATAAATTGTCTTTTGCTGCCTGTAAGTAGTATGTATGGATAACATGTTAAAGCGAAGGCTCTCCAAGTATACCCCTGCTGTCCATGATGTCGATCAAAAAGAGTAAATGAGACATTTGATCTAAAGCTAAAATGTAGAGACTGTAAAGATAGAACAGAAAAAGAAAATGTTGCGTTATCTTGTTTTGTTTGTGCCTTGTGTGAGTTCACCGAAGCACACATAATCCTATAACATCAAGTATATGTTGTAACTATGTAGAAACTTTACATCAAAGCATACATTGTTATTGCAAAACGACCTAAAAAGATGCAATAAAAGCCTGGACGAGAGCGTGGGAGAGGGAATCGTCTGGTTGGAAAGAACAGAACGAAAAGGAAAGCGTCAGAAGATTCTAGATCCAGACTGTCTTCGCCTTGTTTTGTTTTTTCTTCTTGTACCTTTGAGACTGATCATTCTAGTTCCAATTTTTTACTTAGTATTTCCTTTATTAGGTTTTGGAAACGAGAAAATTATGAATAGAGAATTAATAAGGGTACTTGTATCATAAGCTGCTATCTTGTAAGTCTTCCTCCTGCTGCATGTTAATTAAAAGAACAAAAGCTGGGCTACATGTACTTATATTTTTCTCGACGATTCATTGTAACACGCCATACCTGAAAGTCTAACTGAAATTGATTAATAAATGTCCCTATAAGGCACTTTGACACGTTTGATATTTCTAACTTCAGACCAGTGCCGTGTTTCCATCTCCGTCCATTACTCCAGTTACGACGGATATATAAGAATACAATTTTAAGCGCCGTGTTTCCTTTGCACCATCGTTTCATTCGTGCCGCCATCGTCAGATAAATGAAACCGACGACACTTGGACAGGAGATGCTTTCACGAAGGCATTACGAATGAAAGTGGAAATAGTATATAGACGATATGATTTTTTTATATATACGTTATTTATAATAAAATGAAATAAACCTGGACCAAACGCCCAGTGGAAAGTGGAAATAGTATATAGCTATATATAGACGATATGATTGTTTTTATATACACGCTATTAATAATTAAAAAACCTGTACCCGAGCGCCTGTATATAGACGATATGATTTTTTATATATATATACACGTTATTTATAGTAAAAACAAAAAAAACTGGACCCAAACGCTTGTGATCGTAACAAAGGAAACGCACAACCTCTTAACAAAAATGCGTGTTCTTCATCTACACATTTGCAAATTGTGTGTTCCTTATTTTTTCATCAAAAATCATATTTTTAAGCAAGTTTAATCTTGAATAAGAACAATTGTTAAAGCAACATTTAAAAAAAGTGGATAAAAGAAGAATTAACACGACCTCATTTGAAAACAACATAGAAAATGCAATGTTTACCCTTAAGACATCCCCCTTTTATCTTGTTAAAACACGTCCAACGATAAAATGACTAGACCAAATTTAAAAACAATGGTACTGCAATATAGCTTTATCAACAGGCCCCCGAACTGTGCAACTAAATAATAAATAATCATTTCATAATGATGTTTTTCTTACCTTGCAAAGTTTGAGGCGTCCTAATTTTTGCCATTTGCGACCAACTCAAGATCAAGTGTCAAGTGTACATTAGGTAGGGTGATTTTACTCGATACCGGGAAGACAAAATTTAATGAAACAAAAGTTAAGTACCGTATAGCGAGTTAATTTCGCGGTAGTTTAATTTTCACTTATTTTTGTGGCTCAACGGAAATCGCAAAAAATAATCCCGCAAAAATATTTATGTTTCGCAAGTCGTATACAAACACACTCACCACTGCACGTACCTTATGGCACAAAACCGCGAAAATGTACCCCCCCCCCTAAAAAAAATATATCCCGCTATACGGTATATCTTATGAAAAGTAATAATTCATCAAACGACTAATTTTTGTTTCCAGTTGTGAAGGTTAGAATTAAAGCATAAAAGTAACTAATATCGTTTAATCAGACATTTACACTTAATAATTTATCACAGAATCCTTTCAACAAAACCTTTTGTAACAGTAATTATTATGTTTAATTTTTGCTAATTACAATAAATCTGTATGTTACCTCTCTTATTATCAGGATTTTGGTTTTGTATTACTTGTAAAAAAATATAAGAAACAATTAAGGTTACATTTATGGATATTTGAATACGATATTTATATCTTTTACATGCACGAAATTCATGAGTCGTGATATTCAAAGTAAACATATGAGGATTTTCATAGCAATGTTAGTTGAAAAGAATGCATGAACAAACTCGGATCATTCAAATTAATGTTCATCAAACTAGGTCATTTGTAAAAGATGACCTTAAGATATCTTTAATTCGTGAAATTTCACACTCTTTAAAATACAAACATTCGGATCTTTATTACTTCATGTTAAAAACCAGACACGGTGGTATGTAACAAAGTATTTGGTCTTTTGTCAAAAAGGAAACTATATCGTGATGATTATGCAATTTTTTGTGTAATCAGATGCACATTTTAAGTAATTTAGTCTAAGTGTGTTTTGGGTGTCGTTAAACCTCAATGTTTACTTGATATATTATGCAAAACTCCTGAATGTTTTTTTAGAGAAGTATTGTAGATATCAACACAAAAATATCAATTACATCTTGACATGAATTGAGAGCAGTTTTTACGTTCAGTATATTTATTTAAGTTACCTTTATGTCACATCTGTGTTTTTATCATAAGAAAAGGCATATTACTATGGTTTTACTTTTTGTACCTGTATATGTTCTAAAGGTACCTCATGCCATAAAAACAAGCTAGATTGATGGTTTAATGATAGGTTACTTCCCTACTGACCTAAGCCAACCCAAATTAAGCCAGGCAGTCGAAGAGAAATAAAACAGTGTTTCATCCATAGAAAAAAACGGGGCCATAATTGGACAAAGTTTTGCCCTCCTTTTTCAGTTTGCAACTCTTACTTTCGTTTTCCAAGATTTACTTCTCGGAACTACTTAAAATTATACATGATAACTTCAATGCGTTAGGTTTATTGATAAATACAAGAAGAAAAAAAACAATTGTAAAGCACTTTTTTTGTCTCAAATACATTATTTTATATAATGTTTGATCTTTAATATGGCTTGACCTGTAAACTTATCCTTCAATATAATCCATGCTCAAAATGAAAAAGAGTTATTAACAAATATTCTTCTGTTAGTTAAGCATTGTTTGCATGAATCTTAGAATTAAATCTACAAAATTGTCGTTCGACTTCTTACCGGTTATTTTACTCAATACCTGGAAGACAAAATTTAATGAAACAAAAGTGAAGTACCGTATAGCGGGTTATTTGCGCGGTGGTTTAATTTTCACTTATTTTCGCGGCTCAACGGAAATCGCAAAAAAAATCCCGCAAAAAATATTTATGTTTCGCAAGTCGTATACAAACACACTCACCACTGCACATACCTTATGGCACAAAACCGCGAAAATGTACCCCCCCTAAAAATATATCCCGCTATACGGTATATCTATGAAAAAGTAATGATTCATCAAACGACTAATTTTTGTTTGCAGTTGTGAAGGTTAGAATTAAAGCATAAAAGTAACTAATATTGTTTAATCAGACATTTACACTTAATAATTTATAACAGAAACCTTTCAACAAAATCTTTTGTAACAGTAATTATTATGTTTAATTTTTGCTAATTACAATATATCTGTATGTTATCTCTCTTATTATCAGGATTTTGGTTTTGTATTACATGTAAAAAAATATAAGAAACAATTAAGGTTACATTTATGGATATTTGAATAAAGGTAGTAACAAATCTACCGAACTTGACTGATCAATCTCATAGTCCAGAGAAAATGACAAAAACGAATCAGTCATACCGGAGAATTGGTGGATCGCAATGGTCCTGACTTGGTTCAGGCATTTCAAACGAAATGGTGGGTTAAACCAGGTTTTATGGCGCCAAACCTCCCTCTTCCATTGCGATCTTAGGATCCGGTAATGACCATAGAACACAACATAGTTGTGAGACACAATAGGGATATTGAGGTGATCATCTCAGTACAGCAGACCAGTCAAACACTAATTAAAACAGTTAACTATCATATCTTTTAACTCAATTTTGAACTTTTCTACTAGTGGCTGATAACGAAAAAAGATTTTTGTTAGTGATCATATGAGACGTATTTTCTTATAGCCCTGCTAAAAAAATCGGTCACGAAGAAATCGGTGTCTGATCAAAAAATCTGTGAAATGTGTGCAAGCTCTGGCATATCTAATAAGTTGTGAAATATAAACACCGTATGCAGGAGAAGTAGGTATATTGCTCTGTAGATTAGGAAAATTAATAATTTGAAAATTAAAATCGTCTCGTTTATCGTAAATCTTTGTACTGAGATAACCACCTGGGTCAAATTCTAGGTGCAAATCCAAGAAAGACGGGAAGCAATTAGATTCGATGGTCTCTTTAATCTCCAATTCCGGAGGATATATTGAAGGAATCCAACTACCAAATGAAGTGTTATTGACAGAAAGGACATTATAAATATATCTGAATGTAAGATTAAATGACCTTGCCTCTTTCATCTTCTTGTTCTTTACGAGTCCCTGAAGAAATTCGGTCTCCTAAGAGTATAAAAACAAATCGGCGAGGAGAGGAGCACAGTTTGTGCCCATTGGAATGCCGATTTGTTGTTGAAAAATCTCTCCTCCGAAGGTGACAAGTATGTTGTCAATGAGGAAGTCAAGCATACTGCAAACTTGTTCCAGTGTGAAGCAAATTTTATCTTTGAAAGATGTTTTGGAAAAGAATGTAGAATTATAACCCAAAACAACAAAATTCCTAGAGTTTGAAAAGGCTTTTTCGAGAAGTTTTTTTCAGGCGACATTTTAGTTTTTCGTGTGGCAAGGTAGTGTATAAAGTTGAAAAATCGAACGTTTTCAAAGAGTGAACCTCAGAAAATGATCTAGATTTAAAATGATCTAACAAATCTTTTGAGTTCTTCAAAATCCACATATGGTTAATTCCACTACGATTATAAATAGTGTCGCAGTATGCTTGTTGACCTTCTTTGACAACAGACAAGATTTTAGTTAAATGAACGGACAGCTCTGTAGTTGAACATGATGAAGATCCAGCTATATACCTTTGTTTGTACGGATTTTTGTGAAGTTAAGGTATCCAGTACAAATATGGTAACTCTTTATGTTCCTCTTTCATTGGAATATTGAAAGAGGACATAAAAGAGCTATGGTTGGCTATGATTTCATCTTTGTTAAATGGTGTGATAGTTAAAAAAATATCCTTAATCATAATACTAAATTCTGTAGATTGTACATGAATGAAAGTGTTGGATCTTTTAATTCAATGCATCAAAACTTCAAAGTAATATTTTTGTCATACAATCACAACATTGTTGGCGGCTTTATCCGAGGGGACGTAAACCTACTGTGTACCAACTGAACGTATTTGTGACTTAAATCACAAAGAACATACATAAAGTCGGACTTGTAGCAGTTGCATAATAAGTGAATATTCATATCCAGGTTTTCATCAGTAGCCACGAATTCAATGATTTATTTTGAAAAATTGTTAAAACATGCCTTCATTAAACTAAGCAAATAATCGTTGTCAAAATTAACAGTTGAACCTTTTATAATGTATATGTCAATTGCGTTACGTTTCAGTATTTTAACTGATCAATGCAACATTTTTATAACCTGTCATGCACCGTTACCTCATCAAAGATCAGGACCAAATGAAACACAGAACCTATCGCTTTATTCCTTTAAACTGACTTGCACTTAATGGTTCATTGTGATATAAATTATTTATTTGTCAGTAGGTTAGGCGTGTCATAAAACCATGTTTTACCCATTATTTCTTTTAAAACTTACAGCGCCTATTCAGGACAATTGCGACCTCCAATTTCTTCCTTGTTTTGTATTTTCTCATGGTCATTTGAAAATGATCCTCCACGTTTGGCTATTTTGTCTTTTCCTTTTCTTTTTAAAAATACAGGTTAAAAGTCTAAATTTGCTCCCGAAAATGTCAATAAGAAAAAAGAATTCAAATAGAATAAATAATTTGCTCTTTTTTCGAAAGATAATCGAAAAGTATACTCAGTTAAACAGAATATAATGGCGTTGAACCAACCTCAAAATGCATATCAAAGAGTGGCGTAGAGATAACAAAATCGATGGTTTCTTCAACCTCTTACTAAGACAAATAAATTGACACAACCCGAAATATGAAGGAAACCAACAGCGTCCAATGTGTCAAGTTGTCGCTTCTCGCCGTTTTGCAATTAGCCCATCACAAAGAAACATAATGCGTATGAATCGTGCCATAATTTCTTAACTTTAAATAACATTTTTAACAGTAGAATATCCGATGACTTATTAAGTTGTAATATTAATAAAAACACAAATAACAAACTATATAAAACCGCTCATTAAGTTTAATGGACAATTTATTGAGAATTTTAAAATAAAAAAATGAGATGTAAAATAGGTTTACACGATACAACCCGCATCAACAAGCAGAAATTTAAAAACCACAAACATCATGAAACAGGCAACAGCATGTCCATGATCGCCGTTTTGAGATTAGCCCTAGGTTAAGATACTTATTCAAAATCAGTCCTGAAATGGTCAAGGATTCCCATCTCTAACAAAGGTATAACAAATTTGAGGACTAATCTCAATGTCCAAGGACTAAGACAAACCATTGAAGATACACAATAAAAATGAAGATTGCAATGGTTCTGACTTAGTTTCAAAACATATACATTAACCAGGTTAGATGGTACGATAAAACCCCTTCTACTTTTGTGATTGTGCTGATCGAATCAGGATAAAGTCACCTAAACACTAATCAAAATCACTAACCATTACGTTTAACATGATACTTTTTCATTTTTCCACTAACGACTGATACCGAACGATGATCTTATTTAAGATAGTATGAGACGTATGCTTTGACAGCCCTGAACAAATAACAATCACATTAAACTAAGGAAAGCGAAAATCTAAAATACGTCTTTTTCACGATAGCGCGGAATGACTGGTGAACCCGGAAAAAGTTCTTTTATTATATTTTGTTCTGGGCATGACGATTTCCGGTGCAAAGAAGAGCAATAGATCAAAATAAAAACTGCTTTGTTGTTTATTAACGATGGAATCATCAATTCTGGAAATATTTCTACACATGTAAGAATACTTTTTCATTCAATTGAAGAATTTACAGTTTATAAAGATATCACTGTTTTCACCAACCCACAAACAGTTTTGCAGAAGTCTAAGGGGCAGCAAACCAATTTGACTCAAAAACTGGTAAAGTCACATGATAATTTCGTCTAATTGAGGGATTTTTTTCCGGAAAAGCAATGAACTCGAAAATCACGTATTGGCTTAGGACCGTCACAAAGTGAAAATGTTTTTATTTAGGGGGAGTGGGATAGGGGATATGCAGTTTTTTAAGCACTTCGATCCCCAGTAATACGTAACTAAGTTTTCCCATGGTCGGTGATTTCCTCTGGGTAGTCGGTTCCCTCCAACAGTATACCTGAACCCCCCCTTTAACTGGGATATGTGCATCGAAAAGGGCATTAAACACCAACACACACAGACACAGACACACATTCTAATTTCTTTATTCTTGTTCTTAGATACAAAACTGTATGTCAGACCGATCAAAAATTATTTTGCATGATACTTAACATAATGAAATGCAGCTCTAACTTTGTTTAGGAAGGAAGCAAAGAGACACTAATGAGGCATTCGAGTGTCAAAACACGAACAAGAACAGCACGAAAAAACACAAAACACAAAATCAACCGAACGGAAATCAACAACGCACACTTTTGGAAACTAAGCATGACGAGTTAATTTATGCATGGTTTATTGTGTCAGATTTCCATTTTTAAATTACATCGAATTGGCAGCAGCACTAAACATCGACATTGGGGAAAATCATTTTATTACAACGCACTACATATAGTGTCTGCAAAATGGCCTGAAAGAGCCACTTATGATCATTTTTTCTGGAAAAAATATTAAAAAGTGTCAAAACCTGTTAAAACGTTTCGTTAAGGTTAAGACAAAACGCTTTACGGTCAATTTAGACATGGTCAGATAATTAAATCTGACAAACACTTACATGACTGATTGACGTCTTAAAACATACTAAATGTCCTTTTTGGACATTTTATGCGGTAGTGACACCAGACAAATACCTAAACAAGTCACAATCCTCTTACATTGTAGAGATATCGAATTAAAAACCCTAAAGTGAGATTGTGTCTCTATATGATGCGAAATTTCTATAACCTTAATAAAATGGCTGGTTCAGGGAAGAGCTGAAAAGGGTCACAAAGAAACTGTGTAAAGTCAACATCAGTACACACGGGATTTAAGATTAGAAAATGGAGAAAAATGTTTTGTTTTAAAAAATCAAATAACATGAATAAGGAGATTTTAATCCAGAAGTTTTCCCTGTTTGTTAAAATATAAATTAAGATAAAATGTTACACTAACCTGCAAATATCGTTTCGAAAGAAAAAAAATATTCGCCTCACATCCCTTAAAAAAATTTAAAAATAAATATATACTGAAAGATTATCGTCGGTTTTAAATTTGCCAGAATCAAGCCTGCTTCAATGTTAGCTTTCTGTAACGGTTTAATGTGAAGCCAACTGTAAGAGGTAATACCAGGTGGTTTCTTTATGACTTTTGTAACCCATGACGGGCTATTTTTTTAATGTAATAGAAAAATTGGTCTAAAACTTGATCAAATGTTCTTTCTCGAATGGTTTTTTTTTTTGGATTTCAATATCAAAATAAAATGACATTCTTAACAAAAGGCAAGATTTCAACATAAAAGATGTTTATTGTCAGTAGTGAACTTAGGATGCTATTTAGTTCTTATTTCATTCGAAGAGTCTAACGACAGTCTGCTTCTAAAAAAAATTGTGAAACAAAATAAGAACATTGAGGAGGTTGATCATCTCAAACCATTTCGTCAAACTTAATGTATATTTTATCCACAGGTGGCTGATATCGAAGGAATTTTTTTCAGACACCGTTTGATACGGTGTCTTATAAGCTTGTTCGTAAAGCCTTTTAGTCATAGTTTTTAATTTTGGATCAATGAATGAAACAATTGGTATAGATAGGTGCACACATAGCATGTACGAACGTTACACAAATTAAACTACGTGAGTACTGTTCATGCTTGCATCTGCTGTAGCAGACATCAACGTTTACTCCCCGAGGTTATCCCGCTCCGGCACCAACACTTTTGTGTTGGAGAACACATCAAAGCTTAAAATTATCCGTTTAAATTTCAAAATTGTCTAACCCTAAGGTTCGTCCTACCCCAGACATAGGTTGATCATCTTAGTTATAATTTGGTTCCCCATTTTGGTAATTTTGGTTTTATTGTTTTATGCTCTTCATAATCATATAGTGTTTGGCCATTTTCAATACTTTTGGTAGAGCGCCTCTGATGAGTCTTGAATAGACGAAACGCGCGTCAGGGGTAGCGAAATTTATTGTCTGGAACTTTGTTGTCATTTTTATTTCCACTAACTTCAGACAGACCAAAGCAGACATATAACAGCTTTTATATGACTGACCATAGCCTGTGACGTGACCATGACGGCTGTAACCATACAAGTCACAAGGTCTACTCTAACCAAATTTGATTTGATGACAGCTCTGATTTTATTTGATATGGAACACTGTTTTAAACATACAAATGAACTTTGATAGAAAAACCAACGCGCTTGCAAGAGATATTACCTGCAATACTTTATCAGTCAATTTATAGAGCGGACTTGGGCCAAAGTTAACTTGACAAGACCTGTCACAAGAAAATATCGTATGGAATGAAAAATATTCACATTACATTCCGTAAAAGGGTAATAAAAATATTTTAGTAAATCATTACTCTCCGTTTATTAATCATGCTTTTAGGTAGCTTTCATTAACAGTTACATTTGCAATGTGAAGCCATCTGTAAAGGGTAATGCTTCGTGGTTTCTGTTTGATTTTTTTGCTTTCCATGACGGACTTTTTGATTAATGTATTTAAAAACATTATAAAAACTAGATTAAATGCTTGTTTTCGATCTTATTGATATAAGAACTTTGATATTAAAAAGTGACACATTAACAAAAGTCAAGATTTTAAAATAAACCATACATATTGAAACATATGAAAAAAGGATGCTATTTTGTACTCATTAATAAAGGTAATAACAAAACTACCGAACTTGAATGATCAATCTCATAGTCCAGAGAAAATGTCAAAAACGAATCAGTCATACCGGAGAATTCATTTGGTGGATCGCAATGGTCCTGACTTGGTACAGGCATTTCAAACGAAATGGTGGGTTAAACCAGGTTTTATGGCGCCAAACCTCCCTCTTCCATTGCGATCCTAGGATCCGGTAATGACCATAGCACACAACATAGTTGTGAGACACAATAGGGATATTGAGGTGATCATCTCAGTACAGCAGACCAGTCAAACACTAATTAAAACAATAAACTATCATATCTTTTAAGTCAATTTTGAACTTTTCTACTAGTGGCTGATAACGAATAAAGAATTTTTTAGGGATCGTATGAGACGTATTTTCTTATAGTCCTGCTCCAAAAGTCGGTCACGAAGAAATCGGTGTCTGATAAAAAAAATCTGTGAAATGACTTTAAAGATTATAACAGACACAAACACTTGACAAAACGAACATAACCTTCAGCAGCTTCTCCATTTGTATGGAAAGCAATCATCAGCTTGTGGTCACAGCTCGCCGTTTTGCAATGGACCGTAAATTAAATTGATGATATTCAGCGTTGATGTTTCTTTAAAATCATATTATTAAAACAAGTATAATAGAAACGATTCAGGCTATATTATTATTCAAAACTTTGATTGTAGATAATAATAACAAAACTACCAAACTAGAATGATCAATCTCATAGTCCAGAGAAAATGACAAAAACGAATCAGTCATCATAGAAAATACTTAATTGTTTTATGGCGCTTTTTAAAACCTCCCTGTTCCGCTGTTCTTAGGATTCTTTTGAAGCACAAAACCCAACTCGATTGTGAGACATACTAGGGATATTGATATAAAAAGATGATTCTTATATTCACCCATGTCGATAACAAAGGAATAGCTTTTTTCAGACATCGTCTAAGACGTATTTCTGATAACCTTGGCTTAGTATTTAGATTTTTAATACAAAATGCAATATTTTGCATAGAACCTGTAAAAATGTTAATAAAACTTTTACTCTGTGAATGATTTCCATGCTTGTATCTGTTGTAGCAGACATCTACGTTAACTCCTGACAGGTCTAAGAAACTTGTAACAGCTTTTATATGACTGTTCATAAATTGTGACATTAACCTGATGCCCCCAATCAGACCAGTCACAATTAAGGTTTACTCTTACCAAATTTGATTTGATAACAGCTCTGATTGTTTTTATAAGGAAGACTCGTTTTTTTAAAACATACAAGTGATATTTGATAGAAAAACAAAGCACATTAAAGAGATATTACTTGCAATACATTAACATTCATTTTATACGTGTTAAGGAGAGGGCTTGTTCCAAAGTAAACTTGATAAGACCTGTCGCAAGGAAAATATCGTATGGGCTGAAAAATATTGGCATAACATTCGTTAAAGGTTAATAAATATATATGTATGAATTAAACCATTACTGTCCCTTCAATAATTGTAAACATAAAAAAAATCTGACTTTCGTCAATGGAATGCCACATAAATACTACTTTGCTTTAATCATCCGGGAATTATCGACCGTTGATGTGATTTGGCCTACGAAAATTACTGTGCACCCTAAGCATCACGGTCCTTATACTTATACTGCGAGAACATGTTTTTACCGATTTTTCTGGCCCGACCATGAATGTGGATCAGACATGTAAGCATCAAGTCTGACTCTAAGTTAGCATTCCGTAACGGTTTCTGGAGGCAATCTGTAAATTGTAGTGCTTCTTGGTTTCTGTTTGATTTTTGCTATCCATGACGAGCTATTAAACCAATTCTATATGCAAAAAAAACTAAATTAAATGTTCAATGGCAGAGGGAGGTTTGGCGCCATAAAACCTGGTTTAAATCACCATTTCGTTAGAAATGCCTGTACCAAGTCAGGACCATTGCGATCCACCAATTCTCCGGTATGACTGATTCGTTTTTGTCATTTTCTCTGGACTATGAGATTGATCATTCAAGTTCGGTAGTTTTGTTATTACCTTTGTTTCGAATATTTTTGAACTTTAATATTAAAATAAGGTGGATCATTTACAAAAGCCAAGATTTCAACATATAACATGAATACTAACAACAAAAATAAACAATGCCAAGGCTATTTTAGTTTTTTATAAGGGACCGACCATTTGATTTTTAGGGGGGTGGGGGCTATGATGAAATTTAAAATAAAAAGGCAGAATGGAAAAAATCTAGAAATAAAAAGACAGGACAGTGTTTTGATCTAAGAGAGTGAAAATTCTCATTAAAGAAAAGTAAAAACCTTGATTTTTACAAGAAAACAGAAGTCAAAACTGAAACCTCAAAATTTGAAAATCGAATATAACGTCAACGTCGAAACAGAGAAAAATTTATTTGTGTATCCGTGACGTTGAAATCTTAGTTTTTTATTCAAACTTGATAAAACCAAGACTGATAACTGATAACGACAATTTACTACTGCAAATCACTCCCGTGTATGTGGACGACGTAAAACGTCGAAACGAATCTCAGTTTAACTCATATCCGTACTCGAAACTTGTTGGCTTATTCACAGTAAATGATACCATTCAATAAGCTGATTTTTGAAAAGGGCAATAGAAGCGCAAAAAGAAGAGCTTTTGAAAAATATCGTTCTTTAATCACGCTAAAGATCAAACGACTGTAGTGCACTTTTTTAACTGTTTAATTTGTGTAACTTTAAACTGGCATTTTTCATTTAAGACCATGCTCTAAAAGTCAATCCTAATATATAGTTTATATATACTAGGCAAAAAAAGAAACGTTACATTGGTTTTCTTTTAAGATTTTTTCGAAACATATTTTGTTTTTATTTTTAATGTTAAGATTAGGAAATAAACGGGATTTTCTGTCACGTATTGAAGGCGGATTTGAAAATGACGTTTCGTCATTTTTTTTATTTTGACCAAAATTGCAACTTTTAAAATTTTACGTAACAAAAATTCAATTAGGCTAGTGATTGTGGTCGTTAAATGTAGCAAATATCACGGCTAACAAAAGGTCGAACATAAAGGTTGAAAAATTGTACGCCGGGTCCCTTACGTTGACGTTAAAATTAGAAGGAATTCTCTTCTTTCGTGTTGGATACAGGAATGACCAAAATACAGGTGATAAATCATTCAAAAGACTTAAGAACAACTATCCATAGTTCAGAGACTCGTGTCGGAGGTAGCAGTACAAAAAATGGTGAGACCGGAAGTGGCAGAATACCATAACCAACGCGAATTTAGATCAGGCGTTACCGCTTTATTTTTCTTCGTAATCGCTTTGTAAATGGTTCAAAAACGTGAACTCGTGTTAATGGATTAAATTTCAATCGAATATTCATAAACACTGTACATACGGGGTCACGCCAAGCTGACGTCATTGTTCAAAAAGACGTCCTCTAATTTACGTTTCTTTGGCGTTTTGGCGTAAATGAGTTGTACCATGACTAGAATTGACAAAGTTAAGTAAGACGCGCCCTTTTTAAACCAAAGATTCAAATTTTAACAGAATTTTTTTTAATTATCAACATTTTGTCATTTTTATCTAAATGAACAACGTTTTTAGAAATAACCAAAACCCACCGGAAGCAGTTGAAAAATTTACCATCCCTGTAATTTTACGGGTTGTTAAGTATCCTTCAATACTGAATTCAACTTTAAATCCATCGAAATGCTGTCAGATATGCAAAATGAATGGTTATTCAGGAACGATAATGCTTTGTAAACTTTATTTTCTACGATATTTAGGTAAAACTGTAAGGAGATGTAAAATTCGATTAGAAATAAGGTAGACTTGATTTTCGTCTCATCAGTATGACCAAAGATACGTTTATTCAATGGAAGTTGCAACTTTTCGTTTGTTATAAAAAATATATCAAATAAAATATAAGTGTAACGTTTCTTTTTTTTGCCTAATATATATAGGTATCGTTTCTTTTTGTGCTTAGTATATTTTGTCACTAATGAAGTAAGGGTGCTATTTTGTTCTACTTTCATTTGAAATATCTAATGGACGATAAAGTAATAACGAACTCCAACTACTAAACATAAATTACCTTAGATCAGCAACTTCCCACAATGGAAACACATAATCAGCTGCTGGTCGCTCCTCCCCGTTGTGTAATGGACAGTAAATTATTATTCAGCGTTGTTGATTCTTTAAAATCATACCGTTAAAGCATGTTGAAGTTTAATGTTTATCTGTCAGACTATTCTATTTGTTTATAACTTTGAAAATAGTAAAACAATACTTTATTAATTATGTTTAAGTGACAATAAATTATAGAATAAACCTTGTATATATTAAATTATACAAAGTTATCTAAATCTTGGAGAATCATCTTAAATTTACAAGAAAGAAAAGTAAAAAAACAACGAAAACACACCGGGGAAAATGAAGATCACAATGGCCATGACTTGGTACAGATTTATCAGAGATAAAACTAGAAGTCCGTTTAAGCTGGCTATTATTATGCCCAAATATTCTCTGTGTCGCTGTTCCTTAGGTCCATTAGTAACACAAAACCCAACACCGTTGTGAAACATAATAGTGATATTGAGGTAAACATTTTAGAACCAACCAAACACTTATCAAAACACTAACCGTTTCGTCTAAAATTATGTTGAATTGTTTTACTAATGCCTGATATTTTTTTTCATACATCGTTTGAGACACATTACTAATAACCTTGGTCTAACAGTCTGTTTTAGATTTTGAACCATTTAAGGCAACATTTTCTATAGATAGGTGCAATCTCAATATTATGTCTAATCTAACAGCTCTGATTTTATTTGATTTTATAAAAGATTGTTTTAAACCTTTACTAATGGAACATTTTATCTAGTTTTTTGATACAATTTATGAAAAAAGAATTGCAAAATCGTTTTCCTAAAGACAAGAAAGACATTGACTTTTTTATTTTTATTTTATTTTAAACCCCTATGAGATGTTTTGTTTACTGCTTGAAATCAGTTAATGTCAATCTGGGATTCCCAAAATCACGCATTAAAAACAAGATTGATCATTAAATTAAGTTTTCTCAGCTGATTTTCACAAAACAAAACGTTTTTATGGCTTAAATTTTGGTTGAAAATATTATTTTTTTATTTTGGGGGTAAAAAAAAGGTGATTTTTAAACCTTAGAAACTGGGATAATTTTTTTTTCAGATTTTTACCGTAAAATGATATGCATCATCCACTTGACATTCAGTGAAAATATCAACTCGATTGCTGTGTGCCTCAAACGATCCTTACAAACCTTTCTCCTTGTTATTGACCACTGGTGTAATATTCTTTTATTGTAGACGAACGTTCTAGTGCTTATTTTGATTAGTGTTTGGCTGATTAATATACTGAGACGATCATCTCAACAGAAAAAGTTTGTCTTGACAATCCTTTTGTATTTTGTGTAAATATCCAATCCAAAGATCATTATTGGAGATGGAGTGCTGTCGCAACATAAAATCAGGTTTAACACACCATTTCTTTTGAGATGCCTTTACCAAGTCAGAAAGAAGCAAATGTACCAATTGGGCATCCGAATGTCAAAAGTCCAAAGGGTAGAGATAAAACCAGTAAACACCAAAGAGAACGGAACAAAAACAGACTTTTTGTGATTCCGTGCTTTTATGTTGTCTTTTTTTGTCGTCCTGTCCTTCTTTGTGTTTACTTGTTTTGTCTATGCCCTTTCGGATTTAGACATTCGGATGCCCCATCAGTACCTCTGCTTCTTTCGAGTTTGCACTCGTAAAAGGAGCATCCGATTACAAATGACTTATTGCAAAATTAAACTGGGACTATCTCAAAACCAATGTACATAACACCTTGATAATGGTTATTATTATATAGTTTATTTGCTACTTTAGATACCGATTGGTATAACACTTATACGAAAATATAATGCAAATGTTAAGAGAATATAGATTTATGGTGAAGTGTAAATTCCCCCAAAAAATATTTTTCTTATTTTTAAATACAATAAAATCACGAAAATATAAAAACATTTTAAGGGTGAATACATGTAGGAATTCGATTTACATTCAATACAATTCTGAGGTAACTTTCTTTAAGATACCAACCATTGGGGTGACATCGGTTTTTCCTTTAAATCATTTGAGTCTATCTTTTCAAAATAAAACTATTTTTCAGAGGCGGTTAGGACAAAATATAATAAACAGAGATTTCTGCTATATAAATAAAAAAATGCTAATATAGAAATAAATTGTTTTCATGATGCCTTTAAAGAATAAGAAGCAATCAATTCAAGAAAAAACAAAAAAAACACGCCTACTCCAACCTTCTTTCATGGTAAATAATGGCTCTCTTAATGGCTACTCATTCGAAAGATAATGATGTGGGTAAAGTGTTTAAATTTGTAGATAATAAACGCAGAGTTAATGCGTATTTATAATGTTTAGCTACCGGTTTAAAAGGTAATTTAACACTATCACACCTGGCAAGCCTCACCATGCGGAGTTCATGAGAGATGAACAAAACTTACCGAGATTCATGAACAGATTGTTTTTGGTTAGCATTTAAATAGAATATGTCTTATCTGGTAAAGAAAGAAAAGAAACAAATTAAGACTTTGTTTTGTATTAATTTTATGATCATCGTATCAAAGTTAACAAAAAAAACATTTAAATGTAAATTAACCTTATATGTGGTAAATATATCTATTGCAATAATCTTAATAATATGATTAAAATTGATAACACTTTAATATGAAAAACACAACTTGCATTTACTCTTATGTCCCATGTTCGAGTGTCATATAGTGCCCAGGTCTGTTCGTCCGTCCATCCGTTTGTTCATCCGTCCATCTCACATGTTGCGAGATGGAGCATTTTGTTGTTTGGATCTATTCTTGTTTAGTGTAAAATCTAGTTTTTTCATGTATACGCTATTGATTGAGTTTCTTTCTATAATACATTACTACATCAATGAATGATATTCTTATGCAATAAGATTCAAAGCCTAATCTTTTCTTGATCATCGCTGTGTTCACTATATTGTAGTGTTTCCTTCATAATCTGATTATTTGCGATTAAATTCGATAAACACCTTTGAATCAATAAGTTTTTAGAAGCCTAATAACCCTCATAATCAACCCTTTGTTCACAATATTGTATCGGTTTTTCTACGAGGTATTAGGTTAAGCAATACTTAAAATTTGATTACATGATATAATAAGCTTAAACTATGATATAATGTCATGAATCCGTGAAGTCATTGTATATCATGAGGTACAATATTAACATAGTTATTAACATCCTCGGAAACCCAGGGTTTCTTTTCTCGCTTACTCATTCATCACCCCTGGGACACAACGCACAAAATACTTCGTTTTCGATAGTTTTGTATCGAGCTTTCTGATTGGTCGCTTTAGATTTATCTAATGCGATTTAAACATGATTTTATATACAAATAATATTAAGTTCAAGATCAGATCCTGAACTCAAAACGAAGAATTTCATACCAAATGTCCCCGGGGTGATGAATGAGTAAGCGAGAGAAGAACCCCTG
Organism: Arcuatula senhousia; assembly: GCA_963971305.1. Classification (NCBI taxonomy): domain Eukaryota; kingdom Metazoa; phylum Mollusca; class Bivalvia; order Mytilida; family Mytilidae; genus Arcuatula; species Arcuatula senhousia. The sequence goes on from OZ020313.1 coordinate 11,404,117, forward strand.
GGTTTCCGAGGATGAGTTATTAATTTCAGAATGTTAAATGTTATTATCATAATAATAATGATAACTGCATGTTTTATAAATGAAAATTACCTCAGAATTTCATTTAATTCATGTTGCAGCACCTGAGGCGCGTTCCGTTTATTTTAGATTCAATAAAAGAATCTCTAGCCAAAGCGTTGAAAATATGAAACTCGTACCAAATTAATATTAGGGGCATATACCTAACACTAAAACTTAATGAAATTGAACCCAAATTATCACTAAGAGTAATAAACCTTTTAAAGTTTACATAACCCATTTCATAACGGAATCGATGTAGCAAAGAAAATAAAACTTTATATTGCTGTTCCTTTGAAATCCTGGAAGAAGCAGAGGTACCAATGGGGTATCCGAATGTCAAAAGTCCGAAAGGGCAGAGACTAAACCAGTAAACACAAACAAGAACGGGACAAAAACAGACAACACGTAAAACATGGAAACACAAAACATCTGAATATCAATCAACAACGCGAACTCCAGTCGAAACAAGAGTGAACTCAGGTGCTCCGGAAGAGTAAGCAGTTCCTGCTTGCTATAGCACACCCGTCGCGTTGCCAATAGTCCATTCAGCGTGTCAAATCCAGTAAAGGAAGACAAAACAACACACTATGACAAACCAACATCTGCACTCATCTGAGAGATCGAAATCCCATATTTGTCTATAAGTGCATGATGTCTTCCGTAAAATTTCTTGAGTGAAGACAGCAACCGAGGAGCAACATAACCCTGTGTGAGCAATTTTTGCGTCAGACGTGTCGCTCTGCTAAGGAAATCGATGTAAGTCCCGCACGCTCTGGAGTAACGAATCAATTGAGATACGTAAACTCCATAAGCTGGAGCTGACGGAATATTGCTACACAAGAAGGGGAAGTTGACGATTGGAAAGTTGAAGTCATCACGTTTGTCATAGAGCCTTGTTGAAAGTCTTCCTTGAGAGTCAATTTCGAGATGTAGATCTAAATATGAAGCAGACTTCCTAGAATCCGTTGTGTCCTTTATCTCAAGCTCCTGTGGATATATGAGATGGAGAAAGTCACCAAATCGAGAATTGTTTAGTGAAAGGACATCATCAATATAACGGAACGTGAGGTTGAAAGAGAGAGCTAGTCTACGGTCTTTTTTGTCTAGAAGAGATTGCAAGAAGTCTGCTTCATATGAATGAAGAAACAAATCAGCAAGCAAAGGTGCACAATTAGTGCCCATTGGAATCCCTATTGTTTGCTGAAAAACACGTCCACCAAACTGAACAAATATGTTGTCAATAAGAAAGTTGAGCATATCGATTATTTGGTCTTTTGTAAATTTGTTCTTTTTCTTGGACTCATTGATGACGAAGTAAGTCTTGGTATAATCGACTACAAGAAATTTGTACCTGCGTTTTCCATTCTTTTTGAAAAAGCTGCGTTCAATCAGCTGTGCCAATCGCGATTTCAGTTGTTCATGTGGAATAGAAGTGTAAAGTGTGGAGAAATCGAATGTTTTGATGCTGTTACAAAATGAAACTGAATTAGAGTTAAGAATCTCCATCAGTTCTTTCGAATTCTTCAGGATCCACATTTGATTGACACCATTTCTGGACTATGACAATTCCTATCACATTAAATTTTGTGAGAAATAACACTTTCAGTAAAATATTAATAACAACTTAGACATTGCATCATATTCATTGACTTTGGTCAGATACTAACATTTAGATGGGCAGTTACGATGAGATTTTACCTTAGTAATGTTACCGTATAGCGGGTCATTTTCGCGGTGGTAAATTTTCGCGATTGTTGGAGCAGGAAGTAACACAGTAATTTTCGCGGGGTGGGTTAAATTTTCGCGATTCGTTCATTTAGCATTCAATATATATATATGAGGATGGTCTTGTTTTTTGTTTTTTTTTTGTTTTTTGTTTGTTTTTTTTTTTATAAAGCGTAAATTGTATTCAATTACCATTAATTGATCTGCTGATTCTAATAAATATGATTAAGGTATAGTTATCTAATAAAAGAATTATAATTGATAAATGTTAATTGGCAGAATTAAAGAATATTCTAAGACAGGGAATAGTGATTTATAAAGCCTTAAAAAGAATAGAAATCATATCAAAGAAAATATCTGTCTTAAGATTTAAAATTTCGTGGATTTTATTTTCGCGATCGTCATTGATCCACAAAAATAAGCTAAAATAACTAGCTTTTCGGTATTCATTTATTAACACGTCGGGGACTAACGAATGGCACATGTAAATATTATAGTGCAAAAAGTGGTTCAAAGAGTTTTAGCTGTTGAACGGTATAAGTGAAAGCATTATTAGTTTGTTTTGCTTTTTATTAAATAATAGCGATTTTTTGGGGGCTATTTAGAAGTCAAAACGTTTATTTATCACTGAAATCAGTACCACATGCCGTAAAAACCGAGGTATGATTTAGGTCGAGGGTTAATTCAGCATGCGATACAGATTTTGCCATGTAATGTTCATTATATCATATATTCACATCACAACATCTTGTAATTACCTTTGTATGTATCTTGTGAAAAGGGTGCGATATAGGGTATGCGATATAGCTATATTGCACCCCAAGGTCATGTAATATAGGGTATGCGATATAAGGTATGTTATATAGGTAATGCGTTTTGTCTTATAATAGATATTCAAAAAGACTGTATAATTACTTAAATTAATGATATATGTTCATTATATTGCATGTGTCAACTATGACATCATGGACGTTATACTTGATATAGAGGAAGCGTGTTTTATAGGTTACACATAATATGGCAAATGCATGTTTTATAAGGAAGGAATTCGGATTTATTATTCGTATAAAAGACATTATATAATTACTTTATTTATATATGTACCAATCAGTGTGAGAGGTACGAAAGTGAAAGAGAGAAGGTGTGAGTGAAAGTTGTTTGATATTATATATATTGTATGTGTCAAATTTGATTTTGTATGCCCTCATGGGCCCATTAATTGGCTGAATTATATACTTTAATACTTTTATACTTTATATTTATGATGCAATTAAGTCAAATTTTAACATTTATACTGTTCATGCAGAACCTTATCTTAATGCCTAATTATGTTAGTTTCGAAAGACAATTACAGTTTTGCCACTATAGATTGGTATCTTTGACCTGCTTTCTAAAATTGTTATATACTTATCAATTTAATTGTATAGATTATCATATGTCATGAAGTTGTTTTATATCTTACCCTTTATCAGCATTATGTTATTTTATCAGCCCGAATGCCAGAGGGGTCGAGGGATTATAAATGACCCGGGACTGATTAAGGGTAACATGTAATGATTCATTTATCATATACTTTAACATTGTAATACGGTCGCCTCTAAAAACCGGGCTAGAAGATTACGAGTATGTCTTAATCCACCAAAAATTCTCGTTTTGTTGCATCATTCATTATGAATTCTGATAGAATCTAAACGTCGTGTATATCGAAATGACGACACAAAGGCAGCTTTATATCGGAAATTCACAAATGAACTGAGACTTCCGAGAAATGACTTAAAGAGGAGTGATAAATTACTGGAAAGGTGATGCTCATCAACTATTATGGAACTCCAAATGATTTTTGTAAAGTTTGCATATGAACAAAAGGTTTATCGCCAAGTGAAAAAAAATATGTTGGATCTATTTATTGAAAGTGCTCTTATATACTTCTTATGTTGTGCATGTAAATAGAATTTGTTTACAATGGATCAATGGAATAAGGATTATGGGATACTTTGGGTGCGGAATAAACACGAAAGATGTGATGAGTTTGGATTAGATTGATATCAGCCAGTGGAATGTGTCTTCCTATTAATAGTGTCACTTTATTGTATTCAATGAATATAACATTATAAAATACATGATGATTATAGACATTTCTTAATGTATTATTTTCCTATGTGAACAAAATACAAGTTTGTTTTCATTCAATGAAATCACTTTTATTGTTAAGCATCATATAACTTCAGATGTAACATTAATATAACAGTGATTTTTTTAAACCATGAAAATAAAACTACAATCTATGAAAATGATAATTTCACAAATATTGGATACACAGACTGATTATTTAAGTGTATTCAATACATGTATATAATATTAGGAACTAGGAAATGAATTACAATAAATAACATGTTAAATTTGACTACTTTCAATCTCCATGTCACTACTCCATTCTAACACTCTATTCCATTACTTGAACTATACCTTCTTACTTCAGATAAACTGACATTTACGTGGGTGTTGTTACACGTATGACTGATCACTTATCTTTAAAAACCACATTCATGACATTCTACGTGGTTTTTGTTAAAATACATGACTAGACATGTAATAGATGGATCAGTTCGACATTATGCTGCATAAAATCTAATATATGGGCATACTTAGGAATGAGATACAAAAATTCCATATTAGGAGAAACAAATTTAGATTATTTAAATTAAATTTAAATGGTCATTGTCTTCTGATTTACCTGTACTTGTATTTCAAAAAGTTATATCAAGTTCGGCACAAAATGAAAAAATATTGGTACATTATTCATGTCACTGGGTTGTAACTAGTTTCAGTTTATACAATTTCATTCAATCGTCAATGTCAAAACTTATATGAAATGGCTGTTTAAAATCTCAAAATCTATTTTTACATTATTCGTCACTAACATATATCATTATGTAACACAATACAAGAGATAAAATCAATAAAGGATAAACTGATTCTATGGGGTCCCTACTTTAGTGACGTCATCAACGTCAGGAAATTAATAACATTATTCGCTAACCATAATTCATATAAATTAATCATTTTAGTGATTAATCATTTTAGTGTTATATATTATCATTCACACAATGACACAATAATCAGTTCGAAATACTAACATGTACATTACAAAATGAAGAAAATATTGAGACATTCGATCGTTACTATGAAAAAAAGTAATTGGTGCTTCCAAAAGCTTGTATAAATATAATATACACTTGAAATATGACATATTATTGCGTTTTTGAACCTCACGTCTCGCAGAAAAGTATTTTAATGACGTCATCAACGTCATGTACTTTAATGATTGATAACATTCTTCGGTAACTATAATTAATTTCTTTTCTTTATACAAAGTTATATTATATCTATTGACCTTAATGATGCTGTAATTACTAATCATAAAACATTTAATTGTTAAACAAAATACGCACAGGGTTTTTATTCATTCTTTTACAAAAACCATATGTTCGTCCTGATGTAAAACAAATTACCAATCTGTCAACACTTGAGTTCGTATGAACTGTAATGCGATAACATCAGATAAAACGATAAATTATCCGTTGGCCGCGGCGTGACTCATGAATCAATACAAGCTAACCAGGTAATTAAGTATGCAGCCTGCAAAACGAAGGCTTGCCGACAGTATGACTAACGCATCGATCCGTGCAAAACTTAGGAGTGTTTATAGTATTATGTTATTCAAATCGAGGCTGTGTCAGATAAGGCTATACATTAATCATTAATCACGTCCTGTTTGCGTGATATGTTAAACCTTTAATCAATATGTAAAGGTAGTAGTTCTTATGTGTAGTTTATTTTGTAGTTGAAAATTTATGATAACAAAATTAAATTGTAATAATTATTATGTAATTATTAGTTAAAACAGGTATAAATAAGAAATGTGTAGTATGTATTGATTATTTAATGTCCCTTCAATGTTGACCTATATGCCCGTCGGCGCCTTATTTGTTATGTAAATGCTATAAATAACATAACCGGCTGAAGCCGGTTTCAGCTAGTTTAACTAGTTTGCCACACATGTATTTGTTGGCAACTTCGTATAAAATCATTAGCTATACAGAGAAGATTCGCAGTGGTATGTATTAGATATTTTAGCAAATACTAGATATTTTATTCTGAAATGTTTTATAGATTATTTGTGAATGTAAAGAAATGCTAGTATTACTTATACGAATTAAGTAACAAAATGTGTAAATATGTTGTATATTATGACGTCATTGAGTGAGTGAGTGAGTGAGTGAGAGTGATTGAACGATTTACTTAACCGGAGATGACGCAGTGTATGTATGTGTTTAACATAAAATGACGTCATTGTTTGTATATTTGCGTAAAATATATAATGACGTCATCAATTAACTTGGAATATGCGTTTTAAATAATGGGCATATTTTAACAGTATATAAAATCTACTATAAAATCTTTTGGTTTATTTTGTGAAAGTAAAATAAGCAAAAAAAACTAAAAATTATCAATTATGAAGCATATATGAGCATGGTGTAACATGTGTAATGTCATTTATTACGCTTTAGTTCTTAAGATCTGCAATATATCTGATGTAAATTGTGTCGAATATCAGTTTTAAGACGTTACCAGGGTAAATTTTATAACACTGAACAAACAAAGGTAACTAATTTCTGAATATGATTTAATCGCTATAATTAACGGGCTCTTTACAACATGTGATCTAGAGAGAGATAATCAAAATCACATAGTACATATCAAATAACCGTAACGAAACGTAAATATGAAACACAGAATATGTCCATAGTAGTGTTTAGCATGTTAAAATTTAATACTTCCCTAACTTAACTGTTTCGTATTGATTTTATGTTACATGATGACGATGAATAAAACATGATAACATAGCATTCATGTCGTTCAAGTGTCTGGTAAAAGTTCATTTGGAATCAAATGAGTATTGTGATAAGAAATGAATAATAGCTTAAGTAGCCACATGTGTAGGCGACATACTCTAACATGTCTTAGGATAGTTTTTTTTCTAAAAGGGTCTATCAAAATGCAGAGTCAGATTATCTATACTACCATGTACAATCGATGTACTATATATATCATAACACTTTGTTTCAGATTTGTGGTTTTCTATTTGCTAAACATGGTCACATCACCAGTGGTTCACCAAATGCTATCTCACAAATTGCTAGGCTTATTGGGAACATATCACTTGTTGCTATAAACCGTTCATAAAGACTCACCATAACCATGTTACCCTGAACTTTTATCGGTATAATAACCTATATGCCTGCTCTTAGCAACCAGACATTAGGCTTATTGGTCTACGTTCAGAAAGGGTTCCTTCTTTGGTAATACTAAGACTATTTAGACATTAGTGATTGGTAAATAGTTGGAAATCGTGATAAGAAATAACGATTTGTATATGACATACTCTTTTGGTGATATTCCTACAAACAACGGGTAATTATCAAAGACACAAATAAATGTTTTTTGGGGGGGTTTTGGTTGGGTCACTAACAGGTCGTGCAACAAGACAAAATGTCTACGGTGGATTAAGACAAACTTGTTTTAACTTCCAGTCAGGTTTTCAAAAAACGACCTTCTCAGCTTTTCCCTAGTTTAGCGCTGAGAGATATGATAAATACATCATTTCATGTCTTATTCTATATTTTACCCTTAATCCGACCGTGGTCATATCGTTATTTTCTACTAACATGGTCATATGGCCTTTCGTAGTTTTACCATGATTAATTAAAAGCTTTACTTAATAAGTGCCAGACTTATTGATAACATAACAAATATTCCATCTGTTCATGCAAACTACATGTACTAATTCTATAACACTTCATTTCAACCAAAGAAAAGGTTATAAAGTGCTTATTCATACATTTGTATCTTCAATCATGTTTATGTAAATTGAGATAAAGTTAGATGTTTAACGATTTTTTTTTACATTTAAAAACGCAATTTGCCATTTTATGTTAACACTTTGGCATAGTGCGATAAATTTTGCTTATCATATGATATGTTTTAACATCAAACGTTAATATTTACATCAACGTTAATACTTCGACATTATTAGTATATGATGATACTTTGACATAATACGATAAAGGGGCAATCAAATATCGTTAATGTAAAAATACAAGAACAAGATCTGTGCACATTAAAACACCTCAACAAAAACAAACATACGACAAATATACCGAATTCAGCAACGTGAACTAAAGTCGACATGAGAGTGAATTCAAGTGCTCTCGTTGAGTTAGCAGCTCCTTCACGTTGTCGACGATGGGTTTAGTGTGGATCATTCCGGTAAAGGGAGAAAATACTAGACCTCTATGTCAAATCAACATCTGCGCTAGAAATCCCATATTGTCCACAACAACATGATGTCTTCCGTAAAATGTCTTGATCGAGTGACGACAACAACGGGGAGGTAACGCATTCTTGTATTAACAACTATCTTGTCAGACGTGACACGCAATCGAGGAAGTTACAATACATCCCACAAGTTCTGGATTAACGAATCAGTTGTAATACGTAAACGATAATACTTTAACATTGCACAATAATGATTTGACATCATCCAATAATACTTTAACATTGCACAATTATGATTTGACATCATCCGATAATACTTTGACATCAAATTATAATACTTTGACCGTATACGATAATACTTTGACCGTTTCAGATAATACTTTGGCAGTATATGATATGACAAATCACTTTGACAGTAAACGATAAAGCTTTGGCAGTATAATATAGTATTCAAATTTTGACGGTATACCATGAAGCTTTGACAGTATGCGATAACACTTTGACACTATACGATAATACTTTGACAGAATTTGGTAATACTTTACAGTATTTGATAATACTTTGACAGTATTTGATAATACTTTGACAGTATTTGATAATACTTTGACAGAATTTGATAATACTTTGACAGTATACGATATCATTTTGACTGTATACCATAAAGCTTTGACGGTATGCTATTACACTTTGACACTATACGATGTTACTTTGTCAGCATGCGATAGTACTTTGACCGTATACGATAATACTTTGGCAATATATGAAATAACTTTGACGGTCAACGAGAAAGCTTTGACATTATACGATATCATTTTGACCGTACACGATAATACTTTGGCAGTATACGATATCATGTTGACCGTACACGATAATACTTTGGCAGTATATGATATTACTTTGACGGTAAACGAGAAAGCTTTGACAGTATACGATATCATTTAGACCGTACACGATATAATACTTAGGCAGTATTTGATAAAATACTTTGACAGTATACGATAATACTTTGGCAGTATATGATAACACTTAGACAGTATACGATAATACTTTGACACTATACGATAATACACTGACAGTATACGATAAAGCTTTGACAGTACACGATAATACATTGACCATACACGATAATACTTTGGCAGTATACGATAATACTTTGACAGTATACGATAATACTTTGGCAGCATATGATATTACTTTGACGGTAAACGAGAAAGCTTTGACAGTATACGATATCATTTAGACCGTACAGGATATAATACTTAGGCAGTATTTGATATAATACTTTGACAGTATACGATAATACTTTGGCAGTATATGATAACACTTAGACAGTATACGATAATACTTTGACACTTTACGATAATACACTGACAGTATACGATAAAGCTTTGACAGTACACGATAATACATTGACCGTACACGATAATACTTTGACAGTATACGATATCACTTTGACACTGTACGATTATGCTTTGACAGTATTTGATACCCGGTATACTTTGACAGTATACGATAACACTTTGACAGTATACGATGATACTTTGACAGTATACGATGATACTTTGACAGATACGACATTACTTTGACAGATACGATATATTACTTTGACTGCAAACGATAATACTTTGGCAGTATACGATAATACCTTGACATCATACGAATTAACTTTGAAATCATATGATATTACTTTGGCCGTACACGATAATACTTTGGCAGTTTATGATATTACTTTGGCAGTATATGATATTACTTTGACGGTAAACGAGAAAGCTTTGACAATATACGATATCATTTTGACCGTACACGATAAAACTTTGGCAGTATACCATTAAACTTTGACAGTATACGATAAATAAATATTTTAATATATATTTTACGATAATACGTTGACATTATAGGATGATACTCTGAATGCGATAGTATTTTGATTTTGAATGATGAAACTTGCACAATGATATAATAATATGATATTTGGTCATGATTTATTTGACTCTATGTAACGAAATTTCACGTTAAACGAACATACTTGGTCTTATATGAAGATATTTAAACTTTTATTAAAACATTCTAACATTATCTTTCGATATTTTAAAATTCACAGATCGGAACAAAAATAATTGATACGATAATACTTCGACTTTTATACGAAAATACTTTTACCATCACGCGATAGTACTTCGAAAATTAACGATGCCACTGGCTTGACTGGAGTATTATACATTTAATGTACGAAAATATAAGACGAGAGATTATTCAATCATATGCTATAAACTTCGCGGGTATACATTTGTTGTAATTTGACACTACCGGGTATATGATTATATTTTTGTATCACGACAACATTTTAGTTTTACATTATGATACTCTTATCGAGATACTCTAGTGTTTGAATTATTCAATTACGTTAAAAAATCCGTTTTCAATTCATTTCCCGTATCAGTAATAGGTCTGGAATTAATTAAGTCCCTCCCGGAGGTAACGTAACAGGAGCATATATTAATTTTCGCCTTAAAGTTACGTAACTGAACGTAACAGGAGCTCGGGCATTGACAAAACATGATAATACTTGGACATTACACAAATGACACTTTGACGTTAATTTACGATGGTACTCTGAAATAATCTTTGGCGGGACCTCTTGCTTCATACAGTTCCAAAAGATTTTTTTTGTCAAACGGTAGCGCCTGTTTTAAATCTGCTTTTCATAATACAATATTTCGTCATTATGAAAAGAATTTTTGATATTAGACGATAAAACCTTGATATCAATCGAAGATATTTCGGTATTTCATGATAGATACCGATGGTGCATCAAAATGTCGACAGTCCAAAAGGATAAGGACAAAATAGGTTAACCCAAGCAATAACAGCACAAAGAAACAGACCTCATAAAAACATACAAAAAGAAAGCAAGGAGGCACCAATGGGACATTCGAGTGTCAAAAGTTCGAAAGGGCAAAGACAAAACCAGTTAACACAAAGAAGCACAAACACAAACACAAAATCAAACGAACAGAAATCAACAACGCAAAGTCAAGTCGAGTGAACACAGGTGCTCGGGCGGAAAAGTTAGCAGTTCCTACTTGCTATAGCATACCCGTTGTACTGCCAATTTTCAATTCAGTGTGTCAAATCCGGTAAAGGAACCTATGACGAACCAATGTCAGCACTCATCTGGAAGATAGAAAATACCTTTTTGTCCATGAACGCATGATATATTCCGTAAAATTACTGACGCTCGTCCAACGAAATCTTTATATATTTCATATGTATTGAAACAACCGAATTGCATTTAACAACGCGACCTCCATTCGTAACTATATGTTCAACGATTATACTTCGACATCACATAATATTATACATCTCGGTCTTAAGAATCTTGAACATAAGACCTACATGACCTAATTGAAACATGGAAAAACATAATTCTATTAAACGACATGAGGCTTCGATCATTCCGAGAGTTAAATATCGAAGTATATATAGGTCATAAAAGGTCAATAAATTTGTATACCATTCCAATTAAATTGAGTACATTGTAAACTAGTGTAATAGACATGATAGAAAATCATTTGCATTCCACATTTACAATATAGATTAGAGATTAAGTTATTTAAAGTTAGGGAAAATCACCAAAAAAAATACAGTATAGGTAACACGAAAGTTGAAGTTTATATTTATCATGATAGTGTTAAAAACGAAAGAATATGGAATATGTGCCAGAAAGACACGATCCACATATTAAAATGATTTTGATAAATGTACAAAGCAAAATTTCACTGCATGTGAAGCGCTTTTCTGGATTAACCTTCATCAGACACGCTAGGAGTAGAAAACCGGTAGAATATTAGATTTGATAAAACAAAAACAGAAGCCAAAAAAACATGTTACAACAATGACCAAACAGATAAATTTATCAAATTTTAAAGAAAATAGCCAAATGTCAAATTTTGGAAATATGTAAACTGTGTCTTTCCAACACATATTCCAGTACTCGAAAATATATAAGAGCATACAAATAAAGCACGGGTAAGCTTTCTGCGACCTCCACAAGGCACAAAAGCCAAACTGAAATAATATTAAAAACGAAAGAATATGGAATATGTGCCAGAAAGACACGATCCACATATTGAAATGATTTTGATAAATGTACAAAGCAAAATTTCACTGCATGTGAAGCGCTTTTCTGGATTAACCTTCATCAGACACGCTAGGAGTAGAAACGTTGGAAAACCGGTAGATTATTAGATTGAAACGGGAAGCCCAAAAAAAACATGTTACAACAATGACCAAACAGTTAATTTATCAAATTTTAAAGAAATAGCCAAATGTCAAATTTTGGAAATATTTGGACATTTTGGAAGTATTTTCATACGACCGCAAAAAATTTGCGGTCTTAAAATGATATGATGCTGCTGTCGTCGTCGTCGTTGTCGTCGTCGTAGTCTGTTAACCTTTAAGTGTTTCCACAATAACTTTAGTTCCAGCTATCTGATTGCTATGAAACTTGACAAGGATGTTCCTTTCCATAAAAGGATTAATGGGATTGATTTTGGGGGTCCCCCCATTTTTCGTTTAGAAAATAGGGGCCAAAAAGGGCCAAAAATACTACTTTTTTGTTTGTTTCCACAATAACTTTAGTTCTAGTTATCCGATTGCTATGAAGTTGACAGTGATGTGCCTTACCATACAAGGATGAATTGGATTGATTTTGGGGGTCCCTTCTTTTTTTGTTTTTTGAAATTAAGGGCCCAAAAGGGGCAAAAAAATCAAATATTTTATTTGTTTCCACCATAAATAGTTGACCTATTGCTGTGAAATTTGTCATGAATGTTTCTTACAAAAAAGAATGAACCTGATTAATTTTCGCGCCCCCTTTTTCCTCGTTGTGTAATTAGGGGCCAAAAGGGGCCAAAATCAAAACTTTTTTTATTTCTTGTTTGTTTTTGAAATTTTTTTTTTGCAAGTTTATTTTTGTCAAGTAGCGAATCCTAATTGGTGAATTTATTTTTGCGACCCCCACCCCTTTTTCACATGTTACAAATTAAGGGGCCAAAAGGGGCCAAAATCGTAACTTTTTTATTTCTGGTCCGATTAAAAAAATTTTTTTTACAAATTCATCCTTGCCAAGTAGCGATTCTAAATTTAAGAATAATTTTTTTTTATGACCCCCACCTTTTTTTTCCGCTCATTACCTAAGGGGCCATAATCATAATTTCTAAAAAAAACTGGTTCGATTTTTTATTTTTTCCCCAAACATTATTCTTTTCAAGAGTAGAATACAAAATTGAAAATTTATATTTTTATCCCCTGGGTCGAAAGTCCATCAGAGAAGCATGTGTCAAAAACCTTTGTCAGTCCACCATGGGCTGCATGTGTCCAGAGCAATAGACTATCCATATTGGGCCTAAAACGTACAGGGTTCAACATGTTTCCGTCGTATCATGCTGCGCTCGGCGAAGCTTTTTATTCAGTTTTGTTTTGGTCAAATAAGAATATTCAATCGTTCTTGCAGAATAAATGTTAGGCTGTCGAAAGCAAGTTTTTGTGTTCAGTTAAAAAGTTCAAACAGCATAGAGAGAAGTACTATATTTTATGCATTACTTTCAGAAGATAAATCAGACGATTCGAAATCTATTCAAATGCTTTTCGATGTTTTTGAGCTTGTTTTCTTATATGAGGCAGAGCAGTTTTGATGAGGAACTTGAAAGTCACCAGTGTGGTGGCAGAAAGGACCAAGAAAAGACTATCGGTCAACATCAACGAGAGCAAAACAAAGTAACAAACAACACAAAACAACAGAGCATCAATCATCAACGCGTACTAAGTCGTGACAAGAATAAAATAAGTTGCTCCAGCAGATTTAGCAGTTCCTGCTTGTTGCATTACATCCACATTGAGATGTTGCTTATTAAGGATGGTCACTGTTCATGTTTCAGAATATCAGTCAAAATTTGGAACTCCTCTAGACTTTACCTTTAATTACTGAGGAAAAATTTTGCACACTGACCCCTAATTTTTATGACATGTTCTTATTATATAGACCGTAAAAAACAACTTCATGGTTTCTAAGGGCAAAAACTTCACAATGTTAAAGTAATGTAAAATCTAGAGGAGTCTAATTTCCCGCCAAAGTTTTGACGTCATATATCTCGGAAACGAGCACACGGACCTATGGTTTACTTTTTGTCATTTGATAAAGTGGACAACTATTAATCATTTACACCATAAATTGTAAAAAGTTTGATATAAAAAAGTTCAGGAGTGACCATCCTTAAGTCAATTCAGCGTATCAAATCCAGTAAGGAAGAACAAAACAAAATCCTATGATACACATCCGAGAGACAGAAATCTTATATTTATCTACGTGAGTTAACTAGTGAGTGGGTGTTGACGTCTTTCCAACGCAACCGGCTTTCTAGGTTTTTAATATGCGATGAACATGAAAAGGGTGATAAGATGAACATGAATTGATGATGTGAAATATGGAACTGGGTGGAAAACAAAGGAAAAGTAAATTTTGATGACAACAGGAAAAGGGGAGAGGTGGGTAGGGAAGAAAATCTAGCCTTTGTGGTGCACTAATTGGCGGTCCACAAAGGGGCCTTTTACATGCATAAAGCGTAGCACTTTCCACACACGTCGGCCCAGTGTGGTAAGCGGTCCAGGTTTCTAAGATATAGACATGACAACCCCCGCGGACGATGGCCATCCTATTCAGCCAGCAAGGGTTCACACTTGGTCGCTCTGTGGGCTGAGTACTAACCTGATGTCAAATTCCCAAGACTATTTGTAAACTAAGCTCTGCTGCGGGTTTATTCGCCTCTCATGCCTTGCACAGGACTATATTTCTCTACGAGCAAATGATGTCTTTTGTAAAATTTTCTAAAGGAATACAATAACCGAGGAGCAACTTTTTTGTGTTTGGCGTGTCGGATCAAGGAAATCATATTTTTTTCTTATATTTCTTTGGGGTTTTTTCGAGGGCGGATAAGCTACGTCCGCTAATGAGAGCACCAGTGCAATTGTATTCGCTCACCTTGCATGCGCGCTCACTTCCTCTTTCCGTGTTATAATCTTAAAAGAGCCTGGTTGAACGTCTCCATCTTTTGTTCTTAGGTAGAGGTGGATTTGATGGTAGCAGGGGGTGCACGTGATTGCAAAGAAAATCTGGGTGGCAATACCCCAATTCTAGCCATTTTAATTTTTAACTTCGTTTCAAATGAAAAAAAAAAACACGACTCGAACTTTCCTGTGTTACCTTTGTAATACGCACATACGTGTATTTTTAGATGAGCCCTGGGTTTAAATCTAAATTGTAAATGTCAAATGTAAAATATTTTTCTAACATGTCTATAGTAGATAGTAGATAGTCATTAAACTTATAATTTGTTCTAAGTTTAACATATTTATTTAATCTTGATTGGGGAAACAAGCTTTATTATTCTATAAATCCCTAGCTTGTTCTTGATGACACCTTCTAAAGTTATTTTATAGTTTACAGCAAGGAAGCTGAATTATTCGTGTTATTATTGAATTCTGTATTACATTGTACGTCACACGATATAACAAAAAAAAATCATGTACATTTGAATTAATTACATTTATTTAAAGGTAATAATAAAAATTACCGAATTTGGAGAATATATCTCAATTGCCCAAGAGAAGAGACAAAACAGGAGAGACATATCTGAGAAATATGAGGTCGCAATGGTTTTGGCTTAGTATATGAAATTGGTTTAAGTTTCAGCACAGGGACTTGCTCCCCTCTATCAATTTTTTGTTAGAGTCAATGTGCGGTACGAAAAAAAATCACGTTTTTTTTTTTCGTACCGCACATTGACTCTAACAAAATATTGATAGAGGGGAGCAAGACCCTGTGGTTTCAGTGATAAATTTCAAATGTCTAAGTGACTGCATCTGATTTCATCTGTGACAGAAAAATAGAGAAAACAGATTTATGACAAAAAATATTAAAAAAAAAAAAAAAAAATGACTCTTTGAAAAATAAAGAAATCATAATGATTGTTATCGGCAAACATTACTGAAATGAAACATCGAAGTTGAACATCCTCAAATATAGAAAATATGGCAATACTTCAAGCAACATCTAACATCATCTGTTCAAAAACATATACCAACAAAAACTCTTGGAAACAAAAACAACTTGCCATGGGTAACTCCTACGATAAGAAAAATGATCAACAGAAAAAACAAGCTTTATAAGAAGAAGAAAGCTAACAGTAAATATACACCTGCTTATAAAAAGACAAAGGCTACTCTCCAAAAAGAACTTAGGAACTCTTACTGGCAATATGTAGAAAATATCATCTTTGACATCGAAATACCAGAACCTGACAACCTTAAATTCAGTAAGCAACCAAAGAAACTTTTCTCATACATCAAATCACAGAAAAGTGACAATGCTGGTGTGGCACCATTACGTAGTGAAGGTAAACTCCACACTGCTGCAACTGAAAAATCCAACATTCTAAACCAACAGTTTCAGTCAGCATTTACTTGTGAAGCAAATATTCCCATCCCTATAAAAGGCACAAGTAAATATCCAGTAATGGAAAACATCTCTATTACATATGAAGGTATTCTTAAACTGCTCAAATCAATTGATCCAACCAAAGCTGCAGGTCCAGATAATATCACAGGAAAAATACTAAGAGAAAAGGCACATATATCAGCAGAAATATTAAAGATCATTTTTGAAAAATCTCTATCCTCTGGCAATGTACCATCAGATTGGAACCACGCTCAAGTAACACCAGTGTTCAAAAAAGGTGATAAACACAACCCTGGCAACTACCGCCCAATATCTCTCACATGCATCTCATGCAAATTGCTAGAACATATAATTACCAGTAACATAATGCAACATCTTGAAACAAACAATATCCTTTTTGATCTACAACATGGGTTTCGCTCAAAAAGATCTTGCGAATCACAAGTACTATCTCTTTACCACGAACTCGCACAAAACAACGACAACAACATTCAGACAGATATGATAATAATGGATTTTGCCAAAGCATTCGATAAGGTTCCCCATAAAAGATTACTTTATAAACTTAAACACTATGGCATCTCAGACCAAATTACAAATTGGGTAAACTCATTTCTGTCAAACCGAACTCAAACTGTTATTCTTGAAAACACACAATCAGAGAAAATACCAGTCACATCAGGAGTGCCCCAAGGAACTGTCCTGGGGCCAACACTCTTTCTAATTTATATTAACGACTTGCCAGAATATATCAAGCACAGCAAAATTAGGTTATTTGCAGATGACAGCATTATCTACCGCCCTATAACATCTCAGTTGGATTGTTTAAAATTACAAGAAGACCTTGAAGCAGCAGCTAGGTGGGAGCAAGATTGGCTCATGGCTTTCCACCCCGATAAATGTAACATCCTCCGAGTAAGCACTAAACGTAACCTTGAACACTTTTATTATAATTTACATGGCCACATTTTGGAATCAGTTCAATCAGCAAAATACCTTGGTGTCACTATATCTTCAGACCTAAAATGGAACAATCACATAACACAGACAGCTGCAAAGGCAAATAGAACACTCTCTTTTATTAGGCGAAACATCAAAGTCAACTCCAAAAGCATCAAAAACCGTGCATACCAATCACTTGTAAGACCTAAATTGGAATACTGCAGCTCAGTCTGGGATCCCTTTACAAAGGATAATGAAAACAAACTTGAAAAAATTCAAAGAAGAGCTGCCAGATATACATGTAATAGATATCACAACACCAGCAGTGTCTCAGAAATGTTACAAGATCTAAACTGGCCTTCATTAAAAGAACGACGCTTAAAAACCAGACTCACAATGTTTTATAAAATTACAAACAACCTTATAGCAATTCCATATACAGACATCCTTATACCAAATCAATCCTCCACTAGGGCAACCCACACACATACCTACCGACCTCTCCACTGCAACAAAAATAGTTTAAAATTCTCTTTCTTTAACAGAACTATAAAAGATTGGAACCTCTTACCTGTTAACATAGTTAAATCAGACAATGTTGAACAGTTTAAGGAGAAACTCAATCATGAGTTCCTCCTTAACACTTATAACCTCTAATATAATTTCTTTGTTTTTATCTTATACCTTAAAAAATAAATATAAAAAAATAGTAAAATACTCAACAACGTAATAAAAAATTGAAAAATGAAATAAATAAATAAATATTTATTAAACAAAAATGTAACTGTTTCTATTTTATTTGTTAAATTTACGTATAGGCCTACGGCATGCGCCGGAAAGTAATATTCAAACTGTTGAATGTTTTCCGTAAAGAGAGAAGAGAAATGGGTGCCACTACTTTAAAATGAACTTTGAACTAATGACCCGGAAGTAGCCGGTATTTTCAAACTGAGGTCACTTCCAAGATGGCAGCGCGCCATTGAAAGCGTTGAAAATGTGAAATTTACACTCGATTTCTGCTTTTAGGTTGATTGTGACGGTAAAATGGCAGAAGAAACTATTTCACTTAATGGAGATGACGAAAATCCACCGCAGTTGGCTCTATGCGTCTTGTGCGCTACAGACTTGAAAGACAAATCTCCCAAACTTTTGTCCTGTTTACATTCTCTGTGTGAGAATTGTCTCAACAGTTTGTTTCAGTTGCAAGTACAACAAGGAGGTGAAAATGAGAATAATCAAACAAATGGTGGTAAGGCTCAGGAAATATTTACCCTAAATATACTTGCAAAAGTAACTACATCAAATTTTAAATTCTGTTTTTGCACAGGCATGACAGGACATAGACAAGTCATGACATTGTGTCCCCTGATCATCATACACGAGATTTTCTTGACAATTCATTTTCATAAGAAATTTACCAAAGGATGAGTGGCAATAAGACCCACTTTTGGCCCAAGATTTACCATGAAATTAAAAATGAGCATACAGACGTCTTAAATTGCTTAAACGTTGACTTAAAGTTATGTACAGGATTAATAAAATGAAAAGCTTTTGCAAAAAACTACATATTAAAGAAATTGTCGTAATTTCCTTGTTTTTTGCAGATTTTCATACATTTTTTTGGTCTGAAAGAAGGTGGGCGCATCTAAACAACAACTTCATATTTTGATAAAATGTGTAAAACGATAAAATCCAACATTTCCGGAAGTTTGAAGTTGTTGTTTTCATGTGCCCAATGTTTTTTCGAGGAAAATAGGCACCGAAACCATTCAAAATCTCAGATTTTCTGTGTTTTGTAAAACAAGACTGCAAAATGTGATGTCATTATTTTGTCACAGTGAATGAAATTGGTGTTATATAATGTGTTTTCTTTGGAACCACATATAAGTTGATATTTCGTATAAATATCATAATATTTGAACCAAGTACATTTTCTTGGGCCAATTATGGGTCTTAATGCCACTCATCCTTTAATAAAAAGCATCCCATATGGGCTGTTTCAAAAAAAATGACGCAATTCCTTTTTCACTCCTTAATTTTCATATTTATCATTTTAGATACAGATTTTTTGTTCCTAAGTATGTATTACTATGTTCAGAAACTTCATGCAAAATTTCATCACTCTATCTTTATTCAGTCAAAAATGGTGCTTAGTTATGTAGTCAAAATTGTCAGGAGTGTAACACTTTTAGTGTGACATTTAGAAAATACTCTTTACTTCCATATGACACTTTAAGAAAACCATTTATTCAATACAAATAAAGTGTATTGTATCATAAAATTGCAAACCTCAGCAAACTGTTGGTATATGATTGGTTTATTTATGTTTAATAGTAAAACGTAGACGGATAGTTTCAAGTAGCTTGAACCAAAAAATAAATGCATAAAAAATTGTCACCAAGTTGCATTAGACTAAATTTTTTTTAATAGAAAGATTGTCTATCATCTAAAGAAAATACCAGCTGATCAAGTGGATATTTGGGCTGAAATAAGAAGCACCATAATGTCTGTTAGCTGCTTCATTTAAATTTTATTAGCTCTGAAAGTTCACTTTTATGAGCATGTCAGGAGTGTAACACTCATCTTTAAGAGGGTGCTGTTCCAATATGATGATGTTCTACATGTCAATTTTGGGTTTAATTTATTCAGCTAGCTGTCCTTAGTTAAAAATTCCCCCAAGTGGCAATTTCATGTACACTATTTATATGAAATATTTGAATAAGTGGTGTCAGGAGTGTAACACTTTTGAAAATGTCAGGAGTGTAACACTTTAATTTGTTGGATAACTTGCATTTAAAATATAATTAACACTTTTTGTTAACTTATAACCAAATCTAGATATCTTTCATGATAAATTATGTTTGTTTTAGATTAATTTGCAGTCCATAACTTGCTTTTTGCCACTCAGACTGACTTCTGAATGGATGTTGCAATGTGTGAGCTATAGCAATTCATATTTTTAAAAAATATACAATTTTTTCATTTGGTTGATCATAAAAAAACTACATGAAATGAAATAGTCCAAGTTTATGCAGCAACAATCTATTCTCTGCTTATAAATTCATTACAAGACCTATATACCGTCCAAATAAAAATGTTACACTCCTGACATATTTGAAAATAACTTGTATACTACTAATTATACCCCCGCTTCAAAGAAGAGGGGGGTATACTGTTTTACCCTTGTCCGTCCGTCCGTTCGTCCGTCCGTCCGTCCGTAACATATTTTCCGTCACAGTTTTCTCAGCAACTACATGACACAGAGGTCTGATATTTTGTGTATAGCTTTCTCCTATATTACCATATGGTGTATACCGATTTCATGCTCCTAGGTCAACTACTTCCTGTTTACCGAATACTTAGGTTTTTACACAGTGTACATACATTCAAAATTTCCGTCACAGTTTTCTTAGCAACTACATGATGTAGAGGTCTGATATTTTGCATAAAGCTTTCTACTATAGTACCATATGGTGTATACCGATTTTATGTTCCTAGCTCAACTACTTCCTGTTTACCGAATACTTTGATTTTTGCACATAATGAACATGAATGCAAAATTTTCGTCAAAGTTTTCTCAGCAACTGCAAGAGATAAAGGTCTGATATTTTGCATATAGCTTTATCCTATAGTCCCATATGGTGTATACCGATTTTATGTTCCTAGGTCAACTATTTCCTGTTTACCAAGTATTTAAACTTGTATGCATGGCATAGTTTGGGGAGCGGGGGTATCACTAGTGAGCATTAGCTCACAGATTTACTTGTTTTTAATCAAATAATGATCAAATTGTTCCTTAAAGCAATATACAACTGTTAGATCATGATCTATACACCTATGTATTACAATATATGGTACAATTGTTGTTTTGGGGATGTCAGGAGTGTAACACCACTTTTTAGCTACAAATTAAAAATATTTCATACAAATTTATGAAATAAGTTATGTTAATTGAAGTTTTTGTGCTTTGGCAAAAAACCTCAAGTCAAAAAGTGATATACTGATCATAATATGTATTGTTTCAAGCTAAATATTTGCTATGTCAGGAGTGTAACATGCTACATTGTATATATTGAAAATTGATTGCTACTTTGTCCATTAAGAATTAAGAATTAGAAAGATATATTTAGAACTATGAAATTTTCTGTGGACGAAGGAGCAACCCAGAGGTTTCCTTTAAAGCATGTTTCAGTGCTCAAATTTAAGTATTTAAGAAAATATGTAAACTTGTCTAGGTAAAGGTAAAATAAAAACCACTAAAAATGGAGGAAAAATAGGTTTTTTATTTCAATGGTAACATTTTGCATTAAAAATCAATGATTTTTTTGTTTTTGAGTATTAGTGAAATACAAAATGACGAAGAATTAAACCAAAATCAAACCACTTTTTTCAAATTGGCTCCTGAAAATCCTGTATTTTATCCAAAAAATGAGCCCAAAAAGCTGTCATAAAAATGCTAATATTTTTTTTCTGATGTATTTTCTTTGCAAATGCTTAATAAATTTCAAAAATTGAATATATTTGGGTCCTTAGCATGTATAGTTGGACGACTTTTAACTGATTTGATTTTTTACCACCTATGTCACACTTTTGCGTCATTTTTTTTGAAACAGCCCATATATATTGATATACTCAACAACATGTTGCTGTATATGTACATTTGTATGTACATGTAAATGGATTGCAGAAAAATATATACATGTTTCACTTGCCTAATTTAATGTTGAAAACCAAAACAACTCAGTAAGTATTGTACAGACTACAGGGTAAGATTGTGTTAGAACATGTAACAAAAAAAAGTAAAGAATTACACTTGACCAAAACAAAAAAATACTTTTTTTGTCCCCTGCCTCATTGCATGACTTCTGTCTTATGCGTCACACTTATTTGGTAACACTAACCATTTACTCAGCAACTACAGTATTATTCATAGGCTTTGGATATTTTGTATGCAGCTTCAGGTAGGAGTCCCATTTGGTGGGGTGTGTTATCAGATCTGTCACGCATCTACAATTTGTACTTCCTGTTAAACGAGCCGACTTAGATTTTTCCTTTCAATGGGTATGCCTAATGGGGACCTAAATGTAGAATCTGTTCTTGTTTAACTCTTTACCGTTTGGGTATTTTTATAGAAAATATTGCTTCAAAATGGTGTCTTTCTTTTTTATACTTGCATACAATCAAATACCAAGGAAATACAAACAGGTTATACCTTATTGGTCTTGGTTGATAATATTGTTTCATAATTTAGGTCAATGTTGAAAAATTGAACATGTTGGTTACCATGGCAACCATCAATAAGTACATATTTTAATGATATTTATGCCCAAAATTAATGGTTGTTCATTTTCAATTGCAGATAATATAAAGATAAATGTTGAAATAGAGTCAGATTAGTTTTTATTTAGGTAGCATATATTCCTAAGTTTACTTTTCAAACAAAGTTTGGTAAAATTGTCAAGGATAATAGCTTTTAATCGGTTGCTAGGCAACCACTGTAATCTCCAAAAAATATGAAAAAAATGCTATAAACCTGAATATTTTTTGGAAGTTGTACCATTGCTACCTTATAAATGCGTTATTATAAAAATGTTTAGTTGTTGTGATAGATATACAACACAACCCAGCCTTAGCAACCATGGTTGCTATGGTAACGGAGCAAAATAACTCTGTTGATTTAACCAAAATTTGAAATCAACGTTACTTTTCCCAATATTTTAATATTTAATTTTTCAAAAAGCTTAAATAAGTTTTATGGTATGTATATTGTTGACATGATCAGGTATTGGTCAATGTCTAAAACATCTGACCTTGATTATTTATCCCCAAGGTCATATGAATTTTAACCTTTACGTTAGTAATAATTTAAAGTGCACGATGTTTTGCGTAAAAAATGTACCATACTGAAATGGCAAGTTGCATATACGTTAGAATTTCTTAAAACACAATATCATTAATCTGAAAATGATTTTGTTACTATATGAACCACCTGAGTGATTATGTGAATCGGTGAGTTTTACGTCAAAGCAACACTATAGGTAAATGATGATGATGAGAAATATTGGGTAGGAATGGGAAACCAAGAAACAGTAGACGAGAGAGATGAGTATAAGTGGCGGAAAATTGAGTCGACGTGGTGCAATGCTTGGCAGCTCACAAAGAGATTTTTTTATGTGGAAGCAGCTCGACACTCTCCACACGCGTTGGTCATGATGCGAATGATGCCCTCTGCAGCAACAGCCAACTAGGATACACACCTCGGTTATTCTGTGGGCTGGGCATTTATGTCAAATCCAGAGACGCTTAGTCGCCGCTTACTTACACTAATAAGCGAAAAGCAAAAACAAATAAAGGAACAAACTACACAAAAACAACAGGAGACACAAAAGCACTTTAACATTGACAGTACTTAAAATGTTTGGGCAATATATGTATATTGTTACAATGACATCTATAATGTGCTTGTGTCTAGTGTGTGAGGCGTCGGTATTGGTCCTAATATGGCACTGCTCTAAAAATCAGAGAGGTACCAATGGGGCATTCGAATGTCTAAAGTTCGAAACGGCAGAGACAAACCCAGTTAAAACAAACGAGAACAGCACATAGAAACACAAAAACATATAAAACAAGTGAAAGTCAACCAACAACGTGAACCCAGGTCGGAAGAGGAGTAAATTCGTGTGTCAGGAAGGGTAAGCAATTTCAGATTGTTTTAATTCAGCATGGCAAGCCCAACATCTGTGCTCTGAGAGAGGTAGAAATCCCAAAAGCGCATGATGTGTGCCATAACATGTTTAAGTTAAGGCAACAAATGAGGAGTAACATAACCCTGTGTTATCAATTTGTGTGACAAGTGTGGCAGATGTATGTTCCATAAGCTCTGGAATATGAACGAATCATGCAGTTGGGATTTGTAAACTTCATAAGCCGGAGCGTAAAAAATGTTGCTACATGTGCTACACAGGAAGTTAAAGCTAGAGCGAACAAAATGTTGCTACATAAGAAGGTAAAGTTAACATTGCATATTCAGAATAACTTCATTAACTGTTTTATTGATATCACTGTGCTTCTTGACAGGTGTGACAGAGACAGAGCGTTAAAATAATACTGTCTGTCTGATTGTGTTAACAAAATACGTATTTGCAGTCAGATAATGGGTGAATGACACCCCAAAAATCCTTTTATTTTTTTTTAATAAATTGATAATTTGTTTATGCATGACTATTTGCCCTATATGTGACATTACATTACTTTGGTTTGCATAATTTGGCAGTAAAATCGCCAATACGCCTGAAATAAGAATATGTCCAAAAGACATAATGCCCCATCTTGCAACATTTATTTTTTCCGCAATCACTAGGTGCACCTACCATAACAAAATGGTTTCTATGGCACTTATCAGTAAGACGAAATGGACTTGAACCATTCTTCTATAGGTGGTCATTCATGCGGAAAATATAGGTCACAGCCAGCTTCTGAAGCAAACATTGTGCTAAGCATTAGTAGGTGCACCTACCATACCAATATAGTTGATATGGTACATGTCAGTAAGTGGGAATAGACTTTATCCATACTTCTGTAAGTGGTCATTCATGCGGAAAATATAAGTCACATCCAGCATCTGAAGCATTCATTGTGCTTAGCATCACTAGGTGTACCTACCATACCAATATGATTGATGTGGCATTTCTCAGTTAGTGGAAATAGACTTTAACCATTCTTCTGTAAGTGGTAATTCATGCGTAAAATACATGTCACATCCAGCATCCGAGGCATGCATTGTGATAAACATGACTAGGTGCACTTACCATACCAATATGATTAATGTGGCATTTGTTAGAAAACGGGAATTTGGAAATATTGGAATTATTGACGGACGAACGGACCCGAACACTATATGCCCCTCTTCTTTCGTAGATGGGGCATAAACATACTATGTGCATGCATGCTACTAGTATCATGTTGCTGTAGCATACCCCCCTGCTGTTTTGACTGTTATTCCCCCATTTATAATGATTAAGTGCTAGAGCAAGAACAAGTTAATACTTTTGGGATAGATACATCAACAACACAAAACTGTACGTGTATAGATCCTCCAGATATTCTTATCTTATTCAATGATTTAACACAGGGTTAGAAATCCATCTGAATAGTCTTTTTTTTTCAAACAACGCTGCCCCTCATATTCATGGGTATGTAAAAACTATTTTTTTTTCTATTGGCAATTTCATCTCATATTGATTGTATAAGAGTGTACAAAGTTTCATTTTTATTAAATTTTGACACAACTTTGAGAAGCAAACTAAAGCACAAACAGACCATTGTCTCTAACGTACTTTTCTTTCCTACGTTTAAATAATAATTTTCAAAAAAGATTTGAACGGCTATAAGCCTGCAGATTGGATCAATGTATAATAAAAGTACTGTCGGTCATCAACTTTTTGTTTGAACCTCTTCTCTTCGCAGTTATTTAGTCTATTCCATGTTGTGAAAGTATAAACTATTTCATAAAATTCAGACTTGAAGTAAATCCAAATAATATATATGTCAACCATCACTATTATATTATATTATTATATCTGTGACCCAATTGGATTGTAAATTATGTATACCTACATGTATAACATTGTATTGAATTTTACATTTGTTATCAATAGTTATGATTTTCGTCCCCCGCTTCACAGTTTTGTGAATTAAACTTTTCAGAAACCTCTGGTAAAACAGATAATAAAATGTTAACTAAACCTTGAAAAAAGTTCAAACCTTATAAACATGTAAACCATGTACATTGTGATCTTTTATAATTTACTCTGACTATATCCCCTTCCCAAAAGACAAAGCAAATTGGAAGAAGAAGCAGGACATTGATAATACCGGCTATTGTTATCACAGTGACTTGAGAAAGTTTTACATGTGCAAAATCCTATAAAAAAGACAATAGGGGAAATGGTAGACAACAGTCTAATTCTAACCTGTTGTCTACAAACTTCTTCTATGTATTATCATTTTCTTTGTAAAAAATCTTACACCGTTATCTTTCGGACTGTCTTCAGATTTCCAGTGGTTAACAATAGCGGTAAACGATAGCAGTAAAACCCTGCGAGAAAGCAAAATAATAATAAAAATATATACATGTATGTTCGAATTAATAGCACACGGATTGCCACGCGTGTAACTGTTTACTGATAGCATATTGGATTCATATTTCATTTATTTATCCTTCCGTCATTTAGGTGTTTAAATTTCCTTTCCTTCAGAACAACATAGCTAGGAATAGATAGGAATTAAAAGCAAACAATAAATATAGAAGAAATTTTGTTATTTTGCGTAAGACATTAAAATTTAAAAATAGAAAAAAAATCATTTCAAAAGTTATTAAACTGAAATTCTTAATTCTAATAAAAGGGGTCAAATACAATATATTCGTTTCCTATGCTATAACACTCACAAAACGGCATCAGAGGCTGAAAACGCGATGTCCATTTTTCCACGTTTTGTTTTCCACGTCCACATTTTAGACAACGCTACCGCAACGTCCTAAATATTGACTTTGACTCGAAATATCGCCAACTTTAAACGATTGCTGGAAGTTTATTACATAAGCTAAAATTATGCAGTTTATATCAAATGAAAGCAAATTTTCTCCTTAAAAATTTGTTCGATTTACTTTTTCCTATTTCAATTCTAGAAAAAAGTTATTCGTCGTCAAGTAAAAACATTAGAAAAAAACGCGATTTACTTCCGTGACTGAAATCGAAAGTGAAAAACTATTGTTTACAGTTTTTCATGAGATTGGTTAAAATATAAAATTCCAACACATTTAGATAGAGAATTTTGCTACCTTTTAGACATATATTTCTTTTTTGTCTAGATGAAGAAATAATCATACCGCTGATAATTTTGTCTCGGACACCGATTTTTTAAAGTAGAAAAAATTTACGTCATTTTTTTACGGTCAACATACTTTAGTTTTAATAGAATAAATCATTGATTATTATATATTTACAAAATAAAATTTATATATTTGTAAACTAGTGGAAATCAGCTTTATTGTCATATATAACACTTATTATTTCAACCAGGTTTTGATAGTTGCATATGACTTCAAAGTTATGCGACCCCTGAAAAAACGCTTATGACCCGAATTCGGGTCATGGGAACGGTAAAGAGTTAAACTTGAACTGCCATATTATATGTGTAAATGAAAAATACGTACAAATGCTGTGTATTCAAACGATGAATTGAGTATTACATACATTTATTTGTACATGTATATATACATTTATCACACATTTAGTGTTTATACATGTACATGTATGCATGAATTTGCTTGGATGAAGCAGTCGGAAGTATCCAAGCCATATAAGTATATATGTTTATGGCAATATCAGGCCTCGCATGCTCAGGAAAGGGCTTGATGTGGCTTTTTGTCGAACCATTTCAGACCCTGCATGCTCATGTGATGTCATGAACTCCGTCCTTTTTAAAACAAACAAGAGTTGATGTTCAGATTATAATTAATTGTATATAATGACAATCAAACAATAATACTAATTATAGAAAATTAAAATATTTTGTTTTTTGGTGTGTAAAAGACTAGATTTGGTTTTACACATATTCAGCATTTTAAGGTCTTTATAGAAAATGATGTGATAAAGATATTATGACACAGGGTTTTCCATATCAGGTCCCATATAATTCCTCGACCCATATTAGGTCTCAACTGATGCCTCAACCTAATCTGAATGGGAGTCTCGGAATATTATAGGACCTTACATGTATATGGAAACCCCTGCGTAATAATCTATATGTATTAACATGATGCTGCATTTCAAATTTATGAAAATCAAGCTTTCATGATTTTTTTCTGTAATTTAATTTCAGTTGGAAAACCCAGTACAATAATCTGTCCAGCCTGTAATGGAGTTGTGGAAAAGTCGTCCGTCATAGATAACAAATTTGTTGCCGTAGAAACACTTCCTGTTGTTGATGAAGATGAGGAGGAAAAAGAAGATGAAGAAATCATCTGTACAGGATGCGATGAAAGCCAAAATGCTAAGGCCACATCTTTCTGTAATGACTGTCATGAGTATTTATGTGATGAATGTGTTTTTGCTCACAAACGGGTAAGAATGACAAAGGACCATACAATTGTGCCGAAAGAAGATGTGAAAAAAGACGAAGACATTCCTGATACGTCCAAACAAAAGATGATGAATTGTTCAATTCACAAGCATGAAGCTTTGAAGTTGTTTTGTGAAACTTGTGACCTTTTGACCTGTCGTGATTGTCAGTTATTAGAACACCAAGATCATAAGTACCAGTTTTTACAAGAAGCAATAATGAAACAGCGAGAACATTTACAAAACTCTGTTGTAGGACTTAAAAATAAGCTTGGAAATTATAAACAAGCTAATGAAATCTTAAAAACTAAACATAGTGAGTTGAAAAGGCGAATGACTGAAGAATCTGAAAAGATCACAAAGGCCAGGGATGTTGTAATTGAACACTTCAAAAAGTACACAGATGGTTTGATTAACCATTTAGAAAAATATGTAAATGCCAAGACAAACATTATTTCTGAAAAGCAAAGACTTGTTGCTGAAGCATTGCTAAAAATGCAGCATTCTGTAGACTTTGTTGAAAATGCATTGACAGTGGGAGATGATGTTTCTATATTGTATTCCAAAAAGTCAATGATGAATAGTCTCAAAGGTTTATCTGATAGCGGTATTCCCTTCCAACCAAGCTTTCTTAATTACAGTATTGTGTATGAAAATGACATTGGAAATTTGGTAAAAATGGAAAATAAGTTAGGGGTTTTAACAATCGATGGCCAAGTATTTCCACCCAAACCAGGACAACAGGTTATAAATCCTGGTCCAAGACCAGCAGTGCCTGGCCCAGTTCAAGGACAGAATAGATACGTGAACAATCCAACCTCTTTAGCAGCATTCAATGCACAGATAAGGGAGAAGTTGCGTCACCTGCCACCTGAACAACAGCCGATTTACGAGGCCAAACTCAGAGAGCGATATCGGTTACAACAACAACAACAGGCTCAGGCTCAAATGAGGGCTCATCAGCAACAGCAGCAGCAAGCTCAGTTAAAAGCACAGCAACAACAAGCACTAAATAGAAATACCCAGATGCAAATGAGCAGTCAGATGAACCGACCAAATCCGCATATGGTACAGGCACCAAATCGCTCCTTGCCACAGTCTGTACAAAACAACCAATTTGCAATGAGTGCTGCTGGGAATCTAGCTGCTCTTGCCCAACATCAACGGCAGTCGCCCCCATCATATCGCCCATTGGCTCCTGCTCCAGGTATGAAACCTAACCAACAAACAATGCAACATTATAGTAATATTCAAGCATTGGGAGGGGCTCAGAGTGGGATTCCTAAATCAACTAATGTAGAGAAATCCTGGACTCATTGTCGTTTGACCTCGCCTGATAATTCCTCTCCAGGTAAACTAGGGTTCTGCCTTTTATGTAAATGTTGCAATGCATGCTTTTAAATACCTTATCACATTACCTACCTCCTACACACCCCAATCTCTCCTTCAAGCATGTCAAGATAACTCCTAACTTTGTTGTTTTATTGTTCATGTTGTTGTGCATGTTTTGTGTACATTTAACCTCTAAAGTTGTTTATCACAAACACCATGTACACTGTCACATGACTGTATACATGTATGTGTACATGTATTATCACGGTCTCAGATTAACTCACAGGTACATTCAGCATGTTCAGCTGGGTACATTGTACAAATGTAGGTCATGCTTAAATTTCATGAGGTCATTATATTTTCCTTAACATTTTTAAAATTAATCTCTATCTGAAACACTATATCTATATGATCATGCTATACATGTATGCCATAAGTTCACAGCACTTTTTAGCTCACCTGGACCGAAGGTCCATGTGAGCTATTGCCATCACTTGGCATCCGTCGTCGTCGTCTGTTAACAATTTTTCAAAAATCTTCTCCTCTGAAACTACTGAACAGAATTTAATGAAACTTGGTTTGATTGATCCTTATATATAATTAGGGTGTCCTGCATAAAAGTTGTGTTTCGATTTGTGATTCGTTAAAAAACATGGCCGCCCTGGCTAAAAATAGAACAGGGGGGTCAGACTACTGTTTTTGGCTTGTAATTCAAAAAGTATACGAAATAGATGAAATCTGATGCCACGCTACTGCTTCAGGATCAAAAGTTCTACAAAAGTCTCCATTTGGTCAAAGTTGTCAGATGACTCCTTATAAGGGTTATGGCCCCTTAAAGGTGAAAAATAGCATTTTTTCATGTTTTTGCCCTATAGTATGAAAACTATTGCAGATAGAGAAAAGCTGTTGCTTGCTTAAATGTTCAGCTCATTAAGCTCTACAAAAGTCTCCATAGGGTTGAAGTTGTCAGATGTCCCCTTATAAAGGTTACAGCCCCTTAAAGGGAAAAATTGTGTTTTTGGCCTATAGAATGAAAACTATTGCAGATAGAGAAAAGCTGTTGCTTGCTTAAATGTTCAGCTCATATAGCTCTACAAAAGTCTCCATAGGGTCGAAGTTGTCAGATGAGCCCTTATAAGGGTGACAGCCCCTTAAAGGCGAAAAATAGTGTTTTTGGCCCATAGAATGAAAATATTGCAGATAGAGAAAAGCTGTTGCTTGCTTAAATGTTCAGCTCATCAAGCTCTTCAAAAGTCCTTATAGGGTCGAAGTTGTCAGATGACCTCTTATAGGGGTTACAGCCCCTTAAAGACGAAAAATAGTGTTTTTGGCCTGTAGAATGAAAACTATTGCAGATAGAGAAAAGCTGTTGCTTGCTTAAATGTTCAACTCATTTTGCTCTACTAGAGTTTTCATAGGGTCAAATTTGTCAGATGTCCCCTTATAGGGGTTACAGCCCCTTATAGGCGAAAAATAGTGTTTTTGACCTGTAGAATGAAAACTATTGCAAATAGAGAAAAGCTGTTGCTTGCTTAAATGTACAGCTCATTTAGCCCTAGGAAAGTCTTCATAGGGTCGAAGTTGGCAGATGACCCCTTTTAGGGCTTACAGTCCCTAAATTAACATGTTTTCATGTTTTTGGCTTATATAATAAAAACTATAGCAGAAAAAGAAAATTGGTTGGTTGCTTTAATGTTTGGTTCATTAAGCTCTCAACAAAAGTCTCTATAGAGTCAAAGTTGTCAGACAGCCCTTAAAATAACATGTTTCACGTTTTTGGCCTACAGAATGAAAACTATTGCTGAAAGAGAAAAAGCTGTTGCTTGCTTAAATGTTCAGCTTATTTAGCTTTACAAAGTTCTTCATAGGGTTGACATCAAGACCAGGTGAGCGATTCAGGCTCCTGGGAGCCTCTTGTTGTTTGTTGTCATGATCAAGATCTACACAAAATTTATCACACACATGCAGTTGAACTGATAATTTAGGCCACATTGAAAAAAATATCCTACATATATCATGTTTATAGAATCTCACCCCCTACAGGGATTGGGAAGGCAGGGGGCCATGGGCCATAGGCACATTAAAAATGAAAATGGCCCTCTCTCATCTCAAAAATTTATATAGAATATTATGAAATGGTCCCTTGAAATTTTGAATTTCCATAAAACCCTTTGTCAAAAATTCCTTCCCAATCCCTGCCCCTAGACCTCCTGACTCAATTTTTGAGCCACCTGAAAAAAAAATATTCTCATTTTTGGTAAATATTTACTTTAGAATGGCTGAACATTTAAACAAAATAGATCGATAAGAGTAGTCTACCCATTCCATATTTTCAAGAAATTTGGATGAGAATAAAGGAATTTTCTAATTATGGTCTACTCTAAATTCGCTTACATTTGTAAATTGTACAATGATTGAAATAGTAATTGCATGTACATGTATGCCATTGCCAGGTTTAAAGTTTTTCACATTTATAATTTTAATGCATCAAAACAAACATGTACAGGTGTACATGTACTAGTACCCATTTGACTAAATTACAAATTGTAATTTCAATGTACATCATTGTCATGATTCATGGGATTTCTACCTTGCCCATGATGCTAGCAGGCCAAAATTTTGCAAAGAGTTTAAACATGTTACATGTAAATCTAAATTCTTTATTATATTTTTTTTATATATAAAGGATCACAAGCAGCTGGATATGCTAACAAGACCCCTAGCCCGGCAGGGGCAGGATTTGACCACCAGTCCCCAGGGGCAGCCAGTCAGCCAGCCCCTATAGACCAGTTGCAGGCATGGGCCTCACAGACAGTTTCCAAGTAGGAATTATCTCTAATAGCAAAGAAATGCATGTATTGATCACTTATTAGTGACTAGTAGCAAATTAAAGACATGAAAGATTCAATGGAATGGCTTATGTATCCTGTTCTTTTGTCTGTTCATCACAAATGTGTCAGTGCAACACCTCTAAAAGTACTTAACAGAAGAAAATGCACCATATTCAGTTGTGCATATAATCATGATACATGTAATACAAAGGCATTTTGATCTTCAAGTTTTTGTGGGAGTTACATGTATATGGCCCTTTGAACTTTATAAATTTGCTGAAAATTGTATTAATTAATTTATGATTCAGTCTTCAAATAAGCACAGGTCCGAAATGTTATGGCCTGTAAAACTCTGTTCAGTACTGTAATTTTTGCAGATTTTGTAAAATAATCTTAAAAGAATGCATGTATTTGAAAATAATGTATTCAGACCTGTAAATCTTAGACTGATGATCTTGTCAGTTCAACTTGTCTTAAACCTTTCACAGGCAATAATAAACTTTAATTCCAATCTGAACATACTGAAGTTAAAAAAAAACACTTATATTTACGATAAAATTACCAGGAGTCACTAAAGAAAGCACTGACTGAAACAAAATAAACAACACAATAAAAAAAAACATTTTGTTTTCAATCTCAAATTCAAGACAAATGAAAACTATTAATGCATGTAATTTGTTACTATCAAAGACAAACTTAACCTTTGCATGTATAAAGTACAAAATTTAAGTTTTATCATCATGAATCTTTACACGCATATCATGTATACATGTAAATGCACCAGAGTATGAACATGATGAATATACAAAAAGAATATGAAACCCCCTAATTGAGGTTAAAAAGATATTTTGTGAGCATGGTGAGGTTGGCATCATTCATGACATTCATGTTTTATTTCTTTAAACATGGTAAAACATGTGTAAAATATACATTAAATAATTGTTTATAAATAATTATTTATTTATGTTGCTTTCATTTAGAATATGTAGAATGTTATTTTACAGTGAAAACCAGAAGTTTAAACGAGAAGACCGTTCATCGTGTCAATTCAGTCAGTCCAAGACAACAACTGCCACACCTCCTCCAGGCTCCCAACCAATCAAGAGCAAATCACCTGCCCCTAGCTCCACCCAACAACCATTAGCTCCTCCCACTCACCCGCCCTCAACAGGGAAGTCCATGCCACAGTCAAAGGAGGAGGACCCAAATGAAGATTGGTGTGCTGTCTGTCAAAATGGTGGTGATCTCCTATGTTGTGACAAATGTCCTAAAGTCTTCCATCTTAAGTGTCATGTTCCTGAATTGAGTCAGTTTCCTTGGTAGGTTTTTTTTAAGTGAATTGTCATAAGTTGACGTGTTAAAATGGTTTTTGCCTGGATTACTGAAGTGAAATGTTAGGTTTAACATGCTTAATATACATGTACATTGTAAAATGTTGTGAAAGTGAAAAAAAAATGATACCGCTTTTCATACAACAACTTGCTTTTTTTTGTATCATAGCTACATGATAATTTGTATTAAAGCTTCTCATGAGATTTGGTTAAATTACTTTCTGTTTTAAGAAATCTTGCCATGTTTTTACTTGGACAGACATTCATGACATTTTATCCCACTTACCTCATTATATATGGATGCACAAATCACATGTTTATTTGCTTATTTTGCTTACAACATCTTTATTATGCTTAAAATTAAATTTCTTTATTTGAGAAACAAGCATTTAAGTTTAAATGAATGTTGCACTTTTGAAATATTAACATATTTAAAACAACTCAAATTGTAAGTTTTGACCATCATGACCATTGTTCATGTATGTGTCTAGCTTGCATATTTCTTATTATAAAAGCAGTCATTTTGCATGTTTTGTCAATAGAGTAATGTCAATAGGGGCACTTCAACATTGTAAAAGTTATTGTAATAAGGGTTGTTCTAGAAATATAAGTTTGGGTATCAGAATTTTCCTTTTTGTTTGATCGACACATAAACCATGTCTAACTGACATGTCTTATATATATTCACCTGCCTATATAAGCCTGTTTCAGAGATTTGTAGTGTTTTTGTTACCCTTATCAAAATTGTCCACTATGGTATGTTTTGGGGGAAAAAGAATGGCATTTGGGAACCAAAAACTGTCGAGAAAACTTTAAATTTTGGAACTTTTGCATGATGTTGAAATAATTTTGCTAGGGGAAACATTTAACTTGTTTATTACCAGAGCAACCCTTCTGTGTTTTTAACATGATTGTCAACCATATACCTCATGTACTGCCTTGTTTGCTTTGCAATATCTGCTAAAATTTGCTTGCATAATATAACTCTCATGAAAGTACATCTTATTTAAAAAGAAAATTATGCTCTTTTGATAATCTAGTAATTTTATCCTTAAGGGCTGTTCCATTTGGGAAGGAGGGATGCAGTTTTTTGTCTGTTGGTGGGGGGTGTTAAAATGCATTTTGTTGTAGGTGTGTGATGTTTTTTACCTGGGATGCTAAAGGTAAAAGCAGGTCTAGCTGTTAGGTCACTCAGTCTGTCCCTTTATACAAAGTCATGTTATGTGTAACTGTTTTGTGTAATCTAAATCTCAAAAACCCCTTGGAATTTTTTGAAATTTTTACACAGTGATAACACTGAAGAGGTTTCACTTCAAGTCCCCTTTTGGAATCATTTTATTTTATTTTGGTGGGGGTCCCTTTAATGGAACAGTCCTTAGTAGAAACATATAAAAATAAACATGGTTAAATAACATTTTTAAACATACGATGTACTTTCATTATAATACAAGTCTTATTCCAGAAAAGTATATCCTCAGGGTTGGAACGAGATAAAGCGTTGTCAAGAATAGGGGTTGTGCTATTTTGAGTATACTTACGTTTCTATTTTATTCGTGGGATAAAGATTTCGTGGTTTTGGTGGGTGAACCGCAGAATAAGGATCTGTCAAACCTTTATATTGATGCCTTCAAGCATGATATGCAAACCGCAAAATAGAAATTCCAATGAGACGTCTTTTATTTTTGGCCAGCAAGGGGATGAAATTAAACAAGTTTTGTCATTCAATTTTAAAATCATACTACATTTTTCATGTTTTTTGTACATATCTGGGGACAAAATATTTTCCTTTCGAATCCTTTTAACAGTAACATTGATACATGTGTATACATGTATTTATAGTGTAGCATAGACATAATCAATCCATACTGAGAGATGTATTTTCTGGAAAACACCCTTTAAAAACACATAAGCATGATAAGTGTAGCATAGTGCTAACAAAATGCAATCATTTTATCTAGCAAAATAAAAATGAAGCATGATAACTCGTATTCCAGTGGGGAGTGGCAGTGCACCCTGTGTAAGACGGAGGCCGACATTGTCCTGAAGGAGAAAGAGAACAAAGACGTATCGTACATTCCTGGAACCAAAAGAAAAGCACCGACTGGGCTGTCAGATAAAGAAAGAAAGGTATAATTACCAGGGTGAAATTTGTAGAAAAAGTAACCATTCCTGAATTAAAATTCTTCCTGTTTTACAGCCAGTCAAATTTTCATGAATTTTAGCCAGCCCTGCCAAAAAGCTGGCGGTCGGGCTTTTATTTCAAATTCTGTAGTTACACATGCATGCAGTTGGTTTGTTGGTTGTGATTTGGTTTTACGAGCTCACGGTTACACACAAAAACATAAATTAAGAAGCAAAGAATACCAAAGAGGCTGGAAAAAAATCTTAAAGTAAAAACAGATTGACAAAACTAGGATTCACTGACAACACCAGGACAAAGGCACAAAACTTAACAGGAACTATCTGTACAATTCAGTCCAAGTACTGAAGTGGTCATGAAGAATGAAAGGTTAATTAAGGTTTACTAAGTTTTAGATCTGTTTAACTTTAACATGTTTAATGTTCCAAGTTTTACATCTGTTTAATGTTAAAATTTGTCACATTTATTATGTCGCCTGCAACGTGTTGCAGATGCAGAAGTGACATACATATATAGGGGTTACTTTGGCACCATCCGTCGTCCTGCGGCGTCACAAAAATTTCCGTCACAGTTTTCTGGACAACTACATGTCACAATCTCTTGATATTTGGTATGTAGCTTCCTCCTATGGTACTATAAGGTGTTCAGCAATTTTCGGTAACTCATCTATTTTCTGTTTACTACCAAATATTTTAAGATGCAGGCGACAGACATCTTCCATGGAAGACAGCCATTCTAGTTTCTTACAAATACTGTTAAAGGGGAAAATTTGCAAGATTTTTTTTTTTTGAATTTTGCATCATCTATAATATTTGCAAAAAAATATCACAATACAAACATGACAAATATTGATATCCTTATTAAATACAAAAGAATACAGTCAGTACATATGATTGATCAGAAACTTTGCTAAAATTCAGTGTTAAACACATTTCAAAACATAAAAATAAGATATTTAAACCAAAAGAAAAAAATTCCTTTTATATGTAGTATGATTAACAAACCTGTTTAACATGCTTTATTTCAGACTTGAGAGGATCTTTCTAGAGTTGTACAAACATGAGAAAAGTACATAATTGTATGTTGTATAATTTCAGACTTGTGAGAGAATCTTACTCGAGTTGTACACATGAGAAAAGTATCAATAACTGTTTGTCATGTATGTTGTATAATTTCAGACTTGTGAGAGTCTTGCTTGAGTTGTACACACATGTGAAGAGTATCAATAATTGTATGTCATGTATGTTGTATAATTTCAGACTTGTGAGAGAATCTTGCTGGAGTTGTACACACATGAGAAAAGTATCAATAATTGTATGTCATGTATGTTGTATAATTTCAGACTTGTGAGAGAGTCTTGCTGGAGTTGTACACACATGAGAAAAGTATCAATAATTGTATGTCATGTATGTTGTATAATTTCAGACTTGTGAGAGAATCTTGCTGGAGTTGTACACACATGAGAAAAGTACAGTATTCCATGAGCCTGTTAGTAAGGCGGTAAGTAAAATTGAGTACAATCGTCAAAAGTCCATCATTGACTTCAATCATATATTCTTTTAAAATTTTTAAAAATAGGGTCGAGGTGTAATGTAACATCCTGCAGTTGGTTTTCCGTTTCCATCCTTGCATAGTTTTCAGACCTTGTCAGGTTTTCAGACCCTTGGAATGGTTGTGGGACAAAGAATGACATGTCAATTGAAGCATAAAACCTACTCAAAGTGGTCTGCCAACAAAATAAAGACAAAGGCAGCAGATTTTTTGGGGGGACTTTTCCAGGAAAAAATGTACTAGGGGGTTAGAACTCGCCTCTTACAATTTAGGTTACCAACACAAGAATTTTTATAATCTTTTTAACATCTTTTAAGCATTGAGAAATCTGTTTAAGGAGGCTGGGGGTTCTTAATCGGAGCATCTTTTTCAGTTATCTTGCAAATTTTTAGCCTATATTTGAGTTTTAAAGACTAGTTACAGCATAAATAATGTAAAATTTATTTCTTTATTATATTTTATTAATAAAAAAATTACAAGATAAACTATTCAAAAGATATTGAGCTTTTTCTTAAAAAATCTGATTTCAGGGGAGATAATTTGTGGGAAAATGCCCGACTAATTTTTACAAAGAAATGTATTAGAAAATTAGTTTTCCTTAATTTTTGTCTCGCCTGCGAAGCAGAGCGGGACATAGGTGTTACTTTACCGGCGGCGGCGACGGCGGCGGCGGCGACGGCGGCGTTAACTTTTTGGAAAAGTTTTATGAGCACCTCCATATCTCAAGAACTATAGGTCCTAGGTTGATGAAACTTGGTATGCATATGCCCCAGTAGTAGCTTACCACAGTTGCATCCCCATCTTTTGACCTTGACCTTGATTTTCCGGTTGAGTGACTTTGACAATTTTCAATACATATAATAGCAATGAAAAAGTTTTGCGAGCACCTCCATATCTCAAGAACTATAGGTCCTAGGTTGATGAAACTTGGTATGCATATGCCCCAGTAGTAGCTTAGCTCAGTTGCATCCCCATCTTTTGACCTTGACCTTGATTTTCCGGTTGAGTGACTTTGACAATTTTCAATACATATAATAGCAATGGAAAAGTTTTGCGAGCACCTCCATATCTCAAGAACTATAGGTCCTAGGTTGATGAAACTTGGTATGCATATGCCCCAGTAGTAGCTCAGCACAGTTGCATCCCCATCTTGGTATACATATGCCTCAGTAGTAGCTTAGCACAGTTGCATCCCCATCTTTTGACCTTGAACTTGATTTTCCGGTTGAGTGACTTTGATTATTTTTATTGCATATATTTGCAATGTTTAAGTTCTATAAACATCTTTTGATCTCAGAAACTGAAAATCCATGTAAATTCAAAATATAGTGGAAGTAAGAAAGAATATTTGTTTCTGATGGTGCCGGCAGGCGAGACATACTTTAGTGTTAACTCTTGTTTTAAAAAGGAGTACCGTGACCCCATGTTTTTATCATAGAAATCAAAAGTATATCCCAATTTTGATATTTTACAAAAATTTGTAGAAGTTTCTATGTCAGGTTTTAAAAATATATGCATTTTGAGAATTTTTTCTAT
This sequence comes from Arcuatula senhousia, assembly GCA_963971305.1. Taxonomy (NCBI): domain Eukaryota; kingdom Metazoa; phylum Mollusca; class Bivalvia; order Mytilida; family Mytilidae; genus Arcuatula; species Arcuatula senhousia. The sequence goes on from OZ020313.1 coordinate 11,443,542, forward strand.
ACAATCTATACAAATTTCTTAAGATTGAAACCCAATTATTTCCGAAAAAAAGCACTGTGATCTATTGATTTTATTTTATATTTTCAATGCTCATACTAACATGTATGTCAATTTACTATAAAAGTTTGAAAAAGATCTTATGTCAAATTTCTAGACCCCCCAGCCTCCTTAATCCATCACCAATGCAAGGAAGTGAAAATTGAAGAGAGTTCTGACCTCCTTGGACATTCTTTCCTGGAAAAGCCCTTACCTGCAGTTCTTTTCAACCCATGAAATTATCCAAAATTTCCAGCTGACCTACAGTTCTTACTATTAAAGCCTTAATATCCCACCTGGCTCTATAAAACAGAGTTTACATTACCTAGTCATGTTAAAGATTCTAAGGCAAATTTAAGAAAACAAAAGTCAAGTTTCAAATAAAGTTTAACCTGTTTAAATCCCACATTTGGCCCAAATATTTGTAATATTCATTATATTGCAAATAACTGATTTAAGGGCTATTCCAAAAAAAAAAAATAAGGTACTTGATATATATTTTAAAAAAGGTGATCGAATTTTTGAAAAATCTTAACTATACTGTACAACATACATTCTTTCGCAAAATTGCCTGTCATTGGGCTTTGGGAAAAAAATACCTTCTAACAACCCATAAAATTTAATTCTGGAATAGCCAAAGTAAAATTTTAGATTGTTAACAAGTTTTCTGATCATGGGAATTCCAAAAAATATTAATAGACAAAATATTTGAAAAAAAGAATTTTACATTGAGGCCATTTTAAAAAAAACTTCCTCAGATTCTATACCCTCCCGCCCCGCCCAGAATTTTTCAGCCCGCTCAAAAAAAAATTATTTTGATTTTTGGGGAAATTTTAACTTTTTGGACAATTTTCTTAAAAATGGCAGAATATTTTATCAAAATGGATAAAAGATAGAAAATAGAATTAGTCTGCCCTCCCCATTTTCTTAAGAAAGGATGGGTTGCGATAAGGCCCTATTTTGGCCGATCTGTAGGCGAAAAATAAAAAGTATTTCATAGCCTCTTACTTTTTACCTTATTTTGTAGCAAAATGATTGTACTGTTGTGAAAGACTACTTTTAAATCCTATTGCATTAACACGGCTAGGAAAATCGTGTTCAAAATTGACCCATTTTGAATCAGGGTTCCCACGCCATCCTTGAATTCAAGGAAACCTGGAAAAGTCCTTGAATTTCATTTCAATGTTCAAAAACCTGGAAAAATCCTTGAATTTTATCAAATATCCTTGAAAAACCTTTGAATTTTGCAATATGCAGATTTGTTGACCGTTTGATAAAAAAAAGAGGAAAAATATTGGATTTTTAAAATTTTTGCACACTTAAAGAATCCTTGAAAATTACCTCAATACCCTTGAAAAGTCCTTGAAAAACCCTTGAATTTTGTGTCCAAAAAATAGTGGGAACCCTGTTTGAATGAAAATTTCATCTTGATTAAAAAGAAATTTCAAGGTAGGGCTTCAATAAAGTGAACTTTTATGTTTATATAGTTGAAGCCAGTGTTAACAATTCTATAAAAGGTTCATTATACATATACAACACTTTTAAGAACAATTTTTAATTTGAAATGAACGCTAATCTCAAGAAAAACGAGGAAAACGGAGAGATTTTGCACAATTTTTAACTACTGATAACAAGTTCAAAAATTATAGTCTTTTTAAATTTTCAGTATGTCTTGCACGCGGAACCAGCTTGAAACTTTCACAAAAGATGTGTTTTAGTAAAACAAGTTTTTGAATAAAATATGGAGCTGGTTCCGCGTGCAAGGCTATACTTTCGGGAAGGATATATATCACTCATTTGCGCCACTTTCCCATAGGCTCAATGTTAAAATCATTTGTGGTGGTTCATTTCAAGCCCCATTTAATAAAAAATAAAAAAGTTTTTAAACCACAGACGTTTTTTTTCAAATAATAGAAATATTAACCTTTCGAACAAAACATTTTATGAAAGAATTTACTTAATTTTATTTTTGAATTTCGCGGTGGGCTGAAAACGGGTCTTATCGCAACCCATCCTTTGGGTGATGATCTAAGATATCTATTATTATGGCCTTATCTGCTGTTTTACTAATTAAAATGCTCATTTATTGAAGAAGAAAAAAATTACTCCATAGAACATGTTTTAGAATTTGTCTTAAGTTTGTGAACAACATAGGCATGATAAGGATTATGGAATAACACATTGGTTTATATACAACATTGCCCCTGTTTATCTCCCCTCTCAAAAAGTAATGGAAAATATTTCTTGTTGAAAAGTCAGTATTATTTTTGTTCCAAAAGTTTGGGACCTGGGTGGTCAAGTGGCCTAAGGCACTGATTTAAATACCACACTTTTGATGACTCGCATATCACCTCTCAGGTAGTGTTCGAGTCCTGTTTGTAATTAACAAAAAAGGGACTTCCCCATCTGTATGCGATATGGTTTGTCAGTAACTTACATAAGGTCTGTGGTTTTCTTTGGGTACTCTGGTTTCCTCCAACCATCAAAACTGACCGTCCTATATGATGGCCCAGGTGCATTGTAAAAGGGTGTTAAACCCTAACACACACACTCCAAAAGTTTTATTAATGAAAATTAAGGAACATTTAATGAAAGCTAATTCAGTGCATGATGTTGAATTTGTATGAACAGATAAATAAATTTATTGGTTTGTAATTATTTTATTATTCGGTTCCTGAAATGGTGCTGCACATTTTATAATGAAAAAAAATGGACATAATAAAATAAAAATAAAATATTTTTTTTTATATCAAAAATAAGTCCATTGTTTATATATATTTTTTCACATACACTTGCAGGTATAGAATTTGCATTTGGTAGGTTAAATATTAAAAACTTTTAAATTTACTTCAACTTGTAGGAAATTGATATATTTCGTCTGAAAAAACTCAAATGGAATCGCTTGTTGGTGAGCTTTCTTTGTGATGAATGCATCACAAGTGCATGTAAAATGAGGGAAACATAGCTTCTGCTTTAATTTTTTGGCTGGATTTTACGGATTTGAGAACGACAGGCAGGCAGATGGGGAAATAGGTTTGGTAACAGTTTTCTCAGCAACTACCAACCATAGCCTCTTGATATCTAGTATGAAGCATCGACAAGCTGGGGTGAAATACTTTGGAATTCGATTCTTGGTCTGTTGGGCATCTACTTCCTTTTAAGGAAATCTTTCCATTTTGGACTGACTACATTTTTTTGTTATTTAGGGAATGAGGTTCTTTGAAAAAGTCTACTATCATTTTGTTTTCGTTTTTTTTTTCAGTGCGTTGTATGAATAATGCAGTTATATGTTACAGTTATTTTATATGCATGATAAGGGAAATAAAACTTTTATAATACATTTTTGAACCTGATTAAAGATGGGTCACAATACCAGTTATTTTTGGTAGCACATGTGATGTAACATGCATTTTTATAGATGACCAAAAACTTAGTAAAATATTACATGTAACATGTAACATGTGTAAGAATATAAAAATTGTACATGTAAAAGAATTTTGTTATGAAATTATACTATTTAAAAAGAAAATTAATTCATTCAGTTTTTGGCCAGACTATTTCTGACCAGCTATAAGATTTGTGCAAGCTTCTAATCAAAGGCATTATCAAGTTTGCATAAATGAATTTGAGGCAATTTCTAAATAGAATACATGTGCATGTACAATAGACAATAATGAGATGTGGAATAAGTGCACGCAGCACAACCTACATAAACAAATGGCAATCTAAAAAATCTGGAATGGAAGATCGCCAACAGTCTTCAGTACGACCAGTGGTTGTGCTGACCGTCATTCTTTGGCCTGAGACTAAATGCACAATTCACAAGAATTAATGCCAATTTCCAAATTTATGCACAAATTTGATGTTTAATACTCTTTTCAGGTCCCTAACTACTACAAGATCATAACCAACCCCATTGATTTCTCCAAGATCAAGTCAAAACTTCACCGACAGAACTTTGATCACTATCATACAGTGGAGGACTTCATTGCGGATGTAAAACTGGTCTTCCAGAACTGTGCCACCTATAATGCTGTTAGTATTTGTAAATTTATGGACGGTTCAAAGTAGACGAAATTCTTATTAATTAGGGCTATTTCACATAAACATACATTGTATATGATACCTAGGAAAGGCACTTTTGAATTTTACCAATCATGGATAGAAGCAAATTTTTAAAAAACTCTGTTTGATATTGATACATGTTTTATATGCAAGTGTCATGAAAAAAAAACACCAACCCATAGGTAATTATAAAAAGTGCCTTCCCTGGATACCTCATATGTTTTAATGGAACAGCCCTTATGTAATTGAGCTATCTGTGTTGTCAATTAATTTATGAACAAAATCAACATTATTTGATATTCAATTGTCCCCCGCCGCAACGCGGAGCAGGAACATAGAAATGCCGGGCGTCCATCCGTCACACTTTTTGTAAGCGCTCTCAAGGCTACAAATTTTGTCAGATTTTCTTGAAATTTAAACCAAATGTTTATATTACTAATACCTTGGTCAAGTTCAAAAATCAGCATTTTTTGATAATTTTTTTAGGAGTTATATATGGGACTTTGACCATAAAAAAGACTGGGGTTTTTTTTTGGCAAAACAGACCTTGTAAGCGCTCTTATCCCTACAGATGTTGACATATTTTCATGAAATTTATACCAAATGTTTAAGCCACTAATACCTTGGTTAAGTTCGAAAATGAGTATTTTTCGATAATTTTTGTAGGAGTTATGGGACTTTGACCATAAAAGCGACTGGTTTTTATTTTGCAAAACAGACCTTGTAAACGCTCTCATCCCTACAGATGTTGATGGATTTTCAAGAAATTTGTACTAAATGTTTATATCACTACTACCTTGCAATTGGACAAGTTCGACAATCAGCATTTTCTTGATATTTTTTATAGGGGTTATGGGACTTTGACCAGCAATCTCATCCCTACAGTTGTTGACAGATTTTCATGAAATTTATACCAAATATTATTTTCACTAATTCCTTGGTCAAGTTTGAAAATCGGCGTTTTTTGATAATTTTTGTAGGAGTTATGGGACTTTGACCATAAAAATGACTCTGTTTTTTTGCAAAACAGACCTTGTAAGTGCTCTCATCCCTACATATGTTGACAGATTTTCATGAAATTAATACAAAATGTTTATATCACTAATTTCTTGGTCAAGTTTGAAAATCAGCATTTTTCGTTCGATAATTTGTGTAGGAGTTAAGGGACTTTGACCATAAAAACGACTCTGCTTTTTAGCAAAACAGACCTTGTAAGTGCTCTCATCCCTACAAATGTTGACATATTTTCATGAAATTTATACCAAACGTTAAAGCCACTAATACCTTGGTCAAGTTAAAAAAAGACATTGTCAACCTCGGCTGTGCCTCTGTTGACAATGATTTTCTCAGGGTATCAATCTACTCAATCACCCTCTCAGCTATATGTTGTTTATATAATATCATTCAGTCAGGGATTTGAAATAAATTTGCTTTAAGGGTAAATTCATTTTAATCGTGTTTTCCAGTTTTACTGTAACTGTTTTGGGTTGCATATAAAATGGTTATAATCTTGAAATTTTACAAGTTCAAATACAATTTTTCTGACCAGGGTTATAGGAATATCTCAACATTAATTAAGAATTTTTAATTAAGGCTAATTTAGAAATATAAATGAAAATTATATGTAAAAATTGCTAACTTACAAAACATGCCATGTTGGCCAGTCTTAGATTTTGAAGATTGGTTAATTTTCCCGTTTGTTGTTTATTACACATGTAAACCATTAAAAAACTAAAATTATTTGTAATTTATGCACAAAAAGGTTAATTATAGAGCAAAAATACCAAAGTGACAATCTTTAATTCTTAAAAAAATGTATGAATATTATCAATATTACTGCATGTTCCATTACAATACATTTAAAATTTTGAATCAACTTCTATCTAAAATCTTGCATAGAATAAATTTGTACAACGCGTCGGGTGTGCTATAGCAAGCAGGAACTGCTTACTCTTCCAGAGCATCTGAGTTCACTCTTGTTTCGTTTGGAGTTTGTGTTGTTGATTGATATTCAGTATTTTGTGTTCCCATGTTTTACATGTTGTCTGTTTTTGTCCCGTTCTTGTTAGTGTTTACTGGTTTTGTCTCTGCCCTTTCAGACTTTTGACATTCGGACACCCCATTGGTACCTCTGCTTCTTTAACTACTTTGATTTAAAATCTTGCAAGGTTTTACTTCTTTGAATTTAAAAATATTTATGTTCTTGTTTTATTATTCAAACAGGCACAGTCTGAGATTGGTATAGCTGGCAAGATTGTCGAAGAAGAATTTGAAAAACTGGTGCAGAAATATCTACCGTGTTACATGGACTCGTACAAAGACATTGTCTACCGACAGCCGAGCCCAGCTAGTGACTCGGAAGGATCAAAATCAAAGAAGCCAAAGTCTAACGAAAGTGAACAAAACACCAGCTCTGTCCATATACACTGATCTTTAGATTAATGTTCTAGATATTAACCTTATTGAAGAAGATGATGCAAATATTTTTATCATAAAGGATTTTTTTTTATGAATACATGTACTTTTTTATTGACATGTAATATTGTAGATGAATAGGATATGTTTTATTTTTAACTTTGAAAGATTTGTCACAGTTAATTTGTATGCATGCTTATTTGAATGGCTGAAAACAACCACAGCTATATCAAAGTTTATGCCAGACATTATCATAACTTTGTAAATAAATGCATGAAATAAATCTTACTATTTATACAAACATCAGAAGACAATTGTGATTGTAAGCAATTATTTAGAAAAAAATGATATATAAATATTTTTTTTGGCATTGGAAATCTGTTTTTAAAATTTCTCTGGTTAAATTTTAAAATTTCAGTCCCAGGTTTTGAACATGTCAGTTTAGATTTTACATGGATGTGTCTTAAACCATCATCCTTATTTCCATAGATTTTTACATGACACCTCTTATGGGGCATAGATATTGGTTTTAAGAATGCTTGCTAGTCATGTTATGGGATTTTTGTCTGTTTTCAGAATCCTCTGGTTTTTACCATCAAATAAGGTTAAAGTTTTTGCCCACGAACCCCCTATTTTCTTTTTATCAATGTCTTTAATATGTCATAAAGCAGTGGTAAACAAAGTTTTATTAAATCCTATTTATTCTGTCATGGTTTTAGGGTTTTAACAGCTAAATAGTGCTTATGCTAAACCTATGAAAAAGTCAGAGAAAACCTTTTCCCGCCAAAACTTTAAAGTTAATTATCTTGAAAACGAGGTCACAAACTTGTCAAAGTTTTTGCTTATTTTATAGCTTTAATTTTTATCTTTTCATCTAAGGCTTTGAATTCGAAACTTATTTTTTTTCAATAATAGTAGCAAACATCCTCAAGGTAGATTTTCACAAACATTAACCTACATTGTTTTTTTTTATAAAACTTGATTGCTATTTATAAATATTTTTTTTATTATTAGAACAAATATGTTATGTTGACACGCCTACTATATCTTGTACAGTGTGTAAATCTGAAAAACATGTCCAAAGTATAAAAAAAAAATGGTCACTGTTCTTATTCTGTGAAAATTGTGTACAGTTAAAAGTTAAGTGATTTTTTTCTTGTTCATTTTTAGAAACATTAAAGAGTCAAGATATTAAATAGAGAAAATAGTAAATAAAAACATGTATATGACAATTTTCATATCAAGATCAATTGCAATTGTTTTATTTTATTTTAAAGTAGATTCTTTTAGGTCAGTAGATATTCACAATTAAATTATTGAAATGATAGTTTTAACAATCATTTATGAACAATCACGAAGTTTTAATATTGCAATACAGAATTGTTGAATGAAACAAATTTCAATTACTTATTGTAATGCCAAAATTGCTTCTTTTTTAGTCTATCTGTTTTAGACCATCTACATGTACTTTTACTGCCAGAGCCAAAATAGTTTGAATCAATTTTATTGTACCGCAACTCCTTAAACTGATTTAAATACAGTAGATTGCAATGGAATCGAGTATCAAGAGTGTAAGTGGGATCAAAATTATCAAATCATTTTTATTTCGCCTACAGCATGTTGCCAAGCGACATACGGGGGTCACTTTGACACTATCCATCCTCCAGAGTTCTCAAAAAAATTCTGTCACATTTTTGGGCAACTACATGACACAGCTTCTTGGTATTTGGCATTTGGCTTCCTCCTATAGTACTTTATTGTGTAAAACAATTTTATCGCTGTAACTTCTCTACTTCTTGTTTACCAAATATTTGAAATTGCAGGTGACATTCTTCTTCAATGGAAGACTGCCATTCTAGTACATGTATGTACATAAAATAGTACATTTTGGTGCAGTTTTGATTCATGTGTTTTTCATGTAGAAGTAACATTTTATATGTAGCCATAATAATGATTTGTTTTTCATAAATGTACATGAGATTTGTAAATTTACAATCACCATGATAAAAAATAAAAGAATAAAATATTTTAAAACCTAAAGTGTTGATCTTTCCCTTTTATCACCTTATAAGTCTTTGCTAACATGACTAAAATCCTTCCATCCTTGACATATAGGTTAATAATCTTGGCTAAATTAACATAGGTCAAGATGATCTTGCCTAATTGTATCCTCCACTGTTCAGTAGATTTTCTCTAGGGGCCTTTCCGTCCTCATACTATTGTTGTCTGTATGATACTCTTATAAACTTTTGTCTCCCTGACGAAACTTGCGAAAGGCAAGACATAGGTAGTACTTTCGGACAGCTGTGGCAGCGTCATAAACTTTTAAGCTCACCTGACCCGAAGGGTCATGTGAGCTATTGCCATCACTTTGCGTCCGTCGTCCGTCAGTCGTCCGTTAGCTTTTTTCAAACATCTTCTTCTCTGAAAATGCTTGGCCAATTGCAGTCAAACTTGATATGGTTGTTCCTTAGGGTATTGTGCAAAAAGTTTGCGTTGGGATTTTTGATACGTCAAAAAACATGGCCGCCGTTACTAAAAATAGAACAAGGGGGTCAAATATAGTTTTTTGCAAATAACTCAAGAACGGTCACAGATATCAAAATTCTGGCTAGGATAAAAGTGATCAGCACCTCAAGATCTACCTGCCCAGAAATTTTCAAAAAGACCCAACAACCGATGTAGGAGTTATTGCCCTTTTTCTGGATTTTTTCAAAATTTTGCACTTATTTAACCCTATATCTTGAAAACTGTACAAGATATTTTAATAATTCAAATTGCATATGATTAAGCACGTCAAGATCTACGTTTCATATAATTAGGTCAAAGCTGTAGAACCATTTCTTTTAGGAGTTATGGCCCTTAAAGCGTCAAAATTTACCATTTTTCATTACTTTTCCCCTAAATTTCAAAGATGAACTAGTCTGACACCATACATCCAACTTCAACCAAACTTGGCACAGTTGCTTAATAGCATAATTGCTACTATTCTATTGTTCGGATTTTTGATTCATCAAAAAATATGGCCGCCATGGCTAAAAATAGAACATAGGGGGAAATTGCAGTTTTTTGCTAATTACTCAAAAATTGTTACAGATATCAAAATTCTGATGGAGACCAAAGTGATCAGCATCTCAAGATCTACCTGCTCTGAAATTTTCAAGAAGATCCAACAATTGACATAGGAGTTATTGCCCTTTTTCTGGATTTTTTGAAAATTTTGCACTTATTTAGCCCTATATCTTGAAAACTATACAAGATATTTTAAAAAATTCAAATTGCATATGATTAAGCACGTCAAGATCTACATTTTATGTAAATAGGTCAAAGCTGTAGAACCATTTCTTTTAGGAGTTATGGCCCTTAAAGCGTCAAAATTTACCATTTTCCATTGTTTAGTAGCTTATCTGCTACAACTCTATTGTCAGATTTTTGTCTCGCCTGCGAAGCAGAGCGGGACATAGGTGTTACTTTACCGGCGGCGGCGGCGACGGCGGCGTTAACTTTTTGGAAAAGTTTAATGAGCACCTCCATATCTCAAGAACTATAGGTCCTGGGTTGATGAAACTTGGTATGCATATGCCCCAGTAGTAGCTTACCACAGTTGCATCCCCATCTATTGACCTTGACCTTGATTTTCCGGTTGAGTGACTTTGACAATTTTCAATACATATAATAGCAATGAAAAAGTTTTGCGAGCACCTCCATATCTCAAGAACTATAGGTCCTAGGTTGATGAAACTTGGTATGCATATGCCCCAGTAGTAGCTTAGCTCAGTTGCATCCCCATCTTTTGACCTTGACCTTGATTTTCCGGTTGAGTGACTTTGACAATTTTCAATACATATAATAGCAATGGAAAAGTTTTGCGAGCACCTCCATATCTCAAGAACCATAGGTCCTAGGTTGATGAAACTTGGTATGCATATGCCCCAGTAGTAGCTTACCACAGTTGCATCCCCATCTTTTGACCTTGACCTTGATTTTTCGGTTGAGTGACTTTGACAATTTTCAATACATATAATAGCAATGGAAAAGTTTTGTGAGCACCTCCATATCTCAAGAACTATAGGTCCTAGATTGATGAAACTTGGTATACATATGCTCCAGTAGTAGCTTAGCACAGCTGAATCCCCATCTTTTGACCTTGACCTTGATTTTCCGGTTGAGTGACTGATTATTTTTATTGCATATATTTGCAATGTTTAAGTTCTATAAACATCTTTGATCTCAGAAACTGAAAATCCATGTAAATTCAAAATATAGTGGAAGTAAGAAAGAATAATTGTTTCTGATGGTGCCGGCAGGCGAGACATACTTTAGTGTTAACTCTTGTTTATTCGTAAAAAAACAAGGCCACCATGGCTAAAAAAAGAACCTAGGGATAAATTGCATTTTTTTGCTAATAACTCAAATATGGTTTCAGATATCAAAATTGTGTAAGAATCTAAAGTGATCAGCATGTTAAGATTTACCTGTCCTGAAATTTCAAAAAAGATCTGACTGCTGATGTGGGAGTTATAATGTTCTTTTTCCTAATTTTCGCCAAATTTGCACTTGTTAAGCCCAATATCTTAAAATCTAACCAAGATATTTCAGAAATTTAAATCGCATATGGTTAAGCACAATAATATCTACAAATATATGTATCTGTGTAAAGCAGGTGAGCGATTCCAGGGGCGTAGCTAGGCAGAAATGAAGTATACGCAAACCTACGGCGAGGGGTCTGGGGGCCGCTTAAGGCCCCCAGTGGGTCCAGGGCAAAGCCCTGGTAGGGGGTCCAGGGGGGCGAGGCCCCCCGGAAGCTCCTTGGATTTAGCAAAAACGAAGGCTAAAATCGTTGTTTTCCGTGATAAGGAACCGACCATTTAACTTGAAAGGTGGGCCTTGGTTATTCCTAAAAAATATTTTGAGTACAAAAAATATTCTGTCAGCTGAAGTTTTTAGGGAAAAAAACTCTGCAAAAGGTTTGCTGATATATTTAATAATGCTTATTATGAAAAAAAAAATTGTCATGCCAACATTGAAGGCGGTTGGTTGTTTTACATTGCCGCTTACTAAATATGCAGGTTGTGTCGTATACACTTACTCAAAATCTCATCTTCTATTTGAAAATAAATAAAAAGTTTTTCCTTGCGCGAGAACGAAATCTGATTAGAAAAAAACAATGCCTCCTTCCTACAAGTTGCATGGTCGGTCCCTAAATACAGACTTAAATCGAAAATGTTACTCAGTCTTATTCCTAGCTGTAGCTGTGTTCTGTCCTTACGGAATTCTGTGATCTGTTATGGCACTTTAATCATAGAATATTTATAGGAAACATCATGTGATCCTTATACTGAAAATACGGGAGCCATGACTTCGTCTTGGTGTTATGGATTTTGAAATTTTTATGCCCCTTTAATACTTAATAAAAATGGAAAACTGCACACACAAAAACATGTAAGAACCACTTGCACCCCTAAGATAAAGCAGACAAACTTTCAACATGGGACGTGCACAGCTATATTAAGTTACAAAGATTGTGTAAACTGGGTTGCACGAAAATCCATGTGTATGAGTTGAGGATTAGGAAACGGTATACCCCGAGATATTAGGTGGAATGCTAACGGGCGTGCGTACACAGTACAATGATTCACCCTATCAAAAGTAGTTACATAAACACTTAAAACTCTAGTTTAAGTCTTTTTTTATTTTGGAAACGAAAAGTGTGCATTGACAGTTATTATTACTTACATGACATAGGTGGGTTAAATTTTTTTTATATTTTTTGTCAACAATTCTGTAGGGGGTGATAGTGGCCAGTGAAGAAAGGGTGAACAGCAACGATGTCTTGCTAAATTTGATTTAAAAAAAGTATTTTTTTATTTTTGCTGATTTGACCATGTGTACGCAACTGCGTTTTTGCGTACGGGTTGCTACGCGCCTGGATTCAGGCTCTTGTGAGCCTCTTGTTTGTATTACTTTTGTGGAAAATGAATAATATGAAAATTTTAATAGCTAGGCATCTGATATTTAGTGTACAGACAATTAAGGTTGTGGTTTACTCAACTGGCACCATGTTGTGTGACCCTGACCCCATTTTCACACTTCAACAAATCTGTAAATTTAGGGGTTGTTTTTTTTTCAAGTCATAAACTTATTTGTAAGACCTCTTTGGAAAGTTAATTACATGAACAATATAATAACTAGGCATCTGATATTAGGTGTACAGACAATTAGGGTTGTGGTTTATGCAACTGACACCATGTCCTGTCACCCTGACCCCTTTTTCATGCTTCAAGAACTCTGTGAACTTTGGTTTTGTTTTGAATCTTAAACTTCTTTGTAAGACTTAATCGTATTTGTGGAAAATGAATTACTTGAAAAGTGTTATACCTAGGCATCTGATATACTTGGGGTTGTGGTGTACTAAAGCCCTAGATAGATTGTGAATGAGTTTCATAGTGGTGCCGACAGGTGAGACATACTTTAAGTGGCCACTCTTGTTTAAAGTATGTCCTTCCCAGGAAAATTGCCTCATTTTTGTCTTGCCTGCGACTAATAGTGGCAGAAGCGAGACATAGGTATTACTTTCCCGGGACATTAACTTTTTAGCTCACCTGGCCAAAGGCCATGTGAGCTTATGTCATCACTATGCGTCCGTCGTCGTCCGTTAACAATCTTCTCCTCTGAAACTAATAAACCAATTTAAGTGAATCTTTGCAGGAATGATAAATGACATGTTGGAAACAAATTATTCTCATTTTAAAATGATTCGATACAAAACATGGCTGCTGTTACTAAAATAGAACATAGGGTTGGCTTAAAACTCAGCAACCATAACAGATAGAAAAAATCCGAAGGATCTTAGGCTCTTCAGAATCAAAAACTCTACAAACTAGACGATATTGAGATGTGGAATAAGTGTACGCGACACAACAAACATAAACAAACAGCAATTCAAAAAATCACAACGGAAAACAGCAAGCAGTCTTCAACATGACCATAGGTCACTGTTTACCGTCTTGCATTGGCACAAGACTTATAATACAATACAAAAGTTTCAAAACCAATCCCTAAATCATCAACGAAAGACCCAATTCTTGACATAAAACAGTAAACACAGAATGACATGGACAAACAAAGGCTTTGGCAACATATAAAATGTGGCGGGGTTAAATTAATTTTTTGGATCCAACCTTCCCCCTATTGATAAGCTTGCACAAAGCATACATATTAAACACACTGTAAAACTCAATCGACAAAAGTTCCAGTGACTGTGATCTAAGGTCTTTTTTCAGGCTGAACTTTAACTTCTTTGTTAGACTTTAAAAAAATTGTGGAAAATGAATCTCTTTAAAAGTGCAAGTCATCTGATATTTGGTATACAGAAAGTTCAGGTTATGGTCCACGCAACTGTCACCATGCTACATGTATGTGACCTCGACCTTAGTTTCACACTCCAGTGACTTTATAAACTTATGATTTTTTTAAGCCGTGAATGTCTTCGCAAGACTTTTGTGGAAAATGAAGTACTTAAAAAGTATTATAGCTAGGCATCTGATATTTGGTAAACAGACAGTTCAGATTATGGTCTTCGCAACTGTCACCATACCGTATGAACTTGACCCCAGTTTTACGCTCCAGTGACTTAAGTTTGTAAAATCAGGTGTTTTTTTTTCAGGCTGTAAACGTCTTTGTCAGACTTTTGTGGTAAACGAATTGGGCATCTGGTCTTTAGGATATCGATGAATTAAATCATGGTTTTAGGGTCCGTCACCATGTCATCTGACCTTGACCTCGTTTCAACACTAAATGACTGTTAAAAATTTTTTTCGTTTGTTCCTTCTTTTTGGTTAAGTCTGTTTCTCAATAACTATGGTATCTAGAATTAGTTGATTGGTCCACAGGAAAATGTCGAGAATTTATGAATGAATATTCGAATGATAGATATTCCGATGGTGCCAGCAGGCGAGACATACTTTAGTGTTAACTCTTGTTTGTCATACTCCTTTCTGGGAAAGTGGAATGTTTTGCTTTCTGCAGGTTATTGATACGATGGGTTTCTTTGGCATAACTTTTAAACCACTGGTTAGAATGTCATGAATCATCCGAAGCATGCAATGTGCTTATCATCACTAGGTGCACCTACTATACCAATATAGTGGATGGGGCACATGTCAGTAAAAAGGAATGGACCTTAACCATTCTTCTACAAGTGGTCATTCATGCGGAAAATATAGGTCACAGTCAGCATCCGAAGCATACATTGTGCTTAGCATCACTAGGTGCACCTACCATAATAATATAGTAGATGTGGCACATGTCAGTAGGTAGGAATGGACTTTAACCACTTTTCTTTAAGAGGCAATCCATGCGGAAAATAAAGGTCACATCCAGCATCCGAAGCATGCATTGTGCTAAGCTTAACTAGGGGCCCCTCTACTTTCGTTGATGGGGCAAAAAAATCCCCTTAACATTTTACCTACCCGATGATCATCAACTTTATGGTTGATTGATCACAGAAAAAGGGGTGTTATACTTAGTTTACATACTTCAGGCTAGGGTTATTACTTTTCCATTACTGCAGGAGGTAAAATATCACTATAACGTTTTACTCAAATGGATGAGGATTTGAACTAAAAAAATTACCATGAGGTTGCGCAAAGGGGGTTTATACAGGTTTTAGTTACTTTTTCGTGAAGAAAGTTGACCACCACGAAACTTAATGTATACAGTCACTATTCCTATATATGGTATCAGCTTCAGGGTTAAGTTATGCACATGTTGCGAGGCTTTTGGAAATTATAATTTATAAGTAAACAAATAAATAAATATAATACAAGCATTTTGAAAAATGAATATGCCAGGTATGAGTTGATCAGTTAAGTTCAGCTACATGTAGGAATATTTTGTTTTGTTTTCTTCTTTGTTCTATGTTTTTCATATTTATATAGTGTTTGGCATTTTCAATCTTTTTGGTAGAGCGCCCCACGCTAGTCTTGAATAGACGAAACGCACGCAAAGTTTATTGTATTGCCTGTAACCTGTAATGTTTATTGTTAAATGGTTGTGACCACATAAAAGACATGGGAGTACAAACATGACAAAGGAACCAACCTTTCTGAACGTCTGCCCACATATCTCAAAATCGCAACTATGACCTCCTCTTAAACTGCTTTTGCGTGTGCTTGTTTTAGCTTTACATTGACATACTCATGAAAATAAAATTCTTGATATAAAAAAATGCAAATAATTTTCGGATATCTAAAATTCCCATTTCTGATACCAAAAATGGAATTCTTGATATAAAAAAGATGTCTAAATTGTCTTAATTGATATAAAAAAAACATTTTCTGATATCAGAAAATATTTTTCATGACAAAAATTATTTATTGATATCAAAGAATTATAATTTTTGATATCAGAAAATAGTGAATATTAAATAGTAAAACGGTGCCTCATAGTATAAACTGTTTGATGAATTTTGATACCAGTTTTAGTTTTAGTCCATACTCGAAGAAATTAGATCATATAGAGATGATATGGTATGTAAATGACTTAAAACTATGTAAGGGGCCGACCATTTAACTTTAAGGTAGGTTCGTTTTTTATCAGATTTATTCTCTATTATTTTAAAGATCCTCATTGCAGAATATTTTCTCTTACATGCATGCCATGTGGCATGTACCCGGGACATGTAACCTCTGCTAGATGTAGCCTAGCCTGCCAAAATATTTCTTCATCAAAAGTGTGTGGTTTTTTTTTACAAGGATAAAACCAAAGCTTTGTGGTCGTTTCCTTAAAAGCAATTATATTTCGTTGAAACCACGTCAACTCAACACCTCAAGCTCAACCTCGTAAGGGGGGGGGGCACTTTTATACTTATGGGAGGTGCCGCTGAGATTTTGAAACCCTACGGTACCCTTTACCATGTTTACATATATTTTGAATTTGAAAATAAGTTACCTTATAATATTTTTTACTGAAAAAATCACCCTTATCCCATAAGGACCACGAGGATGTCACCTGACAATTGTTATCCAATAGAGACTTTTTAAAGCCTTAAATAGGCTGATGATTTGAGGAATAATATAGCTCTTCTCTATCTGCTTTAGTTTTCATTCTATAGAACAAAAACATGAAAAAGAGGCTCCCAGGAGCCCGAATCGCTCACCTGCACATTAGGGCCCTATATTGGGTCTTCCATCCTCGGAAACCCAGGAGTTCTTCACTCGCTTACTCATTCATCATCCCTGGGACATTAGACATGAAATACCTCGTTTTTGATATTTTATATCGAGCCTTCTGATTGTTCGCATTACACTTTTCTAATGCAATTTAAACATGTTTCTATATGAATAATTTATGAAGTTCAAGATTAAATACTGAACGTGAAACGAGCAAAATCAAATCAAATGTCCCAGGGGTGAAGAATTAATAAGCTGGGTTTCCGAGGACGGGGGTCATCTGACTATTTTAGTCCATGCAATAGAGATGTTTTTAGATTTTAAAGTAAAGTTAAGATAGCCACAGCTTTTCTTCATAAGCAATAGTTTTTATTCTACGGGACAAAAACAAAAACAAACAAAAACCCGCAATTTTTTACCTTTTTAGGCCCATAACCCCTATAAGGGTCCATCTGACAACATCG
This sequence comes from Arcuatula senhousia, assembly GCA_963971305.1. NCBI lineage: Eukaryota > Metazoa > Mollusca > Bivalvia > Mytilida > Mytilidae > Arcuatula > Arcuatula senhousia. The sequence continues at coordinate 11,460,694 of OZ020313.1, forward strand.
ACCAAATGGAGACTTTCGTAGAGCTTATGATTTTTAAGGAGCCTTAGACTCTTCTTTTTTCTATCTGTTATAGTTGCTTAGTTAAAGTCATTTATAGTGATTTTATCTTACGTTCTACTTTTGGTTACAGCGGCCACGTGCACGTTTGTATTGAGTCATTTCAAAATGAGGATCGTGTGTGTTGCCAACATGTCAAGTATCATTTTTGCATTAAGTTCGGTCTGTAGTTTCAGAGGAGAAGATTTTTTAAATTGCTAACGGACGACTGATGACGACAGACGACGACAGACGACGGACGCATAGTGATGGTAGTTATAAACTCGCATGGCTTTTAGCCAGGTTAACTTTTAAGAACCACTACACGTACTTCATGATCACTCTTTGCTTGAAAAAAAAAATCGTTTAAAGTCTGTATAAAAATTCATCAATCAGTTTAAGACGTGCTGTGCGAGCTAAAGGGTTTATTTGTATTTCGAATGTAAACACACAAAAGACAACTGAAATAAACCCAACTTAAATCGAAGACACAATATCACTTAGAACAAGGGTACAAAATGATTAGACAGGGGAAAATTATGGACGAGTACTTAAATACTCGGATATTAGTTTACAACTTCATGTCGGAGAGTCATGAATATGGGAAGCCATTCGGGCAAAAATTAACAAAAATTAAAGAAACAGACAAAAAAACTTTAAACAGACACAAAAACAGACACCAATTTAAAATAAACAGACAAAAAATACAAAAAAAAAGACGTGAAATTTTATAAACAGACAAACAAATACAAAAAACAGACATAAATTTTATTAACAGACAGACGATTATGTAAAACAGACACAAAAATACATAAACAGACATAAAAGTTTACAAACAGACAACCGTAAATAGCCAAACAGACGTTTTAAAAAACAGACCTAAAAGTGGGCGTGACGATCGGGTGTTGGTAATTCGTGAAATACGAACCCGAACTAAGGTTTCAAAACCGAAAGAATTTAATTTGAATTTGTCGCCGTTAAAATAACAATTTCAGAAAAATGTTTTCAATTTGAATGTCTATAAGTCATTATCGTAAGAAAAAAATATTTTGATTTAGTGAAAATATTTTATTTTGACACTTATTTGAAAGTAACCAGGCTGATGTCGATATGATCGATATTCAGGATCTCAGTGGAAAAAAACCCAAAGTTTATCATTTTACTCTTTAAACCTTTCAACTGAGAAAAAAAAGAGGAGGGGAATACTGTTTTACCCTTGTCCGTCCGTTCGTTCGTCCATCCGTTTGAAAAAAAGCTTCCGGTGCCGTTCTCTAAGCAAATACATGAGATAGAGGTCTGATATTTTGTATACAGCTTTATCCAATAGTGCCATATGGTGTATACCGATTTATGCTACTAGATAGTCTACTTCCTGTTTACCGAAAACTTAAGTTTTTACACATAATAGACATTAATGCAAAATTTCCGTTACAGTTTCCAAAACAACTACATGAGATAGAGGTCTGGGGCGGTGTTCTCGAAAGTATCCTAAAATTTGTCTAAAGACGCGTCCAAAGTCAAATTTTGAGACCTAGTTTGGACCATCTTTAGACCATCCTAATCTGTTTCTCGAAACTATCTTAGACGCGTCTTTTGTTAGGACGTCTCAATATAGATTTAATAATATTTTAATTGAAACAAAATTAGATAATTAACTTTTTAAAACAATATATTCACCTGAATGTACACCAAAAGGGCTATGATTTGAATGCTTAAACTAAAAGTCAACATGTAATTAGCTACTATTTTTATTTTAAAATCATAACAACGTTGTTCTAAAATAATTAAAACAACATACAGGATCATTGAAGTATGTAGAAATAAGTTCAAAGTTTAAAATCATGCATGATGCCTTGAATACAAGTTAATCGATGATTAAATATCATTAGGTGAACACATGGACAAAATATAGCGAGTTTTAGTGTATAAAATATGTAAAATGTGAGATTGGATGGTCTAAAGACATCAAATTTGGTGTCTTAGTTTTTGTCCTTAAAAGAGAAAAAAGTTTAAAATAGGACTGCTTCAAGAACACGACTTGAGACTATGACGAGTCTTTAGATGGTCTATAGACACGTCTTAGTCCTAAGATAGCTTCGAGAACACCACCCCTGATATTTTGTAATCAGCTTTATTCTATAGAACCATATGGTGTATATCAATTTTATGTTCCTCGGTCAACTTCTTCCTGTTTATTGGGTATTTAAACTTGTACTCATGGCTTAGTTTTGGGAGCGGGGGTTTCACTAGTGAGCATAATCTCACAGATTTACTTGTTTGCTATGTCTCAGTATATTGTGTTATGTAAACTATATTTTTTTATCTTTCAGGTTTTAATTGTTAAGGTTTTAAGTTTGACTTTCCTATATGTATTTCATTGATACTTATGGAATTGGGGGTCGATGCGACTCACGTTAGTTACAATGACATTCTGGGAGCTGTTTACACGATTTAAACACGCAAAATAGAACGCTAAAAGAGCATAGGTCTTTCGCTAGACAGATATTGCACGTACGTTTCTGCATTTAACTCTTAAGTACTTTCCAATCATGACTAAGACTCATTGAAAAATTAAAACGTTTCATTTTCTTTTTAGATTCAAACCAATTTGAATATATTAGAAACAATAAGTCTTTTGGTGAAATCATCTAGTTATGATTCCTCTTTTCCACCCTGCCACAAAAAAAAAAATAGGAATTCAGGAGAATATGGATTTGAGTAGAAATGTGCGGTTTCGGCAACATATAAATATATAAAACTATATGCCGGTCTATAATCGCATTAAGATGTGTGTTACACAAATTATATATCCAAAATTTATTTTTTCATTTATAAACCCCCGTATGTGACTATTTTTTTTAATTTAAGACCATTGATCTATTTTTCTCGAAGCATTCCGTTTAAAAAGAAAAAAAGTTACGTTTTAAAACCGTTGGTTCTGTTTCGGATTGATGTTACACTAATTACCGATCAGGAATACCGACATCCGATCGTCACGCCCTCTTTTAGGTCTGTTTTTAAAGACGTCTGTTATTTACAGTTGTCAGTTTGTAAACTTTTATGTCTGTTTTTGTATTTTTGTGTCTGTTTTACATTATTGTCTGTCTGTTTGTAAAATTTTAGTCTGTTTTTGTATTTTTTTCTCTCTTTTATAAAAAATTTCAGGTCTGTTTTTGTATTTTTTGTCTGTTTATTTTAAATCGGTGTCTGTTTTTATGTTTTTGTGTCTGTTTAAAGTTTATTGTCTGTTTCTAAAATTTTTGTTTATTTTTGCCCGAATGGCTGCCCATACTTGAAGAGAGAACTTACCAAAAGCTTGAAGTTACATCAGAGGATATTTGATATATTCCTAGAGCGACTTGTATAAGAAATTAGAGTGGTTTTATGTATTTTTTTACCCCGAAAAGAAAACTGTTATTTTTGGCGCTAGCTGTTCATACATTTTTTCTTGCCTTGACGCTACCCGTTCACTTTTGATTTCAAAATTTTGAGACAAAATCGGAGATTATCACTCAATAATTGATTTCTGCTTTATAAATGCATTTGATTTTTAATGTTTAATATCAAGATGCTACAAAAAATACAATCAATCATACTTTCAATGTGTGATTACTTTAAAAACGACCGATAAAAGAAGATGGTCTTGTCTTTTTGAGATGTTCGAGCTACCCTTTTTATTAAAAATTCCATGCTTAAAGACATAGAACCTATCATTTTGGCAATTTTTAAAAAATAGTAAAATTTTCACTATTTGCAGACTGCACTATTTGAAGAATACATTGTAAAACCTTTGAAGAAACTGTTAAATTTTTTAAAACCTGCCAGAAAGTATTCTTTTCGACGGAAAACTGATGAAAAAAACGCAGTGTCAAAAAAGAGGACAACCTAATTATAGAATGTAAACACTTGCGGGTACTGGTAAACTGAGAAACAAAAAGTAACCAAACGAAACGGAGCTGCACAAAAACGATATCGGTAAAGAAGGAAACATAAACAGTAAAATTAACACCTGAAATCTGTATTAAGAAAGGAAACGAAATCAAGCGAAACTGGTAAAAGGAAAATTTAATCGATTTTAGCCGACACTAGTCGTTTTTCTTAATTTACCGATTTCGTTTTGTCTTCGCCTCGTTTGGTTACATTTTGTTTCTCAGTTTAACAGTACCCAGTTTACCAAATGTAAATATTTATGATGGACAATACTCAATCAAAGCGAATAATTAAAATAAGATTATTTTATAGAAAACTGCAAAACATTAATTGAGTTTTTATGTTGGTAAAGGAAAGTTTTAGATAGTATATTTTTAATATATGTACTTTTTATGCAATGTAAAAAATCGCGAAATTGATAGGTTCTATGTCTTTAACGTGAACATACGAATAAAACGCATTAAATGCAGATACTCGTCACTACATTAAGCTTACATGTGCACTTTATCAATGGCAATGTTGGAACGTGATTGCGTATTTAACTTAATACGAAGTGTTTTTATTAACGAATCCTTGGGATTTGAACATGGCGCTACCTTTTGCTTGTCATGAGAACGGCGCTTCCGGAAACTGTACAATTTCCGTTCCCACCCTGTGGCTATGTCTTGAGACGATTAAAGACCCGAGGTAACTCCCGTGCCTTCACACATTTTGTTCGTCGTGCATTGAAACTTATTTGTCCTTTTTACAGCTTTATACTGTAATTAATATCTCAAAAACCATAGAAGATTTTAAGATGATTCTTTTTTACAGCCATTCTTAAATGTTTCGTGATTTTACATGTGTAAAAATTACTTTTATAACCTTAAGCTTAGTTACTTTAGAGGAGTACGTAATGTACTAGACTAAGTATCAAATGATCTCAGACAACCACTAGTTTTCATCAAAATACAATATTTTACAAAATTTTCATAAAGTTTTCACTTTAAATTGTCACAAAAAAAGTGTACTCTCTGAAATTTTCACACAGATATTCCTTTGTATGTTCCCTGTTTAATGCAATTTATTATAGAAAGGTATAAAAGTATAGTTAGAAAACATAACACTCTCATTTATAAACCAGTGATATTTTCACACATATACTGGACAATTAACAATTAAGTTGAAAATAGATCTATTTGATATACAGGTCTATGATAAAATAAAAAAGTAATTTTTAATTTCTCATCTGTTTTTCAATAGAGCAGTACGTAATCATTTAAATTGACAGGTAAACCAGGAAGTATTAGTAGGAACAGATAAGAAGTAAAATGGCGACTGGGGGCGAGGCACCAGACGACATATTAGACGATTTGTTGAAGTGCTCGATATGTCTTGAGACGTTTAAAGACCCGAGGTATCTCCCATGCCTTCACACATTTTGTTCGTCGTGCATTGAAACTTACTTGTCCTCTTTTAAAGAGAAAAATGAAGAATTAAAATGTCCTCTGTGCCGGAAATCCCTTTCTAGTTTCGTTTCTCTACAAGATTCGGATAAGATTGCAGACGGGTTTCCAGAGAACCTCTTTATTTTGTCACTTATGAATAAACACGAAATTCGGAGTTCAGAAAAACAATGTGATTCGTGTAAATCTAGCAAAGTCAACAAAACGGCTGTTTCTTGGTGCTTTGTTTGCAGTGAGGCCTATTGTTCGGAATGTGAACGCTGTCATAAAACATTTAAGATGAGTTCTCAGCACGAAATAGTTGCTCTTTCGGAAATTAAGGATAAAGAAAATGAAACTATAATGTCTGAGAATATAATTTGTCAAGAACATCCGAATAAGTTAATTGAAGTCTATTGCGTAGACCACGACGCGCCCTGTTGTACCTTGTGCGCAACACTTTCTCACCGGAAATGCGACAGAGTAGTTTCCATCGATGAAGCAGCGGCTGAAATTAAGGAAGGCAAGGAAGTTTCGAATCTGAAAAAAAGTATCGACGACCATGAAAAGTGTCTGGCGGAAATTATATCAAACAAGAAAGACAATGAAACAAAGATCGAAACAGAGGCTGCAAATATTTCTGACGAAATTTCAAAAACAAGAGCTACGATAGATGAACATTTGAACAAAATTGAAAACCTATTTAGAGGTGAGCTAGGTGGTGCAAAGAAACAAATAATACTACAGCTAACTGATGACATCAATGACATCGAAAGTCTACATAGTGAAATTATCAACTGGAAGTCGTTGCTTGAATGCGTTTTAAAGCATGGGTCGGACAAGCAGACCCTTGTTATGCTAAAGAAAATAACCCCATTGTTTTGTCGTCTGAAAGCAGAAATGAAAGAAAGGTTAGAAAAAATACAAAACGTTTCTCTAAATTTCAGTATATCTGACAATTTAAGCGAGTTTTCAAACAGTGCCCCGATCTTTGGTGAAATAAAGAAGTGTTTATCGAGGCTAGAGAATCAAAGGGCTCGTCAACTTTTCAAAAATGAAGGGGAAGAACAGGTCCACGTTTTAAAAACAATTAGTGTTATCCAAAGTGGTGAGTTCAGTGGCATTTTTCCGGAAACATGTATGCTCTTTGTTTCGGTAACAACGCCAAAGATTTTCAAATATGACTTGGATGGTGCCTTACTTAAAGAAGCAGACCTTGACGTTACGCCAACGGATCTTGCTTTAGTTAATGGCACAACAGTTGCTATTCAATCCAAACAGTTAATTACATTCTTTGATAGTGATCGAATGGAGGTTTTAAAAACTGTTAAAATCATACCTGAAAATACATCTGGATTTGGAATATGTACACTGAACGATAAACAATTCATTCTCGGTTCACAAAATATGCTAACGTGGATTGAGAAGGATACAGGAACAAAAATAAAATCAGAAACAACCTCCGGAAATTCGTACTTTGTTTCGTCATTCGGAAACAACGATTATATTTATGGAGATGGAAACAGCACTGTGTGCTATGTAGTTGACGACAACAAAAAGTTTACATATAAAAGCCAGCACCTCTCAGCCCCTCGGGGCATTGGAATGGGACACAATGGAAACTTTTTCATTGCAGGAATGAATTCAAAAAATATTCACCAAGTTACAAATGACGGGGAACTAGTCCGGATTATTCCTACGTCAAAATTAAACATTGAAAACCCATGTGTGATACGATTTGCACGCAATGGTGACCGATTTTTAGTGACATCCTACTCCGGCAAAGCTTCTATTTGTGAATTCCGATAACTTGACTTCTATGCATGTCCTTATTTTACAATCACCATGTTCATCTGTAAATGTACAGTATATATCTTCCATCATGTCCATGTTTCATTTTAATCTATATAATTAAATACAATAAAGTTAAAAAAAAAAGCTAGGTACAAAGAAACAGGAACCTTTTTTTTTCATTTTTTGTTGTAAAATCTGTCTTGTCATTGTAAAATTCTATCAAACAACTTGCTTTTTATTTGTGCCCCTCATTACATAAAAGATCAGTGCATCTTCCTATACTAAATGACGTTAAGATCGATCAGTTCACATTAATTTATCTTTCTACCTGAATATTAATCAAAAATAAGAAAATACATTAAAAAAATTTAGGATGTGAATAGATGCCCTGGAAACAACACCCAAGATGTCCCTATAGCGCATAAGGGTAAGGAAACTTGAACAGTAAATGAGTATTGTGGTTAAAATGAAATCAAATTTATTTAGCACAAATCACGCACAGTGAAAGGCCAATGATCCCCGCCCGTTAAAAAGGGCCTAGTAAATATTTAAATGACCTAGTCTATCTTTCTGTCGGTCATTCCTTACATTACACATTTTGTTAAAAATTTGGCTTTTAATAAAATGATTGATTTAAAATTGGTACACAGATTTATCATAATGAGTTGTACCTGCTTCCTCTTTCCAAGTCAGTTAGTCATCAACTTCCTGTTTTTAGAGCCGACTCAGACTGTTTCAAGGGAAAGCAAATGGAAAATATTTTTTAACAGATGTCACGGCTCATCCAAATAGGAATTAATTTTAAGTAGAGCCACGAAGTCCCAATATCGGTCTTAAATTCTTGCTTGCAATTACTGCTTTGATGTTCATTAGACCACATATTTTATAAATTGCAATATCTGTAGGACTCAAATCTATGGCGGGTTCCAAATCTATGGCAGATTTAAAATCTATGGCGGAATCTGACGTAACAGTTGTTTCAAAGACGCCAAATCTGTGGCAGATCGGAAGAAGGGAGCATATAGTGTTCGGGTCTGTTCGTCCGTCTACTCGTCCGTCCCAAATGCTTCGAGATGGGGCAACATGCCTTTCAGACATATTATTGTATTGTGAAGTTCCGGACCATTTAATTTAAACCATCAGAGACGCTCAAGCCAAATCCTCTGAGGCGACCAATTCAAGAATATGAAGAGCAAATGTTTTTGTCTGTCACTTTTATTATTTTCCTAATTCCAATTACCGATGGGTATTACTTTGCTTTAGATTTTGGACACTTATAAAATATGCCATGGATTTGGCACAATTAAAATCTGCCATAGATTTGGGATCACTGAATAAATCATTGTGATGTCACAATCAACCATAAGGTTTGAAACCTGCCACAGATTAGGGGCCTTTGAAATTTAATTATTACATCATGATCTGCCACAGTTTAGGCATCTGCCACAGATTTGGAACCCGCCATGGATTTGATTTCTACATATATATACGGGTACATATTACATGTATTTACAACGCCCTATAAGCACCCCAAGTAAAGTGAGCTTACGTAAAAATGGTTTAGGTAAATATTTGCGTTTCGATACAATTTTTTAAATGACAAAAAAGTATTTCAGAGCCTTTCGATCAACGACCAAGCATACAAGTATAATTTATACCCACGCTTTAGACTGATGCATTAAAGGACACCGACTTTGATTAATCATGCCAAATCCGTATCTTGTCATAATAAGAACAACGCTCCTTGTCTCTCAGACAAACGAACTTTGCAGTAGATGAATCATTATCAAATAACATGTCTTTTATAAGAGACAAGTGATGGACACGAACGAATTATAAAACCATTAGTGGGAAGATTTCATCAAGGCAGTTATGATTTATGTCGAAGAGAAATGGAATTAAGAAATTATTTTTGCTATTTTTTCATCAGTTATACATGTTATAGCTCATATTACCCCGCTCTTTTCATATTTTGTCGGTAATAGCTATCAAGTTTATTTTGGTTATCCACGTCAAACGAATTCGCAAATGGCATTGTTTAACTGTGTACACGTAATAACCTAACTGAGTGAAGAAAAAACGGAACCATTATTGGGTGCTGTCATACTAAATGACTAAGTAGTTCAATAAATTAAGGCTCTTTTAAGAAGCACACTCATACTAAGAACTTAAAGAAGGCATGTAGAAGTGTGCGAATTTTCCCCGGTTCAAGTAACAATTTTAAGACAAATAAACAAACAAACAAAAATAACAACATGAGACAGTCAGATTAAACATTATTCAATGATACATATATGGAAACAAAAATCAAAAACCGTAACTCGAATTCGAAATCATAGCAAATAGTTCTAAATTACCTTAAAGTGTTTGCAATACATCGTACTTATCAGAACATTTAAATTTCAGTTATAGGGCCTTTTAAATGTAAGTCAAGCGGAGCTCCTGGGAGCCTAGCGTTTAATGCTCCTGTATTTTGTTTGTTTTGTATTATTTTTATAACAAATAGAAGACAACCAAAAGCACAATGGAATATAAATAATAACTTTATTGCATAACAAAAACCTCAAGAGGTTAGGCAAATACAAATATACAAAAACAATGAACATGTAAATGTACATATAAGATATTATAGTATTTACAAATATGTATGACTTTGACTAATGTGGATCTCATTGTCGCAACTCAAATGATTGCTTTATAAAATCAACAACCGTGGGCAAAACATCCATATTTTGGTTAAGTACAAAAATAATTTATCAATGGCTTCAATCTGGTTAAAATTAAATTGTTTTTGTATTGAGTTAATAATTATAATCAATTTGACAATGAAAGAAGAAATGAGCTTCATCATCAATTGTTTTGCATGATTTACAAAGTCTTTGTTCTCTTGGTATGTTCTTATATCTAACAAGCTCGGTGTCTAGATTATGGTCACTAATACGTAGTTTGGTAAGTATTTATCTACTATTAAAGTAATCTGAAACATTAACATCAAACTTTGATTTGCTGTAAATGTATAATTCGAGGAAGCATCAATACTAGATATTTAATTTATTATAAGTTCATTATATTTCTCTTAATAATTTTTTTTGTCTCTTTTTGTGTGTAACTTATTAATTTCCTAAAAAATTTTATTGTTATTCTCAAAATTTTCAAATTCCGTCGTAACAGATCTAGCAAAGCTATACCAAGTATACACACCATTTTTATAATTAATAGAGTGCTTCTTTAACAAGAGGGTTTATATCTATACAGTTTAGTCTAGAAAAGTAGCAAATAACTTGTGTTTTAAGTACTACTTTTTAGCTCACCTGGCCAAAGGCCAAATGAGCTTTTGCCATCACTATGCGTCCGTCGTCGTCTGTCGTCCGTCGTCCGTCGTCCGTTAACATTTTCAAAAATCTTCTCCTCTGAAACCACCTGAATCTATTTAACTGAAACTTTGCAGGAATGGTTAATGACATGTTGGCAACAAACGATCCTCATTTTGAAATGATTTGATAAAAAACATGGCTGCCGTTACTAAAAATAGAACATAGGGTAAAACCACTTAAAATGGCTTATAACTCAGCAACTATAACAGATAGAAAAAATCCAAAGGATCTTAGGCTCTTCAGAATCAAAAGCTCTACAAAAGTCTCCATTGGGTCGAAGTTGTCAGATGAACCCTTATAGGGGTTATGGCCCTTTAAAGGTAAAAAAAAGCCTTTTTTCATGTTTTGGCCTATAGAATGAAAACTATTGCAAATAGAGAAAAGCTGTTGCTTGCTTAAATGTTCAGCTCATTAACCTCTACAAAAGACTTCTTAGGGTTAAAGTTGTCAGATGACCCCTAATAAGGGTTACAGCCCCTAATAGGCGAAAAATAGTGTTTTTTGCCTATAGACTGAAAACTATTGCTGATAGAGAAAAACTGTTGCTTGCCTAAATGTTCAGCTCATTTAGCTCTACAAAAGTCTTCATAGGGTCGAAGATGTCAGATGACCCCTTATAGGGGTTACGGCCCCTTAAAGGTGAAAAATAGTGTTTTTTGCTTATAAAATGAAAACTCTTGTAGATAAAGAAAAGTTGTTGCTTGCTTAAATGTTCAGCTCAATTAGCTATACAAAAGTCTTCATAGGGTCAAAGTTGTCAGATGATCCCTTATAGGGGTTACATCCCCTTAAAGGCAAAAAATAGTGTTTTTGGGCTAAAGATCGAAAACTATTGCCGATAGAGAAAAGCTGTTGCTTGCTTAAATATTCAGCTCATTTAGCTCTACAAAAGTCATCATAGGGTTGAAGTTGTTTTCATGTTTTTGGCTTATATAATGAAAACTATAGCAGATAAAGAAAAGTGGTTGCTTGCTAAAGTGTTCAGTTCATTAAGCTCTTGATAAAAGTCTCTATAGAGTCAAAGTGTTCAGACGGCCCTTAAAATAACATTTTGCACTTTTTAGCTCACCTGGACCGAAGGTCCAGGTGAGCTATTGCCATCACTTGGCGTCCGTCGTCGTCCGTCGTCGTCGTCTCTCGTCGTCGTTAACTTTTCTTTGAAAATCTTCTCCTCCGAAACTACTGAAGGGATTGCTTTGAGACTTTGCACACTTCATATATGGGATGTCCTCTACCAAGATTGCACAAATGGTGACCACAGTCAAAACAACATGGCCGTCGTTACTAAAAATATACTAGGGGGTCAGACTACTGTTTTTGGCTTGTAAATAAATAAGTATAAGAGATAGATGAAATCTGATGCCACGCTACTGCTTCAGCATCAAAAGTTCTACAAAAGTCTCTATTGAGTCGAAGTTGTCAGATGACCCCTTATAGAAGTAACGCCCCTTAAAGGTGAAAAATAGCATTTTTTTCATGTTTTTGGCCTATAGAATGAAAACTATGACAGATAGAGAAAAGCTGTTGCTTGGTTAAATGTTCAGCTCACTTAGCTCTACAAAAGTCTCCATAGGGTCGAAGTTGTCAGGTGACCCCTTATAGGGGTTACGGCCCCTAAAATAACGTTTTTTCATGTTTTTGGCTTAGTGAATGAAAACTATAGCAGATAGAGATAATGCTGTTGCTTGCTTAAATGTTCAGCTCATAAAGCTCTACAAAAGTCTCCATAGGATAGAAGTTATCAGATGACCCCTCATAGGGGTAACGGCCCCTAAAATGACGTTTTTTCATGTTTTTGGCTTAGTGAAAGAAAACTATAGCAGATAGAGAAAAGCTGTTGCTTGCTTAAATGTCCAGTTCATTTAGCTCTACAAAAGTTTTCATTGGGTCAAAGTTGTCAGATAACCCCTTAAAGGGGTTACGGCCCCTAAAATATCGTTTTTTCATGTTTTTGGCCTATAGATTGAAACTATAGTAGATAGAGAAAATCTGTTGTTTGCTTAAATGTTCAGCTCATTTAGCTCTAGAAAAGTGATTATATGTTTAGGGTTTACTCAAGACCAGGTGAGCGATTCAGGCTCCTAGGAGCCTCTTGTTCTAAGAATCAGGCAGATACCATTTATAGGGTGGCACATCGATAATAAATAAACAAACAAAAAAAATCAACAGATTTAGGTAAAGCAACCCCTGTAAACTTTGTTTTGACCCTTAAATTTATCAGCCTATCTTGGGTTTAGGAAATATTACCAGTCAAAATTTAGTTACATTGTAGAGTGAAAAGTACGGAAAAATTTTCCGCCATATTTTTTTTCCTATATAACCAGTCAAAAAATATCTAGGCACCTAATACATATTAAAATGTAAAAAACTGCATTGGGTTTGTTTTTATGGTAAAATGAATGCATCTATACCCCAAAATTTGAAATTGGAAAATTACCGATGTGCCACCTCCTGCCTGATCTTTATGTGGAATAGTACTTAATAAAAGATTTGGCAGCAATATTACATGCTGTTTTTCTTACACCCAAAACACTTTTACAAAAAATATTGTTTACTTTTTCAAAATCAGACTGAGCACAGATGTTGGTTTGACATAGAGTTTTGTAATGCCATCCTTTCCGGATTTGACCAACACTTAATCGATCTTTGGCAACGTGACGGGTGTGCTATAGCAAGCAGGAACTGCTTACTCTTCCGGAGCACCTGAGTTCACTCTCGTTTCGACTTGAGTTCGCGTTGCTGAATGCGGTTTTGTTGTTATGTGTGTGTGTTTTATGTTGTTATGTGGTTTGTTTTGTTGTGATGATTTTTTGTCTGCCGGTTTTGTCTTTGTCTTCACGGTTTTATGATTCTGATTACCCCTTTGGTACACCTTTGCTTCTTATCAGAAAATGATAGTATATCAATATTTTTCCACTTACATTAGATCTTTGAAGTGCTTTAAACATTGAGAAATAATCATCCACATACTAGATCTCATTGTTAGTCTGATTTAATTGTCAAATAATTTACATGACAGTTCTACTGGTGTATGTTTGCAGTTTGACATATACTTTTTAATAGAGAATAGTGCTTTTAATCCATTTTTAGAAAGTTCCTGAGATAACTTTAATTTTCCTGTATGACAAATAATAGTGCCTAAGAAGTTAAATTCCTTCGCTTTATTTAATAAATTATTTTTATAACAAAAAATATAAGAGATCAAACTTGCCTTTGAGTTCTTTTGGAAACCAATAATTTTAGTTCTACATGTATTGACTGTAATTGCCATTTATGACAATACAGTTCCAACTTATTAAGTGCTTGCTGTAGTCCTAATGCTGTTTCTGATAAAATTACAGCTTATTGTACTAAGATATGTATCATCTTAACATACAGGATCACAATACGCAAACAAAGATGCGAAACCCCTCAAAAATCCATGAAAAAAAACAGCAACAACAAAAAACAAAACCAGACAAAAGCACACAAAACATTTCAAACAACAAAGTTTCAAACAAACAAGTATGTATGGTAGATAGAACATGCCTTGTGCCTGGAATTAAGTACCGGTAATCAATTCGCTGTCCGATATTTTAAGACCGTTTATCTCGTTAAGTAATCTTGTACAAGTAAAAAAAAAATGCAAGGTATATTAAAACTATTTGCCTTCAGTGATGTCTGCACTATTAAATTAATTATGTCATAAATCCGTCTACTTTACTCAAAATTTGCTTTAGACGGTTTTTCAAAAAACCTTATTCGAGTGATTAGCTTAAAATCCAGTGCTCCAAGCAAGAAAGCATCGGGTACTATACTTCCTTAAAATACATTTTTTATTTGCGTCAAGAATGACTTGATTCTAGACATGGGATTGTGTTACTGTCTTTATATTTGTTGTCCTTTTACCGAGTTATATATATCTATTAGAAACTGTCTGCAAATTTTATCCCCTTTTTGACAAAAAAACATATAAAGACAATATTTCATAATCATATAATATTCTATAAGATTCCATACATTTTATTTTATAATTAAAATATCCGCTTCTTATTTTGCCCCTACATATATCACAGGTATTACACCAAACGCAGTGCGCTTCCCGTTCAGTCCAATGGTGTAAGATAAAAAGTAGTTCTGAATGGAGCCGATTACTGGCCACTGACAAAAAACGGATCAAAACAATATTGATGGAGTAAAGTATTTTTTTCATCAAATCGATAACTAAATGAACTTACTAATGAATATTTTATACAACACTGCAAATTGGTATGCCTCTAAGATATATTTCGACTAAATTTCAACAAATATTATCACAATTTAATAGATTTTTGTTTTCGTTTTAAAAGTTTGAATGATCAATTTTACACATTTTCTCTTTCAAATGTGCTATTTCCTCCCGTTATTCCCCTTATTTTGACATATTCTGTATGTAAAAAAATATTTTGATATGACAAGTGTCCCCAACCAAAATAATTTGTAAAAAATATATGTTTTCGCTTTCGAAATAGCGTATAAAAAGATATTTGAAACATTTTTACAACAGTTGACGGCAGTCGAGGCAATTGGTGTAGGCCGTAATCTTATAATGAAAAAATACTTTGTATCAAAAGTATTTTTGTTTTAATAACTGTCTGTTATTGTTATTGGAAGAGCAAAACTATAAATCTTTAACTGTTTATAAAAGAAATATATTGCTCTTATTCTTGTTACTAGTTATTTTCATTTATTTACTTTTTGCTATAGATCTATTTCTACCGCACACTGATGTACTGGTGGTATTACACTTACATGTACATGACAACATTGCCCAGAATGTTCGAAATGTTGTGTGAGTGGAGTGACTGACGTGTTTCGATAAATATGGCTGCCGTGCTAAAAATAGATCGGGAGGTTAAAATACTGTATTTGGTTTATAAATCAAAAAAGTATATGAGATTTATAAATGTAGAACTTCTGATGCAACCGTTCTTCTACGTCACCAAAGCTTTACAAATGTTTCCATTTGGTCGAAGTTGTCAGTTGACCCCTTGTAGTGATAATGGTCCTTTAAATTTGAAGATATTTTTTTCTGTTTTTTTTTTTCCTTTATAATACTATTGGTGGAGAGAGAAAATAAATTTGCTCGCTGCTTCAGAAAGTCTCTATAAGATCAAATTAAGTTGTTAAAAAGGGAGCTACCATTTGATTTTTAGCGAGAGGATGGAAGCTCTGATGACAATTGAAACGACAGTGCTATGAATTAAAAAAAAAGCAGCATTTTTTTTTTGCTGGAAAATCATATCAAATGTATAGTAGCATTAAAAATGAACAAAAAATGATAAAACTGTGCACGCCTGTGCGCTCAAAAAAGTCAAGCTCCGTTTTTTTCGAACATAAAAAGGAAGGACGAAAAATTATCCGTAGCCCCCCCCCCCCTAAAATCAAATAGGTGCTCCCTTAGATGACTCATTTTAGGGCTTATGGACATATAAAGGTCAAAATCGTGTAATTTCCAAATTTTTGGCATAGAGAATGAAAACTATATTGTTAGTTTGTACAGATAACGAAAAGCTGTTGCTTTGCTTAAACCTTCAGAAAATTGAGCTCTGAAGAAGTCGGCTGGGTCCAAGTTGACAAGTGACCCCTTATTAGGGTTACGTCCTTTAAAGGTGAAAAATTGCGTTTTTTTGTGGATTTTGTTTCGGCCTATTGAATAATAAGGATTGTAGAAAAGATTGCAGCTGATTGAGCTCTCCCAAAAAGTCTCTGTTTTGTAAAGTTATCAGATGATCCTTTATAGGGGTAATATAAGAGTTCCTTTAAAGCTTAAAGACCAGATGAACGATTAAGGCTCGAAGGAGCCTCTTATTTACCAGAAGGGGAGCCCCCTTTGCCAATAAACGCCCCTGAAAGATTGTTCCTATGTTTCATCTTTGACACTGCAACAGATGAAGGCGATATTAAGGTGACTAAATAATCCATTATTAGTTTTTATACATTGTACCTGTATAAGACAGGAGGCTATATTGCAATCATCCTGTCCGTCAAGACATGACGTCGAATGTTTACCTGCATGTACGAATTGCAATCATCGTCAAAAACGAACAGGAGAATGATTTAAAAGAACGAAAGGAAGTTCGGTTACAAACTAAGTCTTTAAAAATTTTAGAAAATTAGAGAGAACTGCTTTCTGGCAAGGACTGATCCTATGCGGAAGCATCTGTGTCTCCTGAAGTATTCTTGCATAATTCTACACTCCGTTTGTCTTTCTGTTTGTTTGGCATGTCACACATGACGTCGATTCTTCTCTGTATGCTAGTATCAAATAATTGCCGATCATAGGATCGTCGACTACTAGTATCCTTAACACTGAAAATCCGAAGACAGTAAAAAATTACAGTATATTATTTTAAATAAGGGAAATTAATACTAGAATGGCGGTCTTCCATGGAAGACGTATGTCGTCTGCTTCGTAAGACATTCGGTAATCAGGAAGTAGATGAGTAACAGGCATTAGACTGGTCCCCGCTCGTAATATTCAGTATGGTTACACATATACAAATATATACGACCGGCACGGGCTTCTTCTGACCTTGAACTTGTTTACTGTGCTCTTCAAGAATGAGGTGTTTTTAACGTCGTTTTGGCGCGCTATTACGATTACGTCGTCCCGCGAATATTTACTTTACAGTATCATGTTGTCTTTAATTTTTAACGTTAGAAACTTCGTATTGTAATTTTCTTTAAATATCTTATTTTTCCATCAAATTACGTATTCTTGAAGTTTTGATTTTTTAAAAATATTAGCTAATGCGGAGAAATACAAATTTAGCCAATATTGGGTCAATATTAAATTTAACGTCGCTATTTATGTGTAGGTATGTTGGGGAGGGGGCGCCGGGGGGCTTTTTCGGGACGCCGGGATTGACCGTTGTTAAGCCCGGGAATTTGGGATTTGCATAATTAAAGCTCGGGATTTCGGGCCTTAAAAAGCTTATGACGGAACGCCGGGATTTGAGCTATTTAAGGTCGGGATTTCGGGATTTTTCAATAACGGGATTTGAGATCGATACGTAAGACCTTGTAAAATCTTTAATTTTCAATAATTTACATAGAAAAATGTCAAATTTTCGCTGCCTCGCTACGCTCAGTGCATTTTTATTTTCAGTGGCGTAACTAGCCCATATCAAAATGGAAGCAAAGTCGTATTCGGTGGAAAGTTTTGTATTCGCCCAGCGAAGCGAGGTGCGAAATTTTTTCAAGGTGTTTTTAACATGGATTTCGTGCAATAAGCACAGGTTTTGACAGTTTTAAAGGGGGGCATATTCCCAGTACGTCTTTCCATGGACCCGCGCAAGGGTCAGACGGGATAACCCTCCCTTTCTAAAAGCTCATGAATGCTTGGGGGGAGAGTCACGTCAAAATCATTCTAAATATCAAAAAGTTTGTGTATGAACTTGTGAAAAAAGAGCCTTCATTTCATTTTCGTTTATTTCATTTTTCAAATTATGTAAAATTAAACAACACATGCAAAACACTGATAACATTCACTCCTTTTGAGTGTAGATTTCTAGGCAAAAGAACAAGCCGGACTGGTAACAGCCTGAAGCCTGTCGTATGAGCTGACCTGAGTCGGAGCGCCCTGTTATTGTCTTTTTCTCGCTTGACGGTAGCTCATCGTTTCAATTTCATTGAATCACTTATTTCGTGTTCCTCTCTCTGGTCAAATAGCAGAAATAGCGATGCTTGAGATTAAAGCAATGATCAACAAGTACTTGTAAATATCACATGCAGATAGGTTTTATGATTTTTTAAATTGCTTTTCCGAAGGACTGATTTGACATCTTTTTCAAAAGAAATTGTATTTTCTTGTTTCCATAAGCTGCACTGAGGCAACTTACCAAAACTTTGCATATATATGTTACCAGTTGCTTATACGTATCTGTATAAAACGGCAAAGATAATAGGCAATGAATGAAATGAATTTTGAAGTTTACGTTAAAAAATATATTGGTTATTTTTAATTACAAAAGCGCACAGAGAGATGGACATGAAATAATGATGCAGTAAGAAGTGGGATGGAGACTTATAGGTTCTTACATAAGTTTTCGGAAAAGACCGGCTGATCTTTCATGAGTGATAGAATTTTTCAGTCTTTTTTGCGAGTGGAGCGCAGCGGAACGAGTCAAAAGACCTAAAAAATTCTATCACGAGTGAAAGATCATGGCCGGTTGTCCAAGAACGCGTGTAAGTACCTATTTCTTCCGTAAAAATGTATTTTTTATATTCTGAAACCTTAGGTGACTTCATTCTAAAAACCGAAAGTTTAAAATAACATTGCATTTCATAGGTCGACATCATCGATCAATATCAATACCGGCGCCGGGTTATTATTGGTTATTAGACCAGTGTGAGATCGCTGCATGTGTTCGCATCTCAACCTGGTCAACTCACACTGAAAAGAGTCGTTTACGGAAGAATAGGGGAATAGGCCAACCGGGGAAGCAGTAAAGTACGATACATTTTTGAAACCATTTTCATGTCGGGACAACATTATATTTATTTTATTATTTTTTTTGCGAAATCGAAATGGAAGCATTTGCTTCCACTGATTACATTGTGTAGCCACTGATGTTTACTGTAACGGCTCCATCTATCTATCTTCATTTCTGGTAGAACGTACCGGCGCACGGTACAGTAATTGTCAAATATTTGAACAAATCCCTCTCTTTGTGTATAGAATTATGAGTAACATCACTGACAATCAAAAAAATATGCATATGGTCTGCTACAAATTTCTTGAATTTTGTCAACAAATCATGTTCTTTCACAGTAGAAACTGGTAACAGGTAAAAGCGTAGTATATGGTCGTATGAACGTTTGATTGGTGTTTTTGCCCCCACCCTTTTTTATTCAAAAGTTGAAAACCAGTAAGAGATACTGAAAATCTTATTGATTACAGAACTAGAAGATGTGCCTAATAGCCATTCTTGAAATAGCATTGACCCCCAATGTGTATAACCTGGGTTATGGACCTTAACTGAAGTCGTTCATGCATAAAATATAGGTCACAGTGACCTAATTTCTACTGGGTGGTGTAGTCCTACCCAAGACACATCTAGTGGTGAAATATCATTGACCCCCAACATCTAGTATCCAAGTTATGGACTTTAACCAAGAACTTAACCAAAGTCGTTCATTCATAAAGATTAGGTCACAGTGACCTAATTTCTAGGGGGTGGTGTAACCCTACCCAAGACCCATCTAGTGGTAAAATATCATTGACCCCTAACATCTAGTATCCGAGTAATGGACCTTAACCAAGAACTTAATCAAAGTGTTACGGACGGACAAGGGTAAAACTATATGGCCGATCCACATACGTGGTCGGGCCATAAAAACACAAGAAGGCATTAGCACAAGGATTCACGAGGATTCAACTGAAGAATTTGAACTTAATTGGACCACATATAAATTAAAAAAACTCTCTGTAGGTTGATAAATCAAAACTGTTGATACATTTGCTTTATAAAATTACTTGAAAAATATCTTGCAAAAGAATGATCAAATTCCGATGAAAAATACAAACATACTACAGCAATATTGACAAAACTATTTAGCCTGTATTGGTCCCTTTTTTTGTCTCGCCTGCGAAGTAGAGAGGGACATAGGTGTTACTCTTCCGGCGGCGTAAACTTTTTGGCGAAGGTTTTATGAGCACCTCTATATCCCAAGTACTATAGGTCCTAGGTTGATGAAACTTGGTATCCATATGCAACAGTAGTAAGTAGTAGTAGCTTAGCACAGTTGCATCCCCATCTTTTGACCTTGACCTTGATTTTCTGGATGAGTGACTTTGACATTTTATGCATATAATTGCAATGGCAAGGTTTTGCGACCACCTCCATATCTTAAGAACTATAAGTCCTAGGTGATGAAACTTGTTATGTATGTGCCCCAGTAGTAGTTAAGTACAGTTGCATCCCCATCTTTTGACATTGCCCTTGATTTTCTGGTTGAGTGACTTTGATTATTTTTATTGCATATATTAGAACGTATATGATCATGCATTCAATAAATCAGACATAGAAACAACTGTATTCTTTATCCACAGATAACATTGGATTCTTGATTATTAACTTATTGAACTGAGGACAAGGGATATCTCAAGTGTTTTATTATTATGATATAGGCTTTTGTAGAGCTTTTTGAGTGCTGACATATAAGCAAGCAATAGCTCTATCCATACATTATGTTTTCATTTGACAAGGCCATTGAATCCTGAGGCTTTTGGCTTTATTTGTGTGAGTATGTGTGTGCTTTTAACAAAACTATTGAATAAAACCACATGACACAAAATCACAGGATACAACAAAAACTATGTTTAAATTTGATTATAAGAGATCTTTTAGTCACCAAATCTACATTTTTGTACTGTGCATGCTCCTTTGGAAAAAACAACAACATTAACAGACATGATTGATGTTTTGTATGAATTAAAAATGTCTAATCTGAAATGTTCAGTACTTACATGTATGTGGTAATATTAATTGACCACTTGTATAAACTGTATAAAAAAGATTAAGCAGGATGTGTTTCATATTTTTTTTAATTTTAAATGCATCAATAAAATGATCTTTTCAAATATGCCCAGACAAGTGTAAAATATATTGAATTGCCTGTTACATATAGTTTATGAAGATACAGTTCCAATCTGTCTTGAGTTTTCTGGTTCACCAAAGGAAAAACTTTTCAATTTCCATTGTAAGAATATTGTCACTCTTTGTGGTCTCTCAAATCTATTTATCCATTTCTGTACGACTAGTTATCACCTAGAATAAATAATAAAAATGATAATAATTACATTTGGTTTTTAAACTT
This sequence comes from Arcuatula senhousia, assembly GCA_963971305.1. Classification (NCBI taxonomy): domain Eukaryota; kingdom Metazoa; phylum Mollusca; class Bivalvia; order Mytilida; family Mytilidae; genus Arcuatula; species Arcuatula senhousia. The sequence goes on from OZ020313.1 coordinate 11,482,094, forward strand.
TACATAAAGTAGCCTATGAGGAATTATTTGAATGTAAAGAATGAGTGACAATAAGATCCATACTTTGCCCATAAAATGAAGTTGCCTAAAATAGTATTATACAAGTATATATGGGAAATTTTAATTTATAAGACAAGTCCCTCTCATTATGATGTCATTGTGACATCCATTCCAAAATGCCATCTTTTTTTAAAAACTGACTAAATCTGCAATTTTAAATGTTTTACAGTGCATATTTTCCATCAATTATCATAGGGCACACGAAAACAACAACTTCACAATTTCGGAAATCATGCATTACATTAGACTTGCTACAAGTCCCTCTCTATCTATTCTGCTTGTAATACTAATAGATATCCCTCTGATTGCTGGGAGAGATTTCTCCTGCATATATTCACTAAACATATGTTGTATCTAATAGCATAATTTCTTTATACCCCCTTAACAATACATTATAAAAAAGTTAGAAAGGGACTTGTAGCAAGTCTAGCATTACATCATTTTACACATTTTCACCAAATATGAAATTATCACATAGTCATAGGCCTTTCTTTCATTTCATACATTACATTTTCCAAGACATTGGAGGTAAACAAAGTAAAACATGAAAAATTGTAAAATAAAAATATAATAACCAATATCATAGACCTGTATATTAAACAGGTCTATGCCAATATATAACCTCAACAAATATTAATAATTTTAATTGTAGAAATAAAGGTAATTGATTAAATTTATAAAAAAAAAATAGAAATTAGATTACCTAGATGAAATTGTAATTAAGAAATACTTAGCTGTTAAAAAATTATGATTCACTCACCTTAGAAGGCAGCATTAGGCTATTTTAAATGTTTTACAGTGCATATTTTCCATCAATTATCATAGGGCACATGAAAACAACAACTTCACAATTTCGGAAATCATGCATGACATCATTTTACAGATTTTCACCAAATATGAAATTATCATAAACTTACAAAAGCAAGGGATCATTAATGAAAGCCAACATCCTTCTCAGGGATTGGGAAGCTTTTTTTTACAAAGGGGCCATTTACCACTTTTTTCATTATAATTCAAAATTTGAAGGGGCCATTCTTTAACAAACTATATAAAATTTTAAATTTAGAAGGGGCCATTTTTCTAATTAAGGGGCATATGGCCCATGGCCCCCTACCTTCCCAACCCCTGCCTTCTCAACATCAATATCTGAATGATCATACCTGAAACATTTACAATATATGAAAATTTATATACATATGACATACATTTTAAAAGTATATAAATAACAATTGGTTAAAATTTTAATTAAGTAATTTCTTATGCAACTTCAATTTTTTCTCCATGATGATGTAGCTAAACATTTTACATTTTCAGGATTTATAGGGTCCCACCATGCCCACAATCCACATAAATAAAAATAAATAAATAAATAATCTTTATTTCCTAATCATAGGACCCATGAGGGCATATCAATCACAAATCATATAAATGTTTGATTACATAAAGTATGTGTGGACAGCTTTCATGGCAGGAAGAAAAAGACATGTCATTTGTATCTTTTAGTGTTTACAAGATTGAAAAAAAAACAAGCTCCCCTTTTCAATTCAAATGTCACGTTTCTACCAATTCATGGCTACAGACCAGACCAACTTTGTTTAAGACTGTTAGACATTTAAAGCAAATACTGAAACTAACACAAATGACTTCTATCCTGACGTGACCCCCCCCCAACGTTAATGCAATGTAGGCTTATATCAGTGGCTTATATGCTTCCAAAATTCAAAATAACTGACCTTATTGCTTAAGTGCCATTTCATGGCATGTAATTTTTTTTTAAAATGGTCCCTGTCGCTCAAATTCATTGGTGTTTAAAAGATATTCACACAACCACAAACGTAAATCAACGTCAGCCATTTGCATTGACGTTTTTCATCAATTTTTTCACCTTTAAATGCGTGCACACTTTGTAATTCTTTACCAAGTTAGACAAATCATGGTTTATTTTGAAGAAAACAAAAAAATCTAAAAGTGTGCAATCTTACTTTTATAAAATCCTAACACATTTTAAAGAAATGAGTAGTTTTGTTTACCTGAAGCGACGTTTTTCCATCCACATCCGGGGTTTTTAGTCGTCAAATTCAGAAGCCCGTACCGGGACCTTGCGTGGAAGTGTATAGCTACTGCTAAAACCTGTAATGCGGTCCCGGGAACCAGGATAAACAGGCATAAAATCGTTTTACTTAAGTACTATAGGAGGTAGCTTCACGCCAAATATCAAGAAGATGTGACATAAAGTTGCCCTGAAAACAGCGACAGAAGTTTTGCATACATATGGTCATAATAAATGAATTGAACACGTTGAAGTGATATTAAGAATTTTAATTCATAATATACTTAAATCGAGTTTTCAACTAAAATTTTGTCCAAAAGATATTTGATGAATAACATAATGAAAGAAAACACATCGGACATGAAATCTGCCAATTTGATAATGACTTGCGTACATCTTATTGGAACAACCATCTGATTTGTTTAGGGCGGCTATAGATATTTTTTCATACTGTCTTCATATTTTTGAGAGAAAAAATGCAGAGTGGATTTTTTTTTTAATTTACCCTATTTTCTTCAGCAAACTACTGCATCCTACCATTTTTATCTTAAAGTACCGTTTTCGTTTTCCATTTACTAAAATTAAGCACAATTAGCCCCCCCCCCCTATGGAAGGGGATATCCGCCACAAATATGTTCATTTGTTCTTTGTTAATGTGTAGATTTGCAATTCCTTACATGTTCAATTATTTCTTTCTTCAGTGTAAATTTGTCAATTATTTATTTGAGAAGTACATTTTCTCACTTTGTAGCCTGTAATTACCTTATGTTTTTATTTGTTTCATGTAGTTTCGTTCATGGGTGCTTTACTTCTTTTATAATGGTTAATTTGTTCTTTGTGTATTCGTCAATTATTTCCCTCTCAAAGCTAGTTTACAATTATCTTTTTTCGTTTATTGTAACTCCTGAACTTAATTATCCGTTATTTGTATTTATATATATTTTTCAAAATTGTCACGCTTACAAAGTACGCATTAACATTTTACAAATGAAGAAAGAACACGTTACTCATGAGTGATTTTTTACCGGAAGTTTGAAATTTGCCGCCGGTAGTGGGCGCTCTTGATAGAAACGGAAGTAATAATTCACAAGTTTTGTTTTCTATAATTCCTTGTTATCTGGATAAATATGACAAGATATTTACTTGCACCCGCGTCGCGAATAACTTGACCGCACATTTTGCCAAACTGGGAATTGGAGAGAAGTACAGACTGGGACTCATACTTGCTGATGCATTTTGATTCTATGATTTTTTACCGGAAGTTTGAAATTTGCCGCCGGTAGTGGGCGCTCTTGATAGAAACGGAAGTAATAATTCACAAGTTTTGTTTTCTATAATTCCTTGTTATCTGGATAAATATGACAAGATATTTACTTGCACCCGCGTCGCGAATAACTTGACCGCACATTTTGCCAAACTGGGAATTGGAGAGAAGTACAGACTGGGACTCATACTTGCTGATGCATTTTGATTCTATGATAAAGATATAAGAGAGAAGTAACTTCCAAGTTGTACAGTACAGCGATAGCTTTGTAAGTCCCAATGCTTAGGGGACGAGCGATACTCAACCATGTCATTGACGGGGTGGATTTTTTTGTTGGGGGGGGGGGACTGTGAATATATTTTTCATCAAGCCTTTTTTGCCCCCTGCTGCAACGTAGAACAGGGACATAGAAATGGGCGTCCATCCGTCACACTATTTGGTAACAGATTTCTCAGCTACTTTTAATAAAAGGCTTTCAATATGTGGTATGCAGCTTCAGGTAGAGGTCTTATATGGTGGGATGCATTTCCAGGTCTGTTGCTCATCAGTCAGGGGCCTTACTTAAATCAGTGATGTTTAAGTATTATTAAGTTATTTTCCTTTTAAAGATAGAGTTACCTCTCTTTCAAAATTACTTGTTCAAGTATAACAAATGAATCAGGTATAACAGTGATTTTATTAAAATGTTCTTCTTTTTAAATGTTATGTAGAGAAGTCTGAGTCTTATTGTATAATTAAAGATAGAACACACCCCTGTCTAGAATGCTAGATAATGGAATGTCCAGGCATGTTATTAATAATAAATGTGCAGCTTAAACAGAAAAATGTGATTAAAACTATGTACAAAGGGTATGTTGGAATTTAATGCAGTTTTGTAACGGATTTCTCTGCTACTACTATTACATGTACTATTCTTAGTATGCACTTTCAGGTAGAGGTCTTGTATAGTGGGATGTGTTTGCAGGTCTGTCACTTTTCAACTGTCTGTAAAGTGAGTGGACTTACAACTTTTGCTGCTCAGTGGGAGACCCAGGAATTTTGTTCTTGTTACATGGACTATAATAATATCATAGCCAGCCTTTCTATCTCAAATTTCACCATAGAACCCCATGGAAGAAATACATGTACATGTAATCAAATGTTTGCACCCTGACATAAAATGTGAGACTTATAGTACCACTGATATGTGTTCATGGGATCACGACAGGCTTGAAATTGTTTACATTACAAATTTCCTCTGTTTAGGCTGTATCACTTCATACACGTATTACACAATGGTTGGCCTCCCCCATGTTTAGAGACTGTGGCTGTGCACGTGAGTTGTGGTGATTTCAAGGGAAGGCCATATAATTCTTTAAATTCAGGTGGGTCAGAGGCACTTGTACATGTACATGCAGAGTTGCAAACAAATCGTCAGCCTTGTCAGACATTATAGGAAGAAATCATGGAGGTCCTTCAAACCTGTTGTTATGCAGGACCTGATGGCTGGCAACATTTGATATTTTTAGTAGAAAATGATACACATAGAAGATGATAGGATGTGGAATAAATGTACACAACACAGCTAACATGTACATTGTAAACAAGCGACAATTTAAAAAGACTGCAATGAAAAACAGCCACCAGCCTTCAATAAGGCCAGTAGCACTGCTTGCTGTTTTGCGATTGGCCAAAGGTCAAAATAAAATGTACCGGTATACATGTACATGTACAATTCAAATCCGGTCTTGAAATAGCCCAAAAAAGACCCCCTTCTTAAACAATGAACAGAATAGAGTCACCTTAACATGCTATTGCTGACTATAGACGATAAAGAAATGTGGAATAAGTGTATGTGACATAACCAACATAAAGAAACAGGAGTTAAAAATATCACAATGGAAAACACTTAAACAGCCTGTAGTCTTCAACATGACCATAGGTCGCTGTTCGCCGTCTTGCATTGGCCCAAGACTAAAAATGTAATACATAAGTTTCAATGTGCAAAAAGATTTTCCGGTTGAGTGACTTTGACAATTTTCAATACATATAATAGCAATGGAAAAGTTTTGTGAGCACCTCCATATCTCAAGAACTATAATTCCTAGATTGATGAAACTTGAAAGAAATAAGAAATAAAATAAAAATTGATGAAACTTGGTATGCATATGGCCCAGTAGTAGCTTAGCACAGTTGCATCCCCATCTTTTGACCTTGACCTTGATTTCCAGTTGAGTGACTTTGATTATTTTTTTTGCATATATTAACAATGTTTAAGTTCTATAAACATCTTTTGATCTCAGAAACTGAATTCAGAAAATTCAAAATATATAGTGGAAGTAAGAAAGAACAATTGTTTCTGAAGGTGCCAGCAGGCAAGACATACTTTAGTGTTAACTCTTGTTGTTTCATTTATTTTACTTTGATCATGTAGTAGTTTTCTTTTTAGCTCACCTGGACCGAAGGTCCATGTGAGCTTATACCATCACTTGGTGTCCGTCATCGTTGTCTGTTAGCAATTTTTCAAACATTAACTTGTCCAACGCCATAAGTCCAAATGCTAACTTCTTGATTTACCTGTTCTGAAATTTTCAAGAATGTCCAACTATCGACATAGGAGTTATTGCCCTTTTTTCAAAATTTTGCACTTATTTAGCCTTGAAAACTATACAAGATATTTCAAAAGTTTAAGCTGCATATGATTAAGCACATCAAGATCTACATTTCATGCTGTAGGACCATTTCTTTTGAAAGTTATTATCCTTAAAACAACAAAATTTATCATTTTTCATTACTTTTCCCCTGAATTTCAAAGATTAACATGTCTGACACGGTAAGACCAACTGCATCTTAACATGGCACACTTGTTTAATAGCTTATATGCTACAACTCTATCTTTCAGATTTTTGATTCGTAAAATAACATGGCTGCCATGGCTAAAAAATAAAAAGAACATAGGGGTAAATTGCATTTTTTTGCTATGAACTCAAAAATGGTTTCAGAAATAAAATTTTTGCAAGAATCAAAAGTGATCAGCATATTAAGATCTACATGTCCTGAAATTTCGGAAAAGATCAGACTGCTGATGTGGGAGGTCTTGTCCTTTTCCTAATTTTTGCCAAATTTGCACTTATTAAGCCCTATATTTTGGAAACTAACCAAGATATTTCAGAAATTTAAATCGTATATGGTTAAACACAAAAATATCTACAAATATATGTATCTGTGTAGTTAAGGTGAGATGGGGTGCCACATGGGAATTTCAATATGGTGTTCCTGCTGAATTAATTCAGTTACAAGGGGATTGGAAAAGTGACGCCTATAAACTGTACTTGAAATATAATCTGCATGATAAAATTGGTGTCTAGTAAAATGATGGCTCACTTGTAATTTATGGGTTGCTCAAGCTTTATTGTATACATGTACTGTATATTTAGCAGGCTTAATTTTTGTCTCACCTGCGAAGCAGAGCAGGACATAGATGTTACTTTACCAACGGTGGTGACGACAACGGCGGCAGCATTAACTTCTTGGAACAGTTTTATGAGCACCTTCATATCTCAAGAACTACAGGTCCTAGGTTGATGAAACTTGGTATGCATATGCCCCAGTACTAAGCACAGTTACATCCCCATCTTTTGACCTTGACCTTGTTTTTCTGGTTGAGTGACTTTAACAATTTTTAATACATATACATGTAATAGCAATGTTAAGGTTTTGCAAGCACTTCCATATCTCAAGCAGTCATCAAAATTAGCACAGGAAAGACAGCCCACAACCTGTAAAAATGTGTTTGGTCCTGTGAATTTTAGCAACTTTTGTAACACAATCTTCATGAAATATTTCTAAAAGATGGACCTGTAGATCCCAAATCCTAAATTTGATGCAGACATTTTGAAATGTGGTGGACCTGCCTATTTGTCCAGCAGAATTTGCTGAGGTCCAGCAAAAAATCTTACAAATTACACTTAAATTAACAGGAAAAATTGATTTAGAGCTTGAGGTCCGACAGAACAAAAATATATTTCAAAACCTCTGATTTGATGACTGTCAAGTACATGTATTATTGGTCCTAGGTTGATGAAACTTGATATGCATATGCCCTAGTAATAGCTTAGCACATTTGCATCCCCATCTTTTGACTTTGACCTTGATTTTCTGGTTCAATGACTTTGATTATTTATATTGCATATATTAGCAATGTATTGTTGTACTTTAATTTTTATTTCTATAGTATAACTGTATGTATATATGTAGAGGTAGTTGTCTCTGAATCCTTATATAACATGAAACTTCTGCTGAACTATATATATATTTGTAATGGTCTGCTAATAAAGAGGATTTATGCTGTAGACTATAATTAGTCCTTGTAGTTTATTGGAAAACGCCTAACATAGGAGATCGGGGTTCGATTCCCCGCAAGGAGTTTAAAAAAGGACAGCTTATTCTGACTCTTTTTTATGGCAGACCTTCGGTATGGCGGTTGAATGAAATATTTATATTTCATTTGTATAATTTTTGTTTTTCATAGTTTTTTCTGTTTAATTGTATTTTATTTTTTATAGTAAATGATTACAGGTTGATGTTTGTAATTGCTACATATTTATCATATAACATTACTGAACATCTGTATTTATATGACTGACTTCCTAAAATGGCTATAATAAATGATTTTTATTCAAGCTGAGCTTTTCTTTAATTTAGATGTGGTAGATTTATATAAATCAGTAATTCAGATTCAACTTCATATGCATGCATTATTAGGACAATCACCATTTTACTAAAATTCTTTAGGACCATCTTTAATAACTTAACACAATTTTGAAAATTTCTTTATGACATTTTAAAAAGTAATCATACTTTTTGCCAATACTTAAAATAGCAAAAAGATGATAAAAGTGTCAAATTTTTATAAAATTTCCCTGAAAACCACTATAAATTTGTATATTTCCCAGTATTTCTCACGGTTGTCAAAAAATTAGAGTATTTCCCAGGACCAGAATTCCCGGTAATAACCAGTGGGATTTACTGCCACTGGTATTTCCCTGCCAACCGAGTTGCAGAAAGAGTAAAGCTGTTGCTTTCTGAAACCTTCAGCTCATTGAGCTTTACAAAGTCTGCATTGGTTCGAATATGTCAGATGATCCCTTAAACATGTACATGTAAGGGTTATGGGCCTTAAAAGTTCAAGAATAGTTTTTTTTTATGATTTTGTCATAGAGATTGACAATGGGAGACCAAATAATATTGTAGATAGAAAAAAGCTGCTACTTGCTTAAACCGTCAGCTCACTGAGCTATACAAAAGTCTCCATTGGATTGAAGATGCCAGATAACTCCTAAGTATAAGGGTAATTGCTCATAGAAGAGATCCTTAAAGCTTAGGACCCGGTGAGCGATTCAGGCTCCTCGGAACCTCTTGTTTATTTAACAAAAGATTATCCTCTATTTACAAGTATCTTATTATGTGACCAAAACAAATGCATTTACAAAATATGTACAGGTCTGTAAAATACACATGTAACTATCCATATTATTCATTGTATATTTCAGGTCCACTCCCAATGCTGTTCAAGAAATGTTATGTTTAATAAAGAGGAAAATCTTGCATTTAGCAAGTAATATTGAAAATGAAAGAATGAACAATGCATGTACAGAATTTGAAGTCATTATAGATATGTTGCTACAGTTGTCTAGCTCTAATGACCATGATGTTGGTGAATGTTTGAATTTGTTAGAGTTGGCTATGCCATTTTTAAATTCGTTGGAAAACAATGACAGTACTTCTGAAAATTATAATTTTCCTTCGAATCCTCATGGGAGACCAAAATTCAGTATTCCAGTGGAAATACTTGAATTTTATATTTGCAATGGTTTTAAAATTGCTGATGTTGCTAAGATCCTTGGGGTCAGCAAGAGGACAGTAGAGCGACGCATGTCAGAGAATGGACTCTCTGTTAGAAGCTGCTATAGCAACATATCTGACAGTTGCCTAGAGGAAGAAGTTAGAAATATATCCAACCAATTTCCCACATCTGGATACCGTTCTATTCTTGGGATACTGAGAGGAAAAGGTCTTATTGTCCAGGAGGAAAGGGTAAGGAGGGCATTAAGGATAGTGGACCAACATGGTGTTATGTTTAGAAGAATGTTCTTGTCCACTTACAGGATACAGAGAAGGACATACAATGTTTCCTCTGCACAGGCATTATGGCACATTGATGGTTATCACAAACTTATCAGGTAAAACAATCATCAACTCTCATAAATTCAAGCATTCACCAACATCATGGTTGCTGGTTGTCTTGCATTGGCCCAAGTCTAAAAATACAATTCATAAGATTCAATACCAATCCCAAATTATCACCAAAAGACTTATAACTAGACACAAAAAAATAAACACAAAAAGCACAGGTAGGCACTATAAAATGTAGTGGGGTTAATCTTGTTGTTTTTTTTTTACCCAACATTTCCCCTTTTGATAATCCTTAACAAAGCACTTAATAACACACGTGGTAAAAATCAAATCAATAAAAGTTCAATTCAATGAGAGAGAACCTGAGATAGACATAAGAATAAAGGAGACTTAGAGGAACTCTCTTCAGAACACTCTGTTTCTGACAACTAGCTTATATAAGAAACAGCTATGGACTGATGTAAAAAAAATCAAGTATATTGTATATGGATTTTAAATCCAACTCAACACTTCAAACAATTAATTTATGAGATATCAGTTAGCCCTGTTGAAGCAGTTTTCCTGTAATATAATGGTTTTTCTCATTAAAATCAGAAACACTACTGCTGATTTGAGCTTATGTATACTATTGAAGGGGACATTTTACATGTACATGTTAATATATCCTCTTAAAATCTAAAAAGTAATTGAAAATTAATTTTTTTGCTGGAACATTAACTTTTATTGGTGTCTGTGTTTAGTAATTCTATACAGTCAAGTCTGTACGATAAGAAAAGGGACTACATGTAGATGCTATTTCCTCTTATTCTTAAACATGTTAAATGGAATTACTAATTTATGTTTTAGATGGAGATTTGTGGTACATGGAGGCATTGATGGCTTCTCCAGACTGCCTGTCTATCTTCAAGTCAATACTAACAACAGAGCAGAAACTGTGTTGGCAAACTTTGTGGAGGCAGTAAACCAGTTCGGTCTTCCAAATAAAGTTCGATCAGACAAAGGAGGAGAGAATGTCCTAGTTGCTCAGTACATGCTAGACAAGAAAGGAGTTGCCAGTCGTCCTTTTATTGCAGGGCGGAGTGTACATAATCAAAGGTAAATATATGTACATATATTGCACCATATATTGGGTGAAATTATATACATGTAGTCATCGGGCAATACTGGCCCATAACCTGACTAAAACAAGAACAAAACCTGCCCATCCAATTTACATGACTGTAATTTAAAATTTATGTTTGAAACATTTCTTAATCAGAAATTTTTGGGGTCTGTTCCAGTCAGCCATTGCAGTTTTTGTTACATACTCTTTAGGCCAATATAAAAAAAATTCTAGATTCGCATCCCCCCCACCCAGATTTTTTCAGCCCCCTCAAAAAAATTTATTTTGATTTTTTGGCAAATTATGTTAATTTTTGGTCAATTTTTTTTAAACGGCACCATATTAAATCATATTTGATAAAAAATAAAAAATAAAATTTGCCTGCCCGCCCTATATTTTCAACAAATTTGGATGAGAATCTAGGATTAATTTTATCATGGCCTTAAGCAGTCAGGTGCGTAACTTATTTATTAATTAAGTAATTACAGAAAAATCACAACCATTTTTTATTAAACCATAATATCAAGATAGAAGAAAATGAGATGTGGAATAAGTGTACGCGACACAACCTACATTATAAACGTATAATTTAAATATCCACAATGGAAAAGAGTTGTCTGCCCTTACAATCTTCCCTTGTAATAACATACATATGTGATTTGTTGGAAACCATGGTCTAGGATAACAAATGTGTGTTATTTGGTATTGTTTTGTAAAACAGTCAGATAACTAACACATGTTATTGTACTGCAAAATTACAGCTAATCTGCTCAGTAAATTTTCACAAAATTCTATCATGGGCAGTAAGTTGTTTTGAATTGAAAATCAATAATTAATAATTAAAGATTTGTATTCTTAAATATAAAACTTAAGATAGCAAAAAGACAGGAAACCTACCCAAGAAAATGACTCTTTTTTTTCTAAATAAACTCATTATATCTATATATAAGCCTATACACTTGTTAAGATCCAAAATGACAATAAAATTTATGTACATCAAATGAGACCATAATGTGATTAACCATTTGACTTAACAAATCATAAACACTTCTTCTTAACATACTTAAGTTATCCCAGGATACTATTTCAACAAATCGCACATGTATGTTATTACAAGGGAAGGTTGTAAGGGCAGACAATTCTTGATGTTATGATTTAATAACAATTAAATGGTTGTGATTTTTATAAGTTACGCCCCTGACTGTTAAGGTATAACACACAATGTAGCACTACATAGTAATGTAGATGTATATGTCTGTCCTCCATATGCATTTTGCTTGTTCTTTTAAAAGGCTTTGTAAGGTTGTAACATGTTTAATGACTTCCATACATGCCAGTACCTCTTGGTGGTAGCAGCAAGTGAATCTTTGCAATCATAAACATTTATGTAATAATTGTTGACAAAAAAAAATAAAGAAAGAATTAGTTGCATTGCTACAAACTGAAGTTTAGTGTCAGGTGAAATTAACATACATGTACATTTTAGAACCAATGCATGCATGCATTTATTTTAAATACCAAATCACTATAAGACTGATGTAAATAGGAAATATTATGGTATTTTTTAGAACTCATACTCTCACTCACCACCAAGAGCAAGATATAAATGATATTTCATTCATGGTTTCACTGTAAATATTTTTCTTTATCATACATTTAGCTTTGATACCTTTAAATTTGTACGTGTGTAACAGCCGTAAATTTACAAGCCAAATCTTGAAAAGGACTTTTTTTTTCATATCAAGCCGTTGCTTGCACAAAAGTGGGCAAATATGGCCATATCAAGACCTCGTGTGCACTAAAGTGGGCTAATATGCCATATCAAGGTCTACTGTCTCACTTTGAAATTTGACGACAGTATATTTATATCTTTATTTTGTTTGCTGAAAAGGTATGATAAAAAGTTTATGACACAGGGTTTTCCATATCAGGTCCTATATCATTCCTCGACCTAATATGGGAGTCTCGAAATGATATGGGAATTGATATGGAAATCCCTGTGTAATAATCTATTTATAGTATGTGGAACGCTTTAAACTTTTCTAGACTTAATGACTACATGTATATTGCATGGCATCCTACCAGCTACATATAAATGTTACTTATTGACATTGACCAATCATTTTTGTCAATGGTTATATTATCACAGCCATTTAGATACATATGAAGTTAAAATGTTTGTTTGGTGTTTTCAGGATAGAACGATTTTGGAGGGAGCTATGGCAAGGGTTTTCTGTTTTGTATTACAATCTGTTTTATGCTCTGGAAGAACAAAACCATCTTGATATCAGCAACGAAATCAACATGAAACTCCTGCACTTAGTTTTTCAACCAAGGATGCAGATTCATTTGAATGAGTTTTGTGAGGGCATACGGAGGAGACCTCTTCGTACAGAAAACAATAGAACCCCCATGCAACTGTGGCTTGGTGGACAGCAACATTCCACATTTTTTGAGCAGGGCCAGGAGGTAACAAACTAAATCTAAAGATTTATTTTATGAAAACGTCCTTTATTTCCTTTATTATATCCATACTTGAAAAGTAGTGGGGTATATAGTGACAGTGATGTCTATTCATTTTTCAGTTTCACTTTTCTCCATCCATCCTTACCTCCGCAACATAACTAACTTTAGTCGCAGTTTTCCCAGCAACTAGTAATCACAGAGACTTGAAATTCAGTATATGGCTTTGAAAAGTATGAGGTCGAGTACCAAATTTAGGTCTGTCTGATATCAACTTCCTGTTTACCAACTTTGTCACTTTTTAACATAAATGGTTAAAACAATGTATTAATTAATCTCGGAATTATTTTGATATCTGGAAAAATCACTTTTCCACTTGCAATAACAACTAACCTTACTTAGGGTTAGTCCATGCATGCATGGACTAACTTTAGGTTAGTTACCATTCATGTTTTATATAGAAAGTAACTAAAGGTTAGTCCATGCATGCATGGACTTACCCCTTAGTTGGGTTAGTTGTTATTGCAAGTGGAAAATTTATTTTTCCAGATATTAAAATAATTCCGAGTTAAATTAATACCTTGTTTTAATGGTTTACTGACTCAGTCAATTTAAGGGGTGGGGTAGTGGGGGTATGCTGAATGGGGTGCTGAATGAGCAGTGGTTCAGATTCCTTGTTTTAAAGTCCAGGGAAAGTTTTTTTTTACTAGTGATAGGGCTTTAAGAACACAATTTTGACAGCAATTATATTTAAAAAAATTGCTTACAGAAAATGCATACAAGTACATGTATTATAGATTAGTTATTTACTTTGTATAAGATTGCATATGCACCAATACAATGCATATCATATTATACTGGAAATTATTGTCCCCTGCCACAATGCACAGCAGGCACATAGAAATTCTGTCCTATAAGGGACATAAAGCTTCAAAGTATGGAGACCTTTAGAGCACAAATAGCTAAACACTCATGCATGGAAAAAGCTTTCCTTTTTTGTTTTCAGTTTGTGCTATAAAGTTTTCAGTCTGTCTCACCTGTCGGCACCACCAGAATACATAGTTATTCCACTTTTCATTCATGAAATCAATAATTGTTGAGAAAAAAATTCTTACATCATATGTATTAAAAATTACTGGGGAAAATGCATACAAACTTTTATCTTATTGGGACTTATAGTTCTTGAGACATGGATGTGCTCATAAAACTTCAACATTGCTTTTAAATGTATGGAAAATTGCCAAAGTCACTCAACTGGATTATTAAGGTAAAGGGCAAAAGATGGGGATGCAACTGTTCTAAGCTACTTCTGGGGCATATGCATAATAAGTTTGTCAACCTAGGACTCATTGTTCTTGAGATTATGAGTTGCTAATAAAGCCTTAACATTAAACATTAAAGCCACCGCCGGTAAAGTAACACCTATGTCTGGGTTTGCTATGCATACGCTGTGTGTCACACTGTCTGTGTCTGTCACAAATTTTTTGCATAACAGTTTTTTTAGTGTCTTTAATTTATAGGCTTTTGAAATTTTCAGGTAGAGTCTCATTTGTCTACTTCCTTTTTTATGAGCCAACTTTTTTTAGTGGTTGGTTGGGGGGGGGGGCAAAAATTATGTCCTTGCAATTGTTTTACATATGTATTGTTGACAATATTTTTTTCAGATTGACATTGATAATTATGGTATCGAATACAATGGTCCAAGTGTTATGGAAACCAGTAATGATGTTGTCGTACCAGAAACCTCAATGAACTTTCCACAGCATATCCTGACAGACATAGAGCATATTTTGAGTAAAGACTCTGATAATTATGGCATTGATGTTTATAGAGAATTAGTACATTACTTGAACAAAATGTTAACATGTCATGAATAGTACTTATGTTGTCATACCAGAAACCTCAAAGAACTTTTACAGCATATCCTGACAAAATGTCATCTTGTCATGAATAGTTTGAAATAAGCGCAGTTGCTTCTTGGACAGTATTGATAACTGATTATACATGAATTATTAACTCCATTATTATTTGTTCAATGCATGCATCACATCTTTTTTTCATACCCCTCTGCCATATGAACAGAGATCTCAGCTTCTGCCAGAGAGATTTATTTCAAAATATGAAGTGAAGTACACATGCAGATTTAGCATGATGAGTTGTATGAGGCGTTCCCTTCCAGGTCACCGGATTGTCTTCTTACTGTTTTCTGAGCTGACATGCTGTTTAAAAGGGTAAAAAATGAGAAACTTTCTCTGCTTACTGAAGGGATTGATTTTTATATATTGTGAACCTATCGCCTGTGGTTAGGGGTGCACATGTGGGTAACATGTTGAATCTGTATGTCATTTTATATAAAGTAAAAGTGCAAATATTGAACCTGTTTCAAATGTAACATAAGTTAAATGTGAAAGTTGCTTATCAAATCTTTGGAATGTTTTAGATATGGAAAATGTTTTTATTTAAAGAAAAACTGGATAATTATAGTACAGGTAACTATTGAAAATGTGGATAAAGATGTCATTAATTAAGGCCCTGCATTGACGATTGTGATGTCCTTTAGTTTTTACTGTTTCCATCTCAGTCTGTCCGTTTGTTAACAATTTTTGTGAACACTTGTGAAGCATGTTATGATGTACATATTAAGATTTTGTGCAGAACAATGAAATATTTCTGTGAAAAAACTTAGAAAATAACAGAATTGAATATACTAAAACTTTAAAACTGTTTACATTACAGTTGTGAAATTTTGCAAATTTGCTATGCTGTCTATCCTGGTGTGCAAATGAAATTTTTTTGTATAGTACGTTTGACAGCTGTTTTTACATAGGAAAATAATTATTAACTAAAATCTCCAAGTTCAATTAATCTGGAAAACAAATGCACCAAAAATAATTAATTATGAAGTACATATCATGTCTGAATTTCCTGTGTGTGAATTCTAGCAAAACAAAAAGTTTCTTGTTACCCTCTATGGTTACAAAATAAGATTTTAACATGTAAAGGTGTAGTAGTAAGTACATTTAAGAGAAGAGCCTTCTGTTCACAAATACAACTGAAATTCTAGTGCTCATTGACTATAAATTCTTGGAACAATTAAAATCTTTTTACCTTTTGCCAACAGGGTCCCTTCTGACTCAATCTAGTTCAAACCATATCTTGTATTTTTGCCCACTTTATAACCACAATCAAGGTTGCAGTAACGAAGTTGACAAAAATACAAGATATGGTTTTTAACTAGATTGTTTCTGACTTTGTCTGTATTCTACTTGGTCTACAAATTTTAATGATTTCACTTGAATGTTTCTACAAAGTAACATGTATGAGTAATGTACAAATTGATGTTGACAAAAATTTAAATGTTGATTGTAATCCTAAAATAATGTATTTCTCATTTTAATGTACAAATGTATACTGTATAAAATGGAGATAACAATGATGCAAAGATTGTTAAAGCAATAATTTCTCTAAAAAAAATAATACTTGTTGTACTAACTAATGAATTTCTGGAACAATCTTGTAATTTAATGTCAAACTGTAAAATGTTGTGTTTAAATTAGTTGTAATTCCTGAACATTTGTTGGTTTAATTTACAAAAACAATGATGGGTAAATCCTATATTAAGCTATTAGAATGTTCAAGGGGGGGGGGGGGTATTTGTAATAAACAAGATGTATTTTCTGTGATATTGAAAAATATATTTTTTTAATCACTCATTAGAAATATCTTCCAGTCTAACACAGGGTTATGTTGCTCCTTGGTTGTTGTTTTCACTCAAGAAATTTGGCAGTAGACACCATGCACTTGTAGATGAATATGGGATTTCTATCTCAAATGAGTGCAGATGTTGGTTTGTCATAGGATTTTTGTTTTGTCTGCCTTTACCAGATTTGACACACTGGATTGGAAATTGGAAGTGCGATGGATGTGCTATAGCAGGCGGGAACTGCTTACTTTTCCAGAGTTCACTCTTGTTACAACTTGAGTTTGTGTTGTTGATTTCTGTTCAGTTAATTTTGTGTTTCTTTGTGCTATTTTTGTTCATGTTAAGCGGTTTTGTTGTCGCCCTTTCAGACTTTTGACACTCCAATGCCTCATTGGTGCCTCTTTGCTTCTAAGTGTATCACTTGTATTGAAAATATTCTAAAAGATTGTGTTTTACATGTATCTGGGTGTAACACAACATGTACCAAATTCTGATTCTTTTACGAGAAAGGTTAAACAGATTTTTTTTAGTAAAAACTAGAAAATGTGTCTTAAATGAGCCACAGGATAGCCCTCCTGTTCTTAACATATCATTGACACCTAACATGTATTACCTGGGATATGGACCTAAACCAAGTCATTCATGCATTAAATAAAGGTCACAAAAGCTATTGTAGGAACAAAGAGATTATTTTTTACCCCTAATTTCTTCTTCTTCAAGGAATGATTAAATGAACTTTAAACAGGAGGTGAACATTATATAAATTCCACAAAAATTTGAGGATAAAAATTTCCTGGCAATATGCACAACTACATATGGTGTCCTTCCTACATACCAAGTTTTGTTGAAATCAGTTTAGTAGTTTCAGAGGAGTTGCACTGACAAGATGATAAATGAGGATTTTTAGCGAATTTCTAAGTTCAAAGGGCCATAACTCACACAAAATTTTCAGGATCAAAATTTCCTGGTAATATGCACAACTACATATGGTGTCCTTCCTAAATACCAAGTTTTGTTGAAATTGGTTCAGTAGTTTCAGAGGAGTTGCGCTGACAAACTATGTGATGGACAGTATAAAAACAATATGTCTCCTCATCAGTCATAAATTAAGGTCAAGGTACCTCAGACTTCTCATGTGTTTTTTTTCTTGTTTTTGACCTATAGAATGAAAACTTACAGGTAGAGAAAAGTTATTGCTTGCTTAAACCTTCAGGGCATTGAGCTCTACAAAAGTCTCCAATTTTGTGATTCATATACTGTGGATTCATTTACTTTTATGGGGATCATTTTTTTTAATTTGTGGTTTGTTCATGTTGCTAGAATGAGTGAATTTAAAATTAACATTTGGTTGGATTCGTACTTTTGTGGTTGACTACTGGCCATAAAAACCAAGAAAATAAGAAACCTATCATGGGCATGAATAACAATGAAACCACGGCATATTGATACATGATACTACACATGGAATTAGTCTCCCACTGCTGCATTTATATTGAAAATTTACTTTTACATTATAGTCTCATTATTCATGTAGAATTTGCCAAACTCAAAATAGTATTAATATTCATACAACTACATACTTAAATGAAAACAAATTAAGCAAAATCAGAGGAGTTGTGTCCACAAAAGTGTGACAGATGGACACAGGAAGACCCTTGCAGCAGAGGACAATAAATATCCATCAAACATGTAAAAAAACTGTCCATGTGCAAATACATCATGTACTAATGTTCAAGGCTTAGATGTGCCATATGGTAATGAGTAATCACTTGGTTCATGAAACTTGACTATAGGGCTTCCACATCCTCAATGTAATAAATGAAATAATTTTTTTATTAAAACTATGGATATATGACCTTTCATTTCAAGAGCATAAACATTGCTATAAAAGCACAAATATAAACAAGAAATCTGTGAGCTACTGCTCACTCAGTATACCCCCGCTACCCCCAAAATTATCTATGTAGGTAAAAAGTCAGTAGATACCAGATAGACCTAATTTTTATACTCGCAATAAAGGACCTTATACAGAAGCCATATACCAAATATTAAGTCACAGTGATATGTACTTGCTGTGAAAAATGTTACAAAAATTTTCAACAATTGACCACTAAAGTTGAAAATTGACTAAGTCTGTAAACAGGTAGTACATATCAAACATACCTACTTTTGATACTTGCGATAAAGGACATCATACTGAAGCCATATACCAAATTTCAAGTCACTTGATATGTAGTTGCTGAGAAAACTGTTATGAAAGTTAGGTTGCAGACAGACAGAGATAAACCAGTTTACCCCCTCTTCCTATGAATCTATGCTCATAAGAAAAATCACATTGCTAATGTTACATTTTATGTATTGAAAAGTCATTCAATTATTAATTCAATGGTCAAGGTCAAAAGATCAACAATAAATTAAGGTCAACATCAAAGGATGGAAATGCAGCTGTGCTAAGATACTAGTGTGACACATGCATATTAAGTTTTACCGACCTAGGACTTTTGAGTACTTGAAATTTTGAGGTGCCCTTAAAAGTTAAAACATTGAAAGTTAATGTTGCCGCTGGAAAAGTAACACCTATGTCTCATGCGGCTGTGCAGGTGAGACAAAAACAATGGGACCTGACCATCCTTGTAGGATAACCAAAAAAATTATGCTTAGCATCATGTACATAAAAAATACCACTAATATATTGTAAAATTTTAGTAAACAAATATTGAAAAAATGGGTCAAAGACAGAAATGGCCGGATTTCGTTTAACAAGAAGTAGGTGAGCGACAGACCTGAAATCACATCCCACATTATGGGAGCCCATGTTGATGCTGCATACCAAATATCAAGAGGCTGTGATTAGTAGTTGCTAAGAAAACTGTAACAAAAATTTTCTACTATTGGACATTATTGTCAAAAATTAACTAAGTTGGTAAACAGGAAGTAGATGAGCGACAGACCTGAAATCGCATCCCACGTTATGGGACCTCACCCTGATACTGTATACCAAATATCAAGTGGCTATGATAAATAGTTGCTGAGAAAACTGTTACGAAAATTTTCTACTATTGGACATTATTGTCAAAAATTAACTAAGTCGGTAAACAGGAAGTAGATGAGCGACAGACCTGAAATCGCATCCCACGTTATGGGACCTCACCCTGATACTGTATACCAAATATCAAGTGGCTGTGATAAATAGTTGCTGAGAAAACTGTTACGAAAATTTTCTACTATTGGACATTAGGTAGTACTCCACAATTAATTTATTAAGCTCATTTTTGCATGTGCTCGACGTTGACTATTTTGTCCCGGGTTCTTGTAATCGCTTAAACTGCTATTTGCACTTTAAACTAGGTGGTGTTCCAAACTCCGGGCATGTTTAGTCGTGTTTAGTGCCGTATTTGGTTTCTTTGTTGTACTCGTTGCCCCTAGCAACTCTTAACATTTGTCAAAAATTTGGGGACAAAAATACGCAAAAATCGGGGTTTTGTCCTTTTTTTGAACGTTGCCAGTAGTCGAGCTTTCGGTTCAGGTGAAACGTAACATGTATGAAATGAAAGCCCGAAAACAGTCCTTTCTTTTAAGACCAAATAAACCTATCCGACTTCGGCTCTTTTTTCCGCTAAAATTGTTCAAACTTAAAAATCTAAAAATAGCACATTTAAATTTAAGCCCATCCGCTGGTCACCATGCACAGCCGGAAGCGACGCTTTATGATCATTGGTATTGATTTTTTCGAAATTATTCTTTAAAACAATAACCGTGGATCGTAATTTTTATATAACGGGTCCAGATTTTTTATTTGTCTTGTTTTAAGACCAAAACGAATCAATATTTTCATTTAACAAAAAAGTTCACAGGGGCCACATACGAAAACAATACTGTGAAAAAATCCTAATTGTGGAGTACTACCTTATTGTCAAAAATTAACTAAGTCGGAAAACAGGAAGTAGGTAAGCGACAGACATGAAATTGCATCCCACGTTATGGGACCCCACCCTGATGCTGTATACAAAATATCAAGTGGCTGTGATAAGTAGTTGCTGAGAAAACTGTTACGAAAATTTCTTCCCCGCCCGCCCGCCGCCCGCCCGCCCGCCCGCCCGACATTCACCATTTTATAACCCGGATTTTTCACTCCGTGAAATCCGGCCAAAAATGTACATGTCATTGTCATATTTTAAGAGCAAAAACATTGCTATAGCAAATAGCACAAACACAATTTTCTAATGTAAATAACAATTTACAAATTCAAAACTAAAGTATATCTAAAATAATACACATGTTACAAAAGTAATATAGAATTAAAGTTTTTTTTACCTACAAAATAGATGTCTTCCTCCCCCCCCCCCCCCCCCCCCCCGTTATCCCCCAAATTTCTAAGTTCAAAGGACCATAACTCCCACAAAAATTTGAGAATCAAAATTTCCTGGTAATGTGCACAACTAAACATGGTGTTCTTCCTATATACCAAGTTTCATTGAATTCGGCTCAGTAGTTTCGGAGGAGTTGCGCTGACAAGATGATACATGAGGATTTTCAGCAATTTTCTAAGTTCAAAGGGCCATAACTCCCACAAAAATTTGAGGATCAAAATTTCCTGGTAATATGCACAACTACATATGGTGTCTGTCCTATAAACCAAGTTTGGTTGAATTTGGTTCAGTATGTTCAGAGGAGTTGCGCTGACAAACTTTGTGATGGACAGACGGTCGGACGGACGGACAGACAGATGGACGGACCCGACAAAAAGAATATGTCTCCCCACGAAAGTGGGGGGGAGACATAAAAACAATGGGACCTGACCTTCCTTGCAGGTTAAAAAATGATCATGTTTTGCATGAACATAAAAAAAAACACTCTTGCATGTCTTATATATATTATAAAATTGTATTACATAATTATGCCATTGTCAGTACTGGTAAAATATGATTGCAGCACATTTGCATAAACATGATTAAATAAAACGTATCAATTTTGATGCACTTGTTTACCTCCTCAAAGTTATAACCCCTTAAAATGGTGGAATAAAGTGCATATCTTGTGTCATAAGAACACATTCAATTCAATAATGAAGGACTTCCCCTATGCAGTTGCAGAGGGGTTCCCTAATAAACTTGGTTTTATTGGGCATTTACTCTTTAAATTCCCATAATTGAAATGGAATACTCCTAAGAATTCCCCTTTGTTGGATGGTCAAGTGTACTATAGCTACTTAATCAACACAATATGTGTTTATTTGGCGTGACCAAAAATTTAAATACCAATGAAGAAGCTGTAGGAATTCATACTGCTAGGAAAAATATATCCATGAATTTTCTTATAAATGCAAAGCATACTCTGAATGTACCTTAAGAAAAATTTCATTTATATTAATTGATCAATCAAGGAGTACTGTTCTTAAACTTGTTAAAGACAGATGGAATATTTTTTAAATTTGTTTTCTATTAGGTATTGATATATTCTTAAACATTTTTGTGGAATATTTATGAAACTTTACCACACAATTCTGCACCTAAAAATTATAAGGTATGCAACACCAGTATTCAGATCACATATCATAGAGTTTGATTTCAGGTCGTTTGTTTATCTACAAATGTACTTCCTATTTGCCAACATAACTAAATTTTGTAGGATTTAACTTACTACTTCATAAACAAAATTTTGTCATTTTTGTCTTTTATTGAAAAATGACAAATAAAAGGTTAGGGCAAGAAATCTACCATGATGAAATAAAAACCAACCAAACCAAAAAGAGACAAGAAAAATAAAGATTAAAAACAAATACTGTCTATAGTTTCACAAAATTCAAAAAAAAAAATGTATCTATTAGTAAACTAGACTTTTATTTAAATTTATGTAATGAAGCCCTTCTTTCTTATTTGTTTCACTTGAATAAAATTATATTTTTCAGCATGTTTTAACGGACACCTTTGACAAAATACTGTTTAAATTCTAGGTTGGCATTACATTTGTTCTGTATCATATACTATTTTTCCTTATTACATTGTATACAGGAAGTACATTCTTTTTACTTTTCCAAAGCCTGAATAATTTTTTTGTTTGGCCTTATTGATTCTATTTCTCGTAGCTGAAAGAGAATGAATAGCCCCTTTGGTGGTATTTAAAAATCAGGACAGGTAATTATGAACACCTATTGTATTGATTGATCGTACTCTTAATCTTTCAACAATGGAATATCACTAGGTGTATTCCATTTCATCTATGGGTATTTGTAGTGCAGATGCACAACAAAAATAAAATAAAAAATATCTAAGTTCAAAGGGCTATAACTCACAAAAATGTTAATCACATGCACTACTACAAACATGTAAAATGTACTTATTTCATGCTGATTCTAGATATCAAGAAGCTACCATTAATAGTTCATGAGAAATTATGGCAATATTGGTACATGTAGGTCAGTGATCATTACATTCATAAACTTGTAAGGGCTGTTCCAGCAAAACATACATGGGACCAGGGGAAGGCACTTTTTCTACAGAGGTACAACCCATAGAAGCAAATTATTAAACTTTCCTTATTTTCTTTGAACTTAATACAAGTTTCTAACACCCAACCATACCAGCAAATTAAATTGCCTTCCCCCCGTCCCATGTATGTTTTGCTGGAACAGCCCTAAGATTACACCCTAAAGTATGCAAAGTTTGAAATCAATAATAGTTTTGTTTGTTTCAAAAAAGATTTACAGACAACAGACAGGCGTCAGGCAAACTAAAACCACTATACTCCTGTATGTGGACAAGAATAGCACAATTGGTTCATTGATTCAACAGATTTTTAAAATTGAAAATGAATGATGACAGTGGAGGCATAGTGATGGCATAAGCTCACATGAGGTTTGGCAACATGAGCTAAAAATTAGGCACTACATAACTTTTACATCTCACTTGGCATTGCAAGCAGCTACACATTTACAGAATTCATGTAGGCAATATAGTGCATACAGGCTTTTAACTGACTTTTTGTGAAAAATAAGGGCATCTTTAGGGAGTACTTTATTTTAGGGAAAAATTTCTTAATAGAATAAGGGCTCTTTGAATTTAAAGGTTTCTGTGAAAAAAAAGGTTAAAAATTCAAAGTGCAATAAAAATGTGCTGAATGTTAAAGGATAAATATTGGTTAATTGATAAAAGCTCCAATTCCAAATTTGTTTTATAAGAACAAATGCCTAGCGAAGTGAGGCATAAATTAAAAATTTTGGTAAAGTTTTTTGTCATTAGTTTAATTATAAACAAAGTGACATTCCGTTTGGGGCGGAAACTAGGAATCTTTAGAAAAAAACCAAGAAATCTGTGAGCTACTGCTCACTTAGTATACCCCCGCTACCCCCAAAACTAACTATGTTGGTTAACAGGAATGAGATATCAGACAGACCTTATTTTTATACTCGCAATAAAGGACTTCATACAGAAGCCATATACCAAATATCAAATCACTGTGATATGTAGTTGCTGTGAAAAATGTTACAAAAATTTTCAACAATTGACCAGTAATGTTGAAAATTGACTAAGTCTATAAACAGGAAGTAAATATCTGACATGCCTAGTTTCGATACTGGCGATAAAGGACATCATACTGAAGCCATATATTTAATTTTAAGTCACTGTGATATATAGTTGCTGAGAAAACTGTTACGAAAGTTATATTGCAGACAGACTGAAGGACCAGTATAATAAGGACTTTTTAAAGAATTCACCTTGAAAGTATAAATTAGTTAGGAAAATTATGGGTGCCTCTAAATAAGGGTGAAAATTAGGGCCAGTTAAAAGCCTGTGCAGCATACAGATGGGGAATCATAAACTGGTGATTTGAAATCATACTACTCAATGCCAAAATCTGGGGCTCCAATTATGACATTTAGAAATGACTCCTCAAATTTGACATATTCTTGGTTTTCTGTGCATTTTGCCATTGAAATGGATGGGGCACAGGTATTTACAGTAACAAGATTATTGCTTTTATGGTCAAACAAAATTAAACCACTGTTTATGTTTCTTGGGAGCCTCTTGCTACCTGTTAGGGCTTGTATGAGGTGACTCATTTCTATAATGACTTTCTTTTCCTTATCGGTGTCTTGACCATTTCCTTCCCATAGCAACTCAACCCAACTTGTTTCTAGTTTTCTTTCTAAAATATAAAACAATACATAGGCTTAGGGTCATTCAAATATGTTTTTATACCTTAATTATAGAGTTTTACAATCAACATTTTCTTACTGATTTACCAATAGCTTTATTTTGTGCCATCTTATGTTGTAGCATCATTGCAGCTTATTTCAAACTTTTCACAAAAACTAACACATTTGTGTATTGCATCATAGATTTATTGTTCAAACTATAGAAATTTGATAGCAAACAATATGTAATATGGTATTGTAGTGTCCCTAGCAACACTACAATGAAGTGCTACTTAGCTGTAAAAACTAGGCATGACAAAATAAATAGGATTTGATCAAAATTTGTTTATAACTTTTTTATGACATATTAAAAACATTGATAACAAGTAAATCTGTGAGCTTATGCTCACTAGTAGTGGTATCCGTGCTCCCAAAATTATACCAAAGTTTTCTGCAAACAAGAAGTTTATGACTTAGGAGCATAAAATCGGTATACACCACAAATATAGAAAACTGTGACAGAAATTATGTTACGGACAAACAATG
Organism: Arcuatula senhousia; assembly: GCA_963971305.1. Classification (NCBI taxonomy): domain Eukaryota; kingdom Metazoa; phylum Mollusca; class Bivalvia; order Mytilida; family Mytilidae; genus Arcuatula; species Arcuatula senhousia. The sequence goes on from OZ020313.1 coordinate 11,507,590, forward strand.
GTAAAACAGTATACCGCCCTCTTCTTTGAAGCGAGGGTATAAAAACAAAATAGGGGGTTTGTGGGCAAAAACTTGAACCCTATTTTGATGATAACAAGCGTGGCCACTAAAAGTATGTCTCGCCTGCCGGCACCATCACTAAAATCAACTACCTAAGCTTTCATTTCTTGATATAAACACAAAAAGTGTCTGTATACCCAATATCAGATGCCTAGCTATTATACTATTCAAGCAATCCATTGTCCACACAAGTATTACAAAAAGTTTTCTGCCTGAAGAAAGGACCGAAGTTCACAGAGTCACTGGAGCGAAAAATGGAGTCATGGTCACATGGCATGGTGACAGTTGCATAAACCATAACCGCAACTGTCCGTATACCCAAAATCAGATGCCTAACTTTTATAATTTTCCAGTAATTCATCCTCCACAAATGTCTTACAAAAAAGTTTTTCGGCCTGAAAAAGACCTTAGTTCACAGAGTCACTAGAGCGTGAAAATGGGGACAGGGTCACGCAGCATGGTGACAGATGCCTAGCTGATATACTTTTCCAGCGATTCATCGTCCACAAAAGTCTTACAAAAAAGTTTACGGACTGAAAAAAGATCTAAGTTCACAGAGTAACTGGAGCATGAAAATGGGGTCAAGGTCATATGGCATGGTGACAGTTGCGTAGACCATAACCTGAACTGTCTGTTTACCAAATATCAGATGCCTAGCTATTATACTTTTCAAGCAATTCATTGTCCACAAAAGTCTTACAAAAAAGTTTACACCGCCGCCGCCGCAAAGTAATACCTATGTCGCGCCTTCCGCGACTATTCGTTGCCGGCGAGACAAAAACCATGAGGATTCTGAAAAAATGACAGAAATCCCCAAAACAAGACCTGCAACAATCCTTCATATACTTTTTGTATGCTGAGTCATGTGAAAATAAATAACATTTAAACCTATTATTTTTAATTTAAATCAACATAACTGTCTTGTAACTATAATTTAAACTATCAAAGCCAGTTACATCTTCATATAGTGTATATCCTTCATGTTAATTAACAAGAGGCTCCCAGGAGCCTGGACCGCTCACCTGATCTCTTATGCTAAAGCCTTTTACCTAGTGTGCAACTGCAACATGGTCTACGTGTACTTGGTAAGTAACATTTAAGAAACTAGTTAGAACTGAAAACACTCTTAAGATAAAAAATACAAAGTTACAAAGCTTTCCAAAAAAAAAGTTGAAATTGATTGAAAACAGTTAAAGGGGGATAGCTCTTAAAAGGAAAATCTGACAAGTTTGACCCTGAAATAATTTTTGTAGATCTCAATGAGCTGAACACTTTTGCAATGCTAACATTTTCTCAAGTTCTTATGGTTTTTAAGATAAAGTTAAACAAGAACAGATTCCAGGTCCCCCGCCCGTTGAACGTTATATTGTTGAAGGGGCATAACTCCAATAATAATGTGTTCTATGGGAGAAAAAATGACTAAGTCGTTAAACAGGAAGTAGATGTCAGACTGACCTGAAAATCACTTACACCTTAGGGGACCCCTATAGGAGTCTGCATACAAAATTTCAGAACCCTTGGCTTAGTAGTTACTGAGAAAAAAGTTACGAAAAATTTACCATTGAGCCTATGGGAGAAAAAATGACAAGGAAAACAAGATGGCCGCCGACCTAGTCAGATAGAATTTTGCTCCTGCAGTTTTTTGTTAAAGGATCAGTATTTATGTGAAAATTTAGAAAACAAATTACATCAGCATATTAGGAAATTGATAGACTTACTGATTAAGGATTAGTTTTGTGAAAAATTATTCTCCAGGAAAAGATATTTGAAAAACTTTTATTTCCATACTGTAGATATATAGTGAGTAGTGTTCAGGAACTTTAAGATATAGTATTTGGGAGCTTTGTTAAACTGAACTCTGTTTGCTGTGTGTTAAAAATCCAACAAAATGCCTAAGGAAAAAACTAATGAAAAAACAGTTCAACAATTACTGACAGCCAAAAAACCACAAGGTGAGAAAAATGTTGATAATCCTAAGCCTAGGGCAACCAGACCATCAGAGAAAGAACAATCACACAAAAGGTTAGCTAGTGAACTCTCCTTTAATGATAGTGTTGATTTAACCCAAATTCAGAGTGACCTTGAATCAATCAAATCTGGACTAAATGGTGTATTGAGAAAGTCTGACCTAGACCAGGCCTTGACCCCATTAGTTAAAAGAAGTGACATTGAAAATATAGTAACAACAATAGTCACAAATCTAGTAGAAACAATGAAAAAAGATCTAGACAATAAGTACAGGGAAAAACTTGATAGACAAACAAAGTGTATAGAAGAACTGAGACAAGAAAATGAATACATGAGAGAAATGATTGCTCAGCAAAGAAAGAACACCCATGAGTTGAGCCAAATAGTTAGGGACAATGAAATAAGATCTAAGCAAGCAATTGAAATGTCTAACTACAATGAACAATATTCGAGAAAATTCAACATTAAAATAATGAATTATAGAGAAACCAATGATGAAAACCTACAAGATATATTCATTAACAAAATAGTCAAGGATAAGTTGGGAGTGGAGGTACAACCTTTAGAGGTACAGGCAATCCACCGTATACCTGGGAAGAAAGATCAGGTCAGACCTATTATCGTGAAAATGGTGAACTCTGAAGTAAAATCTAGAGTTATGAGGGAGAAGAAGAACCTGGCACCAACAACATCGTTCAAATTAGTAGATGACGTAACAAGGAACAACATGGGACTTATCACAAGACTCTCTGAATCCAAGCAGTTTGACAATGTGTGGTATTTTAATGGTTCTGTTTATGGGAAGACAAAGTCAGGGAAACGCATGAAGTTCAACCTATTTGACAATATTGATGAGAGACTAAGTAAAATCCAAGAAGAGAAAGAAGATCAACAGGCTTAACTTTTGTAATATGCTGTATACATGTAAATTAAAATGTTCAATTTTATGTTGTAATTTTATATAGAAAGGGAGTTAACTCAAAATTGTTATAATTTCAATGAATATAATAACTGAACTTTTTATGTGTATTATTTATAAGAGTTTGTAGATATTTCTATATTATGTCCTTTAGTACTTTAAAAGATCCATATAAACTGCAATAATAAAAACAATATGTATCATCAAACATTGCGACATCTTGAGGAAGGTTTGAGTGTTTATGAGAGTGTGTGTGTATGGACGATTGTCAGTTGTAATATATTTGATATATATTTTACTTGCTTTATAGTTATTATAAAAATTTTCGATGTACACTAAACTTACTGAAGAAATCACTGTAATATCTTTAAATGTAAGGGGCCTTTTTTCAAATCAGAAAAAGAGAGTTGATATATTTAATTGGGTGGGTGAGAAAAATGCACATATTATTTGTCTCCAAGAAACTCATAGCACAAAAGATATAGAGAAAAAATGGGAGGATGAATGGGGGTCAAAAATATTTTTCAGTCATGGGAGCAGTAGAAGTGCAGGAGTGTGTATCATGGTTAAGAAGGGTGTTGATATTGTTGTCAATGATTATGTTAGTGATACAAATGGTAGATATGTTATTTTAGATGTAACTGTTAAGAATCAGAGATTTACTCTTGTATCACTGTATGGTTATAACACAGATGAACATGTCTTTTTTGACGAGATTTTAAATCAACTTTCATGCTTTAGAAATTCTTGTATTATGATATGTGGTGATTGGAATTTTGTGCAAGATAAAAGTATTGACACTCATAACATATTACTTGATAGACATCCTAATTGTAGAAAATCTGTAGAAAATATTATTGATACATTTAATTTAGTAGATCCTTGGAGGATATGTAACCCTAACATACGTAAATATACATGGCGGCAGCATTTTCCAATAAAACAAAGTAGAATCGATTATTTTCTGATTTCAGAAGATTTATTTTCAATGCTAAAGCATACTGATATAAGTCCTGGATATAAAACAGATCATTCTGTTATATCTTTGACTTTTTCTGTATCCTTAGCAAAACGAGGAAAAGGTTACTGGAAATTTAACTCACAGTTGTAGCATGATCCAGATTATATTCAACTTGTTAAAACAGTTATCCATGATACTATTTTAGAATATAAAAAATCAGGAGATATAAATGATCCTGAAAAGATTGAGTTGTCCTGTAATGACCAAATATTTTTTGAAATTTTAAAAATGAAAGTAAGGACGAATACTATAAGCTATGGTATAAACAAGTCAAAGGAAGAAAAGAAAACTATCAAAAAATTAAATGAGGAAATAAAAGATATAGAAAATGAATATGAACAAAATCCTAATGAGATACTTCACAATAAGTTAGTTGATAAAAAAGCAGAACTTGTAGAATATAGAGAAAAAGTTGTTGATGGCATTATATTTAGAGCCAAAGCAAATTGTAACGAAAACAGTGAAAAGTGTTCTAAATATTTTTTAAGTCTAGAAAAAAGAAATTTTGTTTCTAAAACTGTTTGTGGGCTTATAGATGATAATGGTAACCATCTGTCAACAACAAATGATATTTTGAATGAACAAAAATGTTTCTATAAGAAGTTATATTCATCAAGGTTGATACAGGACAACAACATTTACGATAGCTCTTTTTTCCAGCATAATGTTCAACTCTCACAACAAATGAGTGAATCTTGTGAAGGAAATTTAACTTATCAAGAGTGTAGTGAAGCTTTAAAGAACATGTCAAATGGAAAGAGTCCAGGCTCTGATGGTTTCACGGCAGAGTTTTACAAATTTTTTTGGAAAGATATTGGTATATTTGTTTATCGTTCTCTTAAATATGGATATGAAATAAACAGTTTTTCAGATTTTCAATATCAAAGCATAATTACTTGTATTCCAAAAGATGGAAAGGATAGGCGATATATGGCTAACTGGAGACCTATTAGTCTTCTTAATGTTGATATGAAAATAGTAACCTCTGCATTAGCAAACAGATTTAAAAAGGTATTACCACTTATTATTAGTGACACCCAGAAAGGGTTCATGAAAGACCGTTTCATTGGAGAAAATACTAGACTCCTATATGATGTTATGCATTATTTAGAACAAAATGATAGGGAGGGTTTGCTTTTATTAATAGATTTTGAAAAAGCTTTTGATTCCATTGAGTGGAACTTTATCATAAGAGCTCTTCAAAGTTTTAACTTTGGACTTTCCATTTGTCAGTGGTTCACTACAATTTATAAAAATGCTAGAAGCTGTGTTGTAAATAACGGTCATTTGTCTGATTTTTTTGAATTGGAAAGAGGTTGCCGCCAGGGTGATCCATTATCACCTTATCTTTTTATTATTGGTGTAGAACTTTTATCTTTGAAAATAAAAAACAATGTTGATATTAAAGGAATAGTTGTTAATAATTGTGCATCACTTATAAGTCAATATGCAGATGATACATTTTTAACTCTAGATGGAAAAGAAGTATCTTTAAGGGAATCTTTGAAGGTTTTTGAAGCTTTTTATAAAATATCAGGACTTAAAATGAATAATTCTAAAACCAAAGCAGTTTGGATTGGGAGTAAAAAATATTCAGACCATATCTTGTGTGAAGACTTCAATCTAAATTGGTCTAAATCTGACTTCACACTTCTTGGCATCAAATTTTCATTATGTTTGGACAATATGATAGAGCTTAACTTTAAACAAAAACTTCATGATATTTCTAAGCTCTTAAAAAGTTGGCAGCATCGTAAATTATCTCTAATCGGAAAGATCACAGTTGTCAAATCCTTGGCATTACCTAAAATTGTTCACTTGTTGACGTCCTTGCCTAACCCCAAGGTTTCTATGATGAATGATATCAATAAGCTCTTTTACAACTTTATATGGGATGGGAAGACAGAAAAGATAAAGAGAAACACATTGATTGGAAAGTTTTGTGATGGCGGCTTAAGTATGATACATATTGAGTCCTTTAGTATTTACCTTAAACTTAGTTGGATTAAAAGGCTTTTGACTAATACAGATGGGGTTTGGCAGGATGTAGCACAAAAGCAATTTTTAAAGCTTGGAGGTTTTAGAATTTTTCAATTTGAAAAACATAAATTACTTGAAGTTGTTGATATGATTACAAACCCTTTTTGGAAAGATGTAATAAAAGGATTATACATTGTAAAACCAGATATGAGTATGAATATAAATGATTTACTCAGTTTAGACATTTTGAATTTTGCACCAGTTTTAGATATACCATATTTTGATAAATGGAAAGCGAAGGGAATCAAAAGTGTGATAGATTTAATAGATAAAAATAGGAAAAGATTTTTTAATTTTGATCAAATTAGTCAGCTTGTTAATACAAGGAATTTTTTGAATTTTTACCGTATTATTTCTAATATACCAATAAATGTTAAAAACATGATAAAAGAAGAATTATCCAAAATGACTACAAATGAGCTTGAAATTTTTTCAACATACATGTATAATAGTTTTTTAGAAAAGCTTACAAAAAGTAAAAGCTTAAAGTATTTATATCATACTATGATAAAGGAGAAGTTTATTTTGCCAAATCATAGAATTGAGGCATGGCAGAATAACTTAGAAGTTGAAGACATTCAATGGAATGATTTTTTTATGGTGCTAGACAAATGTTGTAAAAACTCATATCTGAAAAACTTTCAATACAAATTATTTCATAGAATTATTCCAACGAACAGTTTTTTATATAGAATAAATCTTGTTGATTCTAGACTGTGTACTTTTTGTAAATGTTATGATGAAACTATTGAACACCTGTTTTTTGATTGTGTTTATGTAAAAAATCTATACAGTAACTTTTTTGAATGCCTCAAAAGAGCCTTCTCAAATCTATGTATAAGAAAAAAAGAAATTTTGATGGGTTTCATTGATGAATGTTCACTCTTGAATTTATTGATTATTATTGCTAAACAATATATATATAAATGTAAACTTGAAGAAAAGATTCCTAACATTATTGGCTTGAAACAAAAAATATTTCACTATAGAACTTTAGATTTATATAATGGGAGGAAAACCAATTCTGATAAATGTGAACTTTTTTGGGCTCCAGTTAATGATATTTTCCCATCTTAAAATGTACATCTTTTCTATTTCAAACTTTTATTTCATAATTATTAAAGCAAGTCTTAATATATAGGTCAGCTGAAAACTGTATGAATGGATAAAGTATTTGGGGTTTTTTTCTCATATGAGTTACATGTGTAAATGTGTAGAACAAATGAATATGAAGTATATCTCTTATATGTTTATATATGAATATTTGTATTTTGATAATTAACTATCTGTTAATATTAAGGGTTTAATCTTGTTATAACTCAGAAAAATAGTCAACCAATTTTTATCTACCTCTATACACCCTGGTCAGGTGGTGATGTAAGGGGTATTTGTTGTAAAAGCCTGACTATATAAAAACAATAAAAAAAAAAAAAAAAAAAAAAAAAAAATGACTAAGTCGTTAAACAGGAAGTAGATGTCAGACTGACCTGAAAATCACCTACACCTTAGGGGACCCCTATAGGAGTCTGCATACAAAATTTCAGAACCCTAGGATTAGTAGTTACTGAGAAAAGTGTTACGAAAAATTTACCATTGAGCCTATGGGAGGAAAAATGACTAAGTCGTTAAACAGGAAGTAGATGTCAGACTGACCTGAAAATAACTTACACCTTAGGGGACCCCTATAGGAGTCTGCATACAAAATTTCAGAACCGTAGGATTAGTAGTTACTGAGAAAAGTGTTACGAAAAATTTACCATTGAGCCTATGGGAGAAAAAATGACTAAGTCGTTAAACAGGAAGCAGATGTCAGACTGACCTGAAAATCACTTACACCTTAGGGGACCCCTATAGGAGTCTGCATACAAAATTTCAGAACCCTAGGATTAGTAGTTACTGAGAAAAGTGTTACGAAAAATTTACCATTGAGCCTATGGGAGAAAAAATGACTAAGTCGTTAAACAGGAAGTAGATGTCAGACTGACCTGAAAATCACTTACACCTTGGGGGACCCCTATAGGAGTCTGCATACAAAATTTCAGAACTCTAGGATTAGTAGTTACTGAGAAAAGTGTTACGAAAAATTTACCATTGAGCCTATGGGAGAAAAAATGACTAAGTCGTTAAACAGGAAGTAGATGTCAGACTGACCTGAAAATCACTTACACCTTGGGGAACCCCTATAGGAGTCTGCATACAAAATTTCAGAACCCTAGGATTAGTAGTTACTGAGAAAAGTGTTACGAAAAATTTACCATTGAGCCTATGGGAGAAAAAATGACTAAGTCGTAAAACAGGAAGTAGATGTCAGACTGACCTGAAAATCACTTACACCTTGGGGACCCCCTATAGGAGTCTGCATACAAAATTTCAGAACCCTAGGATTAGTAGTTACTGAGAAAAGTGTTACGAAAAAAAGTGTGACGGACGCACGGACGGACGCACGGACGGACGGACGGACGCACGGACGGACGGACGGACACCGGCATTTCCAAGTCCCCGCTCCGCATTGCGGCGGGGGACAAAAAAACTGTGAAAAATGTCAATTTTGACGATTTAGGGGAAATAACTCCAAAAAGGAGTCGTCCCACAACTTCGACTCAATGAAGAGTTTTGTAGAACTGTTGATGCTGAAGAGGAAAGGTTGAATAAGATTTTCTCTATCTCTTATACTTTTCATGCTATAAGCCAAAAACTATGGTTTGACCCCCCTGTTATATTTTAGCAACGGCAGCCATGTTAGTTGGTTGGCATGTATAAATTTCACAAACTTGGTAGATCAAGATCAAATGTACAAAATTCGAAAGCAATCCCTTCAGTGGTTTCAAAGAAGATCTTTGAAGAAAAGTTAACAGACAACGGATACTTAACATGACAAATGCTCACATGACCTTTCGGGTCAGGTGAGCTAAAAATCCATCAAGTGGTTCATGAGAAGTTACACTTGACAAGATATGCAGACAGATGAAGAGACAAATTTGTTGGAGAGAGGTATAAAATTTGTAGGGTTTTGTTAAACAGGAAGGTAAGCAACAAACCTAATATCAAATCGCACAATCATAAAATTGATTCCAACTTTGTAAAATTTGGTCAAAAACGGGTCTTTTAAACAGGAATTTAGAAAATGACATACATGACAGACATTAAACCAAAGCCCATGTAGTAACTTAAAACTATATGGTTTGCATAAATAAATACATACGTTCAATTTTTTTTACTAGCTGGTGGAAGTTGTACACCAAGACCTCCTCAATCTCTTTTTCTGATTGCTTGTCAGAATATACTGGCTGGAAAAACTCTAGCACATCTGATGCCCTGGTTTCAGATTCTTTCTGTACCAAAAATATTGACCCTTCCAGTGGGAACTTTCTCAGTGCATTTAAAATGCCAACAAGTTTCAGACCTAAAAAAAAGCAAAGTTTTCTGAAAAGGTTAAGATTATAATTGAACTCCCATAAAATACCCTCACCACAAATCGTAAATTCTGCCATTTGACCTTGAAGTCAAAATTGTCAATGTTATGATTTGTTTTTTGTATAATGAATAAACTAACGCTGGCTATAATATATGTACTTTTAGGGTTGGCACTTTAAAGTCTGAGACCTGTACCAGGGTGGGTCAGAGTGAACTGAATTTTGTTTAAGTAAACAAAATTAATGAAAAAACCTGAATGAGCACTCTCACATAACCCACTCATCCACAATTTTGACCAAGATTATCTATTTTGAGTTGAGAATCAAAAGTTAGTGACTCAGTGTTGTTGTCTTTCAAAGATGGCTCAGTAAACAGGAAGTAGATGATCAATAGACCTAAAAACATATCCGACAATATAGGACCCCTAACCTATGCTGTATACCAAATATCAAAAGCCTATGATCAATAGTTGCTGAGAATTTGTATCACGGACAGACAGAAACAGTAAAAAACATTATACCTTTCCTAACTTTGTGGCGTGGGGTATAATTATGAAGCAAGAGCATGACTCAATATCAAACCTATGAAAAAATATCAAGAGACTTCAGTATGAAGTTTCACAGAAAAGTGTGAGGGAAATTTTGTATGCAAGCCCATATAAAGCATTAAGTACATGATAAAAATATCATTTAAGTTTCAAGTTAGATAGTTGACCTTTGTGGTTATGGCTAGTTTTGTCCATAATATACCCTGGTTTTTTTATTTTAGAGAGGCCTTAAAAGGAGTAAAAGTAACAAAATCAGAAAAAAATGTCATTTTTCATGATTATTTTGTTATTCTTAAAGGTCAGCGACAACGTAGACCATGAATTTCTCATTTGATTTATACATGTAATTATAACTGTGGTCTAAAGAGTCGCTGGCATCCCAAAATTAAAATTTTTACCCAGAAATTGGCCATTTTAAGCCAATTTGACAATTTATATTTTGACATGTTATTTCAATTAAATAACATACAAGGTTCTTATAAATTTAGTTGTACATGATTCCTCATCCATTTGACATACTAAATAAGAGTAGGAGTCTACTTTTCAGTTCTCTTACAGGGGGCCAAATTTGGGCCTTACTGTAACTTGTCCTTTTAAGTCATCATCAATCATCATGTATTCAGAGCTAGAATGTAGTCAAGAGCTAGCATTCAAAGCATGCATTGTGCTAAGCATCCAAAGATGCACCTATCATACCAATATGGCTAATGTGGCACTTTTTGGTATAAAGCAGGAATGAACTTAAATCATTCTTCTGTAAGTTGCCATTCATGCCGAAAATGTAGGTCACCATCAATTTTACAACAAATATTTTAACTCCATATATATATATGGAATCTGGCCAAAAAATAATGCATATATTTTATACCTTCTATGAACTGCAAGGCTGCAGGTAGGCCTCTGTAAAACAAAAAGTGCTTCATAATGGCACATTTTGCCTGTTCTTTGTTTTGTTCAGTCAGATTCCTGGTAAAGCCCACCATCTGAAATAGATCTGCCAGTTCCATGAAAACATCTCTCAATGATGTCTCAGTTGTTGCTTCATCAATCTACATGTATAATAAAAGAATTCAAAAAAATTATAATGATTTAAATATGTCCACTGCTGACTACACATGCATGTACATTTAGGTTACAGTAAGTAATACAACAATAACAAGGATATGTCCAATAGACATAATGCCCCATCCCACAACATTTATTTTTTTCCGCAATAACTAAAGCATCAGTATGGTTGCTATTAAGGCACTTGTCAGTCAGAAGGAATGGATTTTAGCTTAACGATTCTTCTATAAGTGATCATTCATACGGAAAATAAAGGTCAATGCCATCATCCGAAGCATGCATTGTGCTAAGCATCACTAAGTGCACATACCATACCAATATGGTTGATGTGGCACTTGTCAGTAAGTAGGAATATACTTTAACCATTTTTCTGTATGTGATCATTCGGTCACATATCCAGCATCTGAAGCATGCAATGTGCTTATGATCACTAGATGCACCTGCCAAACCAATATGATTGATGTGGCATTCATCAGTAAGTGGGAATTTGGGACGGACAGACGAACAGACGGAGGGACGGAAGAACGGACCTGAACACTATATGCCCCTCTACTTTCGTAGATGGGGCATAAAAAGCTATGCAGAGCACAGCATGATACGATTGCAACATGTTGATCCCTGTACGTTTGCGGCCCAATATGGATTGTCAAATGCTTTGGACACATGCAGCCCATGGTGGACTCGCAAAGCTTTTTGACACATGTATTTTTTGGTGGACTTTCAATGCATATTTGAATTTATTTTTATACATTAATACCAATCTTCAAGGAAAACTTTTGGCCCCATTTCCCCAGAAATGGTAGGAGATATTGCATATTTGATTAAAAAACACAGGCAGGGATTTTTACAAGGATTCCAATGAAAAAAAGATCTGAAAATAAGACCACAAATAAAAAAGTTGATTTTTGGGGTATGCCCCCATTTTGACCCTTCATAGCAATGTAATATTGCAAGATACTTAAAACTGTCATTACATTTTCCTGACAGAATTTATAGAGGAAACAATAAAATAAATGAACAAAATAGTATGACAAATAAATGTTCTACAGCAGTTTTGTTGGTTCAGAGAAAGGGGCCACAATCCCTGAATGCAGTTGTTATAAACTAATTTTAAAACAACGTAACAATTGGTCACCCAACTACAACTACATGTTAAAGCTGTGTACCAAATTTGAAATCAACCCCTTCAATTTGCTATAAAAATTGTGACTAGACAGACAAATGTATTGTAATTGCAATATATCCAAATCAACTATTAGTCCAAGATTATAATTATCAAAGGGTTGCACATAGTTGTGCTAAAGATACCCCCACTCGACCTTTTGCAAATAGTAAGTAGATGTCTGACTGATCTGTGCACAACAACATTTACTTAAAAAAAAATTATTCCCCATCTACGAAAGTAGGGGAAATATAGTGTTCAGGTCTGTTCATCCGTCAATCCTAGATCAGGTTTACCTACAGATTGAAGTTAGTTTACCATGAACATGATGAAGAAAGTTTGGTATTGATCATGAAACTTTATACACATAGACAGGATATGAACAAACAAAAAATCATCATAAAATTATAATACCTGTTGTAACATGTACAGTCAGGCTATTCAAATTCTTCATGTTATAACTTTAATTTTTTAGTAATAGCCAGTATACACATCTATTCATACCTGTTTGATTGCAGAAACAACATCTTCTCTGTGTGAAAGCTGTTCTACAGACAGTTGACTTGTAGTTGGTTCTTTTTCTTGAAGAATAAAATCAACAACGTATTGGTTCAAACAAGCTGGGCCTGGATGACCTAGCAGAATTGCCCTAGCCACAGCTCTTCCTATATAAAAGTAGTGTTTTTTTTCTATGCTATCAGAAATCAAACTAAAACAGCCATTTTCGAAAACTTCAGTTTTTTCGAAAAGTAGCGTGAAGAACTCCCGTGACAGTCCACCGGAGTCGACACCTTCCTCTCCGATGAATTTCACTTTGATGTCTTTTACCCACTCTTCTTCTGTGCCATTTTCCAGCTGTTCCATTGCTGTTCTTTGGAAAAATCTTCTAATTACAGCGATATCCCAAGTTTCTTTTTTATTGGAACTCATCTTTTCATCGAGAGCTGTAAGAGCTTCTTCCAGTGACCTGTTAATAAAATTTAAAGTCTCATACCTCATAAACCATTTCTGAGTCAATCAAAAATCTCAGTGAAATAATACATAGGATTTTAAAATTATGTTGTTTCTGTATCTAACGGTAAATGCTTATACCGTATTTTGTTCATCTAGTGATCAATATACATGTATTGTAATGAAAAACATCATGCACATGAGATTATATATATATATAGTCTACTACATTCTCATAAGGGTTACAATATGGTCCCATTCAATCTAATGAAGCAGACTGTAGTTAAAAAATATCTCAATGCTACTAAACAGAGTTCTTATCAGATTTACTTGAAAATCTACATACAATGATAAGTACAAAATGTACAAATATATATAAGTTGTCTGATAAAAGGTAAATTAGCAACCAATAAATAAATTTTACAAAATTATTAGTTACATCTGCATTAATAGAAAATTTGGTTCATTTTCTTGTAAACTTTTATTAAGTAAAAAGAATTTGATCAGATTAGTGGTCTTTTTAACTTCGCCTAATATCATAAAGAAAGTAGCATCGCATCCAGTTTAAACCGGAATACAACAATGAAGTTTATATACTGTATAATCATTTATTTTCGTGGGGATAAAATTTCGTGGTTTAGAGCACAAAACTTAATTGGTGGGGGCAAAATTAATATTCGTGGATTTTTAATTTTTATATACTCTCTTTAACTAAATATTTTAAATTTGTGGATTTTTCTTACCCATGAAATAAACGAAAGTTAATACCCCACAAATATTTCTGCTTCTACAGTACCATTTGCAGTTGCACAGACGCCATGTGGAATGTGATTGACAGGTGTATATACTAATACGCCGATTTATACCTATTTTTAGATATTTTCATGGAAAAATGAATTATTTTACTAAATTTTAGCGCTGAATATTTCAATAAATTTATCTATAAGAATTAACTGTAATAATATTTTGGTTTATAGAAGCAATAAACTAAATTTTTAATGGTGCACATTTTACATAATCTGCTTCACGGATTATTCAATGTGCATCATGAAAAATTTAGTTTACGGTTCAATAAATCTAAATATTATTTACATTTAATTTTGATTGAAAATATAACTCCTGATTATTCTATGGTTTCCTCCTAAAAGACATATCGTTTGATATTTAATTTGGTGGGGAACACGTGGCTAAAAGAAAATAATATTAAATAATATTTCCTTTTGCGGATGACTGTCAACTGTGAAAATCAGGAAGTTGAGAAAATTATTTACTTCAAATACAATACTTTTCTTCATGTGAATTTTCACAACTAATGTTACAATAGTAAGATAAAGAAGACTAAAAGTGAATAGTCATAAAGAATAAAGTCCGAGATTTGTCCGGTCTGTATGCCATTCGGTATTAAACCAATATATTTTTCATAGCGCTAATACAAACAAAAAAATTAAATTGATTCCGGAATAAAATCGGAAGCTAATTTCCAAATAGACTATTGGCTTGCTTCATGTATATTATTTTCAATGTGACAAGGTTGATTCATTTTTAAGTTATAAAGAACATAGAGCATACAATTCAAAACCCAATCAAAGTCAAAGTAAGACCTGCTAGATGAAGAACAACTACGATGAGTACAATATTTAAGTTTCCATAGACTCCTGACTTATAAAATGTGGCAGGGTTAAAGTTTGGTTGCATTTGGTCCAGTGGTTTCATAATTTTTTGAAAAGTTAAAGGGACCAAAATTCTATCATTTAAAATGGATTTATTAAATACAAACCTTTCTTGTTTTTGCTCTGTTGTAATTTTTTTAGGAGTCTCTGGTGACTTATCAATTTTGATGTCACATAAAGCAGCATGATCTCCTAATTCCGAAACTGCAAACATTTTAAAACAAATTGGGCAACAACTGTACTCCCTGAAAAAAAAAATGTTCTAAAATCATTGTATTTATGTATTATGCATTATCTATGTTTGACATGACCTGCAAAAAGTACCAATGGAGTTTGTTCAACCAAATTTTAATATCTTCTTTAAAAGCAAGAGGCTCCCTGGAGCCTGAATGGCTCACCTGGTCTTGATGTTAACCCTATAAAGAACTTTGTAGAGCTAGATAAGCTGATCATTTATGCAAGCAACAGTTTTTCTCTTTCAGCAATAGTTGCCATTCTGTAGGCCCAAAACGTGCAAAATGTTATTTTAAGGGCCATCTGAACAATTTGACTTTTGTTAAGAGCTTAATGAACTGAACATTTAAGCAAGCAACAGCTTTTCTTTATCTGCTATAGTTTTCAATATATAAGCCAAAAACATGAAAACATACATATAATGTAACAGTTTGAGGTGGAATTGCTCACACCGCTTCCTATATACATGTAATGGGCTGGAAAATGACAATCATAATGAAAATGACCGCTCAAAACAGATGTTCAACATTGTAAAGACAAATTTTCTATAAATAAAAATAAGAGCAACTTGTAAAGTCCTTTGGTACTGGTATTTCAAAAGAAATGGTGGGTTGAACCAGGTTTTATGGCATGTAAAAATGAAAGCAAGTTAAATATAAAAATTGGTAAAAAATTGGAACAATCTTGAAACTGACTGCTCAGAAAAAAAAATTCTTTAGCTAAAACCATGATATCTGGCATTTCACTTTTATCTTTATAATATCACATGTACTCAATTTATACACATACATTTATAATCTTCATATTCATAATTATAACATGTAATAATAGGTGAGCTAAACCAAAAATAAACTCATCATTTAAAACAATAAAATACACAATCATAAAAAGAAATAACAAACAATAAATTATAGTAATAAATAAACCCAACAAAATACACAATCAAACAGAGTTATTATTTCCAGCATCATTTATGGAACTGAGCCATTTCAAAGTTTGGAGTGTCATTTACTAAACAAAACAAGAAATACACAACTTCCAGTCATTTCCTTTATTACAAACAACTCTTTAATAAAGAGTTGCAGGAATGACCTCAGATTATGGCAAAGTACATGTATATTATGTTTCCATTACATCAATCTTTGCAGACAGATTAAGTTTTTACACATCATAATGGCTTGTTTGGTCTTATACATGTATTTATTTATTTTATTTCATTTATATTCAATTAAGTGTAATTTATCATTCAGTATAAAAGAATGAATTAAATTTTCTAAATTATAAAAGAATTCTTACAGAACATAAGTGGTGTGTTACTTGCCTTTTTAAGTATATAACCTTTTAAAAAAAATCATCAAAAAATTTTCCAACTTGTTTGACTGTGTACAAGCATTTACAGTTAAACCTGTCCAAACCATACAGAACTGGGACTTCGGAATTTGTTAAGTTTTAGCAGGTGTTCTCAGGGTTAAATCACAACAGGAAATTAAATGGACCATTGATAAATAAAAAGTGAAATGATGTTAACAGTTAAAAGGCAAAGATATTGAATATATTATTATTTGCAGGTAACATAATAACAATATAAAGATATATCCAGGAATTCAAACTAATTTAATAATAGGCAAAGTGTTAAAAAATACAGAAATAAAGAAGGAATATGTCCATGTCATACACAAGCCATACATGTATACCAAATATCAAATCACTGTGATATGTAGTTGCTGAGAAAACTGTAACGAAAATTTTTCCCCTCACGCACGCCGCCCGTCATTCACCATTTTATAACCCGGATTTTTCACTCCGTGAAATCCGGCACATTATAATTGCCTTTGGTAAAAATGAAACCATTTAAGAAATTATATTGTCATTAACAGATTCTTAAAGACATACAACACACGTTAAATTTGTTTGTACAAAATCCTTGATTAGCTCTGCTGAGTTCAGTAAAGACAAGGTTTTATATCATGATTTATAACATAAAGTTATAAAAATTATTTTGGGATTTGGTTTAAAAAGTATTTTTAGGACTTGTAAATTTGTTTGGTTTGATGTGAAATTCGGTTTTGTCATGCTATGGATTGAACAGTCTTCACTGTATTCTACAACAATACTACTGTGGTTTCATTATTATTCGTGGGGTATTAATTTTCATGGTTTTCGTGGGAGGCTTTGACCCACGAAATTTAATACCCCAAGAAAAGGAAATTTAACATGGATCTGTATGCTGCAGACTACAGAACCACGAATTTAAGATTCCATGAAATAGTCCTTTTTCAACAAAATACGAAAATTGGTACCCACGAAAATAAATGAATCCACAGTAAGTATTGTAAAATTTCTACAATCAAGTGAACCAAATTTTAACTTTTTCAATAGCAAGCTATTAAAATATAAAATTTATGTCAAGAGTTGTTGGAAAATTCAAAATTAACAAAAGTAAGGTTGTATAATCTGTTTCTCTGATAAATAAACTGTTAACACAGAGACATGTCTCGCCTGTCGCAACTGGACACAGTATAAAATGAAGTAAAAATCCTCCTTACAATGCCTTAAACTGATCTTAACTGATGCTTAAGCAGCTGCATACCAAATATAAATGGTGAACCATAACTGCTTTATATAAAACACTCATGACATAAGTAAAAAGTTAAAAAGTGTAAAATCTCAAAGTTAGTAGACCATGACTGCAGGAGCATACAGATAAAATACTTTTGAAATTGATCTGTACTGATGCTAATGCAAGTGCATACCCAATATCAATGATGTACCATAACTGCATCATGTTAAACAGACGTAAGAAAAAAGGTTTACCTCGGCCAAATCGGTGTAAAATTTCAAAGTCAGTAGACCGTGACTGCAGAAGCATACAGATGAAATGCTTTTGAAATTGATCTGTACTAATGCTTATGCAAGTGCATACCCAATATCAATGGTGAACCATAACTGCTTCATGTTAAACAGACTTAAGAAAAAAGGTTAACCTCGACCAAATCAGTGTAAAATTTCAAAGTCAGTAGACCATGACTGCAGGAGCATACAGGTGAAATCCTTTTAAAACTGATCTGTACTGATGCTGATGCAACTGCATACCAAATATCAATGGTGTAACATAACTAGTTCACACAAAACAGACTTAAGCAAAAACTTTAACCAATTGTGGACGCTGCCACCGTCGCCGGAATCACCATACCTAAGTCTCGCCTTTTGCGACATTCGTCGCAGGCGAGACAAAAACCATAAATCTTTTCTCCCTGCTGCAAAACAGTACAAAAAGTAAAAGTATGTCTTGCCTGTCGGCACCATGTTAGAACTCATAGATGCCTAGGTACTAAGTATAAGACTTTTTAAGCAGATAATTTTTTCCCAAAGCCTTTAAAAAGACCTGATTGAAGCATAAAATGGGATTAGGGTCACACGACATGATGCCAGTTGCGCATACAACAGCCCCAAGTATCTGTATACCAAATATCAGATGCCTACTTTTCAAATAATCAGTTTGGCCGCAGCTGCCAGAAAGTAATACATATATACCCAAGTCTCGCCTTCCACAACTATTCATGGAAGGTGAGACAAAAACCTGAAGTAAAACAGAACACAAAAAGAACAGTATAATAAAATTATTACTCTGCTATATGCTCCTGGGTTTTCTGATCCTTTTTCTAAAAATAATCATATTTATGAAATTATGCTATACATGACAATTTATACTGCAATAATTCTATCTGTGAAGTCATATTGTACAAACTACATATTAATAAATGATATTATGCTTGCAACTACATGTAGGCTTCACTTTTAGGATACACACCCTTATCTGATATGATCAATGATATAGTTGATGGAGGCAAGATATTTACCATATAAGAAAAGAGAGTTCTGATTGGGAAAAAAGGGAATGTGTCCATGGGACAAGTGCCCTTCACACAAAATAGGAAATCCAACAGCAGGGATTGGGAAGGATTTTTTAGCATAGGGCCATTTTTTTCATAGAAATTCAAAATTTCAAGGGGCCATTTCTTAATATTCTATATAAATTTTTGAGATGAGAGGGAGCCATTTTCATTTTTGATGTTTTCCTTAAACATGAAGTAGACAATGGATTGACCTCAAAACACTATGCATCACATCCATATGAAGCTTGTCACCAAATATGAACAACCTAGGACTAATTGCAGATGACTTATGAGTAAACAAAAAGTGGAACTGAACTATGGAACACTGAACTACGGAAGGACATAGGTAAATCAGTTTACCCCACTCATCTTTGAAGTTGGGGTATAAAAAATCTAGGTGCCTAAGATTAAGTTGAAGTCTTTGAATCTTAAATCCTTATTTGTGATGTTTTTTTTTCATTCTATTATTAAAATGAGATTGATAGATTTCTCACTTACCAGTTCACAAGTAAAATCACATATAGGCCTTGATCTTTTTTTAGGCTTTTCCAATTTTATGTCCTCCAATTCCTAAAAAGAAACCATAAACATCAATGCTAAGCACAGCTTACATACATAAATAGATATAAAAAAAGTTGAAGTTCTCATAAAGTAACAATTCAGTTAATTCATGAAATTATTGCAGTTCATCAACAAACAGTTTCATCCCTCGGAGATATACACATGATATATGTAATTTAAACAAGTGTGGCCACTAAAAGTATGTCTCGCCTGCCGGCACCATCACTAAAATCAACTACCTTAGCTTTCATTTCTTGATATAAACAAAAAAAGTGTCTGTATACCTAAAAACAGATGCCTAGTTATTATACTATTCAAGCAATCCATTGTCCACACAAGTATTACAAAAAGTTTTCTGTCTGAAAAAAAGACCTAAGTTCACAGAGTCACTGGAGCGTAAAAATGAGGTCATGGTCACATGGCATGGTGACAGTTGCGTTGTCCATAACCCCAACTGTCTGTTTACCCAATATCAGATGCCTAGCTATTATAACTTTCCAGCAATTCATCGTCCATAAAAGTTTTACAAAAAAGTTTTTTGGCCTGAAAAAAGACCTAAGTTCACAGTCACTAAAGCGTGAAAATGGGGCCATGGTCACATGGCATGGTAACAGTTGCGTAGACCATAACCTAAACTGTCTGTATACCTAATATCAGATGCCTAGCTAATATACTTTTCCAGCAATTCATCGTCCACAAAAGTCTTACAAAAAAGTTTACGGCCTGAAAAATGACCTAAGTTCACAGAGTCACTGGAGCGTGAAAATGGGGTCAGGGTCACATGGCATGGTGACATTTGCGTAGACCATAACCTGAACTGTCTGTATACCAAATATTAGATGCTTAGCTAATATACTTTTCCATCAATTCATCGTCCACAAAAGTCTTACAAAAATGTTTATGGCCTGAAAAAAGACCTAAGTTCACAGAGTCACTGGAGCGTGAAAATGGGGTCAGGGTCACATGGCATGGTGACAGTTGCGTAGACCCTAACCTGAACTGTCTGTTTACCAAATATCAGATGCCTAGCTATTATACTTTTCAAGCAATTCATTGTCCACAAAAGTCTTACAAAAAAGTTTAAATATGCTGTGGTGGGAACAAAAAAAAACCCAGGTATTTTGGTTATGCTGTATATGGGTATTTCAAGTAGTAACATCTCATCAGCAGCATCAAATCTTACATTTCTTGTCTCTTTCTTACACATAGAAATGTGTTCACGTAACTGGTTAACACCAACCATACAAAAACAGTTTAAACATTTTTCTTCTGGCCCACATGAATCGATCTAAAAAGCAAGAAAAACAAATAAAAAAAATCTACATGTACATTTTTTTACCTACAAGTTTTTGATGTAAGTAATACTTATATTGGTTTGATTAATATGCATTTTATTTTTAATACCACAAACAGGGAGTGAAATTGAATAATGTTGGCTGTTTTCTATGGGGGTTTTGCTCACACACACTTATTTCAAATCTCATTACATGTATATATTTTGACATTTAAAACATATACCTCATTTAAGAAGCATTCCTTATACTATTTTTAAAGTTTGAATTACCTTAACAATTGTAAATGGCACTGTGGTTTTTCGAGTTCCAAGATGAAGTGGAATAACTTAATAGCAGAGAAACACCATACAAATTCAGTTATGTCTTTAATTTCATGCCAAATATAATATATAATATATATACATGTACATGTAATATGGACTTACAAATGTATGCTGTTGTGCATCAATAAATGAGTTTAAATGTTTAACGAAGTATAGAAAATTGCATTCAGTTTATATTTTTCACTAAAACAAAGTATCAAAATGAATTATGGTTGTTCCAGAATTAAATGTGTGTTTGTGAGTGTGTGTGTGTGTGGGGGGGGGGCACTTTTTTCTTTACCCCACCACCCATAAAAAAATAATAAATTTTTATCATTGTTTCTTCACAAAATATTGCTAAAACACCCACCACCCACCATATATGTAATAGAAGTTCCTATCAACCCCCCACCCGTTTAATACTGGTGCAGCCCTTACCAGTAATCGCTACATACATGTACATGTACTTAAATAAAGATGTATATAGATAGTTTTTCGAGGTTTTGTAAACAGGCCGATTTATCATGAAATTTATTTTTAAATCAATAAATTTTACAGTCCTTTCCTTTGGAAATTTTGAGAACTAGCCCGAATTATTGAACTGTTGAACACTGTACAACAATGACCTAGCCCGAACAAAGAAAGTTCACAAGAAGCCACTAGCCCGAATAATTTTTCAGTAGTCCCGGGCTTCGGGGTACCAGTTAAAGGCGAGCACTGATTTTATATTAAATGTACAACTATAATTTTAAAATAATTTCATGATGAAAGCTTGTTGACCAAAACATGAAAAAGCTTTGCTAGACTTTTAAGTAGCAGAGATTTTATATCTACATGTATCTTTTCTCTATATACATGTACCCGGTACACATACTATGAAAATAAAAGTTCAAAATCCACTGAATTAACAATTAAATAGATATAAAAGCTCTGGTTGTACATCTACCGGTATATATATATCATGTACAATGTACCTCTACATCATCTGGTTCCACATCAATATCTACTTGAATTGGCCTCAAATAACAAATTGCCTGCCCAAGCGCACTTTCGTCTGCTAAGAAGGCAACCGTATATCCTCCAGAGGGAACCATCAACTTATCCAACAACTGCCTTCGTCCTGGCTCAGTTCTTAGTATCTCGAAACCACCAATATCGTTCAGCTTTGGGAATATTTCACATATTTTTTCTAAGAAATAATTAGCATCATTATTCTTTTTGAATGTTATTTTTTTTTCTCCCAGTCCAGCCTTTTGGAGAACATGCCTCTCCTCCTTAGTAGGAACATGTTCCTGAAGAAATAATAATAAAATGATTCCAAGAGCTAGTTTAGAAACATGATGCTAATATGTGTTAAACAATAAAATAAATAGGTTTTACCTGGTAGACCCCTCAGCCATTTCACAAAAATGTATAGCTACATGTACATGTACCTTACCTTTAATTATCAAAATTTAGTTGAAAACTCAATTTTTGTGTTTATATAATTAAATTTTTGCAAATGTTTAATAGTCTAGAAAAGATAGTAATAAATATAGGTACATAAACAAAATAATGTGTCATCCAAACACAGTGCCCCGCCTTTATATTTATAAAACAGCTAGATTATTTATTAATTACAAGGCTCACCTCGTTACACATTATTGTCATTAAGCAGGAATTGACTTGAACTTTTCAAAAATTTAGTGCTCATTCATGCGAAAAATAAAGGCCACAGCCAGCATCCGAATCATGCATTGTGCTTAGCATCACTAGGTGCACCTACAATGTACCATACCAATATCATTGACGTGGCACTTGTTAGTACATTTTGTACATGTAAGTGGGAATTTGAAAATATGGGGATTTGGGACAAACAAAATGACAAACAGACCAGAACACAATACATGTACATGTATGCCCCTCTAATTTCGTAGGCGGGGCATGAATACAAAGCAATTACATGTATATATATAGTACTAAGAACATAAACAGAAAGTAATGTAAATATCAGAAACACAAAAATGTATTGTAATTTGTAACAAGAGGCTCACAGGAGCCTGAATCGCTCACCTGGACTTGATGCCTACCCTATAAAGCATTTTCTAAAGCTAAATGAGCTGAACATTTAAGAAAGTAACAGCTTTTCTCTACTTAAAAGTTTTCATTCTGTAGCCGTAGGCCCAAATCATTAAAAAACTTTATTTTAGGGGTAGAAACCCCTATAAAGGGGCATCTGATCACTTCGACCCTCGGAAAATTTTTGTAGAGCTATATGAACTGAACATTTAAGCAAGCAATCTATCTGCTATAATTTTCATTCTAATGGCCAAAAACATGAAAATACATTATTTTAGGGGCTGTACCCCTATGAGGGGTCATCTGACAACTTTGACCCAATAAAGTCTTTTGTAGAGCTTAATGAACTGAACATTTAAGTCAGCAACAGCTTTTCTCTATCTGCTATAGTTTTCATTTGACATGCCAAAAACATGAAAAACTGTCATTTTATGGCTGTAACCCCTATAAGAGGTCATCTGACAACTTTGACCCTATGAAGACTTTTGTAGAGCTAAATGAGCTAAACATATAAGCAAGCAACAGCTATTCTCTATCTGTAATAGCTATCATTTTAGAAGCCAAAACATGCAAAAATGCTATTTTTCACCTTTAAGGACCCGTAACTCCTATATGGGGTCATCTGACAACTTCGACGCAATATGGACTTTTGTAGAGCTTTTGATGCTGAAGTTGTAGCGTGGCATCAGATTTCATCTATCTCTTATACAATGTACTTTTTGATTTACAAGCCAAAAACAGTAGTCTGACCCCCCCTGGTCTATTTTTAGTAACGGTGGCCATGTTTTTTGACGGATCAAAAATCGAAACACAAGTTTGGTGCAGGACACCTTAAGGATAAATCATATCAAGTTTCATTGAATTCTGTTCAGTAGCTACAGAGGAGAAGATTTTAGAAAATTAATAACAGACAACGACAGACGATGACGGACACCAAGTGATGGCAATAGCTCACATGGACCGAATGAGCTAAAAAGTTTTCTTACATGTATCTACCAACCCTTTTTTCTTAAAGAGACCAAATCCACAATGAAGCAATGATTTACATGTATTTGTATTAACAAGAGGCTCTGATGATCATGAATACATGCAGCTTGTCTGGTCTTTAACCTACATGTATAAGGGTCATTTTGACTTCTATGAGCTATTACCTCTATAAGAAATCACCTAATAACCTCAAACAAAAAGAAAGGGTACAATCCTTTACCTTTAAAGGGTCATGATCATATCTTGAAAACATGATTTTAACAAGTAAAAGGGCGGCTGGCCATGTTTCTACCTGGCAACACAACTATCATGACTGTAGTGAAGAATATCCTTAAAATCAATCATATGTATAAAGTTTTATTAAATTCTATTCATTTGTTTTACATGTTTTAGATGAGACGATTTTTTAAAAATTGTTAACAGACAAGGACAGACCCCAAGTAATGGCAATAGCTTACATGGAACTTCAGTTAGTTATTGCTTTACTCCCAACCAGCATGATTTCCGCTATTCCCAACCAGCATGATTTCCACTATATTCGTGAGATGAACATGAAACATGAAATGATGTCATTTTGATGATGAAGTGGAGAAAATGGGGACACAAGGGAAATCAAGGAAAAGTTTTGATTGCCACTGGAAAATGGGGTGACGGGTAGCGACAAGCAATTTAGCCTCCTGCATGGGTCTTACTGAGACCTGCAGAAGGGTTCTTTTGCATGCGAGTAACGTGACAATACAGGTTAGCAAAAATTTGTAAGGATAATAAAAATTATATGATTCAGCCTTAGATTGTGCTAAATTTGTATCACAATATTATGTACCTGTGACGGGTTTGCAAGCGCAAAGAACCTGTGCGTCCAATATGATGTACTGGTAGATGAAACCCCACTAAATCTTCTTGGAATCGAACCATGCCCGCCCCTACTTGTGCTGTATGACCCAAATAAGCTCCTGAGAGCAGATGTTGTGCTTGTTGTGTTTGTATTGGTCATGTTGGTTGGAGCAACTGTTCTGGATGTTCTTTCAGTAGTATCAGTACCTCCTTGTGTCAAGGCATCTGCAGCCTTTCTCAAAAAATCTGCTGCCTGCATGTTATTACTCATTCTCCTACAATTAAACAACAATAACACATGTACTAGACATGTTGGATAGAGGATGAAAAACAAAATTAGTGATCAGGCATAAGACTTCTGAAAATTTCACAGTACAAAATGTACATGTAGCAATGGTTTTTACTTCAAACAGACAACTGAAAAGAACAGGCGTAAGGCCATAATCAGTGCCTGTGGCCAGTTAGTAGATTTTGAATTGGGAGGGTGATATTTAAAAAAAAATTATGTTGAACATACATGTAAAAGGAAACTTTGCATAAACAAGAATACTGACAAAGTCAGAAAGGGCCCCACAGCAAAAAATCTAAGTGTTTTCAAAATCATACGAACCTCGATTATAACCACTAAGGCATGTTCCATGAAATGAGTATGAAACTTCAGAGCTGTATTGTTAATAGCATTTGAGTTTTATTGTTAAAAAATTCCAATTCTGTGATTTTCGATAAAAAATGAAGTTTTTTTCCAAAAATATAAAACAAATTTGCACGAAATTTTAATATGCAAATCATGACATGCTACTTATCAGCTGTACAAAATTTCAGAACTGTATAAGTAATAGTTTTCGAGTTTTAGTGTTCATAAAATCGAATTCTCAAAATCTGTGATTTTCAAAATATTTCACGGATTTGCACAAAATTTTTATTTGCAAATCATGGCATGCAACTTAGCAACTGCACAAAGTTTCAGAACTGTATTGTCAATAGTTTTTGAGTTTTAGTGTTCACAAAGTCCAATTCTCAAAATCTGTAATTTTTTATAAAAATTGAAGTTTTTTTCAAAAATATTTCACATTTTTACACGAAATTTTAATATGCAAATTATGACATGCTACTGGACAAAATTTCAGAACTGTGTTGTCAATAGTTTTTGAGTTTTAGTGTTCACAAGAATTGTCTTCGATGTAGGGCTCAATATGGTTTAGGCTACAATGTAGTATATTGGTTTGTCCCATTTCAGGCACTGATAATTAAAAAATTCCTAGATTCTCATTTCAATTAATTTTTTAAAGATATGGGGTGGAGGAATTTTATATTTCATCTTCTAACCATTTTGATAAATAAAAAGGGTCACCTAGCGCATCATGATACGACCGCAACATGTCAAACCCTGTACATTTTAGGCCTTATATGGATAGTCAATTGCTCTGGACACATGCAGCACATGGTGGACTGACAAGGTTTGGTTTTTTTTTGGGGGGGGGGAGGGGGGGACTTTCCACCCAATTTCACAAGGAATTCATTTTTTTCAAAAGGAGACCAAAATAAATTACAATCATGAGAATTACCCCTTTTGGCCCCTTATTAAGGGTATCTGCTTAAATTTTTAAAACTCAGTCGTAAACAATGCATGCGTGCTTTTTTGTAACAAACCAGAATGCACCGGCAGAGTAGGTTTTCAAAAAGAAGACTTAACTCAAACTGTGTACTAACCACATTTCTATTTGTTAAAGTTTCAATAATTTGTTGAAAATGATATTTAACCGTTTTGAAGAATGGAATATTTTCAAAATGTGCCGAAAAATATATTTACACAATTTCAATCATTCTGGTTTTGACAAAGAAACATGACCGAATTATACAACAATGAGGAAGGAAAAATGCTTGCGATTAAAAAAAAAGTGTTTGAATAAATAATACAAATTTATGACATGTATAATGACAAAACTTGAATTTTCAGTTGAACCATGGTTAACCATGATAATCTAGTATTCATTTCTTCTTGCATGTGCTGTTTACATTGAAATAAAATGCATTGACTTCACGAGGTTAATTGAAACTTTAACAGTTTAACAGAACAAATTTATGATTACTGGAAATAATTATAATTGAGAAACTCTCATTGGTTTCACTGTTTTTACAATGCAAGATTGCCTTAAATTTTAATTAAGATTTTTAATCAGGGTACGTGGCTTGGCCGTTTTTACAGGTTAGCCAATTATGAACATAATTACTGACATCAAACAACCGAAGACTGAAGTGTATATAATATATCATACATACATGCAGAATTCTTTAATGATCCTGTTGGGTAATGGGTGTAGTGGTTTTTGAGAACTTCGGAAGGAGTTTCAGTGTATTGCTATGTATCAGTTGCAAATCACTGACAAATTATTTAAAAACTCTGTCCAGATGAAAAAGAAAATAATTTCAAAGAGGCCCAGATTGTTTAACTCTAATTTGTTGGTATAGCTGTGTTTTGTTGGAAAATATGGATGTAATCTGTTACTTATTCTCCCAAGGATAATAGTATATTGACCAAAATAATAACAATCTGGGTTGTGACTATGAAATTTTGAAAATGAAAATTGAAAGAAGAAAGATGTTGCTCAAACAATATGTTACACAGGCACAAATATAGTACTACCTACAGCTACATGTAGGCTAGCACAACAACCAGCCTTCTTTTGAAAAATGTCTTTGGTGGGGGGGGCATGCCTCTAGGACGGCTTCAACGTCCTTACTGCTGACACCTGGGCTTCTACTTTTTCAAATCTAGGGGCCAAGTTTGCTACTGGTTCAAAAAAGTTAACTTCTGTCCCTGTGCTACATGAACCTTTCATTTTTGCCCCTAACCGCAAATGCATGAAAGGGAGGGAAGTATCACAAAATTTACCCTCAATTTTGTTAATTCACTACTTGACAAGAATTAATGTGCAAAAAAATCTATGAAATCTTAAAATAAAAAAGTTTCGATTTAAGCCCTTTTTGACCCCTTATTACATAAGCAATAAAACTATATAATTGTCAATAAATTTATTGCCAACCATCATAGGCGGATCCAGGGGGGGCTGGGGGGCCCGGCCCCCTTTTCGGCGGAAAAATTTGGTTGAATATATAGGAAATCATTGAAGTGTGACCAAAGCGGGCCCCCTCTTAGGTCAGTCAGTGGGCCCCCTCTTTTCAGAATTTCTGGATCCGCCACTGACCATAGACCTGTGCGCTAATTTGGGACTAGCATATTGGTTTTCAATGAATATAAATTCAGGGAGGGGTCCATAAACAAACAATATGGAAGAGTACCAAGCTGACTAGTACATGTACCAAGAACAGAAATGTCTTTGTAGTATCGGTACTGAAATGACCAGTACATGTACATGTACCTAATTGATCATAGGGGGAAAAATTTTGGTTGAATTATATATAGGAAATCATTGAAATGTGGCCAAAGCAGGCCCCCTCTTAGGCTAGTCCAAATAATTTGGCCATTAAGGGGAAGGCTAACGTTTTTTATTTGGATTTTTTCTTGGTAGCCTCCTGTTACAGGAAGGCCTAACATCAAAAATCATAAAAAAAGCCTTACAAGACGTCCTAATATTTGGACTACTTTTAGGCCAGTCAATGGGCCCCCTCTTTTCAGAATTTCTGGATATCCCCACAACACCCTCCCCCTTTTCTTCTGAGGACGGTGTTTATTCTCGTGGGGCTACTGCAGGAGGGCTGCCGACATCCAATGTCATCTCACTTGATACTTACTTGATACTTAATACTTGGTGGGTGAAAAGGATCTAGTGTCGATCCCCTCTCATCTTCAGGGTTCTCTTGAAAGAGGATAGGCTAGTTGCTTGGACTGTCGCTTCACTGAGGCTATTCCATCGGTCCACCACACGGTTACAAAAGTAAAACTTTCTGATATCTGTTCTGCTGTGTTCCTTGCTGAGTTTTAATGAATGACCTCTTAGCTCACGTATTGGATGACTGAACAGAAAGTGAGATGGTGTTTTGACCAGACCATGCAGATATTTGTATGTTTCGACCATATCGAAGAAGTCTCTTCTAGATTTAAGAGAAGGCAGTTGTATATCAGTTTTTGACAAATCCAAGCATCTTTTCTGAATCGATTCCAGTTTGTTTATGTCAGTTTTTAACCACGGGCTCCACACTGGGGAGGCGTATTCGAGACCCGGTCTGATAATAGAAGTATACAGTGTTGTTATTTTCTTTTGAGTTAGGGATGTAAAGCATCGTTTAATAAGTCCAATTTTCTGGTTTGCTTTCATGGAAACTTTATGAATATGTTCTGACGGTTTGAGGCTAGAGTTAATATATACTCCAAGGTCCTTTTGGGTAGTGACGCTTGATAGATACACTCCATTTAACGAGTAGAAAAAACGAACAGACTCACGTATTCTTAGCACCACACATTTCTGAGCATTGAAATTTAAAAGCCATAGTTTTGACCAGGCAGAAAAGTTGTTTAAATCTTGCTGAATTTCCTGACAATCGTCTATGGAAGCTGCAGGTCCATACAGTTTTGTATCGTCTGCGAAAAGTTTGGCAGTTAGTTTTGCAAAAGAAGGAAGGTCATTTACATATAAAATAAAGAGAAGTGGACCTAATATGGATCCTTGCGGTACTCCGCTGGTTACTTCCTTCCAATCGGAACATCCATTTCTAAGTAAAACACGTTGCTTTCTGCCGGTAAGAAAATTTCTAAGCCAATCTAAGATATATCCTCTAATGCCATAGTGTTCTAATTTAAAAAGAAGGCGTTGGTGTGGTACGGTGTCAAATGCTTTGGCAAAGTCGAGGTAAATAATGTCTTCTGGTATATTTTTATCAAATGAGAAAGTCCAATCGTTGAGACTTTCCAAGAGTTGACTTATACAAGAACATTGTTGCTGAAAACCATGTTGGTCGCATGAAATGATGTTATTCTCTTTAACAAAATGTAACAGTTTGTCCTGAAGTAGTCGCTCAAGAAGTTTGGCTACTTGGCTAGTTAGTGTGACTGGTCTATAATTCTTACATTGGCGCCTAGATCCTGCTTTAAATATTGGTGTGATATTTCCTAACTTCCAATCCAAGGGGATAGTTCCAGTTTGAATAGAGCTGTTAAAAAGTTTACAGAGAGGCAACGCAAAGTTCGGGGTCTTCTTGAGGACATTTACATGTATATTATCTGGGCCACTAGACTTAAATAGTGTTAGGCTGGAAATCCTTTTCCTTACTTGTTCAACAGTAAATTGTGTAAAAGTAAAATGATTGTCAATTCTATCATTGCTTATAGGTATAGTATGATGTAATGGAGGCTCATCTATAAGTACAGAGCTAAAAAAGTCGTTTAAAGCCTGAGCTTTATCCTGGTCATGGTTTAAAGTATTTCCGTCGACCTCAAGCATTTCAACTGTTGAAGAAGTCTTTGTAAAGTTTCTTGTATAATTAAAAAATCGCTTTGGATTATCTTTTAGAGAATCTACTAGTTTATCTTCATAATCAGACTTTGCCCTTTTCAAGGTATCTTGGTAATTCAGCTTACTATTAGCATAGTCCATTAAGTCACAGTTTAGTTTTCTTTGGCTATACTTTTGGAATGATTTTTGTCTTTTGTATCTAGCACGACGAACAGACTTAGCACGAATCCAAGGGGGATCAAGCTTAGCACCTTCTTTAATGATTTTGTGGGGAACATATTTGTCTACTAATGAATCATATACTCGTTTGATAGTGTCCCATTGATCTTTAACAGATTTTCCATCAAGTAATGCATTCCAATTAATATTTCCTATTTCACTATTTAAACCATCATAATCACCACGACTATATAGATAAATTTTGCGTTGTTTGTAATTAACTCTCATCTTCGGGAAGGAAATAGTGAAAGCTATGCTCTTATGGTCACTAGTACTAAAATTTTCATCAACTTTAACATTGTCGATTATATCTAGGTTTGAAGTAAGTAATAAATCTAAGATGTTGTTGCCCCTAGTCGGTTCTTCCACCATTTGATACATCGAATTTTCCTCCAGAACGTTTATAAAGATATTGTCTAGGTCGTGAGGGGAGGAGTATAAACTCCAGTTAATGTCTCTAAAATTGAAATCGCCTACTAAAATAACATTCTCATTGGTGCATGCTTTATTTATAGATTCACAAATAGAAAGTACATTGGTATGCTTGCCTCTATCAGGTCTGTAAGCTGCGCCAAAGATTATATATTTGCCTGGGGTAGGATTAAGTTTGCACCATATGATTTCGGCCCTCGCGTCAGCTTCATGATATTCGACAGGATTAAGATCATTTTTCACGAGGATCAAAACTCCTCCTCGACCATCGATACTGTATGTCCCTGGGTCATAAAAATCAACATTACGGTCAAGCCTAAAGATTTTATATGTATCAATATAAAATTCTGAGTCCAGTACATTGTTATCGAACCATGTTTCGCAGACTGCAATAATATCAAGCTTCTCACTTAGTATAGTGTCTTTAAATTCATTGAATTTATTATGAAGACATTGTGCATTAAAAAACTTAGCTTTCAAAGAACTGTCAACTGAAAGATTTAAACAAGAACGAACGTTAGAACTATTAACTTCAGTAACGCAATGATTTAACGTATGTACAATGGGTTTCTTAGAAGAATTCAATGACGTTCCTGGGTCCCTAAAGGGATGCCAGGCGACGGAGATTTCTCCTGAGGTTCTGGGTGCCCTCTGATAAGGTTTGGACTAGTGATGCCAGGCGTATCATGTGATCTGGTATAGTCATGATCATGCAAATTTTGTCCAGATCTAGCGTTATCTTGGTACGGATGATGGTTAGTAGGATTTCGACGATTACCCTGAGTACGACTTGTTTCTCTCTTAGCTTGGTTTAGTTTTCGTTGTTTACGAATGTGTGCCTCGCGTTCTCTTTGAAGCACTGTCAAGTCAGGATTAATGTAAATGTCAGTGGTATTTAAGTGTTCACTACTAGCATTTCTCAAATTTTTTGCAAGGCCAAGGACTTTCTTTTGTTCCTGAGTTTCACTAAATTTCAGTCTAAGAAGGCGCGGACGTTCATCGTCGTTTTTCTTACCGATTCGGTGGGCTAAGACCGGCTTAATTTCAGGGACACCTAGATGAGACAACAATTGCTTAGCATCGTCTATGTTGGATTTGTTAGTTTCGGGCATTCCACGGACTACTATGCTATTTTCACGTTTTTGTATTTCAAAAGGTTCATTGATGACATTGTCCAATTTATTGGCAAGAACACGAACATCTTCGGCCAGACCATGAATGACTAAACGGTTCGCTTCTATAGATGCTTCCATATCATCGGTTGAAGCTTTGTCGGCTTTACGTGCTAACTCATTCTCTATTTCAACAAATTTTGCGTCGTATTTCTTCATGTATTCCGCGCAACGTTCCTCAATTTCAAAGTCTGCACGGACACATTTAATGGCAGTTTCTTTGCAGGCAAAACAAAACCAACACGCGTCTGAATGGTCTCTATAAAATGTATACTCAGATGCATTCATTTTAAGGCAAGGCGTACAAAAATAAAGTTGACAACGGTCACATTCCATAAGGGTATCACTCTCTTGATCAAAGTTTTTATTACATAATTTACAGTTCCAGATCTCTTCACTTACAGATCCCAGTATATCAAAGGAGTTTGCGGTTTTTCTACGAGGTAGCTTAGATGATGGAGAGGTTTTATTACTGACTAGATTTTGTTGTGAGCGTGCCTCTCACTGTAGCGAACACCTGCAGTATCATAAATTTTGTGGCAGCCCAGCCACCCCGGACCCGGTCCTGGATGGCAGGGTTACTACTGTTTTTTTTTATGAGACAAGTGCCTGTGTTTGGGTTTAGAAAGTTGTAGAAGCAATCACTATTAAATACATACCCTGTTCACATTTCAGTCTGGAGTGCGCTTCTTCTTTATTTCCGTTTCTATCAAGAGCGCCCACTACCGGCGGCAAATTTCAAACTTCCGGTAAAAAATCACTCATGAGTAACGTGTTCTTTCTTCATTTGTAAAATGTTAATGCGTACTTTGTAAGCGTGACAATTTTGAAAAATATATATAAATACAAATAACGGATAATTAAGTTCAGGAGTTACAATAAACGAAAAAAGATAATTGTAAACTAGCTTTGAGAGGGAAATAATTGACGAATACACAAAGAACAAATTAACCATTATAAAAGAAGTAAAGCACCCATGAACGAAACTACACGAAACAAATAAAAACATAAGGTAATTACAGGCTACAAAGAAAGAAATAATTGAACATGTAAGGAATTGCAAATCTACACATTAACAAAGAACAAATGAACATATTTGTGGCGGATATCCCCTTCCATACCCCCCCCCCCCCTTTTTAAAAAAAAAACAATTAAAATAGTCGCTGACTCCAATACAGAGTTTTTGACAAAAAAGACAAAACAAAGAACTCGATTTAATACCAGAATAAATAAAGAATGTCAATACTTTCATATCTATCCTAATACCAGATAATACTTAAATGGTTAAATTTTAAACGTCCAAATCGATTATCTGTACTTTATTTACTTAAAACAAACATCACGTGACTCCTCATGGTTACGTGACTGTGTCAACTTCCTTGTGGGTGTTTTTCTCAAATTCAGGTCAGGTATGTTTTGATAATATTTAGAAAATATGGAGAAACAACTGCATTTCTTTTACTTGGCCTAAATTTGTTTTAATTTTCTGCGTTTTAGCGATTTAGGGCCACGGGGTGGAGGTCATTTCATTAAAATTCTTGTACAGGGACACCGGTACAGGGGATACACAATTTATAGAAATAAAATCCTTGACTTAACTGTGTAGCTAATACGACACATTACCTGGACAAATAAAGTATAGTAGGACCTAGATATGGACACATATTATTATAGACTATAGGACTATAGACAACATTTAAACTTTATTTTAAACCCAGATCGAGATTGAAACCTATTATTCCATGTCTTTGGGGTGAAGTCCCGACTGCGAGTTTGACACATACAGTCATCCGCCATAAGTATTCGTAAAAACAAGATGGCCGCCACAAGCACCTTGCAATACAAGTAAAACATAAATTTACTGAAAATACTTAATTAACTAATAAATACACTTACCTTAATACTTTGTTATGTTTCCTTTGTTCCTTATCACCCTTAAAATCCTCCTGGGAATACTTTTATACAAAGATTGAATATACAAAACAGGAAAATTCACCCATATATCACGGATTTCACGCTCAAGGTCTTGAACACAGCTTATGTTCTGAGTACGTATTTGCAATTCTCGTTTCAAACGCCACCAACAGTTTTCAATAATATTAATGTCTGGACTCTGGGCTGGCCAGTTCATACTCTTTAAACCTGTTTCCCTGCGAAATTCTTGGACGGAACGGGCACGATGAACGGGTGCATTATCGTCCTGGAAAATGTAGTCATCGTTAGGAAAATGACGGGCAACAACGGGCCATACGTTATTGTCAACAATATCAATATATTTTTCGGCATTTATATTACCACGGACAACATCCAAAGTTCCAACACCATTGAAAGAAATACAGCCCCAGATCATCAAACTTAGCTTGGTACGTGATGGCGGACATATGCAATCTGTCAACCATTCTTCACCGATCTTTCTCCAGACACTGACACGTAAATCTTGTCCAATTACCACCTTGCATTCATCACTGAATATCACCTTATTCCAGTAATTGTTAACAGTTTTGTGAAGATGTCCCCTGCACCATGCCACACGATTTCTCTTGTTGACTTCACGGATCCTGATGCGTTTCTTTACAGAGCGCTTATGGTAGCCAGAAGAATGCAGCTTTCTCTCAATAGTGCGCTTAGAGAAAGTCCTTGGTCTGTCCTCATTGAAAATGTTTGTAATTTCATTCAAACTTTTTCTACGGTTCTTGTTGACACATCTCGAAAGAGACCGCGAATCCCGCTGCGTAAACTCCTTTGGTCTGCCCGATCTTCGAATGTTTTCTATGTTTCCCCGATGTTCATACCTCTTCAAAAAACTGTATACTGTGCTCTGTTTAAGCCCCGTCAACCTCACTATGTCTATTTTCTTAATGCCCGCATCACTCAGCGCAGCAAGGCTACTTTTCTGCTCACTTGTCAATTCTTTCCCTTTTCTCGCCATTGTGTTTACATTGGATACTGCGGGAAATAGCAGACGACAAATTACGTCATAATCATGTCACGTGACGAGCACTTGTTAAGATTTAATGACATACTTACACTTTGTTGTATATGTCAACATCACAATCAAAATACGTTGCCAAAGACGTTCTTACCTTATAATGACGTTGGCGCCATTGACGTTTTTACGAATACTTATGGCGGATGACTGTATTTATATTACAAAACAAATTGGACATATTAAATAAATTTTTTGAAGACTGGTGCTTACATGTTAATACTGATAAAACAAAGGTCTTAATTTTTAACAAGGCAGGCAAGGTTATCTCCAATGATTTTATTTTGAATGATGTAAAACTTGAGTGTGTCAATCAGTACAAATACCTAGGAATAACTTTCAATGCATCTGGCTCTTTTTCATTTGCTCAAGAGGAATTATATAAAAAAGCTCTGAAAGCATATTTTAAATTGTCAAAGGATTTTTTGTCTGTTCAACCCTCTATTAAAACAAGTATTCATGTATTTGACCATACAATTAAACCAATACTTTTATATGGATTGAAGTTTGGGGTCTTTTTAACCCAACAACTGCTAAATTTAGAAATGTTTAGATTCATTTTATCAAATTTATTCAAATATCCCAGCAGAGAAACTTCACATTAAATTTTGTAAATTTATTTTAGGAGTTCCCAAAAAAAGCACAAACTTTGCAGTTTTATCTGAATTAGGTCGATTGCCATTGTATTTTAATATAGTTAAATCCATGATTAAATACTACCATAGACTAGAACAATCTGAGTGTATGTTTCCAATATTATATGATGCTTTTATTGAATCAAAGACTTTATGTGATGAAAACAAACCATCTTGGTACATGTCTATTTTAGAGTTGAACAGGCTTTGTCACCAATCAACACAATTAAATCATAATTTTTGTGAAAAAGAATTAAGAAACTCCTTTCTTACAGAATGGAATAAACAACGCATATCAAACTCTGATGGAAAATTATGCTCTTATGTAACTTTTAAAACTAACTTTGGATGTGAAAGTTATCTTAAAATTCTAAAAAATCCCAGTTTGAGACGACCTTTAACAAAATTTAGAATATCTGCACATAAATTACAAATCGAAAAAGGCAGATATCTTGGTATTCCCAGAGATCAGAGAATTTGTCCCAGATGCTCTAACAATGAAATTGAGGACGAAAAACATTTTTTGTTTACATGCACTTCTTTGACAAATGAAAGGTTAGAATTACTTACAAACATAAACAGTTTATGCAAAAATTTTAATTCGTTAAGTGATAATAATAAACTTATTTGGCTGATGAATTGTGAAGATGAGATGTTACTGACAAAGCTTTGTTCATATTTGACCAAGAATGAAGGTGTTTTATAATGGCTCATTTCAGAAGTATATATTTATGTTCTCTACTGATAATAATGATGTATGCCATGCATGTACAGATAGTTTTGTAATAATTTTATATTTTATAATAATGTGCTTATTATTGGGAGATGGATCTATTGCACCTGCCCTAGGTGGCTTCTGCATTTGGAGGATAGTTAACAATCCTCATTGTGCATTAGCCACAAGGAGAACTATCTTCCATACAAATGTATGCATACTTACATACAACATACATAAATAACAAATCTATAATATTGTGTGATTGCTTGTATGCATCGTCACCTGGTGGATCCTGCATATAAACAATGCATTTATATATAATATACCTTGAAACATTCTATAACTTTATCATACAAGGGGAGGCTACTCAATATAACCTCCCATTTATATTGATTACTTACAATTATTGATTATTGACAATTATTTTTGTGTAATTGTTTTGGGTGTTTTTTTTTTTGTTTTTTTTTCTCGGATGCCTTGTTTTTATGCTTGATCCACGGGAAAAGCTCTCACACACAAACATATTGTTTGTTTTTTTTTTTCATCTTTTTTGTTGTTGCAGAATTCTGTACATGCCTGGTTCTACATATTATTATTTTATATTCAAAATAATTCACATTGTTGGAATATTTTATAACATGATGATTGTATTTGTTATATAAATGTCTAAATCATTGTAATATGTCATTGTACATTTGGCTTCAAGGCCCCATGATTGGTAATAAAGAATTTCTATTTCTATTTCTATTTCTATGTTCAATTAAATATTTAAGGAAAACGAGAGATTTACTATTGAGAGAAAAAATGCATGTAATGTCTCTAATTTTTAAGGATAATTTAGGGCACCTTTAAGAAACGCAACGAAACGACACGAAATTATACGATGAATCGAAACGAATAACAACGTAATGAAGATATAATGAAACGAAATTTAACGAAACGAAACGAAACGATTTTTTACGTTTACAAAAAATGAAACCACTACAAGGAACACGCATATCGAGCAGGCAATTTTATGGGCGAATAGAGTCTCAAGATTTTTAATAACATGTTAGGGATTTTTCATAGCACTATTTTTTTGTCGTATGAAAGCCGTAGTGGTGTCAATATGGAAATGTTTGAGTTCCATGAGTTCGGCAATTACATAATTTGACGAAAGTACCATTTATGAGGGGGGTCAAGGGGGGGTCCAATAACACCTTAACAGGGAAAATTTTGATTTTCCCAATAACAGATAACAGAGAATTGATATTTTTGGACTGACCATTTCAATTTAGCTAACATACTATTTTTAATAACAGATAACATAAAATTATATTATTCAATAACAGGTAACAGTAAACTGAATTTCTTCAACAACAGTTAACACAGAACTGGTCAATAACAGTTAACATTAAATCTGATATCTGCAATAACAGCTAACAGAGAACCAATTTAAACCAATATAACACAGGAACAGCTAACACCCTTGCCCCCCCATTTATATTTCAAACGAGCGCAGCCTTAATTATTTTGAAGAAAAGTTATTTCATTCGATTTGCTTTGATAAGTATAAAGATAATGCAGTTGATTATAAGAGAAAAATTTTGCGGAGTTTAGTTAAAGTTACATGAACCCGGATCGATTCGCGTGTTCCTAGGAGTGGAAACGAAAAAAAAAAATAACAGAGTTATACGTTCTAAATTTTGATTTTCGTGATAATAGCTTTCTTTTACATTTGTATTTTGTTAAAATATATATAAAAAAACTACCAAATTGAGTTGATCGATATTTGCTATCCAAGAAAAAAGGGAAAAAAGGCAAACGCAACCAGGAGAAAGTGATGATCGCAATGGTCCTAAATTGTAACCTTCACTTCAAGAAAGGATAATTTAAACCAGGTTTTATGGACCCGAACCCCCATTTCATAGAACATGAAAAGAAATAAAGTTGTACGACGTCCACACTCGGGCGTCCACTCTCAAGTCGAAAAATAGCACCGCAAATGCCGTCATGTATAATCATGGTATTATGCAAGTAAGCTTATGTAACACTTCCATGGTATAATTATATCATTGATGTGCATCTACATGTATCAGTATCCTGATTTTTCATGGAACCATAAGGTAGTCAAGGAAATAAAAGGATAGGGGTCTACAAATTGAATTGAGATTACAGTTTTTAACAGACTGGTCCAAACATACAGGCTAAGTTTGAATAATGATATAAAGTTTTTACATAAAAAATCTAATCTAGGCTTGAATAATTGTAAAAATGTGTAAATTCTAGTATTTAGCATATATAATTTGTTTTCGGAGTAATTGGTTTGTGATGATTTTTTTTTGCAAGTGACAACTAATAATGAATGAAAGGAATTTAACGATGTATGATAAGTGTTACAAGGTTAAACTGTTGTCTACCATTTCCTCTTATTGTAAATTCCTTTGTTAAGTAATACACCGTTAATTGTTTTGGACTGTCATTAGATTTCCCGTTGTTAACGATGGTCGGTAATACCCCGTGAAGAACTTTGAGAATAATATATTTCTTAGACCAGCGACTTTTTTTTTATCAAAAATACGAAAAAGGTAAAAAGATAAATAAATTTGATCAATATTCAACAAGACTTAATGTAAAATAATCAAAGGCAAAACATGAAAGGATGTTGAATTTGATAATTGTTTTCGCCAAATAATTTTTATTTCATTTTGTAAAACTTCGTTCCGTTTCAATTGCGTTTCTTAGTCTTAAGGTACCCTGATAATTTGTTGCCTAAAATTTATAAGGGATGGATAATTTATTGAAAGTGCTCATTATTCGTAATTTCAGAATCAGTGCATTTAGGGCATATTCGGTTATTTTTATGGCCCGACCTCGTATGTGGATAGGACATATAGTTTTACCCTTGACCGTCCGTCCGTAACATTTTGGTAAGTTCTTGGATACAGTCCATTACTCAGATACAAGTTTATGGGGATCAATGATATTTCACCACTAGAAATGTCTTTGGTTGGACAACACTACCCACTAAAAATAAGGTCACTTTGACCTATATTTTACACATGAACGTCTCTGGTTAAGGTCGATAACTTGATTACTTAATGTATGGGGTCAATGATATTTTACATGTGTCTTGGGTAATATGACACCAACCACTAAAAATAAGGTCACTGCAACCTATATTTTACGCATGAATGTCTTTGGTTAAGTTCTTGGATTAGGTCCATATCTTAGACACTACATGTTGGTGTAAATGATATTTCACCACTAGATAATGGTTGAATAACAGGAAACCACCCACTAGAAATTTTGTCACTGTGACCCATATTTTATCCATGAATGACATTAGTTAAGTTCTTGGTTAAAGTCCATATCTTAGATACTACATGTTGGGGGAATGATATTTCACCAATAAATGTGTCCGGTAAACATGACAACACCCGCTTTTGTCACTTACACTAATTTATTTGTATAATTAAACTGTCAACCGAAGTCATTCATGCATAAAATATAGGTCACAGTGACCAAATTTCAAGATGTGAAAAATCATCGACCTTTTACATTTAGTATCTAAGTTTTGATCCTCAACATAGAACTAAATCAAAGTGTTATGGACGTACGTATGGACAAGGATAAAATTCTTGGAGGATAAGTATTAGGACCGTGATGCTAAGGATTCACAATAACTTTCGTCAGTCGAATCACATCAATGGTCGATAATTTCCGGATGATTAAAGCAGAGCAGTTCCTATGGGGTA
Source organism: Arcuatula senhousia (assembly GCA_963971305.1). Taxonomy (NCBI): domain Eukaryota; kingdom Metazoa; phylum Mollusca; class Bivalvia; order Mytilida; family Mytilidae; genus Arcuatula; species Arcuatula senhousia. The sequence continues at coordinate 11,547,884 of OZ020313.1, forward strand.
TTCCTATGGCGAAAGTCTGAAAGCAAAGACAAAATCCGTTCTTTCAAGATGAAACAAAATATAAAACAAAACAAAATACCACACAACAGAGCAACACAAGACTGCAATAAACAACGCAACCTTATAAGCTAATGCAAGTCTAGGGAACTAATTTGTAAATCATATTATTTGCACTTTAAGCCATAATAAATTTTGAAGCCAATTTTCCATTTCTATTGGATTGCTTTTAAATTTGTGAGCTTTATAAAAAACATTACCATAAAATTCAGGATGTGATATTCCTAGCCATAACGCGGTTACCAGGCAGTAAGACACCAACCATTTCAGTCATATATATATTTTTTTTTAATTGTAGATGGCTTCAGAAAATCGACTCTGTGCTGGATGTCTTCGTGACGACGAACATAACTCTGCAGAATCTTGGTGTGTCGAATGCCAAGAGGAGGTGTGCAAAGCTTGCTCCAAAACTCACAAACGTCTTAAGCCACCCCACAAGGTAATCTCTCTGTCAGAAGCAGGTGTCTTTTCTTCTGGTCTCGTCAAGACTAACTGTACTAGCCATCCAGACAGAAAAGTTACGTTCTATTGCACGTGCGATGACGTCATCATTTGTGACCGTTGCCTAGCAGCTGACCACAAAAACTGTGAAAATGTTCTTTCATTAGACGAGGCTGCTAAAAATGTTAGAGGAAGTTTTGGTTTTGAGGACGTTCAATCTAGAATCAGAAATTTGTCAGCGGTTTTAAATAAAATCAAAGATTTCCAGACCGAGAATTTCAATGAGTTAATTCTTAATCAACAGGAAGAAAAGATTATTAAAGATATTTCCCAAATGAAGGAAGCAATTATTCAAAAATTAGACAGAGCGGAAAAGAAAAGCATTCATACAATTCGTAGTGAGTTTAAATCTATGAAGGAAAAGGGCAAGGAACTTATCAATGAACTGATCCGACATCAGAAGTTTGTTGCAGAATGTGAAAAGAACATAAATGAGCTTGAAAAAAATGCAAGTGAACCACAATTGTTTCAAGCTGTGAAAATGATGGACAAAAAAACACATGAAATAGAATCCCGTGTTCAGTCTGAACTTAGTAAAACACCACATATTGAATTCCAATTCAACACAGAAGCTGAAAAGATCGCAACTGATTCATTTGGTCGCATTGTTTCATCAGATAAAGAAATTGAGTTACCCATGTTAAAACAGGTCCAAGTTCCAAAACCAACCTCAGATGACAGAAAATTCCGTCTGCTCTACAAGTTCCCAACTTCTAATTTAAAACCAAGAGAACAAATTATGAGAGGATGTATTGCTGGGGACAAACTTTTATTGCCGTCATTCACAGATTCTTCCCTTTACGTTTGTAATCACGATGGAACTGATGTAAAATGCATCTCCTTGGAGAGTAAGCCATGTGATGTTGGTATCATAGACAAAAAACGTGCTATAGTAACAATGTGGGACAAAGGATACCATATCTTTGATACAGAATCTCTAACTGTTAGTGACTTTAAGAACCCGGGATGTTGCTTCCAAGTAAGCTGCTATAATGGACAGATTTATACACGAATTGCAGGTTATGACACATTGGTTTTAAATGAAAATGGGGACATTCAAAAGTCTTTTCAAACCACAAAAATTCCTTCCTACATTCACATAAGTTCTACAGGTACGTTTTACTACACAGCATGTGATGAAATATATAAAGTGACGTCAGATGAGGAAAGCGTGTTCTTCAAACATTCCGAAATGAAATGCTCGAAAGGAATGGCAACAGATGGGTACGGAAGCCTATACGTTGTTGATGGACATTCTTACAACGTTTTTAAAATATCAGAAAAAGACAAATCGCACGAAATAGTTTTAGGTAAAGACGATGGTGTTCGATTTGCTGATGGAATACATTTTGACATAGGTGTACAAAGACTGTTGATGCTCAATGACAATCGGAAAGAAGTTTTGGTATTTCAGCTTAGCTAACTTTTAAAGGAGCAATGAAACACTTTTATTGTTTATGTTTAGTTTTTCTTTTCTATAAGACCAAACGGTGCATGAGAATTTGTCAAACATGTTAACTGACGGGCGATGAAAAAAAAAACCTTTGAAACAATATTATATTAAAATGAACAAATTAGATCAAGATTGACTTGTAATAAAGTGGAATGAAAATAATTAAAACTTTAGTAACTTTAGTAAATCTTTGCATTGGTATGTTTTGGCAGAAATATTGATAGCTTGATAGCGAGCGTGGAGAGCTCTACGGTATTAGTTTCCGCGAGAAATTTGCTAATGCTGATTTAGATTTTTTATGGTCCGGAAAGGGTTATTATTTTTACAGGGCCGGGGTGAATGTTAAAATAATTTATAAGAAAAGAAATAATGCTTAAAAAAATAATAAATTGCGCTTTTTACAAGAAAATAATATTCTTAAAATAATAAATACACATAAGCTGCTCGTTTCGTCTTGGTTATATGCACGTACGAAACTAACGTGTCTCGAAGCTTAATCGCCCCATACCATCTCGCCCCAAAATAAGCAAATGGAAATATTGGAAATTAAATGATAGCGATAGCCCTGAATGTCGACATTTAGAACAAAAGGTCGTGCACTACAATTTTTATAATTATATAAACAAAACGTAGTCCCTATTAGCTATGCTCGCATTTAGGCAAGCCTACTCCATATTAGTAACTTTAAAACGTTAAAGGACCATGGCCATTATCCCCTGTATTTAGTTCATAGAATTTGATGGTGCGTTAAACATTTAAAAAGCTATTTATAGATATTTAAAGTCGTCATTCATAAATCCTATTTTAAATCACAAGGTAAGTCCCAATCAAAGTCACTTTTAATTACTGTATGCTGGTTTCATTCGTTTACCTCATTGAAAATGTAGATATTGTTATAAAAATGTCCCAAAACCTCTTTCTTTCATAAATTAGAAGAAAGAATAAAAAGAAAGAATTAAAGTAAAAAAATAATTAACCGTATAAGAAATCGTATAACACAATGCTACTATTTAACTAATATATTATAGTATTATCAATCAAAAGCTAAAATGTACTAAGTGTCATATTCGATTTGGCTGGGGAGAAAAAGTTAAATAAAACGGCAAATCGTAGAAAAACGTAATTGACTTTTAATTTAGCTTTAAAAATAGGATTATCTCTATAATTGAGATACAGAAGGACAAAATCGAACACTCCGTTCAAGATTTGAACTTATACTCATACTGTCAATATATAATATTGCAAACACTATTAGTAATAGTATGTTCTTGATTTAAATACCAACGACCTAACTCACTGAGCTATCGGAGACATACTGTAGCAGTGTAAAAAATAAACATTTAAGTTTTGAATTCTTTTAATTTGTGATTTTTTTGTTAAAAAGTTAATTTTTCGGTAGAAGGACATCGACAACCAAAATCTTTTAAAATGCATATTATTCTAATTTAACCATTCTACTCAAAACCCCAAAAGTCATGTTGGTTGTGAGTGTCCTTAATGGGGGATTCCCATATTAAAGAGGCGAATTTTAAGCAAAAATGTGCAAAATGCATTTTCTTAGATGTTCAGGACAAAATATCACCGGTTTGAAGGTTTTGAATATTGTTGATTTTTATTTACTTCATCGCAATGGCCCCACTCTACACATTTTTATAACATGGAGAGTATTTTATGAAACTTTTGAAATTGGCCCGTCTATGGTCAGAATTACAGGGAAAATGGCCATGGTCCTTTTCACTTTGTATCCACTGTATTATTCATAAGCACCACAGCGATCAAGTATGTCGGTTTTGTGTGGTGATAAAACTCTAAATCATTCATTGTTTTGACGAGGGGTGTCGGATTTAGAACTGATGTATTTGATTCTTTTACATCAATCGATAAATGTTTCTTAGCTAGTTGTCAGTAACTTCGAGTGTTCTCAAGAGAGTTCCTCCTCGTCTTGTTGTTTTCGTACAGTATTTTGTCTTAGGTTCTCTCTTGTTGAATTAAACTTTTGTCGATTGAGTTTTACAGTGTGTTTTATATGTATGCTTTGTGCAAGCTTATCAATAGGGGGAAGGTTGGATCCCAAAAACTAGTTTAACCCCGCCACATTTTATATGTGCCTGTCCTAAGCCAGGAAACTTTGCCAAAGCCTTTGTTTGTCCTTGTCATTCTGTGTTAACTGTTTTATGTCAAGAATTGGGTCTTTCGTTGATGATTTAGGGATTGGTTTTGAAACTTTTGTATTGTATTATAAATTCTGGGCCAATGAAATACGGTAAGCAGTGACCTATGGTCATGTTGAAGACTGCTTGCTGTTTTCCGTTGTGATTTTTTGAATTGCTGTTTGTTTATGTTTGTTGTGTCGCGTACACTTATTCCACATCTCAATATCGTCTATTCATATGGTCAGATTTTCAATAGGAAACTTTTTACTCAAGCCTTACAGTTTAAGCACAGGCCATTTGATTTTCTGGGGGGCTGGGATTTTACCTTGAGCGGGGAATTTTTTTTGGCCCGCTTTGCGGGCCAGATTATTTTTTTTTACACACATATTAAGCAAGGAAATTTTGTTGGCAAGATTTTTTTTTCAATTGGCAAGATTGAAACCAGATTATTTTTTCAACCTAGGTGCTGGCAAGATTTTTTTTTACAAAAATCAGGGCCGGGAAATTTTTTTCAAAAAAATCACAGCCCCCCCCCAGAAAATCAAATGGTTCGTGCCTTAAGTCCTTTGATAAAAAATACGATTCATTTACGAGGATATGGATGGTAGGTTCCGATTTCTGTAAGCTTTAATTGTTTGCCCTTTTTTCTTTCTATTATTTAAATTTACTAGAAATGGGAACATATAGTATTCTCGTCCATGCGTCCGTTCATCTGTCCATTTTAGCTTCATGTTTAATTTACTTTACCATGAATGGTATCATCATGAAACTTTATACACAGACATACATGATAATACGAACAAACACCAATCACTATAAAACTGTACCAGTCTCAACTTAATGGTTTATCGAACTCAGAAAAATGGGGTGTTAATTATACCTACATATAAAATGTGGTGCAGTTAAACTTTTTTTGGTCTAACCTTCCCCTTTTTGATAATCAATATAAAAGCACAAAAGTAACACACAGTAAAGATCAAATCGATAGAAGCTCAATTCAGCAAGAGAGAACCGGAGACATAAAGACAAAAAAAAGACCGGGACGTTGTTACGGACAGCCAGCTTGTAAGACTCTATCGACTTATGTTAAAAATCAAGTATATAGATTTTAAATCCAAATACCTTCAGGTTTCATTTGATTAACCATAAACATGATAAAGGAAGCATTGTATTATCATGTAACTTTATACACATACAAATGCACAAAAAACCTCATTAAATTTACTTTTTTAGCTCACCTGACCCGAAGGGTCATGTGAGCTATTGCCATCACTTGGCGTCCGTCGTCCGTCCGTCCGTCGTCCGTCGTCCATCGTCCGTTAACTTTTTCAATCGTTAACTCCTCTGACACCATAAGTCCAATTGCAACCAAACTTGGTACACTTGTTTATTGGCATGGGTGCTTCAAAACTATCGTTTGGATTTTTGATTCATAAAAAAAACATGGCCGCTGTAGCTAAAAATAGAACATAGGGGTAAATTGCAGTTTTTTGCAGATAACTCAAAAACGGTGACAGATATCAAAATTCTGGCATAGGGTAAATGTGATCAGCACCTCAAGATCTACCTGCCCTAAAATTTTCAAGAAGATCCAACAACTGATGTAGGAGTTATTGCCCTTTTTCTGGATTTTTTCAAAATTTTTCACCTATTTAGCCCTATATCTTAAAAACTATACAAGATATTTCAAAAATTTAAATTGCATATGATTAAGCACATCAAGATCTACATTTCATGTAATTAGGTCAAAGCTGTATGATCATGTCTTTTAGGAGTTATGGCCCTTAAAGCATCAAAATTTACCATTTTTCATTACTTTTCCCCTGAATTTCAAAGATTAACTTGTCTGACACCATAGGACCAACTGCATCTAAACTTGGCACACATATTCAATAGCATATCTGCTACAATTCTGTCGTTTGGATTTTCGATTCGTCAAAAAATATGGCTGCCATGGCTAAAAATAGAACATAGGGGTAAATTGCAGTTTTTTGCTAATAACTCAAAAATGGTTACACATATCAAAATTTTGCAGATTTTAAGTGATCAGCACCTCAAGATCTACCTGCTCTGAAATTTTCAAGAAGATCCAACAACTGATGTAGGAGTTATTGCCCTTTTTCTGGATTTTTTCAAAATTTTTCACCTATTTAGCCCTATATCTTAAAAAACTATACAAGATATTTCAAAAATTTAAATTGCATATGATTAAGCACATCAAGATCTACATTTCATGTAATTAGGTCAAAGCTGTAGGAACATGTCTTTTAGGAGTTATGGCACTTAAAGCGTCAAAATTTACCATTTTTCATTACTTTTCCCCTGAATTTCAAAGATTAACTTGTCTGACACCATAAGACCAACTGCATCTAAACTTGGCACACATATTCAATAGAATATCTGCTACAATTCCATCGTTTGGATTTTCGATTCGTCAAAAATATGGCTGCCATGGCTAAAAATAGAACATAGGGGTAAATTGCAGTTTTTTGCTAATAACTCAAAAATGGTTACAGATATCAAAATTTTGCCAGATTTTAAGTGATCAGCACCTCAAGATCTACCTGCTCTGAAATTTTCAAGAAGATCCAACAACTGATGTAGGAGATATTGCCCTATTTCTGTATTTTTTCAAATTTTTTCACCTATTTAGCCCTATATCTTAAAAACTATACAAGATATTTCAAAAATTTAAATTGCATATGATTAAGCACATCAAGATCTACATTTCATGTAATTAGGTCAAAGCTGTAGGATCATGTCTTTTAGGAGTTATGGCCCTTAAAGCGTCAAAATTTACCATTTTTCATTACTTTTCCCCTGAATTTCAAAGCTTAACTTGTCTGACACCATAAGACCAACTGCCTCAAAACTTGGCACACATATTCAATAGCATATCTGCTACAATTCTATCGTTTGGAATTTCGATTCGTAGCAAAATATGGCTGCCATGGCTAAAAAAAGAACATAGGGGGTAAATTGCAGTTTTTATACGACCGCAAATTTTTTGCGATCGTATTATGTTATGGCGATGTCGTTGTCGTCGTTGTCGGCGTTGTCGTCGTTGTCGTCGTCTGTAGACACTTTGGTTTCCGTGCAATAACTTTAGTTGTAGTTAACCAATTGTTATAAAATTTTGATATGATGTTCATAACCACTAAAGGAAGGTTGGTATTGCATTTGGGGTTTCTGGCCCCTACCGTTTTAGAAAAAAGGGCCAAAAGGGGCTAAAACGGGTGTATTGACAAAACGTCTGTAGAATGTTTAATTTTCATCCGATTTTGATCATTCTTTTTTTATTGTATTCCTCAATAAATTCTGTCAACAAAATGTAACAACACCTTTGATGTATCTTGTATGGTTACATTGCTATAAGGGGTCAAAAAGGGGCCCTACCCAAAAAAATCGACTTTTTTATTTGTGGTCCGATTTTTAAAATCTTTTTTTCTTTGGAATCCTTGTAAAAATCCCTACCTGCGTTTTTCAATCAGATTTGCAATATCTCATACCGTTTTCGAGAAATTAGGGGTCAAAGGGGCCAAAAACGCCTTTTTTTAAAGTTTGGCCAGGCAAATAGTTTTTTACCAATATTTAGTTGTAGTGGGCCAGCCAATCGTTATGAAGTTTAAATATGATGATTATATCCACTAAAGGAATGTTGATTTGTATTTGGGGTTTGTGGCCCCTACTGTTTTAGAAAAAAAGGGCCAAAGGGGTGTATTGACAAAACTGTTGTAGAATGTTCATTATTCATTCAATTTTGAAAATTCTTTTTTTGTTGAAGTGCTTATAAAATTTTGTCTTCTTAATGTGTCAATGATTTTGATATGTATTTCACCATTACATTGCTACAGGGGGCTAAAGACAGGCAACGCCCATAAAATCAACTTTTTTTATTTTTGGTCCGATTTTCAAAATCTTTTTTTCATTGGAATCCTTGTGAAAATCCCTGGCTGTGATTGTTAATCAGATTTGCAACATCTCTTACCGTTTTCGAGATATTAGGGGTCAAAGGGGCCAAAAACACCAATTTTAAAAGTTTGTCAAGGCAAATAGTTTTATACTTAAAATTAAGTTGTAGTTATTACATGTATATAAATAAGGCTTATTGTATTAGATGTTGATGTAAATATATATGTGTCAAAAATGCATTTTTGAGTCCACCACAGGATGCATGTGTCAAAAAGCTTTGTAAGTCCACCATGGGCTTCATGTGACCAAAGCAATGTACTACCCATATTAGGCCTCCCAACGTACAGGGTTAAACTTGTTGCGGTCGTATCATGCTGCGCTCGGCGTAGCTTTTTTTTTAATCGGATTTGCAATATTTTTACTGTTTTTGGGCCAAAATTGTATATTAATACATGTATATAAATAAGGCTTTTTATATGACCGCAAAATTTTGCGATCGTATAATGTTATGGCGATGTCGTCGTCGTCGTCGTTGTCGTCGTTGTCGTCTGGGAACATTTGGTTTCCGTGCGATAACTTGAGTAAATGTTGACCAATTGTTTTAAAATTTTGATATGATTTTTGTAACCACTAAAGGAAGGTTGGTATTGTATTTGGGGTTTGTAGCCCCTACCGTTTTAGAAAAAGGGCCAAAAGGGGCTAAAACGGGTGTATTGACAAAGCTGTTGTAAAATGTTTGTTATTCATTCGATTTTGAAAATTCTTTTTTAATGAATTCCTCATTAAATTCTGTCAACTAAATGGGTCAATGATTTTGATATTTATTGCACCGTTACATTGCTACAGGGTGTCAAAAAGGGGCCACACCCCAAAAATCGACTTTTTTATTTGTGGTCCGATTTTCAAAATCTTTTTTTCATTGGAATCCTTGTGAAAATCCCTGCCTGCATTGTTCAATCAGATCTGCAATATCTCTTACCGTTTTTGAGAAATTAGGGGTCAAATCAAGTTGTAGTGGGCCTGCCAATTGTTATGAAGTTTATATATGATGATTATATCCACTAAAGGAATCTTGGTTTTGTATTTGGGCCAAAAAGGGCTAAAACGGGTGTATTGACAAAACTGTTGTAGAATGTTTATTATTCATTAGATTTTGAAAATTCTTTCTTTGTTGAATTCATCATTAAATTCTGTCAACAAAATGTGTCAATGATTTTGACATGTTTTTCACCATTACATTGTTACAGGGGGCTAAAGACAGGCCACGCCCATAAAATCAACTTTTTTATTTGTGGTCCGATTTTCAAAATCTTTTTTTCATGGGATTCCATGTACACAATTTCCTATTATTTTTATTGGATTAGCAATATCTTTTACCATTTTTGAGGAATTAGGGGTCAAAGGGCCAAAATTGTAAATTAATACATGTATAGAAATAAGGCTTTTTGTATAAGATGTTGATGTAAATATATTTGTCAAAAATGCATTTCTATAAGTCCACCACAGGATGCATGTGTCAAAAAGCTTTGTAAGTCCACCATGGGCTTCATGTGACCAAAGCAATGGACTATCCATATTCGGCCTCCAACGTACAGGGTTCAACTTGTTGCGGTCGTATCATGCTGCGCTCGGCGTAGCTTTTTATTTGCTAATTACTCAAAAATGATTTCAGATATCAAAATTGTGTAAGAATCAAAAGTGATCAGCATATGAAGATCAACCTGTCCTGAAATTTTGAAAAAGATCCTACTGCTGATGTGGAAGTTATTGCCCTTTTTCGTAATGTTTGCCAAATTTTGCATTTATTAAGCCCTTTGTCTCGAAAACTTTAGAAGATAATTCAGAAATTTAAATCCCATATGGTTAAGCACAATAATATCTACAGAATATTTGTATCTGTGTAGTTCAGGTGAGCGATTCAGGCTCCTAGGAGCCTCTTGTTTATTAAATGTAGGGTTGATTAATCACAGAAACATGAGGTGTTATACCATGTTACTAATATGTAAACTGACTTTTCTAGTTAAATAAAGGTAATAACAATATTACCGAACTTGGAGAATCAATCTCAAATGTCCATAAGACAAGACAAAACATGGAAGACACACTGGAAAAATTAAAGACCGCAATGGTCCTGACTTGGTACAGGCATTTCAAAAGAAATTGTGAGTTAAACCAGGTTTTAAGGCGCGCCACCCCCCCTTTTTCTATTGCGATCTTATAGACCGGTAGTTACACAATACACATCAGGATTGTGAGGACATATTTGGGATGCTAAGGTGATCATCCCAGTACATCATCTAACCAAACACTAATCAAAGCAAGAACTAATCAATTCACCTACCATGATATTGAATTTTTCTACCAGTGGCTGATAACGAAGACAGATTTTTTTAGAGATCGTATGAGACGTATTTTCTTATAACCTTGGTCTAATAGTCGGTTACCGAGTAAGCAGTGTCGGATAAAAAAATCTGAAAAAATGTGCACAAGCCCTGGCATTTCGAATAAGTTGTGAAATATAGACACCATATGCAGGTGACGTTGGTAAAAAAAATATTGATGTTACCAAGAAATTTATACAGATATACAGATATACATGAGGACATGAGCATACAAATATCAACATAAAATTATACCTATGGCATCAATTTATGGTTCATTGATCGCAAAAATTAAAACATGTGGTAATAAGGTGCATCATGCCCTTTGGACATATTCTTGTTGGCTATTATTCTCATTATGCTTTATATTTCTATGGTCACGATTCTCTATTCTACATTTTTTTATTCCATGGCATGTCTGTTCATTGTTTGTCCATTGGTTTATTTTTCTTTAACATGTACCGCATCTGCATCCAAAGGGATTTTTATTTCTCGAAATATATATGAATTTTATGTAGTTTTCCCAACATTAACGTCTGCCATATTTAGAACACACTTAGTTAATCGTTAGCAATGCAACATATGTTTGTACTAACATCAAGACCTTTTTTCCCTTCCGGTCATCTGGGGTCATCTGGGATCATCCAGCTTTGATGTATGTTGAAACAAGCATGACCGGTTTACCATTCCGAGCATTTGACCTAATCCCGCTTTGATGTGTGTTGAAACAAGCAAGACCTGCTTTCCCTTCCGAGTATGTGAGGTCATTCCTTCTCTGATAGGTGTTGAATCAAGGATAACCTGCTTAATCTTCTGAGCATCTGAGTTCATCCCACTGTGTTGTGGTGTGTTGAAACAAGAAGTTCCTGCTTAACATTGTGACCATCTGATCAGCTCTGATGTGTGATGAAACGAGAAAAACTGCTTACGCTTCGTACATCTAAACTTATTTACTATGTGATGTGTGTTCAAACAGCAAGACCCTTTTCCCTTACAAGCAACTTAGCTCATTCCGTCTGTGATGTGTGTTGAAACTAACAGGACCTGCTTATCCTCTCGAGCATCTTAGTGCATACCACTCTGATGTGTGTTGAAACAAGCAAGACATGTTTATCCTTTTGAGAAATTAAGCCCATTCTACTCTGTTTTGTGTTATAATAAGCAAGACCTGCATCCTTTCGAGTATTTGAGCTCTATACCTCTCTGATATGTGTTGAAACAAGCAAGACCTGTTAACCTCTCCGAGCATCTGAACTTGGCCCACTGTGTTGTGTGTTCAAACAAGCAACCCCTGTTCACCCTTACAAGCATCTGAGCGCTTTTATGTGTGTTGAAACAAGCAAGACTTGCTTCAAAGCTCACCCCGCTATGTTGTATGGTAACATATGTATGATATGTGTTAAAGCAAGCAAGACATGTTACCATTCCGAGCATCTGGGCTCATCCCGCTCTGATGAGTGTTCAAACAGGCTAAACCTGTTTACCAAACTAACTCCTAAAGCTATTCCCGCATTACATATTCAACAAGCAATACACGATTACCCGTCTGAGCATCTGGAAGAAGCAAAGGTGTACCAAAGGGGTAATCAAATATCATTATACCAAAAAGAAAAAAAAAACAAAATCGGTAGACAAAGAAAACATCACAACGCACCAAACCAAACAACATTAAAAAACACAAACATAACAACAAATCGCATTCAGCGACGTGAACTCAAGTCGAAACGAGAGTGAACTTCGGTGCTCCGGAAGAGCAAACATAGCACACCCGTCTTGTTGCCAAAGATCGATTTAGTGTTTGTCAAATCCGGAAAGGTTGAAATTACAAAACTCTATGTCAAACGAATATCTGTGCTCATTTGAGTGATAGAAATCACGTATTTGTCTACGAGCACATGATGGCATCGATAAAATGTGTGTAGTGATGACAACAACATGGGAGCAACATACCCTTGTGTTAACAATTTGCTTTTCAGCAGTGTAGCTCTATCAAGGAAGTCGTTATACTCCCAACATGCTCTGGAATAACGAATCAATTTTGATACGTAAACTACATATGCTGAAGCGGACGGAATTTTGATACACAGAGATGATTTGAAAGTTGAAGTCATCAAGTTTGTCATAGAGCTTTGTACAAAACCTTTCTTTCGATCTTTCTGGTGTAAGTTAGCGTTAACATTGCAGAGTAGTTGCTTAATTTGTTGTGTGTTTTCTTACAACGCATTTTTCAATGGTATCTTTTGGTCTGTCTCAGACTTACGACGTTTTAATGTCCTATTTGTATTTCTTTGCTTTTCCTAGAAATCACACTGATATCTTGCGAAGGGGAACACTGTAATGTAACTTATTTCTATTCTGTTTTCATAATGATACCAACATTTTAGATTTTTATAGTGCATGGGTATAGATAAGATTAAAAGTGCTTTATAAAATCAACAATTCAATTAAATAGAAAAAGATTTAGGCCGAATCACCATCAACATTCATATTTTATTGCACAGATTAAAGGCATGATGTTTGTTAATTGTTGAGAAATGTGTAGTCAATCAGCACCTAAAAAAATAAATCAGGCTCCGATTTTACGAATTTCAAAATAAAAAGACAGGATGAAAATGATATCAATAGCCCGCTTGAAATTCAAATGATTTTTCCCCAAAAAGACAAAGTGCATGCTGGGTCTGTTTGTTATAATGCACATGTACTGGTCAACATTCTTGTGTTTTTTCCAAGACTATCATTGTTTAACCCGCCTTGTACCCTGACCTAACATAAACAATCCATATGTGATAGCCTAATAAACGTCTAACCTATTTTATGACGCGAAATACTATTTATTCTGATTAGTAGAACGTAAACGTAAATACCATTTTTATCATTCCCAGACAAATTGAAATAATCCCTGTGCCATTAAAAGCCAACAAAATTTAACAAGGAAGGATTCCGAAATGAAAACAATTTATCTTTAAAACATTTATAACATTAACAAACTTAATTGGTTGATATGTGGGCTTAGCACTAACCCAATGCAAAAATACTAAAACCCGAGGGCGCTTGGAACTATAAGCTTTCCTTTGCTGCAAGCTATTTGTCACAAGGGATCCCATCTTTAGGAAATCTTTTTTTATGCCCACATTTGTTACAATATTAAACATTTCGTCTATGAACCGTTTTAATTGATTTTTTCCCCATTTTTGAGTCGATAATCTGCATGCTATCTTCCTACTGAAAATACTAATGACCCCGCCCTTAGGCGCGGATCCATGATTTCATGCAAGGGGGGCGTAAAATTTATGTTTTTGACATTGATTTTATGCAAAAAATATAATTGTTGCCGGTTTTAGAGGAGGGGGGCTAACGCCCGGTACGCCTTTCCTTGGACCCGCGCCTGGCCCCACAGATGCTGTGATTTATTGCATAAATAAATCGGAATTCAAAATTGCATGATATTGTAATGTAGAAAAGTCTTTTTAATTTTTCCCTCGTTTTATTTTCCTTTTTATCTATAATTCCTTTGATGTACGCCCGAGTTTCAAATAATCAACCCGTATCTATTTGAAACACAATGCCCATCCCGGTAAACCTGTCCTTTGATGTAAGCCTGTCCTTTCGCTTCCCATGCAAAATGGGAGGCAAAAAGGACTCACAAAAATAAAACAACAGAAAAGATATCGTTGAATCTATAGAAGTGTAAAATATATCAATATGGTCAAAAGGAAAACTTTTTTGACACTGTAACGCCACCCCCCCCTTTTCCACTTTAGTTTTCTCTTATCGATTTTTGTTTCGACGGTCATGTGGTACATGAACTTGCGCGTGCTTTACGTTTCAAACATAATCTTTGTGATTTTGACGGAATCATTCTTTTTCTAAACCCCGTGATACCTTCAGGCTCCTTTAAACCAAACAAATATACCCTGTTCGTGGCACACCCATACAAACAATTCCACATGTCGCATGTTTATACAATATATGTTATACTCATTAATTAGGAGAAGACCACGTAAGTTGGTATAACTTGTGTCTCATCCTTTTTGTTAATTATATGTATTCATATGTATTAGCAAATAAAATATGTTTAAACTAAACAATTCCACCCAGACTGCACATAGTTTGACCGATATTTCACTTATATACTATATTATATTACCTGTTCAAGTAGTCTTTAAACTGTCTGAAAATAAAGATTGTGTGACATTTAAATGGCTTGATCGAATTTAATACATTTACAAAACAAACATCCCGTAATTCTTCTTAGTTACGTGTAAACTTCGTTGTGGGAACCGGTGTTAGTAGTTTCTCGTATTCATGCAGGTATGTATAAATCATTATTAGAAAGGATTTCATCATTTGATTGTCGTTTAGTCGTTATTAAATTTTATGTTGACATAGACAGGTGTATAATTATCAAGTGAGTAAAACTTTTTCAATATTTTTGAGAATAGAGCGGTTCTGATTAGTTTTGAATAAACGATAAACGAAACATACGCCAGGTGGATCAAATTTTATATCTTTAACTATGATGTAATTTTTATTTGATCATTTGTTTATATATCGCTATAATTGTTGTTCACAATACAACGATCGATTATTCGTCTGATAGCACAGGGGTTACATTTTGGTCATTATTATCGAAATTTAAAAGCCGTTTCCCTACTCCTTTAGGTGGTAAATATTTATATCATGTTGATATTGGATCCGGACTAAATGCAGGAATTGGTCTACTTAATTATCAGTTCAAAAGGTAAACGAAAGGGTGAATTTTTAAGATTTAAGTAAATTATAGGTAGTAAATCTAAAAATTGAAAGAAGATAATCTCATAGTCCAGAGAAAATGACAAAAACGAATCAGTCATACCGGAGAATTGGTGGATCGCAATGGTCCTGACTTGGTTCATGCATTTCAAACGAAATGATGGGTTAAACCAGGTTTTATTGCGCCAAACCTCCCTCTTCCATTGCGATTTTCAAGTCAATAATACATATATTTACATAGAATAGTGTGACACTGTAAAATTTGCTTAACCCATAATATATAGTTACGTAAAATAGTGTGACACTGTAAAATTTTCTTGGAATTAGGTTTTATTATTCGAACATAATAGGACATGTACGATATGAAAATTATCATGAAAAAAATACAGAAGCTTTTGTCTGGGACTTTGTTGTATTTTTTTTTAGAGAAACACAAAACCAGAAGAATTTAAGATCTCAATGGTCCTGACTTGGTACATGCACTTCCAAAGAAGTGGTGGGTTAAACCAGGTTTTATGGCGCCAAACCTCCCTCTTCCATTGCGATCTTAGGATCCGGTAATGACCATAGAACACAACATAGTTTTGTGAAAAGATACATTTCCACAAAATGATACTGGAGTGAATCTTTTATTTCTTATTTTATTGAAAAGATTGTCAATATTTTTTTCGACTGTATTAATATATGTCTGTCCGTTGATAACCCCAAAAAGAGGGTATTTCCCCCAAAATAAACTTTGACCCTCAAATTTTTAAGCCTCTTCATCATTCTAAAAAAGAAAAAACAATATCCCAAATAAGTTGGTTTCAAAACTTCAAGCTGCAGCTTCGTGTCCGTTTACATGTATGGGTGCAGTTACCTTTGGGATGAAAAGGGGGTATAGAGTAATGCGTCGAAATTTTCAAGTTGATAAAACAAAACATTTAAAATTTCAAGGCCATATGCATGTGGTTGATTTAAACGCCGTGCCCCCTTAAAAACCTAGGTTCGTGGTTGGACCCTTGCAAGGGTGAATATTTCATGAACCAATTAACCAACTCTCTTATGACCTAATTTCCGGTTTGTTTTTTGAGGTAAAGATGCTTATCTCTGAGAAGGGACGATAAAAAAATATTCCGATTATTGAGAGAGCGATTGCCAAAACGTTAAATACTCTTTGTAAAGTTCGATATGAGCAGGCTCATTATTGCGGCAACGAAGGCCAAACTCGCAATTCGCAACTGGTGAGGGATTTACATGAGCATTAAGCATTTATCAAATCCTGGAAAAAAACATGTTTACACTAAAGCAAAGTAGTCCTATGGAGATTTCAAATAACGAGAGTTTGAAAACAGATTAGCAAAGGCAAACACATTGACACGATAAAGAAATAATGCAAATAAATCAACCGACAAAGAAAGTTTAAGTTAAAACAGGTTGGGTTTTGCAGAACAGTTTTTACTTCTTCCAGCACATTTGCCGCGATTTCACAATTTACATTTAAATAATCACTTATTATCCATGTTCATTGCATTTATATAACCAATAATAGTGTTGCTTGGTCTTAAAACACCAAGTGTTTGGAAGCAGAAGCACTAAAGCTAATAAATTATCCATTTCTTTTCAAAATCCTCAAACCTTAAAATCTATCCCACCCCACACGGTTTGATCTAAGTCATAATCTGGTTTCCAGTTCATAATTACTGGCTCTAACGATTTCTGCTTGTCATAATACTTTAATATTACGCTTTTTAAATCATTTTGCTGAATCTTGAATACTAGTAGCAGAAATGTGAATCAAGCGTAGCAAAATTAATTGTTTGGAAGTATTTTGTAATATTAATTTTCATTTTGTTATATTGATTTTGTAGATAGCTTCATTACATCGAAATTCTGCTGGATGTTCTCAAGACGACAAACATAACGTTGCAGAATCTTGTTGAGTCGACTGCCCAGTGGAGGTGTGCAAAAAAGTTTTCAAAACTCACAAACGTCACCTTACAAAAATATCTCAATGTCAGAAGCAGACGTCTCATCTTCCGGGCTCATCAAATGTAACTGTAGTAGTCACCCAGACAATATAATTACGTTTTATTGCACGTGTCACGACGTCATCATTTGTGACCGTTGCCTAGCAGACGACCACCAGAATTGTCAGAATATTCAACCGTTAGACGAGGCTGCGAAGAACGTGAGAGAAAGTTTTGCTTTTGAGGATGTACAATCTCGATTGAAAGCTTTGTCAACAGTTTTGAGCAAATTAAGTGACATACAGACCAATCATTTCAGTGAGTTAGATCTTGAACAACAGGAAGAAAATATTATCAAAAATATTTTCCAAGTAAAACAAGCAATAATTCAAAAATTAGACAAAGAGGAAAAGGAAAGCATATCAATAACAATTCATAATGAGTTTAAATCCTTTAAGGAAAGATGCCAGGTTCTTATCAATGAACTTATCCGTGATCAGAGGTTTGTTGATGAAAGTATAAAGAACTTAACTGAGCTTGAAAAATGCGCGAGTGAGCAACAATTGTTCCAAGCAGTGAAAGAAATGGACAAACGTACACACGAAATAGAAGCCCGTGTTCAATCTAGATTCAGTAAGACTTCACATATTGAATTTCGAGTCAACACAGAAGCAGAAAAAATCACAACAAGTTTTGATTTATTTGGTCGCATCGTTACTTCAGAAAAAGTAATTGAGCTACCCATGTTGAGACAGGTCCAAGTTCCAAAGACAACTTCCGACAACAGAAAATTCCGTCTGCTTTATAAATTCCCAACATCGAACTTAAAACAAGACGAAAGCGTTGTCAGAGGATGTATAGTTAAGGACAAACTTTTATTGCCATCATATAAAAATTCATTTCTTTACGTTTGTAATCATGATGGTACTGATGTCAAATGCATCCCCTTAATTGGTGCGCCTTTTGATGTTGGCATTATAAACACAAAACATGCTATAGTTACAATGCGGGACAAAGGATACCATATATTTGATACGGAGCATCAAACTCTACGTCACAGGAAGAAACCCTGCTGCTACAACGTAAGCTGCAATAATGGACACATTTATACAAATGATGGGTGCAATAAAATTGTAGTTTTGAATGAAAAAGGGGACATTCAGAACTCGTTTGAAACCATTAACTATCCTCAATATATTCACTTAAGTTCTACAGGTAAATTTTACTACACAACTTTTGTCGGTAAAATATATCAAGTGACTTCGAGCGGCGAAACAGTGTTCTTCAAACATCCAGAGGAGAAACTGAAATGCATGACAACAGATGGGTCCGGAAACTTATATGCTGTTGCTGAAGAGTATGGAAACGTTTTGAAAATTTCCGAAAAGGATAATCATATCCATGAAACAGTTTTAGAAGAAGACGATGGTGTTCAAATAGCTTCTGGAATTCATTTTGACATAGACTCACAGAGATTGTTGTTGCTCAATGCCATGGGAACAGAAATTTTAGTATTCCAGCTTGACTAACATTAAAGAAACAATGAAATACTTTACTTTTCTTCAAAATTTCTTATCATCAGATTAAAGAACTTCCATCTTTTGCGATAAAAGAATTATTTTGTAAAAGTATAAGGGGGCTGGGTGGTCAAGTGATCTAAGGCGCTGCTTAAATACCATACTATTGAATACTAGTGAATCACCTCTCAGCTAGTGTTCGAGTTCCGTTTGTTATTAACAAAAAAGAGACTTTCCCACCTGTATGTGACTAGATTTGTAAGTTACCTGCCCAAGCTCGGTTGTTTTCTCCGGGTACTCCAGTTACCTCCACCAGTACAACTGACCACCCTACATGGCCCAGGTGCGTGGATAAAGGGCGTAAAACATCGACACACACACACACACACACATACCCACACCCACACCCACCCACACACACACACACACAGTAATAATATAATGTCTGATATAAACATACTAGATCAAGCGTGATTCAAAGTACAATGAGAATGATTCTTAACGTTTTATTTTTATGTTAATGATTCAATCGGAAAATACCGTACTCAATCGTTTTTCAGTGGCTCAGATTGCCCCTTATTCGGTAAATAGCTCATAGAACAGATCCTCTAAGCCTAAGTACGTGGTGGGCTATTCAAACTATTGTTATTAGGAAATTAAATCAAACGATGCATAATCAACGCCGCATACATTGATATGAACTGTTAATCATTGATGAATCCCTCGAAACATTCGTCTCAAGAATTTGAAGATTAAATTATCTATACATACATATAACCTGCACCACCACATTTATTGTTATAAATTAAAAGAAACAATTTTGAAACTTTACGTACACCGATACTCCCTAGTAGCCAAGTAAAGAACCAAAATATAGACGAAATATTCCGCCACATCATGCAGGAATTTGATTATTCAATCCTCAATACATAACCTACACCACAATTATTGATATAAACTGTAAAGCAAAAATATATCTTCAAAGCAAAACATTTGATTACAATACTACAACTTTTCACCGATATTTCTGATGTAGCCTAGTAAAAAACCAAAATGTAGGTGGTGACATATTTCGGAAATATAGATTTTATCACCACGTAACAAAAGTGAATCTTCAGCTGGAAACAACCAAATGACCGAAGCAAAATATGACTTTCTTACCGTTATTCATACTGGTCTTAACCTTCACACAACACTTCTCCGCTGAATTCAAAAATCCTTGTTCTGATACACAGTGAATATGAGATTAGAATGCATTTACACATGGCATAAGATTCTATTTTGCTTATTTTGCTCCTCGGTTGTTGTCTTCACTCAAGAAATCTTACGATAGACACCATGTACTCTTAGATAAATATGGGATCTCTATCTCTCAAATGAGTGCAGATGTTGGTTTGTCATAGAGGTTTTTGTCTTCTTTTACCAGATTTGACACACTGAATTGGAAATCTGCAGTGCGACGGGTGTGCTATAGGAGGCAGAAACCGCTTACTCTCCTGGAGCACCTGAGTTCACTCTTGTTACGACTTGACTGTTGATTTCTGTTTGGGTGATTTTGTGTTTTGTGTTTCCTCGTGCTGTTCTTGTTCGTGTGTTAATGCCGATTTTGTCGTTGCATTTCGGACTTTTTACGCTCGAATGCCCCGGCCCATTGGCACTTCTTTGCTTCTTACATAATGTGTTTCCACACAGAGAATAAAAATCTGGTGCAGATAGCAATACTTCTGATAATGAGTAGGCAGATCGGAATCCTGGCCCAAAGGTAAATATCAATTCCAAATTATAAAATAAACTTGTAAATTGTTGAAAAAACGGAACAGCATGTGACAACGACAACTGATTGCACCAACAATGCATGCCAATGAACACTGACTCCTACGTAAAACTCACCGTTGGCCTTAATACGCAAATCCTAGCCACAGCTCAGTAATCTACGATCAATCATGTCTGATGCATCTTCGCTAGTCAATAGTTCCTATCTGCTATCTCTCATCCTCACCCTTGGCAGATATGGCCAATTTTTGTGGGGACATATTTTCTCATCTGATTGGCTGCAGTGAAAGTTTAATGCATTCAATCAAATTGCTCCATTTTCATTTTTACATGATCTGTTAACAAAGATATGGGTTTACATAGGTGAAAGATAATTATTATTTGTGCAAACATTATTTAGTTTAGTTTAGTTGTGTGTTAAGTTTTTGTGCTTTGTCTAGGAAAATTGATAGGGGGAAGGTTGGGCCCAAAAAACTAGTTTAACCCCGCCACATATTATATTTGGCTGTCCTGAGCTAGGAATCTTTGACAAAGCTTTTGTTTGTAATTGTCTTTTTGATGTTTTCTGTTCCTTGTTTAAGAAGGGGGTCTATCTGTGACTACTTAGTATTTCAGGCCTGGATTTGAATTATATGCATTTTATTTAGACTATGGGCCATTTGCAGAACCGCGAGCAGTGCCAAATGGCCTCGTTGAAGATTGCTGGCGGTTGTCCATTGTGGTTTTTCTGAATTGCCGCTTGATTGTGGGCTGTGTCGCGTACACTTATTCCACATTTCATTATTTTTCTATCAGTAGTTTTCTATGTCCCCTCTTCGTAATGCGATGGAATTGTTTGACTTTTCTCTGATAATGACTAGTCTGTCGACTCGAGAAAAAAAAACCATCGATGCATATACATTGTATGCAAGGCTATTTTACTTGAATCATAATAGACAACGCCTTAACGGGGACTAGATGTCGATGCGACAAAATCCACCATGTAATACGTGGGTTAAGCCTTAATCCGCCTTGTTATCAAATAAATTCAATATGTAAATATATTGATCTATTCTGCATGGTCACGAACAACGAGGCGCCTGTTGTTACATACCAGGCCTATATAGGATTCGTATTGATAGATAAATATCGTTGTTAGCAACAAGTTATTCTTCGTATCGCGCATAATGCCAGTGTTAACGTAAGTATAAATTACAACCCGTCCGATTTAACTATGGACTTTCGATTGAGCGCTTTAGTGAAGTGCCAAAACACAATTAAAATTTTCGTCGTCATAAATCAGCCAAACGTTAACGATACTTTTTAAAAATCACGTGGTTTTCCATACAAGCCTTTCTTGGTCATGCAAACATTAAATCTGATTGGATATTGATGAATGGTCTGACTGACGTCGCACGCAGCTTCCATCTGATTGAGTTTTCCTACTGTGACGATCTGTAGTTTTTGTTACCGATTGGTTTGTTCATGATGACGTAAATTTTCATTGTTATGTTTGCACACTTCAATCAAAAGTCCATAGTTAAATCGGACGGGTTATATAAATCAAAATCACAAAAAAATTCCAGACAACAGTGCTCGCTACGCCCGATGCGCGTTTGGTCTATTCAAGACGCATCAGAGCCGCACTTCCTAAAAGATTGAAAATGCCAACCCCTATGTGAATATGAAGATCTTAGAACAAAAACACCAAAATGCTTAACTGGGAGCTAAATAAAGACTGAGATCGACCTATGTTTTGGGTAGGATCATTGATCAACCTTAGTTGTTTTGACAATTTTTAAACGTAAACTTATAATTTAAAGCTTTGATGTATTTTTCAACACAAAGTTTTTAATGCCGGAGCGAACTAATGTATGTATTAATTTCACCAATATATTTTCTATGTAAGACATTGGGAAAGTTTCTGAAAATATTTGTAAAAGATATGATTATTCACCATTTTTATGTAAGTGGCAAGATATTTCGTTTGGCTTCATTCGTTGTAACACTATCATTGCAAGTGACCAATCTTTCTGACAGAAGAACATATGGTATTACTATAGTAGCGAGTTGGTTATATGAGGATGTGGGTGGTTATTTTCGTAACATCCATACAGATAATTCCAATTAAGTCGGCATCATTAAGTAGACATATAACATTAAGTATTAACCAGTGGAATAGTTCTATCCTTGTTTGACTTAAATTAGCTGTAAGATCAGTTTGGAAATTAATTTCCCACCAGCAGCACTAAAACACAAACAAAAAAGCCATATCATAAAAAAACATGTAACTTTGTTATGTCTTTATGTCCCTGGAAATGATACCAATTGAAATTGTTGTTTTGACAAGTATAACGAAGAAATTACAAATATAAGAATATCACATTAAAAAGATTTAAAGGTAATGGAATGTTTTAGGGGCACACCATTTAAGGAGCTTGGATTTGACTGGTCAGAAACTTTTTAAAAGGCATCAAACTATTTGTTTTCATTATTAGCATTTTTATATGGCATGATTCTATCTTTACTTCAGAATATTTTTTCCGTACCCTCGCATGTCAGAATATTTTGTTTAAAAACGCTCATATAAAAAATTAGAGCAAGTATAATAATTTAACCCTCTTTCTAGGAATGTTTTTCAGTGGGACAAACAGTTACAATGATCTGTTCGGGCAACTGCTGTTTCAATTTTTTGAAACATATATAGTACTTTGTAAAGATAATTAATGTTTTAGTATACCAAAATCTTCATTTGCAAAATGTATTTTCACGTCTATTACATATTAATCATTTCTGACAACCCAAGTATTATTCAGTAAATACAGTTCTGCCTTACTTTATTGAACGGTGGAATACAAATATTCAATATCAGGATTGAAACATGTCTTTGTTAAACCTCACATAAGATGTACATGTCTACTTAAATACATAATCTTCGCATCACCGACTTTATCCAATTATTTGCTGTTCTTGTTGGCATGCAACGGACATTTACAAAGATTTACTTCAAAGAATCAAATAATCAAAATGTCTAATTGTTTATAAAATGAGTGCAAAAAGATTTTTTTTTTCTAAATTATTAAATATCTGTATTTTGTTCATTACAAAATTTTGTTCATTCCTTAAAAAAAACTTCTTCCTTTGTTGTCAGCCACTGGTGGAAAAAATTCAAAATTAAGTTGAACGTATTGGTTAGTGATTGTTTTGAATAGTGTTTTGCTGATTGTTGTACTGAGATGACCATCTTATTACCCCTATTATGTCTTGTGTGTTACTACCGATCCTGAAGATCGCAATGGAAGAGGGAGGTTTACCCCGCGCCATAAAACCTGGTTTAAACCATCATTTCATTTGAAATGTCTGTACCAAGTCAGGTCAATTGCGATCTATAACTATTCTTGTGTGTCTTCCATGTTTTGTCTTTTCTCTTGGACATTGATATTGATCCTCCAAGTTCGGTAAATTTGTTATTACCTTTTATTCATGTACAATAGCACATTTCGAATGCAAACTGTATGTTAAAAATGTGCGACCGGTCAACAGTCGTGCACGCCTATGAAACATCAAAATGCAAATAATAGTTATAATTTTATTTTAATATCAATATTTATTCCTGTATGTTAAAATGATGACAGCACGATATTTTTAAATTCACATTGACTATCCAATGCGCTTCGATAACGGATACACTGATGATATGCATTTTCGTGATGCTGAATTTGTTACTGCTATCTTATATGAGGGGGCCGATGGGTTTAATTCGTTCTACGTTATTGGCAATTTTTATTTTCCGTGAATTGTGATTTGTTGAAAAATTTATCCGTGCATCGTGATTGGATATTTCACGTGAACCTTTCTCAGAAAAGTATTTTGTTCGTGATTCGTTTTAGGCATGCTTTACAGTAATATAACTTTTATCCGTCAACAAAAAGGAGTAGAGCCACAAATGCCTCAAATCGGCTCGGTATTTTTACTAATTTTCAAACTACTTCAACTCTTTGTAAATTTAGCCAAAATGAGTTAAGGCATAACTGAACTTTTCATATATGTAAGATTTATCAAAATATCTACATCACAGGTCTAGCTTTGGCATTTCAAACACGCCATAAATTATACAATTCTTTTTTTTTCCCGTATTTTCACTGTTTTCTTGTCATATTTTGTCAAAATTAGTATTGGCCACATTCGTCGACCATCGTAATTTTTTGATAATCATTTTATAACATAAAAATACATATTTCTATCACAAAATAATTTTGGTAGACGGGTGAGGCCATTTTCGTTTTCACCGATTTATACATACAAATCAATGAAAAATGTCAAAAAACGAGATTTTGTACAAAATAGACTGATTTTTTGCTCACTGTCCTGCTTGTCGATAAACAATTAAACCAAAAGATATTGCAATTTATAAAATATGAAGTCTAATGATCATCAAGGGAGCAATTACAAGAAAGTAAATCAAAGTTGAATTTTTGGGCCGATTTGGGGCCTTTGTGGCTCTACTCCGTTAGCCATATTTCCGTGTTTCGTTATTTGCATTTTTTTATTCTTTGTGAGTTGTGATCAGGACCCCCTTATATTGCTCAGTATACAATGTAACGCTGTTCAAAATACACTGAGATAGAAGTTGGTGATAGCACTTTAACGGTAACTTGTGTGAACAATACTGAAAGAAAAATAACTGATGTGACAAATGTTGTATTGTATGGGCCTAATATACTTAATGATCAATATGAAATTAATAGTACTGTCCTAGTTTTAACAGCATCAAAACATTCGATTTCTCCACACTTTTCACTTCTATTCCACATGACCAACTGAAATCGCGATTGGCACAGCTGATTAAACACAGCTTTTTCAAAAAGAATGGACAACGCAGGTACAAATTTCTTGTAGTCGATTATACCAAGACTTACTTTGTCATCAATGAGTCTAAGAAAAAGAACAATTTTACAGAAGACCAAATAATCGACATGCTCAACTTTCTTATGGACAACATATTTGTTCAGTTTGGTGGACGTGTTTTTCAGCAAACAATAGGGATTCCAATGGGCACTAATTGTGCACCTTTGCTTGCTGATTTGTTTCTTCATTCATATGAAGCAGACTTCTTACAATCTCTTCTAGACAAAAAAAGACCGTAGACTAGCTCTCTCTTTCAACCTCACGTTCCGTTATATTGATGATGTCCTTTCACTAAACAATTCTCGATTTGGTGCATAATTTAGTAACGAAAGTGTGCTCAACTGATAGGGAATCTTCCAGAGATTGTAATTGCTCCCTTGATGATCATTAGACTTCATATTTTATAAATTGCAATATATTTTGGTTTAATTGTTTATCGACAAGCAGGACAGTGAGCTAAAAATCAGTCTATTTTGTACAAAATCTCGTTTTTTGACATTTTTCATTGATTTGTATGTATAAATCGGTGAAAACGAAAATGGCCTCACCCGTCTACCAAAATTATTTTGTGATAGAAATATGTATTTTTATGTTATAAAATGATTATCAAAAAATTACGATGGTCGACGAATGTGGCCAATACTAATTTTGACAAAATATGACAAGAAAACAGTGAAAATACGGGAAAAAAATAAGAATTGTATAATTTATGGCGTGTTTGAAATGCCAAGGCTAGACCTGTGATGTAGATATTTTGATAAATCTTACATATATGAAAAATTCAGTTATGCCTTAACTCATTTTGGCTTAATTTACAAAGAGTTGAAGTAGTTTGAAAATTAGTAAAAATACCGAGCAGATTTGAGGCATTTGTGGCTCTACTCCTTTTTGTTGACGGATAAAAATTTGAATATATATTACTGTAAAGCATGCCTAAAACGAATCACGAACAAAATACTTTTCTGAGAAAGGTTCACGTGAAATATCCAATCACGATGCACGGATAAATTTTTCAACAAATCACAATTCACGGAAAATAAAAATTGCCAATAACGGACAACGAATTAAACCCATCGGCCCCCTCATATAAGATAGCAGTAACAAATTCAGCATCACGAAAATGCATATCATCAGTGTATCCGTTATCGAAGCGCATTGGATAGTCAATGTGAATTTAAAAATATCGTGCTGTCATCATTTTAACATACAGGAATAAATATTGATATTAAAATAAAATTATAACTATTATTTGCATTTTGATGTTTCATAGGCGTGCAAGACTGTTGACCGGTCGAACATTTTTAACATACAGTTTGCATTCGAAATGTGCTATTGTACATGAATAAAAGGTAATAACAAATTTACCGAACTTGGAGGATCAATATCAATGTCCAAGAGAAAAGACAAAACATGGAAGACATACAAGAATAGTTATAGATCGCAATTGACCTGACTTGGTACAGACATTTCAAATGAAATGATGGTTTAAACCAGGTTTTATGGCGCGGGGTAAACCTCCCTCTTCCATTGCGATCTTCAGGATCGGTAGTAACACACAAGACATGATAGGGATAATAAGATGGTCATCTCAGTACAACAATCAGCAAAACACTGTTCAAAACAATCACTAACCAATGCGTTCAACTTAATTTTGAATTTAACACTTCAAACAATAATGATTTAGTGAAGTGTCATCACACAAAGCGACACGCTTGATCGCTATAATGCTTAAAAATGACAATAGTAAAAACGTTTATGGAAGATTTAAAGCAAGTATCAAGTTATCAATATTTCTGCCAAAAAACACTAAATTTAACCAAGATATTCAATCCATATCCTTTCTGTAATAAATTTTGAAGCCAATTTTTCATTTCTAATGGATTGCTTTTAAATTTGTGAGCTTAATAAAAAACATTACCATAAAATTCAGGATGTGATATTCCTTTCACTATAAGAAAGCGACGTGTACAATCAAATTTTTCAATAAGAGATCGATACTTGTGGAAGAATTAAGAAAAAGATTTTACTAATTTGTGGTATAGATAACCTTGTTTTAATAATTGTTCAGTAATAAAACGGTTTTTATTATTAAAATCAGAAACACCACTACAGATCCGAGCATATCTACTAACTGTGAAATGTAAACCCCGTATGACGGCGCTAGTGGAACATTTCCTTCAAGAAAAGGGAAATTTATAATAGGGAAGGTAAAGTCGTCACGTTTATCATATACTTTGGTGTTAATTTTCTGTCAATAATACTTAAATCTAAATCTAAAAAAGGAATCAATCACCGGTGACGTTAGATTTGTTCAAGGTTAATTCAGAAGGATAGATATCTGTAATAAAATTAGAAAATGAAGTATTGTTGAGTGCAAGAATGTCATCTAAATATCTAAAAGTATAATTGAAAGTTTCGATTAGGTTCTGTTTGTTGGGGTCCCATAGGTATACCAATAATTAGGCGATAAATTTGTTTATCAAAACGTATGTAAATATTATCTAACAAATAATTTAGAGCATTAATAGTTTCTGCATCAGTCCAGTTAATGTAACCTTTTTGAGTCTCGTTACTAAAAAATGATTTTCTAAATTTCTAGAACAGATATAATCACTTTTAGATTCGTCAAAACACCATTTAACCAAATATTCAAATTTCTTTTTAATCAGATTATGTTAAAGGTTAGTATGTAAAGTAGAAAAATCGTAACTATCAACGGTATGGAAAGTATTTTCAAATGCACGAAGCTTTTCCAAAACATCAAGAGAATTTTTTACGCTTCAACAATGATTAATCCCACTGTTTTCGAATACCCTTTCACAGTTTTGAATAATAAATTCCTTCACAGTAGTTAAAGTAACTTTGGAAATATTGGTTAAATAACACTTACTTGAAGCAAAAATAAAACGAGATTTATATGGATTTTTGTGCAATTTAGGTATCCAGTTCATAGAAGGTAAGCAGACTTCCTAGAATCCGTTGTGTCTTTTATCTCAGGCTCCTGGGGATACAGTCAAACCTGTCTATAGCTACCCTTCAAGGGACCTTGATAAAAAGGTCACTGAAGACAGGGAGTCTTTATATAGAGGTTGTCCAGATCAAGTAAAATGTTAGATATGTGTATATCTAAAAACTAAGAAAAAATCGCATTTTATAAATAAATGAGGCACATGCAGTTTCCACAAATGTATAGAAAGTACACTGATTTATTCTTGACATATTGACACAAAAAAGTAGACTATTTACTAGATTTTTTAGTAAATATAATTTTTAACATACCATCTCTTGAAAATTTATCAAACAATTTGTAAAATACATGCCTAAACATAAACATATAGTCTTCAAAATCACAAAAAAAGTTTTGAGTTTTATATTACTTAAAATTAATTTTTATCAATTTATCTTTATTATATGTAAAGGGAATGTTGCCTAGGATTTTTTAAATAAAATATCTGCATTTGCTTACTAAAGTAATAACTTTCATAAATTTAGAACTAACAACGGACCCTGGCACAAGCAATTAGTGATAATTGCTTCCTCTAACTACCTTTAGTTTACCTGAGAACTAATTACTTAAAAATAAAGAAAGGTTACACTTCCTAATTAGATTTGATCTGACAGCTGATCTAAGACAACTAATAATACATTGCACTTATTTAAGGTCCTTATATTAAGTTTTTGGCACCTCAAGGGACTGTTTCTGATGGTCACTAGTCACGTTGGACAGGTGGTCACTATAAAGAGGTCAAAAATATTGGAAAAAATTGTTGGGGGGACTGAAAATAGTCTTTATGGACAGGAAATCCGTATATTGAAGTGGTCACTAATACAGGTTTTACTGTATATGAGATGGAGAAAGTCACCAAATCGAGAATAGTTTAGTGAAAGGACATCATCAATATAACGGAATGCGAGATTGTCTACGATATTTTTGTCTAGAAATGATTGTAAGAAGTCTGCTTCATATGAATGAAGAAACAAATCAGCAACCAAAGGTGCACAATTAGTGCCCATTCCTATTGTATGCTGAAAAACACGTCCATCAAACTGAACAAATATGTTGTCAATGAGAAAGTTGAGCATGTCAATTATTTGGTCTTCTGTAAATGCGTTCTTTTTCTTAGACTCACTAATGACAAAGTAACTCTTGGTATAATCGACTACTGGATATTTGTACCTGCGTTTTCCATTCTTTTTGAAAAAGCTGCGTTTAATCAGTTGTGTTAATCGCGATTTCATTTGTTCTTGTGGAATAGAAGTGTAAAGTGGAGAATTTAAATGTTTTGATGCTGTAACAAGATAACTGATTAAATTAATCTGAAATAAAATATAACGCAAATGAAAAAACAGTCTGGTATGTATTCATCCATTTACAATGTGGTTAAATTCATTCGACATAAATTCATATTTCATCTCCAGTCAAAATACAAATGACAACAAAGTTCCAGACAATAAATTTTGCTACGCCTGACGCGCTTTTCGTCTATTCAAGACTCATCAGAGGTGCTCTACCAAAACTATTGAAAATGCCAAACACTGTATGAATATTAAGAGCATAGAACAGTATAACAAAAACTACCAAACTGGGGAACATTTTTTCCAGGTTTTTACATTCCAATTTTATCAGGTATTTCTGCATGTTGTGTTGGTTGTGTTGATTATATTGTTGTTTGTAAGCATTTCGAAATGTTTTCAATTATTTGGAATATTTTGTAAAAATTTTGTTTTAAAATACACAAAAAAAGTGTCAAAAAATCAATAATTGGCTTTTCAACACGGCTGACTGAAAATATGGTAATATGACTTTATAACTGAGCAGAACTTAAAATAAAACCAATTTATCTATCCCCTAACCATACACTTTTAGACATTTCATATCTAGTAAGATAATTACATTTCCTTACTGTATGTCCCAATCATCGTAAAGTAGTCGCTAATTAAATAATGAAGTTTGTAATTTATAGTTCAGGCAGCCAGGAAAATTTAATGAAGGCTTTATCAAGAAGACAT
Source organism: Arcuatula senhousia (assembly GCA_963971305.1). Taxonomy (NCBI): domain Eukaryota; kingdom Metazoa; phylum Mollusca; class Bivalvia; order Mytilida; family Mytilidae; genus Arcuatula; species Arcuatula senhousia. The sequence continues at coordinate 11,578,229 of OZ020313.1, forward strand.
AATTCTTCATTTCCCGCTATATAATTCAAGATCTTAGAAAACTAGGAAAGGGTAATTGATGTTCTTTGCATTTCAAATGTATTAATGTATTATGTCTTGAATTTGCATAGTTTTAAAATGAATTTTAGTCTCACGTCTCACAGCCCTGAGAAATGGAATATGCTGGCCTACATCTAAATGTTCTATGTCTATAATTTTTTTTACACTTGACAACCTGAATTATAGTGATTGAAATTCAAGTGCTAAACTAAAAGAAAATTTACGTTAATCATGTTAATGTGTCAGTATTCAAACAGAAAAATGTGGGGTGTTCTTGGCAGGTCTACGCATTTGAAAGAGATCATTGCATACCATTGTTTCTATAATTTTCATTTCTATTTTTTATTCATACGTTTGACAGCAAAAATTGATATTGTTGTTCGTAAATGTAGCTATACGATCATCATTAGCATGTGTAACGTTGGTTGATTGTTGTGAAGGATTAAAAATCGTCAAAACGTGCTTTGGAATAAAACTACAGTGTACAATTTTGCCCCAAAAATTTCCAATTGGACAGTTATCGTTTGATTGCCAAAGGTTAACTTTGACTCAATAAAACTTGTTTCCTTAGGTACATGTATTATGTTTAACCCTTCAGACTTGAAGGACAACATTGTGACAATTTCTTAACATACCAGTCTCCTGTTTTGCAGAAATATTGGTGTAAATCGGATATAGTTATCAGAATTTTGTCTATTTAGTAACATTATAATACCGAGGGATCTGTTCTTGTCTATTTATCAGATCAAATATATATAAGGGTACTTATTGTCTGGTTTTATTAAATTTAAGTATCTTTATCTAGATTTTATCCTAAAATCTTATTTCATAGTATGCTCATAAAGGGAATAAAAGTCATAAACATTACGGTAGGTGTGTTTATAAAAACAGGAAATACTTGCCCCTCCACAGCACCAGAGTAGAGTTCACTCTAGTTACAAATTAAGTTAGAGTTGTTAATTACTATCCAGTTGAGGTTTTATATTCTCTGATTCGTCATCCAGTTGTCGTTTGCGCTAACTGCTTTTTACTGTTGCTATTTTGGACTTTTGACATTCAAAAGCTAAAAAGTGTCTGTTTCTTCATTTATCGGATATTATAATACCAATGGTACTTTATGCATTGCTGTATTGCCCAAAAGGATTTTCGTGTGTTCTAAAGAAATAATTTGCTTTTCAATGTAATTTTCTTTCATATAATGCAGGACCAGTAAACAATTATTCCGCAACAGGAGTACTGCAATTTTGATTCCACTGCATTCAAAATCATTATCGGAATATGGCAATGAACAGGAATACGGTACGCTTGAATTCCTTTCTGTTGAGCGCGTCACTTTGACTTCTGGGGAAAGTCATTTTATTAACTGCATTTCGACGGTGCACTTTTGTAATTGTATTGTTTTGTCATGTAAGTGTTTTTATGTTAAGTGGTAAAGCAATTTATCATATATATTGAAAGTCATGCGATTTAGTGTCTGCACTAACCATTTCATAATAAAAAGTCATTATTGGCCTATGACAATGAAAAGGAATACGGTACGGGTGCATTCCTCTATGTTGAGTGCTTCCCTGTGACTTACGGGGGAAGCGGTGTTTCCTGTCTTTGTTTCATCTAAATATTAACATGTGATTTTATGTCTTGCAATATTGCTCCATATCCCTATATGTTTAGGTTCATACATAGTACTAAACCAAACCCAGTTACAAAGCATTATATAAAAAATAATCGAGCTTTTAATTTAAATATAATTATGTTCTTAAACAATGCATGACAGGAATATCACTGAAGTGCAATTAAGTTGTTAGATAAAAGGATATCCTGCTTAAAAAAAGATGACACTTTTCCTGAAAAACAACTTTTAAAAGGCGGACCTGTTTCCTACGAGATTTCTCTGATTTTTTTACTTCCTGATCGATATCTCTTTTTATTGTTTAACATTTCTAGACATTTGTCACTGTACAATTCAACTAAAATCGTAAATGATAATATCTGAAAGAAGGCCAAATAATTCAGAAACGTAGCAAAAAAAATGTTATATTGGATAGTTTTATAATCAAATGTTTGGTTTTTTTCCCTTCATGCGCCACAACATACATTTAGACATATATTCATTTTGCCTGATTTCTTGTACCCCCTTCACATATACGATATTCTCTTACGAGTTGTTACGATTTTCAAAATTTATAGTTTTACGAGTTCTTGCGAGATTTTCTACCAACCTTTTACGATCTATTTCCGAGTTGTCACGATTTCGTCAGTTGTGCGGAAATTTTTCGCACTCCCATCCAGAGACGATACGAATTTTATTTTCGAAGTGTTTACGAGCATGTTACGGTGCCTTTACGACGTCTTTACGAGTGAATTGCGATATCTGAAATGATATCGTAACTAACTCGCCAACCACTCGTTAAAGATTTCCTTTGCGAGGTCTTCCCGAGTTAGTTACGAGTAAAAGCGAGTCATTTACGATCTCTACGAGTTCTTTACGAGTTATTTGCGATGTGTTTACGAGTTAGATTATGACATTGTTGTTTTTTCAACTCGTAAAAGTCTTACGATTGCACACGAGCTAGAAAGACCTGTTTACGAGTAACAAAGGGTGATTTACGAGTCTTAGCGATCGTTTACGAGTTGAAAACTTGTAAGAACTCGTAAGGAAATCTCGTATATGTGAAGGGGGTATAATGTAGACTTATACTTAATTCTGTCTTCGTCAATAATTTAAAATTAATGAACTGTAATGATCACCTTACTTTCCTGTGTTGCTCTTTCTAATGGTATCGGACCCTAATACAACTATTTCTATCATATCTTATCAAGACCGTCTCAAAAGATGTCATGACAACCCGTTGTAGGTTGTCCCTTGCAAAGGCTTACAAATTGAAAACAAATGATATATATCCTATTGAATATTCCCATAAACTAATGAAAACAGACCACATAAATCTATAACGACAATGCCTACTAAAGGATGAGTGGCAATAAGACCGATATTTGGCCCAATAAAATGAAGTTGTTTAAAATAATATGATATTTATGGAAAATATTAACTTTAATGTGTCAACAAAGAAAATATATAAAATAAGACCATTTTCTCTCATTATGACGTCATTGTGACATCAAAATGAGCTGTCTTTTTCGAAAAATTGAGAAAATCTGCAATTTTGAATGTTTTTAGTGCATATTTTCCTTTAGTAAACATAGGGCGCATGAAAACAACAACTTCAAACTTTCAGAAATGATGTATGACATCTTTTTACACATTTTCACCAAATATGAAGTTGTTGTTCAGATGCGCCCACATTTTTCCAAACAGAAAAGTGTATGGAAAACAGCAAAAATCAATGAAATTAGGACGATTTCCTAAATATATAGCTTTTTCAGCTTACTCATTGGCATGATAACTAAACTGGTATGGAAAAAGCTTATCATTTTGTTGAAGCCCTATATTTGTTCAATGTTTCAGCAACATAAGAAATCAGTTTGGTCATGGTAAATCTTGGGCCAAAAAGGGGTCTTATTGCCACTCATTGTACCGTTAAAATATTTTGTCGTTTTAGAAAACAAAAACAATTGGAGATTGGTAATACTTATAATAATTAGTTCAAAGGATGGGTTGCGATAAGACCCATTTTCAGCCCACCGCGAAAGTAAAAAATAAAATTAAGTAGATTCTTTCATAAAATGTATTGTTCGACGGGTTAATATTTCTATTTTTTGAAAATAAACGTCTGTAGTTTAAAAACTTGTTTATTTTTTAGTAAATGGTGCTTGAAATGAACCACCACAAATGATTTTAACATTGAGCCTACGGGAAAGTGGCGCAAATGAGTGATATATATCCTTCCCGAAAGTATAGCTTTGCACGCAGAACCAGCTCCATATTTTATTCAAAAACTTGTTTTACTAAAACACATCTTTTGTTAAAGTTTCAAGCTGGTTCCGCGTCCAAGACATACTGAAAATTTAAAAAGACTATAATTTTTGAACTTGTTGTCAGTAGTTAAAAATTGTGCGAAATCTCTCCGTTTTCCTCGTTTTTCTTGAGATTAGCGTTCATTTCAAATTCAAAATTGTTCTTAAAAGTGATGTTTATGTATGATGAACCTTTTATAGAATTGTTAACACTGGCTTCAACTATATAATCACAAAATTTCATCTAATTGAAGCCCTACCTTGAACTTTCTTTTAAATCAAGATGAAATTTTCATTCAAAATGGGTCAATTTTGAACACGATTTTCCAAGCCGTGTTAATGCAAAAGGATCTAAAAGTAGTCTTTCACAACAGTACAATCATTTTGCTACAAAATAAGGTAAAAAGTAAGAAGCTATGAAATACTTTTATTTTTTCGCCTACAGATGGGCCAAAATAGGGCCTTATCGCAACCCATCCTTTGATTTTAGTATTAATAACTGTATACTTTTATAACCTTCCTTTAATTCTCTCTTGAAGTATTTTCAAATGGTAATGGTATTTATTGCAAAAACAACCACGAATGTATATGACACTACTATGAAGCCATTTCAATAGCTTTTAATAACAAGTAATCAAACTGGTTTAGGTTCTAGGAAATTGTTTTTTGAAAAAATTCTTTGCATGTCATTTTAACTGCTCACAGCATTATCTTTCATCTCGGTCTATTTTAAACAGCATTTGTAATTATCTTTAAAGGAAGTCGATTCGACCTGAGTTGTTTGTGTTACATTCATCCAGATAATTGCATTAAAGTCGGTTTTGTTAAGATTTGTATGATTAAGTTGGTATTTGATACGAGGTTTTATACTATTAGATTTTGTCCTGTCTTCTACTGTTGGTAAAATATATTGAAGTTAATCATCAAGGTCAAAATATTTTAACTGATTAAAAACCGTAGGATATGTCAGGAATGATTCATCCTATGTTGAAGGTTTTCAATCGTTAAACAACGAGATTTAGCGCATTACACCTTGCAACTCAGATCTGTTTTATGCCAAAAGCAAAATACGTTTTTGTTGTTTTTCATTATTTTCTTTCAACTAAGTACATATAATTTTTATAGTTGATCAAACGTATATTTCCATATGGTTTGCCATTGCTAATCGCTGAATTAATTCCTTAGCCGTGTTTGCTCACACAGGGTTATGTTGCTCCTCGGTTGCTGTCTTCACTCAAGAAATTTTACGGAAGACATCATGCACTTATAGACAAATATGGGATTTCGATCTCTCAGATGAGTGCAGATGTTGGTTTGTCATAGGGTGTTCTTTTGTCTTCCTTTACCGGATTTGACACGCTGAATGGACTATTGGCAACGCGACGGGTGTGCTATAGCAAGCAGGAACTGCTTACTCTTCCGGAGCACCTGAGTTCACTCTTGTTTCGACTGGAGTTCGCGTTGTTGATTGATATTCAGTTGTTCTGTGTTTCCATGTTTTGCATGTTGTCTGTTTTTGTCCCGTTCTTGTTGGTGTTTGCTGGTTTTGTCTCTGCCCTTTCGGACTTTTGATATTCGGATACCCCATTGGTACCTCTGCTTCTTTCAACTGATAGGGGGTCAATTTTTGACGTATCTTAAAACAAGACATAATGAAACATAAAACCAAAAACGTTTTTTTTTCGTATGAACCTCTGATTATCCCTTGAGTATAATTGAATGATGATGAGAGGATACTCCTTGAAATATCGATATACAGCATTACCAAAATAACCATTTCTTAACCCGTTTTGGTATTGTATTCCGTTCAGTTGTTTTTGTATTTTTGGTTTTGTGTTTGCTCATGCATGCTGTTCTCATTTATGTTTACTGGTTTTGTCGTTGGCCTGTTGGACATTTGACTCTCGCATGCCCACTGGTGCCTGTTTGCTTCTACAAATTTTCGAAAATGGTTCCATTTATGGTGTAAGAAGCAGAGGTACCAATGGGGTATCCGAATATCAAAAGTCCGAAAGGGCAGAGACAAAACCAGCAAACACCAACAGGAACGGGACAAAAACAGACAACATGCAAAATATGGAAACACAAAATAACTGAATATCAACCAACAACGCGAACTCCAGTCGAAACAAGAGTGAACTCAGGTGCTCCGGAAGAGTAAGCAGTTCCTGCTTGCTATAGCACACCCGTCGCGTGCGTTGCCAATAGTCCATTCAGCGTGTCAAATCCGGTAAAGGAAGACAAAACAACACCCTATGACAAACCAACATCTGCACTCATCTGAGAGATCGAAATCCCATATTTGTCTATAAGTGCATGATGTCTTCCGTAAAATTTCTTGAGTGAAGACAGCAACCGAGGAGCAACATAACCCTGTGTGAGCAATTTTTGCGTCAGACGTATCGCTCTGATAAGGAAATCGATGTAAGTCCGCTCTGGAGTAACGAATCAATGAGATACGTAAACTCCATAAGCTGGAGCGGACGGAATGTTGCTACACAAGAAGGGAAAGTTGACGATTGGAAAGTTGAAGTCATCACGTTTGTCATAGAGCCTTGTTGAAAGTCTTCCTTTTGAGTCAATTTCTAGATGTAGATCTAAATATGAAGCAGACTTCCTAGAATCCATTGTGTCCTTTATCTCAAGTTCCTGGGGATATATGAGATGGAGAAAGTCACTAAATCGAGAATTGTTTAGTGAAAGGACATCATCAATATAACGGAACGTGAGGTTGAAAGAGAGAGCTAGTCTACGGTCTTTTTTGTCTAGAAGAGATTGTAAGAAGTCTGCTTCATATGAATGAAGAAACAAATCAGCAAGCAAAGGTGCACAATTAGTGCCCATTGGAATCCCTATTGTTTGCTGAAAAACACGTCCACCAAACTGAACAAATATGTTGTCAATAAGAAAGTTGAGCATGTCGATTATTTGGTCTTCTGTAAATTTGTTCTTTTTCTTAGACTCATTGATGACAAAGTAAGTCTTGGTATAATCGACTACAAGAAATTTGTACCTGCGTTTTCCATTCTTTTTAAAAAAGCTGCGTTTAATCAGCTGTGCCAATCGCGATTTCAGTTGGTCATGTGGATTAGAAGTGTAAAGTGTGGAGAAATCGAATGTTTTGATGCTGTTACCAGATGAAACTGTTTAGAGTTAAGAATCTCCACCAGTTCTTTCGAATTCTTCAGGATCCACATTTGATTGACACCATTTCTAGAATAACAACAATCGTAATATTTCTGGAGGCCGGATTTTATTGCCGTAAGTATTGAAGTCAACAGAACTGAAAGAGGCTTAGTTGTACATTTTGATGACCCTGCAATGAAGCGCTGTTTGTATGGATTTTTATGTAATTTAGGAATCCAATACAGGGATGGAATGTCATCATTACTGCCACCAACAGAAAGGCCGAAGGAGGAAATGACAGATTTGTGATTGTCAATGATTTTTTCTGCTTAGACAGTGTTGTAGCCGTGTATGTGGTGCTATTGCTGGTACAACCAACCCCCAATTCAGCTGTCAAACAGTCAATATAGTGGTTCTTGCACACAAAAATGATGTTAGTTGGTGCTTTGTCTGCAGGTACAACAACATATTTGTCATGTAAGGTGGACAATGTTTTGGCAACATCAGCGTTGCTGAAAATGGATGTTGCCTTAGTGCTCATTGAGCCTTTCAAAGAATTGATTCTTTTCAAAACCAATGACCTCACAGCTTTTACCCATTCTGACAAAACGTCACATTCTTTCTTCTGTTCTTTTTTGGCCCATTTTCTGACAAAGTCCTCAACTGAATCCATAATTGTTTTGAAATTATAGCACCAGTTGATTCGTCTTGGCTCACGGTATTTAGGTCCTTTAGCCAAAACATCGCGAAGTAAGTCATTTTCAACGATGTTGAGGTCACCAGAGATAACGTGGCCAGAGGGACCATATTTGAATTGGGACTTTTCACAGGTACAGTCTGGAGATTTTGCTTTGAGGTCATTGATTTGGAAATCCTGCAACACTTGTTTATAGTTGAAAACCTTAGGTGCAATGGTGGAAGTGTAGGAATAAGAGATAATTGGAATGCTTTTATCTTTGAAGTAAGGGGGAATATGTTCCGTAACAGATTTGTGGTGTAAAATATTTTCTAAATTAATAGCATCTAACCCCTTGTTTAAAAATGGAAGTGAAAGAAAGGAACGATTGTCTTTACTGTTTTCATGGGGAACCCCAACAGGTTTGAATAAGCGGTTGTAACCGATATCAAGAACGATAGCAGTGAGTCTATAAATGTAAGACTTAGGGTCAGTGACCGGATTTTCTAGACATTCCTTGTACAAAGTATTGAGTTTAGAAAAGGGAATAGAATACAGTTTAGTTCGAATGTGATGAATCCCTAGAGGGTTTTGAACAAACGGAAGCAATCCACTGATTGATACATCGCAAAGCTTTGGTGCGTTGTATTTTCGATGTCCATGACTGCGTTTCTGTCTCTTCGTTTTTTCAAAGAGATTCATCACATTAACATCACTGCATCTAGGGCTAGATAAATTTCCTACACTTCCAATGTTGTCGTTGCAGCCATAAGGTAGTGTGGTTCCCAGTCGTCGAATCCAGAATTCTTCTCTCTCTTTACGGAAAGGTGTACTTAAAGTGGGATTATTTGTAGGATGGTAAATTTTTTTCCAAAATTCTGACTTTTAAAGACAAAATGGAATGATCAGGTTGGTTAAAATGCTGGTAAACGAAAGGAAAGCTGTCGTTGTTGATACCGGATCTATGGCCGCACATACGAGCATTAAGTCCTCCTTTCGTCTTACCAACATAGATCAGTCCACAAAGGGTACATTCTAGTCTGTAAATAAGATTCGCAGATGTACAATTTAAATCATCCCAACTGTAGATGTTATATGACCGATTCGTTAAGTTGCTCTTAATTTCTGTGTCAGTAATCAAGATCTTACAAATTTTACAATTCTTTAGGTAGTAAGACACAGTTCGGTTTTGTTTACAAGTTAGTTTCGGAGAGTGACATCCTAGAATTTCTAAAGTAAAATACAAAGGTCGAATTTAAGTAGCTATAAATCAAGAATGCCTTATAATTTAGTAACGAAAGTGTGCTCAACTGATAGGGAATCTTCCAGAGATGATATTATTGACAAAATATAAAAATATTCGAAAAAACGGAAGTTTAGCGTCCCTTTTCCGGCATGGTGTCATTTTTATTTTACCGATCTTTTGAACGTTTTTATTAATGCTTGTTTTTAAGGTAAAAAATTCGACGTCATTTCTTGAAAAAATAAGCCGGTCGATGTATAGGTTTTTTACTTTTAATAAACAGCCAGGTTTATGTACTTTCAGAGCATGTATAGCACCATAGAGGATTAAGTGCAGGTTTGAGTCTAATCTAGGCTTGAATTATGGTAAAAATGTGTAAATTTTAGTGTTTTTTCATGTATAATCTGTTTTCGGAGTTTTCGTTTGTAATGAAGAGATCTTATTTTTGCAAGTAACAGCTAACTGGAAGATAACCTATGGAATGTAAGGATTTCAACGATGTATGATAAGTGTTTATAAGGTTAAAAATAGTTTTAGAATAGTTATTGGTAGTAACATATGTGCTGCAAAGCTATGAACGTTTCTGACGTTTTACCTAGAAGTGTGTTTTACTACCATTAACGTTATTGTCAACAATTATACCAGCATTGAACGCGAACTAAATACCCATGTTAATTGGTGGAATTATAGCTATATCAATATACAACAGATTAGTTAAAAAAAAAATTGGAAAATATTAGTTGTCTTGGAAAAAAGGCCATAGCAACCAAAACCGCATATTTTGAAAATTTCGAGCGAAAACGTTACGTAACGTTTTGCCAACTTCTCAGCTACATCATTTCTGTTTTTATAAAGATGAAAACGACCAAATGGACAAAATCTCTTTAAAATAAAACTAATTGTATTGATACTTATTTATTTGCTTAACTTTTTCGACAGAACTCCTTATTTTTATGCAAAATGTGACGATTTTGTCTCTTAGGAACACGATATTCAAAAGTGTCGTACTTGGTCTTTACTTTGCAAACGGTGTTAATTTGATAGGTAAAATCTCCCCGGACTTTAGAAAATAATCAATTAAAAGGTAAATGTCAATTATTTTATAAATAAATAACAAAAATGTGTTAAAATGTTGATTTTCATCAAAGAAACAAAAAGACACCATGATATGATACACTTTTCAAAATATTGCAAATCTAAGGTCAAAAGTGAAAAAAAGGTTCCAACTTTGACTGGCCATAACTTGGCTTATATATGACCTAAAAGAAATTGCCAAATATCATTTTGTTCCAAATATAATCAAGTTTCGAAATAAACACAACACTTAAATTCATAAAAAAAATGTTTATTTATTAAGGTAGTAAGACACAGTTCGGTTTTGTTTACAAGTTAGTTTCGGAGAGTGACATCCTAGAATTTCTAAAGTAAAATACAAAGGTCGAATTTAAGTAGCCATAAATCAAGAATGCCTTATAATTTAGTAACGAAAGTGTGCTCAACTGATAGGGAATCTTCCAGAGATGATATTATTGACAAAATATAAAAATATTCGAAAAAACGGAAGTTAAGCGTCCCTTTTCCGGCATGGTGTCATTTTTATTTTACCGATCTTTTGAACGTTTTTATTAATGCTTGTTTTTAAGGTAAAATATTCGACGTCATTTCTTGAAAAAATAAGCCGGTCGATGTATAGGTTTTTTACTTTTAATAAACAGCCAGGTTTATGTACTTTCAGAGCATGTATAGCACCATAGAGGATTAAGTGCAGGTTTGAGTCTAATCTAGGCTTGAATTATGGTAAAAATGTGTAAATTTTAGTGTTTTTTCATGTATAATCTGTTTTCGGAGTTTTCGTTTGTAATGAAGAGATCTTATTTTTGCAAGTAACAGCTAACTGGAAGATAATCTATGGAATGTAAGGATTTCAACGATGTATGATAAGTGTTTATAAGGTTAAAAATAGTTTTAGAATAGTTATTGGTAGTAACATATGTGCTGCAAAGCTATGAACGTTTCTGACGTTTTACCTAGAAGTGTGTTTTACTACCATTAACGTTATTGTAAACAATTATACCAGCATTGAACGCGAACTAAATACCCATGTTAATTGGTGGAATTATAGCTATATCAATATACAACAGATTAGTTAAAAAAAATGGAAAATATTAGTTGTCTTTGAAAAAAGGCCATAGCAACCAAAACCGCATATTTTGAAAATTTCGAGCGAAAACGTTACGTAACGTTTTGCCAACTTCTCAGCTACATAATTTCTGTTTTTATAAAGGTGAAAATGACCAAATGGACAAAATCTCTTTAAAATAAAATTAATTGTATGGATACTTATTTATTTGATTAACTTTTTCGACAGAACTCCGTATTTTTATGCAAAATGTGACGATTTTGTCTCTTAGGAACACGATATTCAAAAGTGTCGTACTTGGTCTTTACTTTGCAAACGGTGTTAATTTGATAGGTAAAATCTCCCCGGACTTTAGAAAATAATCAATTAAAAGGTAAATGTCAATTATTTTATAAATAAATAACAAAAATGTGTGAAAATGTTGATTTTCATCAAAGAAGCAAAAAGACACCATGATATGATACACTTTTCAAAATATTGCAAATCTAAGGTCAAAAGTGAAAAAAGGGTTCCAACTTTGACTGGCCATAACTTGGCTTATATATGACCAAAAAGAAATTGCCAAATATCATTTTGTTCCAAATATAATCAAGTTTCGAAATAAACACAACACTTAAATTCATAAAAAAAAATGTTTATTTATTAAGGTAGTAAGACACAGTTCGGTTTTGTTTACAAGTTAGTTTCGGAGAGTGACATCCTAGAATTTCTAAAGTAAAATACAAAGGTCGAATTTAAGTAGCTATAAATCAAGAATGCCTAATCTGTTGTATATTGATATAGCTATAATTCCACCAATTAACATGGGTATTTAGTTCGCGTTCAATGCTGGTATAATTGTTGACAATAACGTTAATGGTAGTAAAACACACTTCTAGGTAAAACGTCAGAAACGTGCATAGCTTTGCAGCACATATGTTACTACCAATAACTATTCTAAAACTATTTTTAACCTTATAAACACTTATCATACATCGTTGAAATCCTTACATTCCATAGATTATTTTCCAGTTAGCTGTTACTTGCAAAAATAAGATCTCTTCATTACAAACGAAAACTCCGAAAACAGATTATACATGAAAAAACACTAAAATTTACACATTTTTACCATAATTCAAGCCTAGATTAGACTCAAACCTGCACTTAATCCTCTATGGTGCTATACATGCTCTGAAAGTACATAAACCTGGCTGTTTATTAAAAGTAAAAAACCTATACATCGACCGGCTTATTTTTTCAAGAAATGACGTCGAATTTTTTACCTTAAAAACAAGCATTAATAAAAACGTTCAAAAGATCGGTAAAATAAAAATGACACCATGCCGGAAAAGGGACGCTAAACTTCCGTTTTTTCGAATATTTTTATATTTTGTCAATAATATCATCTCTGGAAGATTCCCTATCAGTTGAGCACACTTTCGTTACTAAATTATAAGGCATTCTTGATTTATAGCTACTTAAATTCGACCTTTGTATTTTACTTTAGAAATTCTAGGATGTCACTCTCCGAAACTAACTTGTAAACAAAACCGAACTGTGTCTTACTACCTAAAGAATTGTAAAACTTGTAAGATCTTGATTACTGACACAGAAATTAAGAGCAACTTAACGAATCGGTCATATAACATCTACAGTTGGGATGATTTAAATTGTACATCTGCGAATCTTATTTACAGACTAGAATGTACCCTTTGTGGACTGATCTATGTTGGTAAGACGAAAGGAGGACTTAATGCTCGTATGTGCGGCCATAGATCCGGTATCAACAACGACAGCTTTCCTTTCGTTTACCAGCATTTTAACCAACCTGATCATTCCATTTTGTCTTTAAAAGTCAGAATTTTGGAAAAAAATTTACCATCCTACAAATAATCCCACTTTAAGTACACCTTTCCGTAAAGAAAGAGAAGAATTCTGGATTCGACGACTGGGAACCACACTACCTTATGGCTGCAACGACAACATTGGAAGTGTAGGAAATTTATCTAGCCCTAGATGCAGTGATGTTAATGTGATGAATCTCTTTGAAAAAACGAAGAGACAGAAACGCAGTCATGGACATCGAAAATACAACGCACCAAAGCTTTGCGATGTATCAATCAGTGGATTGCTTCCGTTTGTTCAAAACCCTCTAGGGATTCATCACATTCGAACTAAACTGTATTCTATTCCCTTTTCTAAACTCAATACTTTGTACAAGGAATGTCTAGAAAATCCGGTCACTGACCCTAAGTCTTACATTTATAGACTCACTGCTATCGTTCTTGATATCGGTTACAACCGCTTATTCAAACCTGTTGGGGTTCCCCATGAAAACAGTAAAGACAATCGTTCCTTTCTTTCACTTCCATTTTTAAACAAGGGGTTAGATGCTATTAATTTAGAAAATATTTTACACCACAAATCTGTTACGGAACATATTCCCCCTTACTTCAAAGATAAAAGCATTCCAATTATCTCTTATTCCTACACTTCCACCATTGCACCTAAGGTTTTCAACTATAAACAAGTGTTGCAGGATTTCCAAATCAATGACCTCAAAGCAAAATCTCCAGACTGTACCTGTGAAAAGTCCCAATTCAAATATGGTCCCTCTGGCCACGTTATCTCTGGTGACCTCAACATCGTTGAAAATGACTTACTTCGCGATGTTTTGGCTAAAGGACCTAAATACCGTGAGCCAAGACGAATCAACTGGTGCTATAATTTCAAAACAATTATGGATTCAGTTGAGGACTTTGTCAGAAAATGGGCCAAAAAAGAACAGAAGAAAGAATGTGACGTTTTGTCAGAATGGGTAAAAGCTGTGAGGTCATTGGTTTTGAAAAGAATCAATTCTTTGAAAGGCTCAATGAGCACTAAGGCAACATCCATTTTCAGCAACGCTGATGTTGCCAAAACATTGTCCACCTTACATGACAAATATGTTGTTGTACCTGCAGACAAAGCACCAACTAACATCATTTTTGTGTGCAAGAACCACTATATTGACTGTTTGACAGCTGAATTGGGGGTTGGTTGTACCAGCAATAGCACCACATACACGGCTACAACACTGTCTAAGCAGAAAAAATCATTGACAATCACAAATCTGTCATTTCCTCCTTCGGCCTTTCTGTTGGTGGCAGTAATGATGACATTCCATCCCTGTATTGGATTCCTAAATTACATAAAAATCCATACAAACAGCGCTTCATTGCAGGGTCATCAAAATGTACAACTAAGCCTCTTTCAGTCTGTTGACTTCAATACTTACGGCAATAAAATCCGGCCTCCAGAAATATTACGATTGTTGTTATTCTAGAAATGGTGTCAATCAAATGTGGATCCTGAAGAATTCGAAAGAACTGGTGGAGATTCTTAACTCTAAACAGTTTCATCTGGTAACAGCATCAAAACATTCGATTTCTCCACACTTTACACTTCTATTCCACATGACCAACTGAAATCACGATTGGCACAGCTGATTAAACGCAGCTTTTTTAAAAAGAATGGAAAACGCAGGTACAAATTTCTTGTAGTCGATTATACCAAGACTTACTTTGTCATCAATGAGTCTAAGAAAAAGAACAAATTTACAGAAGACCAAATAATAGACATGCTCAACTTTCTTATTGACAACATATTTGTTCAGTTTGGTGGACGTGTTTTTCAGCAAACAATAGGGATTCCAATGGGCACTAATTGTGCACCTTTGCTTGCTGATTTGTTTCTTCATTCATATGAAGCAGACTTCTTACAATCTCTTCTAGACAAAAAAGACCGTAGACTAGCTCTCTCTTTCAACCTCACGTTCCGTTATATTGATGATGTCCTTTCACTAAACAATTCTCGATTTAGTGACTTTCTCCATCTCATATATCCCCAGGAACTTGAGATAAAGGACACAACGGATTCTAGGAAGTCTGCTTCATATTTAGATCTACATCTAGAAATTGACTCACAAGGAAGACTTTCAACAAGGCTCTATGACAAACGTGATGACTTCAACTTTCCAATCGTCAACTTTCCCTTCTTGTGTAGCAACATTCCGTCCGCTCCAGCTTATGGAGTTTACGTATCTCATTGATTCGTTACTCCAGAGCGGACTTACATCGATTTCCTTATCAGAGCGATACGTCTGACGCAAAAATTGCTCACACAGGGTTATGTTGCTCCTCGGTTGCTGTCTTCACTCAAGAAATTTTACGGAAGACATCATGCACTTATAGACAAATATGGGATTTCGATCTCTCAGATGAGTGCAGATGTTGGTTTGTCATAGGGTGTTGTTTTGTCTTCCTTTACCGGATTTGACACGCTGAATGGACTATTGGCAACGCACGCGACGGGTGTGCTATAGCAAGCAGGAACTGCTTACTCTTCCGGAGCACCTGAGTTCACTCTTGTTTCGACTGGAGTTCGCGTTGTTGGTTGATATTCAGTTATTTTGTGTTTCCATATTTTGCATGTTGTCTGTTTTTGTCCCGTTCCTGTTGGTGTTTGCTGGTTTTGTCTCTGCCCTTTCGGACTTTTGATATTCGGATACCCCATTGGTACCTCTGCTTCTTACACCATAAATGGAACCATTTTCGAAAATTTGTAGAAGCAAACATGCACCAGTGGGGCATGCGAGAGTCAAATGTCCAACAGGCCAACGACAAAACCAGTAAACATAAATGAGAACAGCATGCATGAGCAAACACAAAACCAAAAATACAAAAACAACTGAACGGAATACAATACCAAAACGGGTTAAGAAATGGTTATTTTGGTAATGCTGTATATCGATATTTCAAGGAGTATCCTCTCATCATCATTCAATTATACTCAAGGGATAATCAGAGGTTCATACGAAAAAAAAACGTTTTTGGTTTTATGTTTCATTATGTCTTGTTTTAAGATACGTCAAAAATTGACCCCCCCTATCAGTTGAAAGAAGCAGAGGTACCAATGGGGTATCCGAATATCAAAAGTCCGAAAGGGCAGAGACAAAACCAGCAAACACCAACAAGAACGGGACAAAAACAGACAACATGCAAAACATGGAAACACAGAACAACTGAATATCAATCAACAACGCGAACTCCAGTCGAAACAAGAGTGAACTCAGGTGCTCCGGAAGAGTAAGCAGTTCCTGCTTGCTATAGCACACCCGTCGCGTTGCCAATAGTCCATTCAGCGTGTCAAATCCGGTAAAGGAAGACAAAAGAACACCCTATGACAAACCAACATCTGCACTCATCTGAGAGATCGAAATCCCATATTTGTCTATAAGTGCATGATGTCTTCCGTAAAATTTCTTGAGTGAAGACAGCAACCGAGGAGCAACATAACCCTGTGTGAGCAAACACGGCTAAGGAATTAATTCAGCGATTAGCAATGGCAAACCATATGGAAATATACGTTTGATCAACTACAAAAATTATATGTACTTAGTTGAAAGAAAATAATGAAAAACAACAAAAACGTATTTTGCTTTTGGCATAAAACAGATCTGAGTTGCAAGGTGTAATGCGCTAAATCTCGTTGTTTAACGATTGAAAACCTTCAACATAGGATGAATCATTCCTGACATATCCTACGGTTTTTAATCAGTTAAAATATTTTGACCTTGATGATTAACTTCAATATATTTTACCAACAGTAGAAGACAGGACAAAATATAATAGTATAAAACCTCGTATCAAATACCAACTTAATCATACAAATCTTAACAAAACCGACTTTAATGCAATTATCTGGATGAATGTAACACAAACAACTCAGGTCGAATCGACTTCCTTTAAAGATAATTACAAATGCTGTTTAAAATAGACCGAGATGAAAGATAATGCTGTGAGCAGTTAAAATGACATGCAAAGAATTTTTTCAAAAAACAATTTCCTAGAACCTAAACCAGTTTGATTACTTGTTATTAAAAGCTATTGAAATGGCTTCATAGTAGTGTCATATACATTCGTGGTTGTTTTTGCAATAAATACCATTACCATTTGAAAATACTTCAAGAGAGAATTAAAGGAAGGTTATAAAAGTATACAGTTATTAATACTAAAATCAAAGGATGGGTTGCGATAAGGCCCTATTTTGGCCCATCTGTAGGCGAAAAAATAAAAGTATTTCATAGCTTCTTACTTTTTACCTTATTTTGTAGCAAAATGATTGTACTGTTGTGAAAGACTACTTTTAGATCCTTTTGCATTAACACGGCTTGGAAAATCGTGTTCAAAATTGACCCATTTTGAATGAAAATTTCATCTTGATTTAAAAGAAAGTTCAAGGTAGGGCTTCAATTAGATGAAATTTTGTGATTATATAGTTGAAGCCAGTGTTAACAATTCTATAAAAGGTTCATCATACATAAACATCACTTTTAAGAACAATTTTGAATTTGAAATGAACGCCAATCTCAAGAAAAACGAGGAAAACGGAGAGATTTCGCACAATTTTTAACTACTGACAACAAGTTCAAAAATTATAGTCTTTTTAAATTTTCAGTATGTCTTGGACGCGGAACCAGCTTGAAACTTTAACAAAAGATGTGTTTTAGTAAAACAAGTTTTTGAATAAAATATGGAGCTGGTTCTGCGTGCAAAGCTATACTTTCGGGAAGGATATATATCACTCATTTGCGCCACTTTCCCGTAGGCTCAATGTTAAAATCATTTGTGGTGGTTCATTTCAAGCACCATTTACTAAAAAATAAACAAGTTTTTAAACTACAGACGTTTATTTTCAAAAAATAGAAATATCAACCTGTCGAACAATACATTTTATGAAAGAATCTACTTAATTTTATTTTTTACTTTCGCGGTGGGCTGAAAATGGGTCTTATCGCAACCCATCCTTTGAACTAATTATTATAAGTATTACCAATCTCCAATTGTTTTTGTTTTCTAAAACGACAAAATATTTTAACGGTACAATGAGTGGCAATAAGACCCCTTTTTGCCCCAAGATTTACCATGACCAAACTGATTTCTTATGTTGCTGAAACATTGAACAAATATAGGGCTTCAACAAAATGATAAGCTTTTTCCATACCAGTTTAGTTATCATGCCAATGAGTAAGCTGAAAAAGCTATATATTTAGGAAATCGTCCTAATTTCATTGATTTTTGCTGTTTTCCATACACTTTTCTGTTTGGAAAAATGTGGGCGCATCTGAACAACAACTTCATATTTGGTGAAAATGTGTAAAGAGATGTCATACATCATTTCTGAAAGTTTGAAGTTGTTGTTTTCATGCGCCCTATGTTTACTAAAGGAAAATATGCACTAAAAACATTCAAAATTGCAGATTTTCTCAATTTTTCGAAAAAGACAGCTCATTTTGATGTCACAATGACGTCATAATGAGAAAAAATGGTCTTATTTTATATATTTTCTTTGTTGACACATTAAAGTTAATATTTTCCATAAATATCATATTATTTTAAACAACTTCATTTTATTGGGCCAAATATCGGTCTTATTGCCACTCATCCTTTAGTAGGCATTGTCGTTATAGATTTATGTGGTCTGTTTTCATTAGTTTATGGGAATATTCAATAGGATATATATCATTTGTTTTCAATTTGTAAGCCTTTGCAAGGGACAACCTACAACGGGTTGTCATGACATCTTTTGAGACGGTCTTGATAAGATATGATAGAAATAGTTGTATTAGGGTCCGATACCATTAGAAAGAGCAACACAGGAAAGTAAGGTGATCATTACAGTTCATTAATTTTAAATTATTGACGAAGACAGAATTAAGTATAAGTCTACATTATACCCCCTTCACATATACGAGATTTCCTTACGAGTTCTTACAAGTTTTCAACTCGTAAACGATCGCTAAGACTCGTAAATCACCCTTTGTTACTCGTAAACAGGTCTTTCTAGCTCGTGTGCAATCGTAAGACTTTTACGAGTTGAAAAAACAACAATGTCATAATCTAACTCGTAAACACATCGCAAATAACTCGTAAAGAACTCGTAGAGATCGTAAATGACTCGCTTTTACTCGTAACTAACTCGGGAAGACCTCGCAAAGGAAATCTTTAACGAGTGGTTGGCGAGTTAGTTACGATATCATTTCAGATATCGCAATGCACTCGTAAAGACGTCGTAAAGGCACCGTAACATGCTCGTAAACACTTCGAAAATAAAATTCGTATCGTCTCTGGATGGGAGTGCGAAAAATTTCCGCACAACTGACGAAATCGTGACAACTCGGAAATAGATCGTAAAAGGTTGGTAGAAAATCTCGCAAGAACTCGTAAAACTATAAATTTTGAAAATCGTAACAACTCGTAAGAGAATATCGTATATGTGAAGGGGGTACAAGAAATCAGGCAAAATGAATATATGTCTAAATGTATGTTGTGGCGCATGAAGGGGAAAAAAAACAAACATTTGATTATAAAACTATCCAATATAACATTTTTTTTGCTACGTTTCTGAATTATTTGGCCTTCTTTCAGATATTATCATTTACGATTTTAGTTGAATTGTACAGTGACAAATGTCTAGAAATGTTAAACAATAAAAAGAGATATCGATCAGGAAGTAAAAAAATCAGAGAAATCTCGTAGGAAACAGGTCCGCCTTTTAAAAGTTGTTTTTCAGGAAAAGTGTCATCTTTTTTTAAGCAGGATATCCTTTTATCTAACAACTTAATTGCACTTCAGTGATATTCCTGTCATGCATTGTTTAAGAACATAATTATATTTAAATCAAAAGCTCGATTATTTTTTATATAATGCTTTGTAACTGGGTTTGGTTTAGTACTATGTATGAACCTAAACATATAGGGATATGGAGCAATATTGCAAGACATAAAATCACATGTTAATATTTAGATGAAACAAAGACAGGAAACACCGCTTCCCCCGTAAGTCACAGGGAAGCACTCAACATAGAGGAATGCACCCGTACCGTATTCCTTTTCATTGTCATAGGCCAATAATGACTTTTTATTATGAAATGGTTAGTGCAGACACTAAATCGCATGACTTTCAATATATATGATAAATTGCTTTACCACTTAACATAAAAACACTTACATGACAAAACAATACAATTACAAAAGTGCACCGTCGAAATGCAGTTAATAAAATGACTTTCCCCAGAAGTCAAAGTGACGCGCTCAACAGAAAGGAATTCAAGCGTACCGTATTCCTGTTCATTGCCATATTCCGATAATGATTTTGAATGCAGTGGAATCAAAATTGCAGTACTCCTGTTGCGGAATAATTGTTTACTGGTCCTGCATTATATGAAAGAAAATTACATTGGAAAGCAAATTATTTCTTTAGAACACACGAAAATCCTTTTGGGCAATACAGCAATGCATAAAGTACCATTGGTATTATAATATCCGATAAATGAAGAAACAGACACTTTTTAGCTTTTGAATGTCAAAAGTCCAAAATAGCAACAGTAAAAAGCAGTTAGCGCAAACGACAACTGGATGACGAATCAGAGAATATAAAACCACAACTGGATAGTAATCAACAACTCTAACTTAATTTGTAACCAGAGTGAACTCTACTCTGGTGCTGTGGAGGGGCAAGTATTTCCTGTTTTTATAAACACACCTACCGTAATGTTTATGACTTTTATTCCCTTTATGAGCATACTATGAAATAAGATTTTAGGATAAAATCTAGATAAAGATACTTAAAGTTAATAAAACCAGACAATAAGTACCCTTATATATCTTTGATCTGATAAATAGACAAGAACAGATCCCTCGGTACTATAATGTTACTAAATAGACAAAATTCTGATAACTATATCCGATTTTCACCAATATTTCTGCAAAACAGGAGACTGGTATGTTAAGAAATTGTCACAATGTTGTCCTTCAAATCTGAAGGGTTAAACATAATACATGTACCTAAAGAAACAAGTTTTATTGAGTCAAAGTTAACCTTTGGCAATCAAACGATAACTGTCCAATTGGAAATTTTTGGGGGCAAAATTGTACATTGTAGTTTTATTCCAAAGCACGTTTTGACGATTTTTAATCCTTCACAACAATCAACCAACGTTACACATGCTAATGATGATCGTATAGCTACATTTACGAACAGCAATATCAATTTTTGCTCTCAAACGTGTGAATAAAAAAATAGAAATGAAAATTATAGAAACAATGGTATGCAATGATCTCTTTCAAATGCGTAGACCTGCCAAGAACACCCCACATTTTTCTGTTTGAATACTGACACATTAACATGATTAACGTAAATTTTCTTTTAGTTTAGCACTTGAATTTCAATCACTATAATTCAGGTTGTCAAGTATAAAAAAATTTATAGACATAGAACATTTAGATGTAGGCCAGCATATTCCATTTCTCAGGGCTGTGAGACGTGAGACTAAAATTCATTTTAAAACTATGCAAATTCAAGACATAATACATTAATACATTTGAAACGCAAAGAACATCAATTACCCTTTCCTAGTTTTCTAAGATCTTGAATTATATAGCGGGAAATGAAGACTTATGTCTTCTTGATAAAGCCTTCATTAAATTTTCCTAGCTGCCTGAACTATAAATTACAAACTTCATTATTTGATTAGCGACTACTTTACGATGATTGGGAAATACAGTAAGGAAATGTTATTATCTTACTAGATATGAAATGTCTAAAAGTGTATGGTTAGGGGATAGATAAATTGGTTTTATTTTAAGTTCTGCTCAGTTATAAAGTCATATTACCATATTTTCAGTCAGCCCCTGTTGAAAACCAATTATTGATTTTTTGACACTTTTTTGTGTATTTTAAAACAAAATTTTTACAAAATATTCCAAATAATTGAAAACATTTACAAACAACAATATAATCAACACAACCAACACAAAATGCAGAAATACCTGATAAAATTGGAATGTAAAAACCTGGAAAAAATGTTTGACTGGAGATGTCGAATGAATTTAACCACATTGTAAATGGATGAATACATACCAGACTGTTTTTGCATTTGCGTTATATTTTATTTCAGATTAATTTAATCAGTTATCTTGTTACAGCATCAAAACATTTAAATTCTCCACTTTACACTTCTATTCCACAAGAACAAATGAAATCGCGATTAACACAACTGATTAAACGCAGCTTTTTCAAAAAGAATGGAAAACGCAGGTACACATATCTAGTAGTCGATTATACCAAGAGTTACTTTGTCATCAGTGAGTCTAAGAAAAAGAACGTATTTACAGAAGACCAAATAATCGACATGCTCAACTTTTTCATTGACAACATATTTGTTCAGTTTGATGGACGTGTTTTTCAGCATACAATAGGAATGGAAAATAATTGTGCACCTTTGGTTGCTGATTTGTTTCTTCATTCATATGAAGCAGGCTTCTTATCAATCACTTCTAGACAAAAAGATCGTAGACAATCTCTTTCCGTTATATTGATGATGTCCTTTCACTAAACTATTCTCGATTTGGTGACTTTCTCCATCTCATATACAGTAAAACCTGTATTAGTGACCACTTCAATATACAGATTTCCTGTCCATAAAAACTATTTTCAGTCCCCCCAACAATTTTTCCAATATTTTTGACCTCTTTATAGTGACCACCTGTCCAACGTGACTAGTGACCATCAGAAACAGTCCCTTGAGGTGCCAAAAACTTTATATAAGGACCCTAAATAAGTGCAATGTATTATTAGTTGTCTTGGATCAGCTGTCAGATCAAATGTAATTAGGAAGTGTAACCTTTCTTTTTTTTAGTAATTAGTTCTCAGGTAAACTAAAGGTAGTTAGAAGAAGCAATTATCACTAATTGATTGTGCCAGGGTCCGTTGTTAATTCTAAATTTATGAAAGTTATTACTTTAGTAAGCAAATGCAGATATTTATTTAAAAAATCCTAGGCAACATTCCCTTTACATAAAATAAAGATAAATTGATAAAAATTAATTTTAAGTAATATAAAACTCAAAACTTTTTTTGTGATTTTGAAGACTATATGTTTATGTTTAGGCATGTATTTGACAAATTGTTGGATAAATTTTCAAGAGATGGTATGTTAAATATTATATTTACAAAATATTTCTGGTAAATAGTCTACTGTTTTGTGTCAATATGTCTAGAATAAATCAGTGTACTTTCTATACATTTGTGGAAACTGCATGCGCCTCATTTATTTATAAAATGCGATTTTGTTCTTAGTTTTTAGATAAACACATATCTAGCATTTTACTTGATCTGGACAACTTCTATATAAAGACTCCCTGTCTTCAGTGACCTTTTTATCAAGGTCCTTTGAAGGGTCGCTATAGACAGGTTTGACTGTATCCCCAGGAGCCTGAGATAAAAGACACAACGGATTCTAGGAAGTCTGCTTACCTACTATGTACTGGATACCTAAATTGCACATAAATCCATATAAATCTCGTTTTATTTTTGCTTCAAGTAAGTGTTATTTAACCAATATTTCCAAAGTTACTTTAACTACTATGAAGGAATTTATTATTCAATACTGTGAAAGGGTATTCGAAAACAGTGGGATTAATCATTGTTGAAGCGTAAAAAATTCTCTTGATGTTTTGGAAAAGCTTCGTGCATTTGAAAATACTTTCCATACCGTTGATAGTTACGATTTTTCTACTTTACATACTAACCTTTAACATAATCTGATTAAAAAGAAATTTGAATATTTGGTTAAATGGTGTTTTGACGAATCTAAAAGTGATTATATCCGTTCTAGAAATTTAGAAAATCATTTTTTAGTAACGAGACTCAAAAAGGTTACATTAACTGGACTGATGCGGAAACTATTAATGCTCTAAATTATTTGTTAGATAATATTTACATACGTTTTGATAAACAAATTTATCGCCTAATTATTGGTATTCCTATGGGACCCCAACAAACAGAACCTAATCGAAACTTTCAATAATACTTTTAGATATTTAGATGACATTCTTGCACTCAACAATACTTCATTTTCTAATTTTATTACAGATATCTATTCTTCTGAATTAACCTTGAACAAATCTAACGTCACCGGTGATAGATTCCTTTTTTAGATTTAGATTTAAGTATTATTGACAGAAAATTACACACCAAAGTATATGATAAACGTGACGACTTTACCTTCCCTATTATAAATTTCCCTTTTCTTGAAGGAAATGTTCCACTAGCGCCGTCATACGGGGTTTTCATTTCACAGTTAGTAAGATATGCTCGGATCTGCAGTGGTGTTTCTGATTTTAATAACAAAAACCGTTTTATTACTGAACAATTATTAAAACAAGGTTATCGATACCACAAATTAGTAAAATCTTTTTCTTAATTCTTCCACAAGTATCGATCTATTATTGAAAAATTTGATTGTACACGTCGCTTTCTTATAGTGAAAGGAATATCACATCCATTTTATGGTAATGTTTTTTATTAAGCTCACAAATTTAAAAGCAATCCATTAGAAATGAAAAATTGGCTTCAAAATTTATTACAGAAAGGATATGAATTGAATATTTTGGTTAAATTTAGTGTTTTTTGGCAGAAATATTGATAACTTGATACTTGCTTTAAAACTTCCATAAACGTATTTATTATTGTCATTTTTAAGCATTATAGCGATCAAGCGTGTCGCTTTGTGTGATGACACGTCACTAAATCATTATTGTTTGAAGTGTTGTGTCGGATCTAAGATCGATACGTTTGATTTTTTTACATCAGTCGATTGATGATTCTCATTCAGCTGTCAGTAACAGCGAGTGTTCTATAGAGAGTTCCTTTACCGTCCTTTTGTTTGTTCTTGCTTTTTGTCTTAGGTTCTCTTTAGTGGAATTGGACTTTGATCGATTTGATTTTTATTGTGCGTTTAGTGTTTGTGCTTTGTCTAGGAATATTGATAAGGGGAAGTTTGGGCCCACAAAACTAGTTTAATCCCGCCACATATTACATGTGCCTGTCCTAAGCCAGGAATCTTTGACAAAGCTTTCGTTTAATTTGTACTTGTCGTTTTGATGTGTCCTGTTCCTTGTTCAAGAAGGGGGTCTATCTGTGACTATTTCAGGGCTGGATTTGAATTACATGCATTTTATTTAGACCATGGCCAATTGCAGAACCGCGAGCAGTGCCAAATTGCCTCGTTAAAGGCTGCTGGCGGTTGTCCATTGGGGTTTTTCTAAATTGCCGTTTAATTGTGGACTATGTCGCGTACATTTATTCCACATCTCATTATTTTCTATTCATATTTAGATCTACATCTCGAAATTGACTCTCAAGGAAGACTTTCAACGACTTCTATGACAATCGTGATGACTTCATCTTTCCAATTGTCAACTTTCTTGTGTAGCAACAATCTGTCCGCTCCAACTTATGGAGTTTACGTATCTCAATTGATTCGTTACTCCAGTGCGTGCAGGGTTGCTCCTCGGTTGATTTCTTCACTAAAGAAATTTTACGGAAGACATCATGCACTTATAGACAAATATGGGATTTCGATCTCTCAGATGAGTGCAGATGATGGTTTGTCATAGAGTTTTGTTTTGTCTTCCTTAACCGGATAGGACTGCTTCCTCTTCCGGAGCACCTGAGCTCACCCTTGTTTCAACTGGAGTTCGCGTTGTTGATTGATATTCAGATATTTTGTGTTCCACGTTTTACCTGTTGTCTGTTTTTGTCCCGTTCTTGTTGGTGTTTACTGGTTTTGTCTCTCTGCCCTTTCGGACTTTTGACATTCGGATACCCCATTGGTACCTCTTGCCTCTGTAATAGTATAAGGGTTCTCCCTATAGTCTCGATATACAAAACTTTTCATTCATTCATTCATTCACATGACAACTGTTTTGCCACTCCTTTATATGGAGCCAGACATTTGATCATAGCTATTTCACCCTTGACATCAAGCCTACAGCATTCAGGCAATAAAATATTGAACTGATTTTGATACTTATCGGAAAATAACTCTGATCACATGCCGGGCTACCGTTAAATAACTATCTATTAACCCATACCTGGGGTGACTGTGCTTTTTAAGGCATGGCAGGAATTATGCCTGGTAGAGACATGAACATGACCGAAAATAGATCATAAATATTCATGTTTGCTTTTTCCAATCAAATATATGGTCAAACAGTCACCAGGGAATAGAACGTCGCCGAGCAAAAGAACATGTTTCTTCTCCCCGATAGAACGTCAGAATGTCAAAAAAAGAAAATTATACTTTTTCATTTGTTTTTGCTGCTTGATGTGTAATTCACAAATGATTAATATTTCCCATTTTACACTTCATACAGATCTAGAGACTCAATGTTGGGAAATATTTCACAACACGAACTCGGTGTGTTTGAATAACTGCTTCTGTCTAACTGTAGTATAAGTCATTAGGGGAAGTCGACCTGTTCTGCTGCCGAAACCACCCCGTAAGTAAGATAAAGAAAAAAGATAACGCACAAGTTGAAATCTTAAAGGAAACACAATCAGGAACTTCTTACTCTTTTGGAACACACAGGCTCACTCCTTTTTGATTTGAAATCACGCTGCCGAAAAATGGATAATGATTTGTTTTTTTATATATGTGTTTTTATGTGCGGTTTATTGTTATCATTATATTATGTGTGCAGAATTTACTTTGCCTTAGTTTTCGGATTTACGATAAAAGGACTATTTAGTTTACTTTCAGGCATTCATAATTAATAAGGGCTTTTGTTTTTCTTTTTATCACTTTTTGAAAATACAATATCCTATGAATTGAAACATAAAGATACGAGGAACACCGTGGTTGGTCTTTCAAAAGGATACCAACTGCTTCATATTGGACTTTCTGTTGTAACAAAAACAAGAAACCCCTGAATGTTAATCGAGAACAATGAAATATTGTCATGCTTAACTCCAATTTTAAGGATATTCGCTACTTTATTTGAAAAAAATAGGTTAAAATTTGATGCCTTAAATGAAAAGATAATAGTAAAAGGTATGAATAAGCAAACACAATTTGATAGGTTCGTGGCCTCGTTTTTAAAATAATTAACGTTAAAGTTTTGTCGGGAAAAGATTTTCTCGGACTTTTTCATCGGTTTAGCCTTAGCACTATTCAGCTGTTAAAATCCATGACAGAATAAATAAGATTTGATGAAACTTTGTTCCTAACCTCTTTATGACATATTCAAAGCAAAGATAACAAGAAAAAAGGGGGTTCATGGGCAAAAAAATTAACCCTATTTTGATGGTATAATCCAGAGGATTCCAAAAAATGACAGAAATACCAAAGCAAGACCAGCCAGCATCCTTAAGTTTCAATAAAATCTATTTTGAGGTTTAGGAGGAGTTGCGCTGACGAAATTTGTGGACAGACGAACTGACGCACACACAGGATGACTCCAATATACTACACAATTTGTTTGCGGGGATCAAAATTATGAGAAAAATGCTATTGTTAGTCACTTAGTTTAATTTTTACATATCTATTTATGCTGGATTGGAAAACAAGCTGAATGCTTATGTGAATCCCTTTCCAGCTAGCAGTTTGCGATTGTAGTCTTTGTAGCGACTCTCATTTAGCCTACTCCTATCAAACTCTACAAAGGGTATAGCTCTCCAAATACTCAGTACAACCTTCTTTTGTCATTTTCGAAAGACCATCCTTGCAAATGGTGTCGAGAGAGCGTCGGAAAATTGGTTAATGAAGTTTTCACCACGGACGATGATCGAACCAAGAACGTTTGTAAGTAGCCCGAATCGTAAATCACCATCGTGAAGACCAAAGATAGAGATCCTTTTCTTCTAACATTTAAGGGTTATTTTTTTCTGTCTTCCAATTTTTAACGTCAGATTTATAATAAGTCTATTACTGTATACCAACTACTCGGGCAGAACCCTTTCGCAGACAAAACGGAAATAGACAATGCGTGTTTTGCCCACGATAACCAAATTATTGCGTTACAATATTTTTCAATGTCCTGTCACGGATAAATGACAGTTTTATTACTAAAAGCTAGCTATTTACTATTTGAGGGATTACGGCTCAGCCTTGTGATAATGACTAAATTGAGACTTATGAGTGGGCTTTTTAAGAAATAGCAACATACAATTCCTTCAAGATCGGAAGTTGTCAAAAGACTTTTGTTCCAAATGATCTGATTTTAGAGGAAAATGGATCCAAGAATCAAAGTAATAATAATAAGAAAGATGATCATGTTTATATTTCGAAGTCTTGTAATAATTTTAAAAACTAACTCAAATTTATATACTAAAACCTATATATCTGCGTGAACAATTCATTTAATTTTGTTGAAAAATATTTTTTTTTGACAATATAAAGTGAAAACTTTACTAAAATGTATTTTTATATAAACTAGGGGAGTATGAGCTCTTTTGAAACTCCTCTAAAGTGTGAAAGGTTAAAAAAGTAGATTAAACACATTTGAAATTCAAAACATTAAAAGATGGCAGTAAAAGAATCATTTAAAATTTTATAACCATAAATGGTTTTCCGAGAGATTACAGTTTAAAGTTGCACATGTCAAATTGTTAATCTGGTGCAAAATCTCGTTTATTTGCATGAGCTATTGTGTAATTTTACCAATTTGCAAATCCATTTTAATTAACTGGTCTTCGCTAAAGATGTTGGCTATGCAATCCCAACAAAGAGAAAACAAACAAAATAAGGTCCCTATTCAGGAAATACTCTTATCATTTGTAAGTTGAACATTGTTTAAATAAGGGGGATGTGTCATTTCATTGTTTTTTTACAAAATTATCTTCCTCTATGGGCTTGACCCCCTTTCTGGACCCTCTCATTAAGGGGCCTCCGTCGGCGATCATCAAACCCCTTCTTTATTTATTCCAAGACGCTAGTTATTTTCCTGATAATATTCTAAAATTCTGAAATTAGCATATTTTGTGTTTCAAATCGAAAGCTATGCATGCAGTGCTAAACTTGTTATCAGTTTTCAACAGAATCAACCTAAGTTGATGTTGATGCAGACTAAAAGTCGGGATCTAGAGGATAGCATATGTTTTGGCGAAATCGATCTATATTCATTATTAATAAGATCCCTAAAGTGTGAAAATGCTTATAAAGTAAAATTGTGCTGTCATCCCTCTTGTTCAGTCCTCCTATGCTCGACAATGAGACATTTACATCGACTCCGATACCCTCGATCGCTTACGCATGTAATTATCGTTCAATCCTTATCAATCAATTCACAATATATAATTGCAAATTTTAGCTTTGATTGTTTAGTTTAGTTTAAGATTTGACTATGAAAACAAACATTGAAAATTTAGTACAACCTTAGAACGTTTTGGTTTTGAGTACTTTTCGTTTTTAACAGTTCTGGAATTTGACCTTCCAATATTTTGATTTAAATACTAGTACTACTGACGAGATGTTACTCCTTGAAATATCGATATTTAGCATATCCAAACTAACCGATTATACCAGCGTTTTGGTATTTGTAATTTTTAAACATTAAATTAATGTTAAAAGTTTTATAACGTTTAACCAAGATCAACCAACGTTGAATAATAGTAACACTAACGTTAGATAAGTGTTAGTCAAGCCGAACTTTAATTGAACGTTCAGAATAAAACGCCTCTGTATATGATATATATATGAGCATGTTCTCATAGAATATATAATATGCTTTATTTTCTTGAAATTTGCAGAAGTAAAAGTTAATATGCATAAACGCTGACAGTACTCAGTCAGGTTCCAAGGCTAATTGATAATACAGTTTATTTTGAAAGCTCAAGTTTAAATGTTATTAATTTTCTAATCAAATGAACGGATCCCAATAATAAATCTAATTCCAAATTTCCTGTGAAAAAAGTTTTCGATTAATTTTGTAACTATCTGCTTCCCTTTTCGTTCTTTGTTAAAAAGACTGGCAGATTTTATTTCAATTTCCTCTTTAAACCTTTCAAAAAATTGTTTGTTGGTTTGTCAATAGCTAGCTGTCAGTAACTGCGAGTGTTCTCAAGGGAGTTCCTTTACGTTTCGTTGTTCTCGTATAGTACTCTTGTCTCAGGTTCTCTCTTGGTGAATTGAACTTTTATCGATGTGATTTTTAAAGTGTGCTATTTTTTGTGCTTTGTACAAGATAAACAATAGGGGAAGGTTGGGCCCAAAAAACTAGTTTAACCCCGCCACATTTTATATGTGCCTGTCCTAAGCCAGGAATCCTTGTCAAAGCATTTGTTTGTCCTTGTCTACTATCTGTTTTTTAGTCCAGAAATGGGTCTTTCTTTGATATTATAGGGATTTGTTTGAATCTTTGCAAGACAGCGAGCAGTGACCTTTGGTCATGTTGAAGACTGCTGGCTGTTTTTTAGTGTGATTTTTCAAATTGCCGTTTCTTTAATGTTGGTTGTGTCGCGTACACTTATTTCACATCTCTTTATCGTCTATTGACCAGTAAAAGACGAACAAAATTGTCGGATTTTCTAGTGAATATTATTTCAGCTCTTGTAAATTTCAAAATTACATTGTGAAATTAGTATTGTTTTAATAAAGAGTCACAATTCGAAAAAAATATTCTCAAGCCTTGCTATTGAAGTAAATAAAAATGAACAATGTAATCATTTCTTTTCAAGACAATCTCGATCATGTTTTCTCAGCTTTATAACTGGCATGACATTAAAAAAATATACAGACCAAAATACGATCGGCATGAAGAGTTACACGGAATCTTCAAAATTGAAACCACAACTATCAAAAGTTAGAAAATCGTTCATAAGGTTCCCACAAAAGAAAAATCAAGACAAGGACAAACATAAAAGAGAAATCGAGGTTTGAAATGGACTTGACTTGGTTCTGACATTTAAGAAATGGTGGGTTATTTGAACCAGGTTCAAGCTCTCTCCATTTTGGCGATTTTAGGGTGACAGCATCACAAAAAGTAACAGTTACCCGTTTTTTTTTCGAACTGTCATTTTGATACGTCAACCACGATAACAAATGTTAAAAAAGCCACAAGATGAAGGGCACACATACATGTATTAAACGAAAATAAGTCTGATCTGTCATTTTACTGTTTTTTTGGGCTACTGAATCCCGGTCATTTTACTCTGCAGGCGATGAGAATGATTTTTATAAATTCTATTTTGATTAACCAGCAGATCGAACATCACTTCCGTTCTTTTTGATCAAAAAACGTAAAAAGTCGTGAAAATGTCATTAAACATAGCAGAATGTAAGCTAAGGAGTTGTATTTTGCAACCATGCAGGGTACGGATTGAAAGGAAAATCATTTTTTAGTTGTATAAAAACGTCAGATGTACAAGAAGTAAAGAAAAAAAGACAAATATATCGATTTTGAGGGGAGTTGGTGAAGTCTTGCAAAGATGACGGCTTTTCTCTTTTGTAGGTATTAAAGAGTAAGGGTTGATTTGTCAAGAATGTCCCGAATGTCTTAAGTCCAAAAGAACATAGACAAAACCGGTAAACACGAAAGAGAACAGCAAAGAAACAGAAAAAACAAAAACACAAAACTACCTACAACAACTGAACAGCAATGAACAACACAAACTCAAGTCTGATGAGAGTGAAATCTGATGAGAGTGCCCTGGAAGAGTAAGCACTTCTGGCATACTATATCACACGAGTAGGAACGTTTTAGATCATGTTAGATGTTGACCTGAGCACTTAATATTTTTGCACTTCCTTATTTAGAAGAAATTCTATTGTACAATGCTTGTCCTTTTCAAGTTCTTATGTTAAATTTGGAAACACAAACAGTTAACAACTTAAAATAGCATTTCAAAAGTCTTTATTCGGCATCATTTAAATTTTAAGAGGGATTGGGAAGACTAGCCACATGGAAATAACATGAACATCATAAACACTTCATAAACACTTAAAAAATGCTCGACTTAACCGATTTTTATAATTTCTCGAATGAAGAATAATATTTCGTTGAAACGAATAATATTTCGTTGAAACATCATCTTCATTTGTTATTGGTGTTTTCATCGCCGTGAATATTTCTACAGGCTAAAACCTCGAGATGCTGTGTAGTGGCCGCGATATTGAACAAGCTGAATTTATAAACAAAATTTAAAAAGTGCACATGCTAAAGGCGGGATTAAGCTCATGCATATGAATTATTGTATAGCTTTATAATTATTATTTAGTGATTATTGTTTTTCGATTTTTCGATTAATTTGGTACTATACATGCAGCCGTATTTTTGTTGTTCATATGTTTACATTTGACAAAACAAGTTGACAGCTGGCGGTTTTTTTTTTTTTTGTAAAAAAACTTTTTTTCGTAGACAATATCCCTTTAACCATTTATGACTATAAAAAAATATTGAAGAGAGGAACCAAGTAATGATTTACATTTTTTTTTATATTCAAAGTAAATAGCAAATTTGGTGTCATACCAATGAGTCTTTCTTATAGAAACCTAGTACAAAAGGTAAATACATGTACCACAATTACTTTTGTAATAAAAACAGAATGATTTTGTTTCGTTTTGAATGTTTTTTTGTAGGTTTGTTTATTTCTGTTATTTTGTTGTGTTTTTGTTTATTTTTTTTAGTTTTTAGTGTGTTTATTTCCTCATTACAAGATCAGTCTCAAGATTCGATGACACCAACAATAGTAAATCATATAAATAAAAAAAACACATTACAATGTTATAAATCTAATAAAAAGGAAGATATTTCCTTTTGTCAATATTAGGAAGAAATTATGTATATGATAGTGTGGTAATCCTTTTGATAAAGAAATAAGATGTTATAGATGTTATCTCATCATACAAAACGATTGGTCTTAAATATAAAAGCAATCCTATCATAAACCTTAAAATGTATTAGGCTGTACTTATTCCTGTAAAACCATTAAGGTTCATAGGTACATTTCCTCATAAATGACTTTATAATTGATAAGTTTTTGAGATATGGACAACAGAATCGCTGAATGTCAAGTAATAGATAAGGCATTGCAGGATCTAGACACTGAAAAATCTTATATGATGATTTTTGTTAAATTTTATGCTTGCTTTTATTATTGTAATGATATTTTCCGTTTTAACAGCAGTCGATAAGAAATAAACATCGCTTAAACCCTTTCTTAAATTTCCAAATATGATGCAAAATTCAAATATCCATTTATTTAAGGTGCTAATTATGTTTAATAAAGAAGTACAATTGGGATAATTTGTCTTGTTATTTATATTCAATATCAACTGAAACAAGTGGTTTTCAAGAGCCTAAATCGCTCAATTGGCGCTTAAGTTATAAAAGTCTTCTATTTGCTATTATCTGTATAATTTTCATCAAACAATTTTGACCCAAAAGATACATTTGTGGAGCTTTATGAACTAAACGTTTAAGCATTCTACATTTTTCCCGATCTGCAGTTATTTTTTTTGTATGTCAAAACATTAAAAACGTTAATATTTTACCTTTATAGAACAATAATTGTATAAGGGGTCTTCTGACAATTTACACTTTTCTAAAGCTCATTGAGTTGAAGGTTGAAGCAAGCAATAGCTTTTTTCTATCTGCAATACATTTGATTATATAGGCCATAGACACATTTTTTTGTAACGTAATGCACAAATCTATCTTATCTTCTTTAAGAACAACAAAACATTTCTTTTTTCAATTCTTACTAATCTTCTTACAGAAAACATTTAGTTCCCTGTTAAGTACTTTCAAGGCATTCAGAGATCAAAGATGCTCTGATCCTTCATTTGTTAAAGATTAGCATCCTATTGAAGAATTCTTAAATTTTAACAGTGCAAAAAGTCATCCACAGGCACGTGCTCCATATGATTTTCACCAAGGTAGCTGTAAGGGATATATACATTGTATATAATACACTAATGATATATTTTCTGGCTGCATAATATACTTTTACAATGTAAGTACGCAGAAATGAACGAAACTGGTGATGGCCTAATGTCCGACTGCGGATGAAGAAAATAGGTGAGGCGAGATGGTAAGTACACTTAAAAACACTTATTCAGTAACAATCAGGCAAAATTCATAAGTACGAGGCTACATAAAAGGAAACAGTTTCCATAAAACCATACAAATATGAGAATACCGTTTTAGTTTATCAAAAGTACAAATCATGGTGGCTTTAGAAATAACCATTTAACGTTACGATGATTGTGCAGAAAATTGATCCAGTCAATTTTTTTCCTGATAAAACAAGTCTAGGAATTAACATCATTTTCAAACTTTAATACTTGTTAGATATGATAAATACCCAAATAAGTTCATCTGAGAGAAACAAGAACTAAAAAAATCAAAACCAAAAATGAAATTATGTGCCACCACCTGCTTAATACAATATTTTTTTTAAAGTTGTGTTTTATACTTAGCTTTAGTTTATAATAACAGTTTCTAAAATCATCTAAAATGAGTAAAAACTTTATGATTTTAACAGGTTTTTAAGATCAATTAGATGTGCTTTTAAGTACACAACCTCTTAACAGTAGTATTTGAAGTACAAAACATAAACCAAAAGTAACTATCTACAGAAAATGACTGCTATTCTGCGTCTTCAACAAGTTCAAACAATTAAAACACAATCCTCGCCACGTCCCCGTCTGTTTCATGTTCTGCTGACTGTGTTTCCAAATTGAAAAAAATAGCACTTCATGCCTTTAAAGTGAATTCAAGCTTCGTTTTCATAGATTTTATAGTTTTCATGTTGCAAGACTTAACAATTCCATCATTTAACTTTCATTTCATATGTTGCTTATATAGAATATACTGTAAAAAGGTAATATCGAACTTGAAGAATTCGAAAGAACTGATGGAGATTCTTAACTCTAAATCAGTTTCTTCTTGTAACAGCATCAAAACATTCGATTTTTCCACACTTTACACTTCTATTCCACATGAACAACTGAAATCGCGATTGGCACAGCTGATTAAACGCAGCTTTTTCAAAAAGAATGGAAAACGCAGGTACAAATTTCTTGTAGTCGATTATACCAAGACTTACTTTGTCATCAATGAGTCTAAGAAAAAGAACAAATTTACAGAAGACCAAATAATCGACATGCTCAACTTTCTTATTGACAACATATTTGTTCAGTTTGGTGGACGTGTTTTTCAGCAAACAATAGGGATTCCAATGGGCACTAATTGTGCACCTTTGCTTGCTGATTTGTTTCTTCATTCATATGAAGCTGACTTCTTACAATCTCTTCTAGACAAAAAAGACCGTAGACTAGCTCTCTCTTTCAACCTCACGTTCCGTTATATTGATGATGTCCTTTCACTAAACAATTCTCGATTTGGTGACTTTCTCCATCTCATATATCCCCAGGAGCTTGAGATAAAGGACACAACGGATTCTAGGAAGTCTGCTTCATATTTAGATCTACATCTAGAAATTGACTCACAAGGAAGACTTTCAACAAGGCTCTATGACAAACGTGATGACTTCAACTTTCCAATCGTCAACTTTCCCTTCTTGTGTAGCAACATTCCGTCCGCTCCAGCTTATGAGGTTTACGTATCTCAATTGATTCGTTACTCCAGAGCGTGCGGGACTTACATCGATTTCCTTAGCAGAGCGACACGTCTGACGCAAAAATTGCTCACATTGGGTTATGTTGCTCCTCGGTTGCTGTCTTCACTCAAGAAATTTTACGGAAGACATCATGCACTTATAGACAAATATGGGATTTCGATCTCTCAGATGAGTGCAGATGTTGGTTTGTCATAGGGTGTTGTTTTGTCTTCCTTTACCGGATTTGACACGCTGAATGGACTATTGGCAACGCGACGGGTGTGCTATAGCAAGCAGGAACTGCTTACTCTTCCGGAGCACCTGAGTTCACTCTTGTTTCGACTGGAGTTCGCGTTGTTGATTGATATTCAGTTATTTTGTGTTTCAATGTTTTACATGTTGTCTGTTTTTGTCCCGTTCTTGTTGGTGTTTACTGGTTTTGTCTCTGCCCTTTCGGACTTTTGATATTCGGATACCCCATTGGTACCTCTGCTTCTTTGGAAAGCCAATATCAATGTCCAAGAGAAAATACAAATCAATGAAGACATACCAGACAAATTGAAGATCGCAATGGTCAAAACTTCTTACAGCCGTTTTAAAAAAATTAATGGGTTTAACCACAAATTAAGAGTTACACAACACAGCACACGGTTGTGAAGACCTAATAGGGATATTGGGTGATCATCTCAGTACAACTATCAGCTTAACACTTTTCACAACAGGAAAAAAATGAATAGATTTTAGGGAAAAAACTTCATTTCAGTATTTCGGTTTTAAAGTTTAAAGCTTTTTTTTTAGATATAATTTCAATTCATCGAACATTGTCTATTTTGTGTTTAGATATACTGTGTACTTTTAGAAAAAATGATATAGACTATTTTGGACTTCCCTTCTAGACATTGATGTATAATTAAAAGATTTATATAGATTTTGTGTCTACTTTTATGGGAGTTAATCTGAATGTTAAAGTAAATACCTATTGTCATATCGTGTTTCTATTAACAAAGCGACGTGGAGTAAATAATTGGAACTTTATCAAAGTAAATTATCGTTTATTGGCACAAACTCGTGAATTTTGCACATATCTTGTGGAATTGAAGTTAATACTTTTGCAAATGAAATGAGACAAGCCCGGTACCTTTCGATTTTCCAAAATTTGGGGCACCTTTTTCTGTTTTTGACTTTTTACTTTTGAAATTACAAATACATGTGTACCAAAGGTTAATTTGGATATGCTATAAATCGATATTTAAAGGAATAACCTGTCATCAGTATCATTTAAATCAAAACATTGGAAAGTCAAATTCCAAAACTGTTGAAAACAAAGGTAATAACTAAACTACCGAACTTGAATGATCAATCTCATAGTCCAAAGAAAATGACAAAAACGAAACAGTCATACCGGAGAATTGGTGGATCGCAATGGTCCTGACTTGGTACAGGCACTGCAAACGAAATGGTGGGCTAAACCAGGCTTTATGGCGCCAAACTTTCCTCTTCCATATCGATCTTAGGATCCGGTAATGACCATAGAACACAACATAGTTGTGAGACACAATAGGGATATTGAGGTGATCATCTCAGTACAGCAGACCAGTCAAACACTAATTAAAACAATTAACCACCATATCTTTTAACTCAATTTTGAACTTTTCTCCTTGTGGCTGATAACGAAGAAAGAATTTGTTTAGGGATCGTATGAGACGTATTTTCTTATAGCCCTGCTCCAAAAGTCGGTCACGAAGAAATCGGTGTCTGAACAAAAAAAATGTAAAATGTGTGCATGCTCTGGCATATCGAATAAGCTGTGAAATATAAACACCGTATGCAGGGGAAGTAGTTATATTGCTCTGCATATTAGGACAATTAATAATTTAAAAATTAAAATCGTCTCTTTTATCGTAAATGTTTGTACAAGATGACCACTTGGGTCAAAGTCGAGGTGCAAATCCAAGAAAGACGTGAAGCAATTTGATTCTGTGGTCTCTGTAATCTCCAATTCTGGAGGATATATTGAAGGAATCTATCTACCAAATGAAGTGTTATTGACAGAAAGGACATCATCAATATATATGAATGTAAGATTAAATCACATTGCCTCTTTCATCTTCTTGTTCTTTACGAGTCCCTGAAGAAATTCATTCTCTTAAGAGTATAAAAACAAATCGGCGAGGAGAGGAGCACAGTTTGTGCCCATGTGCCGATTAGTTGTTGAAAAATCTCTCCTCTGAAAGTGACAAAAATGTTGTCAATGAGGAAATCAAGCATACTGCAAACCTGTTCCAGTGCGTAACAAATTTTATCTTTGAAGATGTTTTGAAAACAATGTAGAGTTCTAACCCAAAACAACAAAATTCCTAGAGTTTGAAAAGGCTTTTTGGAGAAGTTTTTTAAGGCGACATTTTAGTTTTTCGTGTGGCAAGGTTGTGTATAAAGTTGAAAAATCGAACGTTTTCAAAGAGTGAACCTCAGAAAATGATCTAGGTTTAAAACGATAACCTCAAAACCAAAACGTTCGAACAAGGAAGCCAAATCCAGCACTGATTCGTGGTTCGATCCTCGTCCGAAGTGAAAATTTTCCGACTCTCTCTTGGACTATGCTAGAGCCTGGATAAAGAGGGAAAAGGACCAAGAACCAGAGCTTGAATCACTGTCGGACTGGGTAAGGACTATCCGATCTCTTGTACGAAGCCGAATAGACAAACTTCCCAAATGTGTGAACCCCCGGCCTTCTTCTGTATTTAGAGATCGTGAAGCTCTCAATTGTTGTCTCTTCCTTACATGACAGGTATGTTGTCACGCCAGCAGACAAGGCTTCCAATAATATAGTTTTTGTATATAAAGCACATTATTACAATTGTCTAATAAAAGAACTAGGCATTGATGGTAATACTTCTGCTAGTGCTACATACACACGGACTACATTTAACAAAGATGAAATCATAGCCAACCATAGCTCTTTTATGTCCTCTTTCAATATTCCAATGAAAGAGGAACATAAAGAGTTACCATATTTGTACTGGATACCTAAACTTCACAAAAATCCGTACAAAGAAAGGTATATAGCTGGATCTTCATCATGTTCAACTACAGAGCTGTCCGTTCATTTAACTAAAATCTTGTCTGCTGTCAAAGAAGGTCAACAAGCATACTGCGACACTATTTATAATCGTAGTGGAATTAACCATATGTGGATTTTGAAAAACTCAAAAGATTTGTTAGATCATTTTAAATCTAGATCATTTTCTGAGGTTCATTTTTGAAAACGTTCGATTTTTCAACTTTATACACTACCTTGCCACACGAAAAACTAAAATGACGCCTGAAAAAACTTCTCGAAAAAGCCTTTTCAAACTCAAGGAATTTTGTTGTTTTGGGTTATAATTCTACATTCTTTTCCAAAACATCTTTCAAAGATAAAATTTGTTACACACTGGAACAAGTTTGCAGTATGCTTGATTTCCTCATTGACAACATATTTGTCACCTTCGGAGGAGAGATTTTTCAACAACAAATCGGCATTCCAATGGGCACAAACTGTGCTCCTCTCTTCGCCGATTTGTTTTTATACTCTTACGAGACTGAATTTCTTCAGGGACTCGTAAAGAACAAGAAGATGAAAGAGGCAAAGTCATTTAATCTTACATTCAGATATATTAACGATGTCCTTTCCATCAATAACACTTCATTTGGTAGTTGGATTCCTTCAATATATCCTCCGGAATTGGAGATTAAAGAGACCACCGAATCTAATTGCTTCACGTCTTTCTTGGATTTGCACCTCGAATTTGACCCAGGTGGTCATTTCAGTACAAAAATTTACGATAAACGAGATGATTTGAATTTTCAAATTATTAATTTTCCTAATCTACAGAGCAATATACCTACTTCTCCTGCATACGGTGTTTATATTTCTCTACTTATTCGATATGCCAGAGCTTGCACACATTTCACAGATTTTTTGATCAGACACCGGTTTCTTCATGACCGACTTTTGAAGCAGGGCTATAAGAAAATACGTCTCATACGATCACTAAAAAAATTATTTCTTCGTTATCAGCCACTAGTATAAAAGTTCAAAATTGAGTTAAAAGATATAGTTAATTGTTTTAATGAGTGTTTGACTGGTGTGCTGTACTGAGATGATCACCTCAATATCCCTATTGTGTCTCACAACTATGTTGTGTTCTATGGTCATTACCGGATCCTAAGATCGCAATGGAAGAGGGAGGTTTGGCGCCATAAAACCTGGTTTAACCCACCATTTCGTTTGAAATGCCTGTACCAAGTCAGGATCAGGACCATTGCGATCCACCAGTTCTCGGTATGACTGATTCGTTTTTGTCATTTTCTCTGGACTATGAGATTGATCATTCAAGTTCGGTAGTTTTGTTTTTACCTTTATTGACACCATTTGCGAGGATGGTCTCAAGGAACGATGCTAGTCCTTCAGAAGGGATGAAAAAAGGTTGTCCCGTGTATGTGGAGAGCAATACCCCATGCACGTTAAAGACTCCTTTGTAGAGTTCGATAAGAGTAGGCTCAATGGGAGCCGCTTCAAAGGCCACACTCGCAAACTGCTAGCTCGAGAGGGATTTACATAATCATTGAGCTTGTTTCCCAATCCAGGATAAATAAATATGTTTAAACTAAACTAAATCCAGCACCGATAATATCGTTGTATAATGTTGTGTTTGTAATTTGGTAAAATTGTAGACTTTCTAGAGTGCATTTTGGTTTTGTCCTTAAACTGGTTTTATCTATTAATCCATTATTTCATTTGATGAATAGACGGTTTAAATAATCTTTTAAAAAATTGTTTGAGTTAGACATTTAATCAACTAACAAGGAACAGAGGTACCAATGTTGTATATTCAGTCTCAACATATTTCTTTGTTTGCATGTACACCAATTGTAGTGATTCTATAGTGCTAATGACTATTCAAGACCCTTTAACCAAACTGCGAGACATTGTTTATAACATTTGTATTATTTTATAGAATTTTGTTTTGGAATTCGTCTTTTATGTATATTTATAAAAATGTTAGAATGGCGAGTTGTTGTCATATCGTATTTAACTAACAATTATGACCGACTTTTAGACCTAGATTAAAAGAAAATTAGTCTCATACGATCCCTACAAAAATCGTCCTTCGTTATCATCCATAGGTTGAAAAAAATCAAATGTTAGACGAAATGGTTAGTGATTGTTTTGATCAATGTTTGGCTGGTTGATGGACCGAGATTAATACCTCAACATCCTTAAATGTATTCAAAACCGTGTTGTATTGTGTGTATCTATCGACTCAAAGCTCGCAATGAAAGGGGAATATTTGGTGCACAATAAAAACTGGTTTATCAAACCATTTCTTATGAAATACATGTACAAAGTCAAGACCGTTGCTATGATCTATTTTGGATTTTTTCGTAGGGCTCTTCAAGCTCTTATTTTCAAATTTGTTTTTAATGATATTAAGTGTACCTCATTATGTCAGACACATTTTTGTGGATAAAATATTGTAGCGTAGAATGCTATTGCGATTATGTTTAGATATTTGAAGCATTCTTCGATATGGAATATTATATCTTAAACTCTTGAATTGTCTTTAAGCAAAATTCATAAAAAGGTTTATTAAAATTCAGCCGAAAGACTTCGTCCCGTTTGTTTGTGTGGTTTGTTTGTTTGTTTGATTTTTTTCTTTATGGTTGTTTTTTTCGTACTAACAGAGGCCATGAGGAATATACATAAACCTATACACAGCTAAAATTTCAAAGAAGTTTTTTCTTCCAATTAAACTTATAGTCAGCAAGTTAATTCTTTTGATATATTTTCCTTTTTTTACATCAGATAAGTTAACCAATAACAAATAACCAATAAAACCAGATATTTGTTGATTTTTTGGTACTGAGAATGTCAATAATGTTATTTGTTATTGTAACTGCTTTCAATATTTATGGCCTGTTTTTTCCTTTTAATTATAACTATGTTTATTGTACAAATAAACGTTAATTTATCATTTATTTTGTTAAGTAGCAGTATATTAAATAACATGAAAAGGTAATCCTTTAACTATAAAGAAATCGATAGTTTGGAATTAAATATTAAAATTATGATCTTTCATAAAATATTGATCATAATACTTGAAGGTCATATTTATTTATGGTCTCCCCGCTCTTTTGTAGACCACTATTCCAGATAAAATATTTAGGTTACATAAACAGTTATTGATATGATTTGTTTGTTTTGATATTATACTGATCTCTATTACAAAACTTGAGTGTCTATTACAAACAAACAAAATTTATACTGTCAAGATATGATAACAGATATTAAAAACAAGATCTTCTTATCTCTCATTCTCTATTTTACTAAGGAACGTAGTTGTAGGGATTCGACTGAATTGCTTTCTTTAGATGCAGTTTGCAACAATGGACATATTCCTCGCTTGCTTAATAAGATATATTTGGTTTACCCTACCGTGTGACAGGTTTGGTGTAATGGATGGTAACAGGCAAACTATATTTATAGTTGTTTTCTAGTCTAAAAAAGCTTGAAATGATCGTCATTGGACATGTATTTACTTTTTTTATGATAAATATATTGAGACAAAATGCCCTTGAATAATATAGTCAGCCACGGTTTGGTGGGTATTTTGTTTCGACTTGAAAGTTCCACTGAATAATATTCTTATAAACTAGTTTTTGGCTGTCTATTGCACTGTCACGATCACCACAATTTTCCATTAGTGTGTTCATCCATGTCATGTTTCGTGTGAATTTTGAACCCAAAATTTCTTCTTAATCCCTGTAGCAAGTCAAAATAATTTCAACATACTAATTCCCTGGTGTGTCTTGGTATGTCTAACCTTCTTGGACTCTTTGAACTGATCACCCCAATTTGGTTTTGTTATTGCCTGAATTTGAGATGATCACCATAGCACCCCTTATTTGTCTTCAAAAACCTGTTGTGTTTTGTGTAACTACTGGACTCAAAGATTGTAATGGAAGTGGGAACTTTGGCACTCCTTCAAACCTGGTTTAACCCACAATTTCTTTTGAAATGCCTGTATCAAGTCAGGACCATTGCGATCTTCATTTTTTCCGATGTGTATTCCTTGTTTTGTCTTGTTTTATGGACATTCAAAGTTCGGTAGTTTGTTGTTACCTTTATTTTGTTTTGAATATCCCCATATAAAATAGCCAATATAAAAGAAGAACATCATCACAACATTAAATATTCACCTATCAAACGGAATTTATCACTCACGAACTCTCGATGAACACATTACCAATATGTTTTTTCTATTATTTTTCTCTTAATCCCCTTGATTATAACTTTACATTATAATCCTCCAATATCATGTAGGAAGTACCATTTCTTCACACAATCATTATTCTTTATGTTCATATTAATCCTTCTTATCTTTACTGTAAGTTTAGATCAAGCAGACCAATTATATTTTGTGATTAATAAAGAGGGCTCGTTCAACTCCCTTTATGTAGTCTTGTTATAATGATTTTAATCAAAATACAATGAAAACAAAATAGAAACTTGATCTTTGTGGGGTTTTTGCACTTTTATTTCTCATAAGTAATGTTTAATCTTCAGATGAAACATGATGAATTGTGCATAATTTATACCATCGTTATAAGTCAAATAAAATCTAGAATCAAGTTCTAAGCAATACATATTGTTATGCCTAACGCGCTGTTTTGTTCACTTTGCTTAAGCAAAAAGGTTAGAAATAAAAACAAAATTTGAGTAGGAGGAGCTAGTTAAAATACCATAACAATGCCGAATTAAGAGCCCAAGAGACTGACCAACCTATGCCTGTAGTAGTATATATTAAATGAACTGTATGGTTTTGAAAAGTTCGAAATTTACAGGAACAATTGCATTAATGACACGAGACGCTTAATTCATTTGAATGAATGATCAATTTCATTAAATTAAAGGTTACTTAATGAATATTATATGGAATATCGCAAGCATTTTTAGATTTACTTATGTAAATGTAATTATTGTACTTACGAACAAAGATGTAGGAAGATAAAATACAAAACAAATCAAAGACACACCGTAGAAATTGAAGATACATTGTAACAATATCCAATAGAAGTGATTTAGTTAAGGTTTGTTTTATAATTTCTCAAATTTTCATCATATTTTTCAACCTCTCAATCAGTTGCGGAAAAATAGTTCTCTCCTCTAGAGAAAATTCTGTTATCAGCGTAATTGCACGTGCAATTGATGATCAACCTTTTTGCATTTTTTTATCTGTACACATTCATGACATGAGAGAAAAAATCTTCTACAACTTAATTCTCGATGATTATGGAATGTCTAACATTTCGGGAAGCCTCGCCATTAAAATAATCGAATTTAATTCCCTTGATGTTAGAATCGATCGCTTTGTAGAAGCCATATGTAAAGTATGACGTCAAACATAAATAAGCACAGTTTTGAGATATAATCATGTACTTGTACACTTAATATATGCACCTTTTGATATTAAAGATTTGAAGATAATTAAGTTTGAATAAGAGTACACGACAAAGCCCACATAAACATGCGGAAATGGACTTTAATTATGCACATCTTGATTTTATGTACTTTCTTTATGTAAAGTCTTCTAAATCCATCAAGTTTTTTTTAGAAAAGTTACGCG
The DNA here is from genome assembly GCA_963971305.1 of Arcuatula senhousia. NCBI lineage: Eukaryota > Metazoa > Mollusca > Bivalvia > Mytilida > Mytilidae > Arcuatula > Arcuatula senhousia. The sequence continues at coordinate 11,622,459 of OZ020313.1, forward strand.
GTTACGAGATAGGTGGGCAGATAAATAGGCAAACAGACAGATAATCAGATTGATTCTCATGTTGCAGGATGTATAAGTATATTTAAAACGTATTTTTGAAAAAAAAATCGACGAAATCTGTAATTGTGGTCTTCAATTTCTCTAATATATACCTTTTGTCTTTTTTTGATATATGAGTTTGATCACCCCAGTTCGATGGTTTTGTTGTTACCTTTATAAATAACAATGTCAAAGTCCAAATAAAGAAAAGAACATCTTATGCACTTTTTTTTATTGTTTTCGTAATTTATTTTTATTCAGTATAATTAAATCAGTAAGATTACTTAAGACCCATCAATGCATTAATATGTCAGTGATATCTGTTTACATATGGCTCTTTTTAGATGTTATTACTGCTACACTTTTTCGTGAGATAATCAACATTTTTTTAACTGCTACATTTGAAATATCGAAGATTCAGAAATGATATGTATTCATAAATAATTAGTATTTGTCCAAATGTTTTTTTTTCGATTAAGGGAACGTCTGATATTTAATTAATTATTACCCTTGATACAAACCTGTCAAACAGGCTATATATGTGTATGTAGTTATGATTTGATTACAAATAATTCTGAATGTTTTAGATTATATAGGAATGATAGTATTCGACATTTTTCTTGCGTTAAAAATAAATGCAATACAGCTTCTTAATACAACCCTTTTAACCAGCATAGAGAGAACAGTCAAATACACAAAACCTTGACATATCCTTTGAATATGTCAAAAATTGATTAAAAAAAAACATAATCAGCTTTACAATTCATATGAAATTTTTTTTTAAATGTCTAGTAATTTTGTCTTTGGTCTCAATAATTTAAACCATCTTGCTACTAGTGACATTGTTGAGATTTTCCCTTAATTAACATGAAACCTAATTTCTAAATAAATAGGTCGATCATCTCTGCTAATGGACCATTGGTTCCCTAGTGTAGCTACAAGCCTGGGCAGAGAACTTTTCTGACACAAATTGAACAACTTTCTTTGATTGTCAATTTTTCAAAGTCATTGAAAATACTTGGCTTCTTTCATTCTTCTTAAATTCAATCATCTGCACCGGATTTAGCTTCCCTTTTCGATCACTAAGGATGTTTTCATAAACTAATTTCAGGTTTTGGTCGTCCTATGTTTTAGTCTAAATGCTACTGATGAGAAATATCTCCTAAAGATGTGCATATAAAACAGTCTTTAATCACCCACTAGTTCATACCCGTTTTTGTCCTCTGTGTTTAATTGTTGTGGACGTCTTGTTACCTGATGGTTAAATCTTCAGTGTCTTCGTCTTTGGCTTCAAATTGATCGTCAGTGTTGTTGTTTTGATTATAAAATAGACATTTTTCGGAAAATGACAATCTGATTACTGGTACAATTTAAGTTTTGTGACGGGATGGTAGGCAAAACTTTTTTTTTGTATAAGGTGCTAAAGTAGTTTTAGCTTGTGGATACATGTTATAAGTTTTAAACATCTGAGTTACATGAGTAAGGTACAATATCGCAAACATTTATCTTTTCTTTCTCAATCTTTGAATTTGTTTTCCTGCTATTTTCTTTCTTTTGTTAGATCACATATAGCAGAGCTTATTACATAGACGAATATGAAATATCGATTTTTACCAGTGATATAAATATGGTAAATTCATAGTGTGAAAAAAACAAAACTATTTTCACTCTTTCGTCTTTTCCCGTCTTGACGGCATGAATCGTATCGGTTTGTCGGCATGACTGCTGCGTTCTAAATTCATACGCCATTCAAATCAATTTGTTAAAAACTATAATTATTATTAATCTTTTACCTTTTGATCATTGTTTTGTTTTTAAGCATTACAGCGATCAAATATGTCGGTTTTGTGTGATGATATAATACTAAATCATTAGTTGTTTTAAGTGTTTGAAGTATTGAAAAATTTAGAATCGATATGTTTGATTTTTTACATTGGTCGATGAATGCTTCTTAGCTAGCTGTCAGTAACTGCGAGTGTTCTCAAGAGCGTTCATTTACGTCTCGTTCTAGTATAGTATTCTTGTTTCAGATTCTCTCTTGGTGAATTGAACATTTATCGATTTGATTTTAAAAGTGTGTTTTTTGTGTGTTTTGTACAAGATAAACAATAGGGGGAAGGTTGGGCCCAAAAAACTAGATTAACCCCGCCACATTTTATAATTGCCGTTTCTTTAATGTTGGTTGTGTCGTTAACTCTTATTCCACATCCATCTCTTTATCGTCTAAATAGCGGCATTTTATCTATGTTATAAATACGACTATCAATAAGGTCTCATGAATAACAAAAATATTACCACTAATGCGCGAACTTGTTAAATCTGAGTGCGTTCACCGACTCGTGATCATATTTTGATTGTTCACTTGACCCAATTATTCGTCCCATAAACTATCAAAACAAACTATGGAATATGCTTATTTCTCTCTTACAACATAAGATATCTTTCATTATTAATTTACCTTATTATGTTGTAACATGTTCATGATATAATGGTGGAGATTTGCATACATGTAAATTATAGCAAAACAATATAGCAAGAAACACTCCTTGTTTATAAAAAACAATACTTTGGTTCTCCACTAATTAGTCTGTCTGTGGTTCTCAGCCGTATAATTTAGATTCAAGTTAAGTCAGACCACATTTGATCCTTAAATAAAGATATGTATGTACAAATTTGTCACGAAATTATTGTATATCTGTATATTTAGATATAACAGATGTCTCGCGAGCGTTCACCATAAGACAAAATAGATAAAAACATAAAAAATTAAAGAGTGATTTTTATCTGATATCTAAAAACATTGTGATTTTCAATCTCTGAAGTTAAAAAGAATAGAGAGGTTAGAGAGTGACATTTTAGAATAACATTTTTTTTTCAAACTCTGTCATAACCATCGGATTTTATTATCGTTCTTTGAAGATAGAAACGTTAATTGAGGGTGCTATTTTTGAATATAATTGCAAAATCTCAAATTGATTCTCTCCTCATAATTACACATTTTGTTTAACAATCATTATTGTTCTTTTTATCAAGGTCGACAATCAATATGAAGTAAATAATTTGATGGTTTTACTTGTCTTGTCTCTCCCTTTTCGGAATTTGACATTCAGATGTCCCATTGGTATCTCAGCTTTTTCATAGGACCTTAATAACAAGTTTTAAAAAGTATCTCAATGTGTTCTTGATGTTATGTCAGTGGTTTTTTGGTGTCTGATAGTCCTGTTATAAGCGGTGAAATATTGGGATTTCGATTTGAGTTATATAATGTATTAAAAATCAGATAAATCACTAAAAACCAACGAGAAATATAAATTAACTGCTATTTGCAGCTACCTAAAACGTCATCTTTGAAGTAAAAAATTATTGTGCTTACAAAAAATTATTCAACATAGCGTATTGCAACTTAGCGGCGACCATTTGATTTTTACGGGGAGGCTTTGGTGAAATTTGAAATAAAAAGGCAGGATGGCAAAAATCGAGAAATAAAAAAAGCAGTGCTTTAAATGAAAAAAATCAAGACGGGGTGGTGTCTTTGGTTGAAAAATTTATAATAGCTATAAGAAAAAAAAAAAGATTTCAAGAGATAAACAAAATCCAGGCTCGGGTTTTCCGAAAATAAATAGGCAGGACGAGGAAAATCTCTATTGGCCCCAACCCCTCCCCATAAATATCAAATGGTTGCTACCTTAGTAATGAATATAAAGCCATATGTTTGGTTTAATTTTTATAATAAACGGTACAGTTTAAATGCTCGGTCACTCGTCGAATATTTCCTAAAAATCGGAATCGTTCATTCGTTTAAACATTTATTTACCCTGGATTGGGAAACAAGCTTAATGCTTATATAAATCCCTCTCCAACTAGCAGTTTGCGAGTAAGGCCTTTGTAGCGGCCCCAAATTGAGCCTACTCTTATCGAACTCTACAAAAGGGTCTTTAACGTGCATGAGGTATTGCTCTCCACATACACGGGACAACCTTTTTTGTCCCTTCCGAAGGACTAGCATCGTTCCTTGAGACCATCCTCGCAAATGGTGTCAAGAGAGAGTCGGAAAATTGGTTCATGCAATTTTCACCCCTGACGAGGATCGAACCACGAACCTCGGTGTTAGTAGCCCGACGCATTAACCACTACACCACCGGCTCTCTTAATTATACAATTATCAATAAACAATAACAATAACAATCGTTCATTAATTATACAATAATCAATAAACAATAACAATCAGGATCTGGTATCCTACATGTAACTTGAAACAAGCCTTATCGGAAGTGAAAAGATGATGTGTGATAAGATTGAGCTTGAAAAGCACGAAAGTTTTATACCACACATAATGGAAGAACGTCAAACCGTTTTCAAAGGGTTGAATCTTTCATTTAATACCATATAAGTGGGTTTTTTTTCGCGTGTGGAAAATTTCGCGTTTTTTGGTTTAAGAGGCTGTCCAAGCAAAACCCAGGCAATAGCTGGCACATGACAAATTTTGTTTTTTTTTAATTTTCATTGATTTCACATCAGGTTAACATCCATTCCCCAAAACAAATGCAGATTTTTGGTTTATTGAAGTGATAACTTAGATATAATTTATATAGAATGCATTGAAAATATGCAGAAAAAGGGAAATAACTCTTGCATATTTGCAAAATTTGGTTGCTTTGTTCATGAACTTTAAGGCTGAATCACAAGTCATCCTTGCTGCTTTCAAACGAATCCTGGTGATTTTTGTTTTACATTTGAGTCCAACAATATATTAAAACAATAAATTTGCTGGGATAAAATTTTTTATGTGCCAGCTTCTGTAGGCTTTTGCCTGATTTCTACATGGACGGCCTCTTAAAATGGAGTGTTTTTATTTGCGTAATGTAATTTTCGCGGTTTCATATCCTTATTATTACTTCAATATAATGGATTAATATTTCGCGTATTCGAATTTTCGCGTCCAAACGAATGCCGCGAATAAAGCGGAAATAAAATCACCGCGAAAATAACCACTTACACGGTATAGTCATACCTTATGCTAAAAATATAAAAACTTCTTTCAATCAATGGTCATGATCAAGTTAACTCAAATACATGTATAGAAATTATTCTTAAGTATTATGATTATCAGAAACTTACTTTAACGTCCCACTTAATCAACAGGAAACGTAAGAAAAGAAGCTTTTTGTATGCTTTCTAAATAACATTTACATTGCCTAATGCTCATGAAAAACATTCAAAATGTTACAAGCTAATAATATCTTACATAAGACAGTTGTGGATGAAAAAAGTAATGTTTGTTTCTCGATAAACCACATTAGTTTCAGCGAATGTCACTTAGTGACGGGAAATAGACATTTTGATATATTGTAGCACATTATTTTTTACAACGAACAAATTGAACAAAGTTTGTCATTATCATAAGCTTTCAGACTGCTTGATGTGTTTTGAAGTACTTCATACAGACATTTAGTTGCTTGGTAGACAACAAGTGATGACAACACTTGTTTTAACACATTGTAACAGTGAAATATGATTAAAATACAAGACAATATTGGTATATTTTTATTTTAATTCTAACCTATGTAATATTGGTTTACTGGTCAGAAATCATTTTTTTTGCAAGAAAGTTAATATCACGATTTCATACTTAAAGTTATTTGTAGCTTGAAAGAGCGATTAGAAATCAATTAATGTATACAATTTAATATTTTTATGTTTTAAAAAGTCTTAAACTCTGAGACAGTTGTAGACAACTGAAGCAATTTCAAATTTATGTCTTGTTTTATTTGTTATTTTTTATGAAAGAAAGTAAAAATAAGATGCATACAAATTAATTTGTTTTACTTATTTATTTATTCAAATCTGTTCATGGTAAGACAATCTTTAACTTGATAAATGAAAATATGGTTTGGTGAAAAAGTAACTATGATACCCCGATGTATTTCGTCTTCATTAAGTGCAAATCTTTTCAATTTTTCATTGGTTTATTTCAGTTAAAACTTAATATTTATGGTCTACTTGTTATTTTTTTTAATTAAAAAAAATAAAATGTGAAAAATATGTGCATTCCAAGTAAATCAACAAAACTAGAACTTGTAAAAAATCAAATATGTTGAAATCGTTTTAAGAATATTTCGACGATTTGCAGTAATATCGAATAGTTTACATTTAATGTATTCTCATCAATTTTGAAATCCTTAATTCGATCGGTCTTGAAAAAACAAACGCCTGAAGTTGTTCGACGATTATAACTCAATGACAATAAGTAACAAATGCAATTCTTTTTTCAATTTGGGTGTTATTGTAGCAAAAATCATGTAAAATAATTGTTTTGGCTTCTGTCTTTGCTTATACATAAAATCAAGGGAAGAAACCCCACTTGAAATTGATTTAAGATGTCGAAGTGTTTCAAGATCTATAAAATATAGACAAAATGAGGGAAATCTATCGACAGAAAAAAAGTAATGGACCATTTTTGTGTGTTTTTATGGCTTTACCTATATAATTCATACTAAAATATTGATACTTTAACTTGATGTAACTCGAAAAGCAGAGAGGAAACCCATTAATTTTGAATCCAATAATGGAAGAGTGCATCATTTTGGACATTTATGCCAATTTTTAAGAAAATCTATTGACGAATCAATTGTCGCGCTCTACCCTAATCGAGATCATCAACACATTGCTTCAAACGTTGTTTTATAATACTAGTATTTGATTTTGGAGTTCATATTGTAAAACTCTTCTTCTCAATAAGTTATCCGTTTGTATAGCATAAATGTGTGATTCAATGGAACTAAATGATATAACATGTACGTCTCTAACAAAATTGAAATTATTTTTTTCTAAAAACTGCATAAGAATGTCATGAAAATAAACGAATAACCATTAGTAGAAGAAAATGAGATGTGGAATAAGTGTACGCGACACAACCTACATTATAAACGTATATCTACATGTATATCTATCTACATTTGCTTGTTTTTTTATTTTATTTTTTGTTGTTGTTTTTGTTTGTTTTTTTGTCAATCCCATATATCAATTACAGCGTTACAATTACCCGAAATAATGCGTTAAATGGTTAAGTAAAAAAAGTTTGCCATCTTGTTTATTGGTGACTTAGTTAGTTATTTTGTTTTGAAAAAGCATGGTACCGATTTGTTTGATATATGATGCTTACTTTGAAGTAGGTCAATAAATAAATTTAATGGATTGTATTGTACATTGTAATGTATCAATAAATACGCGCTGTCTGCATGCTCTATGTTCTTGATGTCCATGTAACTATGTATATTATTAGTTTAGTAGTAGATGTTGTAAAACCAACGTGTCGCATTTTCATACACGAGTTCTTGCCATTATATTGGCGTCGAAGATGGACATTGCTTTTATGAAAACTGGATTGAATTCCGTATATACATTTTTAAGTGAAAAGGATTAAATTGGAATGTTGCAAGACATGCCTAATTGCAAAAAAAACCGCCGAAGTTATCATTATATTTTCAAAATTACAAGAATACAATGATCAGACTCTCAAAGCAGATATGCAAAGGTTCAGAGAGAAAAATCTGACACTTTACGAAAGCAAATGTAAATTCAACAAAACGAATTTAAGAATTCTAAGGCACAATCTATCAAAAGATGGCGTTTGACCAGACCAAGCCAAAATCGAAGCCGTGCACAGTTTTGTTACTTCAATAACCCGACTGAAATTAAAATCATTCTAGGTTTAGTTAACTTTTGCACGAAATATATTTATGTTTTCGCTACACTTTCCGAGCCTTCCGAGATAGTTAACAAGGAAAGACGTTAAATGGGAATGGAACGAATCCAAGGAAACCGCGTTCGAGAAGCTTAAGCAGAGTCTAAAAAGTGCCGAGGTAATGAGATACTTCATCCAAGATGTAGAAAGTGTAATCGCCGACGGAAATCCGTTTGGAGTTGGAAAAATTCTAAATCAAAAGCAACCCGATGGAAATAACCAAGCAGTCACATATGCTAGAAAACATTGTCAAATGTAGGAGGACGATATTTGAGCACGAGGCGCTTAGCCTATATTGGGAAATTTGGTATACGTATGTACCTATAGAGCATAATCTTTACCGTCTACACAAATCACAAACCGTTTATTCTTGAAGGAGATGTTCCACTAGCACCGTCATACGGGGTTTACATTTCACAGTTAGTAAGATATGCTCGGATCTGCAGTTGTGTTTCTGATTTTAATAATAAAAACCGTTTTATTACTGAAAAATTATTAAAACAAGGTTATCGATACCACAAATTAGTAAAATCTTTTTCTAAATTCTTCCACAAGTATCGATCTCTTATTGAAAAATTTAATTGTACACGTCACTTTCTTATAGTGAAAGGAATATCACATCCTGTATTTTATGGTAATGTTTTTTATAAAGCTCACAAATTTAAAAGCAATCCAATAGAAATGAAAAATTGGCTTCAAAATTTATTACGGAAAGGATATGAAATGAATATCTTGGTTAAATCTTTGAATTTAGTGTTTTTTGGCAGAAATATTGAAAACTTAATACTCGCTTTAAAACTTCCATAAACGTTTTTACTATTGTCATTTTTAAGCATTATAGCGACCAAGCGTGTCGGTTTTGTGTGATGACACTTCACTAAATCATTATTGTTTGAAGTGTTGTGTCGGATTTAAAATCGATACGTTTGATTTTTTTACATCAGTCGATTGATGATTCTCAGCTAGCTGTCAGTAACAGCGAGTGTTCTATAGAGAGTTCCTTTACCGTCCTTTTGTTTGTTCTTGTTTTTTGTCTTAGGTTCTCTCTAGTAGAATTGGACTTTGATCGATTTGATTTTTATTGTGTGTTTAGTTTTTGTGCTTTGTCTAGGAATATTGATAGGGGGAAGGTTGGGCCCAAAAAACTAGTTTAACCCCGCCACATATTACATGTGCCTGTCCTAAGCCAGGAATCCTTGACAAAGCTTTCGTTTGTACTTGTCTTTTTGATGTTTTCTGTTCCTTGTTTAAGAAGGGGGTCTATCTGTGACTATTTCAGGGCTGGATTTGAATTATATGCATCTTATTTAGACCATGGGCCAATTGCATAACCGCGAGCAGTGCCAAATGGCCTCGTTGAAGGCTGCTGGCGGTTGTCCATTGTGGTTTTTCTAAATTGCCGTTTAATTGTGGGCTGTGTCGCGTACACTTATTCCACATCTCTTTATTTTCTATTAAAGAATATTTTCAGCTTCACACGAGGTACCGTCAAGAATTCAAAAAGTTGGTATTAGATCTTCAACCTCTCAAATTCAAAGTGACGTACATGTATCTACCTGGCCGCTGACATATTATCTCGTTCACCAACGACCAAGATAAATAGCAATAACAATGACACAGAATACATCGTGTGTTATGTTGTGCAAAACGCGATACCAAAAGCAATGACAATTGGGAAAATTAAAGCCGAATCTAAAAATGACAGAACGTTATGCAAAGTTAGGCGATGCATCGAAAGCAACACATGGAAAAACAAGGATACTTTAGTCCTGTTTATGCCGTAGTCAAGGCTTGACAGTTTATGGTCCGTTGGTATTGAAATGAACAAAACTCGTAATATACCGCAAAAGCTGAGAGCTTGTATGTTAGAAATAGCATAGGAGAGCCACCAAGGCGTTTACAAGACGAAACAATAAGTACGCGAGAAAGTTTGGTGGCCGAAATTAGACGAAGATGTAGAGGACACCACGCAAACGTGTTTAACTTGCCAATAAATGTCGAACCCTCCGCAACTGCCACCGATTATTCCGACAAAACTTCATGATAGATCATGGCAGAAATTAGGACATCATCTGATCCGTCCGTTTAGTTGAGTTGAATTGTAGAGCGTTGGGGAACAACACAACAACCAGCATCTTACACGAACATGATGGATGTGAGTAAATTCAAAATTACACCAAAATTCCAGAAATTATTTGAGCGTTCCGTCTATTCAATATTTATCAGGTTGGCTCTATTCAAAGATTGGAAATGCTTCGCAACATAAGAATAAGCACAGTACAATCATCTAGAAATGCCGAGATGGAAACAAAATTATGACTATTTTTATCTCATGTCTGGGCTTTGGGTAACGTTAGGGTTTGCCAATTTCGGAAAGTTAACTAATATTTTATACTTTCGTTGTGTTTTTTGACACAGCCTTGTTGGTGCTAGAGTGGGAAAACCTCAATTAATTGAATATCAACCATTAATGTTAGAACTCAAATTGACGCAAAGCTTTAAGAACTAGATTTGCCATGTCTGATGAACGTATAACTGAAACACATTTGTATATATCAAATCGTTATGCCAGTATTCTGAATGATTCAATTACTCCACATTCTCATAGGAATATAAAATATACCTACCATAGAAGTTGTGTCAATAGCAATCAGCAATACTCATGAATACCAAGAAACTTATTTTCTATCTTATAATTTCGTATAGTTGACCTCACAGATCCTTTTTCAAAACATCTTATAACACATTTCGTTCTAAATCACTTGAGTACAACAACCGGTTCACAGCATAACAAATGTCAACTGATTGAATTTATAGTTTATTTAATAGTATTCTTGTGTGTTGTATGTTGTGATGTTGTTCAAAAATAACACATTATACAAAACGTGTAGTGCTAATGAGCGCTCGACAGTTTTTTTTAAAGTATTTTTTCAACTACATCTAAACTCATTTCCTGTCTGATTTTAGGCTATCTTAAAGAAATAAAATATATTGCAATGAATTGTGTCCATCTTCTGTCTTTGAAATGTTTCCATTAACACACGATAAAAGACTAGACACCAAATAGAATATGTTACGTTGTATAATGTAACTGTTCTTTTCAATTTAAACTTTATTGATATCTTCAACTTCATATATCGTATAATGCTTTATTCGTTATTTTGTGAATTGAATACTTGTAGTCTTTTCCATAAGCATACAACATATATCTTTCCTTCAAAAGTCTTTGATTGAAATATAAATATAACGATTTCATTTTCAGATAAATAGATGTATCTTACGAGACATAAAGACAACATTAATTTCAGTTTATTGGTCTTCATTCACGCTCCTCAGACATAATCCACAAATTATTCCAAAATTTGACAATTATCAAGTGCAAACATTGCAATAAAATATTGGTTAAAATTGACTAGACGCCAGGAACTGTCCCCAAAAACCCTTTCTGATTAATAATTTCTTTTATACGCTTTATTTTGTTTACCTCGTTTATAATGAAGTCTTCTTTGTAGTGATTCAATACCCCAAGGATAGTCTGCTCTGGTATCAACATTTTTATTTTGAGTAATATATATCAATGCTAAAATATATTGTACGTTGTTAAATTCGTTGTTTTTACTTTTGGACCATAATTATGGTATAGTTTCCAAATCAGCAACTTTAAATTGTTTGGTTATTTTAGGTCAGTCATCGCCAGTCAATAAAAAAAGCATTAGACATTGCAGTCAACCATCGTTAACTTTTGCTACAATTTTAAGCCGAGATGAAACTGCTTCTTTAAACATGTATGCTTAACATGCGGCTGAAGTTAGATTTCATGATGTCGAGTCTTGTATCTTAAATTGACATAAAAGAAATAGAAAGAAAGTATTAAAGCATTACTATGTTAATTTCATGGCAACGTTACAGATATGAATCATTTATATCGCAAAATAATGCAAAGCTTGAAAATCATCATTGATATTGAATAAAATTGTATCTTAAAATGCTAACTTCACCCTTTATCTACCGAATGAAGATATTTTAAACGAATCACATCTTGAAAGACTGAGAATTTCTTCAACATTATTCTAAATTTTAAAAAGTTCACATGAAATACAAAAAAAGAAATAAAATAATCAAATGTTTTCTTTTTATGTCATAATAGTGTTAATGACATTTACAACAGACATATTTAATCTAAATGCTTAGAAATGAATTAAATATTCGTCAATACATGCTTTAACCAATAAAAGACATGGGAGAAGTAATAATTTGGCAAATCATTTAAAATTGTTAATATGTTAGTGTGCTCTCAAAACGTGCAAAAACATAATACACCAGGTGCTATATAATGCAAAAAAAAAACTTGCACACAGAGGATACACACAAATCAATAAGACCAGCCTGTTTAGTCTATTTGAAAAATATATTATTAGCAAAATCGTCAAATGAGGCTAGTATGAAAGATGCAGTTTTGGATTTATGCTGGATTTAATAAAAAAAAACAAAGGGCATTAGGATGTCAGATTATACTCACATTAGACATTGTTAGAAAAAAGGTTTATTACTTGAGTGCAACTATTTTAATACATGAACTGTATATAACACATGACAAATAACCTGATCAGCTATAGGAACTGATCTACTTTCGAATATATCGTGGTATACAAACAAATGAAATGCATCCTCATGTTGGCCTAGACGGTACATTACAAACAAGCATCAAATCGGTCTTTTACAGCCAACCCTTTATAGCAATTATTTACATTTAATCCAGCGTTCTTCGGTCTATAACTTTATTTCTTGTTCTATAGCTTCAGGCAAAAGCCATTCGAAGTTTGATGAATGCGATAAAATTTGCCACTTGATTTAGAACAAACTATTAATTAGATGCCCAGACAAGATGTCAATTGGGTCAGTGTTGAGAAATTGGTGTCCTTGATCCATAGGGTTTCAATACTCATCAATTTAATCGGGCGGACTATTATGATTCAACATTCTTGCTTGAAAGTCAGTTTTATAACAAGTCTCGTTCAACAATAACGGAACTGTTTATAAGCGAGACACTATTAAAACGCAACATAATAAGATTAATAATTTGCAACTTGATTTGTCTGAACTATGGAATATTTGTAAAAAAAATGACTTATCTTCAAGCATTGTGAAGAGAATCCTTATAACTATTTTACAAATGTTCGTTTCTTCACTGGTAATTTGATATTTTGTTTTATCAAATGCATTGTCGCTTCTGTTTGTCTGTATAACACGTCAATATGTGTTTTCCGTATGTAGATGAGCATGTGTAAGTTACCATGAAATCGAGTTTTCAGTAAGTGAAAATGTTTTGTAGAAAATAAAGGGTTTATTTTTGGATTTAACCATTGATTAACTACAAAATGAAAAGAAAAGTAGAATCTTACAAATTACAATTTACTTTTTAAAATTATGAACAATTGCACGATCTATATATGTACAGGCTGCTACAATTTAAAAAAAGAAAAGTAAAGAATTAATGATGATAATAATTTTTAATTCTGTGATACTATAAACCGGATAATTTTGCACCTGGAGTTCGTTTTTTATCGCGCTAGCGCTGTAGTGCAATTTTCTTTAGACTACCATGGACGACAAATAAGTTCACGCCGTTAATTTTTCGAGCTAGCAATGTCAACGCAAAATTCATAAAAATAACACTGCCACAAAAAATTCACGGTTAAAAGTATTTAAACGTATGCCACGCATATATATAATCACAGTTATCACGTAATTCCGCTATATTTGATTAATTTTTAAGTCAAAAACAACGGAATAGTACCGATTTGAAAATTGAGTTGTTTGATGAAGCTATGTCAATGATGGAAAAATAATTTGCTAGCTCTTACATATATTATAATTTACCTAAACTATCAATATACAACAAAAATTAAGGCAAAACTAATTATTTCTTATATCCTTATAATTCTGCTTTAATGAGAACAAATATTGGATGTGGTGTGAAGCATTTAGTATATAGCGTTCCGATATCTTCACTCCAAATTGGACGCGGAAAAACATAAATGGGCTACGACAATACATATCAGCGTAACTTGTTTCTTAAGACGTGACTTTTTATTTTCTTTGTATCTCAGCCAGTTGAACTCAACCAGCTTACATCAAAGACAAAATTCATTAAATTTCCGATAAATACAATTTTTCTTCCCTGAAGATTATAATTATAGCAGTTTAAGTAATTGTGTTTTAGCACAGACATACAACAGTGAAAGATGATATACATATTGTTTAGATGTCTGATAAAACAAAGACATACAAAAGATAGAAGATCATATTAATTTGTATAGATGCCGTCAATAAAATCTATATCTTGCTTTCGCAAATTTGCCAATTGTCTTTCAGATATTTTATTTGGGTTGCATAAATACACGTCATTAAAGAGACTCTATGTTGTTACTAGCATAAAAGGTAATTGATAGTATTGTTATATTGCTCTTATTACCTGTAAAATTAATCGACGAACTGCTTTCGTAAGTCGCAAAAGTTTGTTAGCGCATATTAGACTATCATATCATGATTATATTATGCTTGATGAAAATCAGTTGAAGCATAATAAATTAAATTATACCACTATGTCATAAAATGTAACGAGATACCCTTCATTAATCATGCTTTATCAGTAGATAAGGCTAAATTCCTGAAAGACCCCTCTCATTAATTATCATAAACTTTCATTTAGCACCCTCTACAGTCCTGTGGTATAAATCAGTTATCCCCCATCGGGCATCCGCCCTCAGGGGAATAACTAACACTAATGTCTCCTTGATCAAACAGGCTTCACGTAAGCGGTTTTTTTTTTTTTGGGAAACTGCAGAAAAGACAACTAGTCTAAAACCAAATGATGGATTGTTTTTAATTTTATAATATTGTATCTTACTGTGGATTAATTTGTTTAATTAGATATACATTTTCGCGGTTTGATGAAAAAGGACAGTTTCGTGGATTCTTAAATTCGTTTTTTTTTAATATGCGGAAATACAGATCAATGTTAAATTTCCTTTTCGTTGTATTCAATTTCATTGGTCAAGTTCATCCACAAAACACCCTGCGAATAATAATGAATAAAGGTTATAACATAATTATCAAACTTGTATAATCAATTTTAAATGTCCATAAGAAAAGACAAATCAAGGAAGACATACTGGTAAAATTGAAAATCGCAATGGTCCTGTCTTGGTACAGGCATTTCAAAATAAATGGTGGGCTATACCAGGTTTTCAGGCGGGCCACCCCCCCCCCTTGACAATGCGATCTTTGGTTCCGGTAGTTACACAATACACAACAGGTTTGTGGAGACATATCAGGGATGCTAAGGTGATCATCCCGGTACAACAACCAGCGAAACATTAATCAAGGCAAGAATTAACCATTTTGTCTAACATGATTTTGAATTTTCTATCAGAGGCTGAGATCGTAAGTGACGTATTTTCTTATAACCTTGGTCTAATAGTGGGTAAGGAAGAAAGCGGTGTCGGATCAAAAATTTGAAACCAAAGTAGGCGACGTCTTTAACAAACTTAGAATTACATAACCAGGTTACTGATAACGAGACATATGTGATGCAACAAATACACAAAGGCTCTAAGTGTATTGTAATACGAATACGTAGTAAATATAATTGAAAATATGCAAGCTTTTTAAATGCATGCATTTTAATTTTATGCTTGTATTCTTAATTGTTTGTTGATATATCTTCACACCAGGTTTCGGGAACATTGAATTAGGTGGTATACGCCAGACCTGAAAAGACAAATATTCAGTATCTATTTGAAAAATCAAATAAATTTTGGACCCCCAAAAAAATCATGAATAGACAAAAAATTAACTTCTGTGTTTCCATTACATGCTAATCACTGTTGTTGAAAAGAAAATTTTTACCATACAAAATAAAATATCGTATGTCGTCCTCTCACGAAATGCCAATACCTAGCTTCCCGTTTCCAGTCTGTGCTACATGTCCACATCCCCATCGTAGTTTACTTTTTTTAGTTTTTATTCCGAGGGGTTGGGTAATTGTATTTTTTTCACGCATGAATTGCATTTTATCTATTTAAGACTCATTTGTGTCACTGTACCAACTAGATTTAAAATGCAAAACCCTAGATATATATGAAGGACACAGAAAACAAACTAACGGAGATAGAAACCAATTCTTTACTTAGACCAGCATTATCCTGGGTATAAAGTACTTTTGACAATTTTTAAATCTGCACAGTCAGTTACATAGCTTTCAAGTGTTCAAAAAGTATTGAAATCGGATCATAGATGTTTTAGTAATTTTGAACGAATGTCAATATTTTTAGACCCCAGTCGTTGCAGTTCTAAGCTTTTGCGACAATTTTTAGTATATCAAGTCCAATTATAAGGATGGGTTTCGATAAGACCACTTTTCAGCCCACCATAAAAATCACAAAAATGAAAGTAAGTAGATTCTATCACAAAATGTCATGTATGAAAGCTAAATGTTTCTATTTTATAAAAATAAACATCTGTAGTTAAAAAGCTTATTTTAGTTTCTAATAAATGGTGCTTGAAATGAACCATCGCCAATAATTTTAACATTGTTACTATGGGAAATTTAGTGATATATATGATACCCTTCCTGGAAGTATAGCCTTGCACGCGGAACCAGCTCTATATGTTGATCCAAATCTTATAATGCTATAACACATTTTCTGTAAAAGTTTCAAGCTGGTTCCGCGTTCAAGACATACAACAGACAAATTAAAAAGTAATTTTTAGCCTTATCGTCAATAGTTTTAAAGGATGAAAAATCTCTGTGTATTCTTCGTTTTTCTTTAGATTAGCGATCACTTCTAAATCAAAATTGTTGTTCGGAGAAATATAAATATATAAGGAACCTTTTATGGAATTGTAATTTCAAATTCTATTAAAAATCGTTCCTACATGTATTACTTTAAAAAAATGAATTCCTTCGTTTCACCTTACTTATATTAAAAATGGAAAAAATTGCTTTGGGGTGAAAAAATAATAACCGTTTGTTAATTAATAACTTCCTGTTGCACAAGGCCTTCAAAACCCGTCTTTGAAAATTAAAGCGTGGTGGAAAAGGCGTCGTGCTATTCCTTGTTATATGTTTTTAATTTAAAAGAAACCAAAAATAAACCAAGGGGAAAGTTTGGCGTCATAAAGCCTGATTCAATTCACAATTTGTTTAAAATGCCTAAACAAGATAAGGACTATTTTGATCTTTAAGGTTCATCGATACGATTACCTTAAAACTGCTTTATTATAGGTCGATTATTCAGTATGTGTACTGCAAAGACTGCATACAGGGGTGAATAATAAACCGTAGCAGGACTTAGATATATCATTTTCTTATTAATTTTTATCAACATTTTCATGAATAATTATATTTTTTTGAAGTTCTGTTTTTTCCGATTTTATGCTAATATCACTTACAACCTTGCATTAAATGTCATGTGACATTTTATTATAATTTAACCAAAAGTGTTCACCAACATGTCATTTGAGAGGTACAATAGGGATATTTTGTCCTTATTCAAAGTACATTTTGAACGCATAAAACTGTACCGACAAAACTGTGCTAAAATAAATTTGTCAATGTGATAAGGTGTGTCCATAGCTAGGTCCCACTATACTTTTTTTTAACTGATAATATGCCATCTGAGTTGTACATATACTACATGTAAGGTTTTCTTTAAAAAAGTTCAAACTGTCCTGGTGAATCTTAATGTCACCAGTATGTGTTGTTCTGTCTTTTGGTTTTGGAGATCTATCATTGCTAACCTAAGTTCAATAATTTTTGTTACACTATTTTTACTGACGTCTTTGTAACAAAGCTCGAACAACCGTCTGAATATAGAATTGTCTTCGTTTGTCTTAAATTACTTCTTTGTTGTTGTTGACATAATCAAATAAATGAATAAATAAGATCAATTCTTATCAGTAGTTAAGCACTTAGTTAAATTTCATCTTAGGTCACAGAACACAGGGTTCTATCATAGATTTGTGTTGTTTATTGTTGAAATAAAAGCAAGGCGAAATCACAATTCTACATTTTATTCCATGACTTTGATAAGGTTCAGTTATTTTACCGTACATGTATGCAAACTTTCAATGATTTGTGAAGACGTGAAGAAGGTGACGTGTTTCATTGAAATGGCCATATTCGGTTGGTATCTGACAGTGCATTCAAATTAATTACCGTATACTGTGGTTTCATTATTATTCGTGGGGTTTTGATTTTCTTGGTTTTGATGGGTGGCTTTGATCCACAAAATTTGATACCCCACGAAAAGGAAAGTTAACATTGGTCTGTATCATTCAGACTTCAGAACCACGAATTTAAGATTCCACGAAATGGTCCTTTTTTCATCAAACCACGAAATTTGGTACCCACGAAAATAAATAAATCCACAGTAACTGGTACTTTTTGCAGAACTGGATACTTGTAGTCTCTTCCGATAGCATACTACTGTATATATCTTTCCTTCAACGTCTTTGGATGAAATATAGATATATACAACGATTTCATTTTCAGATTAATAGATTTGTCTAAAAATCTTACGAGACAGAAAGACAACATTAATTTCAGTTTATTGGTATTTATTCACGTTCCTCAGACATAATCCACAAATGATTCCAAAATTTGACAATTATAAAGTGCAAACATTGCAATAAAATATTGGTTAAAATTGACTACACGTCAGGGATTGTACCAAAATAACTCTTTCTGATGAATAAAGTTCTCTTATACGCTTTATTTTGTTTACCTCGTTTATAATGAATACTTCTTTGTAGAGATTAAATACCCCGAGGATAGTCTGCTCTGGTATCAACATTTTTATTTTGAGGTATATATCTATGCTAACATAAATGGTACGTTGTTAAATTCGTTGTTTTTACTCTTGAACCTTCATAATGATTTTGTTTCCAAATCAGCAACTTTAAATTGTTTGGTTATTTTAGGTCAGATATCACCAGTCAATAAAAAAAGCATTAGACATTGCAGTCAACCATCGTTAACTTTTGCTATAATTTTAATTGCATTTTATCTATTTAAGACTCATTTGTGTCACTGTACCAACTAGATTTAAAATGCAAAACCCTAGATATATATGAAGGACACAGAAAACAAACTAACGGAGATAGAAACCAATTCTTTACTTAGACCAGCATTATCCTGGGTATAAAGTACTTTTGACAATTTTTTTCACAATGGACAACCGCAAGCAGCCTTCAACGAGGCCATTTGTCACTGCTCTCGGTTGTGCAATTGGCCCATGGTCTAAATAAAATGCATATAATTCATATCCAGCCCTGAAATAGTCACAGATACACCCCATTCTTAAACAAGGAACAGAAAACATCAAAAAGACAAGCACAAACGAAAGATTTATCAAAGATTCCTGGCTTAGGACAGGCTCATGTAATATGTGGCGGGATTAAACTAGTTTTTTGGGCCCAACCTTCGCCCTATCAATATTCCTAGACAAAGCACAAAAACTAAACACACAATGAAAATCAAATCGATCAAAGTCCAATTCCACTAGTCAGAGAGAACCTAAGACAAAAAACAAGAGCAAACAAAAGGACGGTAAAGGAACTCTCAATAGAACACTCGTTGTTACTGACATCTAGCTGAGAATCATCAATCGACTGATGTAAAAAAATCAAATGTATCGATTTTAAATCCGACACAACACTTCAAACAATCATCATTGATACTGAAAAAAATGTATCTTAAAATGCTAGTTTTATCCTATTTCTATCGCATGAAGCTATATAACATGAATCACATCTTGAAAGAATGACAATTTGCTTTCAACATTTTTCTTAATTTAGAAAAATTCACATGAAATATTTACGTGTTTGTACAAAAAGAAAAAAAAGCTAATCAAATGTTTTCTCTTCACATGTATGTCACAATAGTGTTAATGACTTTAACAACAGACTTATTCAATCTAAATGGATAAAAATGAATTAAGTATTTGCGAAAGGAAAAACAATCATATTTTGGCAAATCATATAAAATTGTTAATATGTTATGTGTGCTCTCAAAACATGCAAAAACACAATAAACCATGTGCTATACAATGCAATAATATGCACACAGAGGATATACAAAAATAAGCAGCCTGTTTATTCTAATTTGACAATTATATTAATAACGAAATCATCAAATGAGGCATATCAACTAGGACTGTATGAAAGATGCAGTTTTGGATTTGTGCTTGATTTAACAAAACAACAAAGGGCATCAAGATGTCAGATAAAATACTTTATTACTTGAGTGCAACTATTTTGATACATGAACTGACAAATAACCTGATCAGCTATAGGAACTGATCTACATTCGAATATATTGTGGTACACAAACAAATAAAATGCATCATAATGTTGGCCTAAACGGTATATTACAAACCTGCATCAAATTGGTCTTTTACAGACAACCCTTTATAGCAATTAATTATTTACAGTTAATCCAGCGTTGTTCGGTCTATCGCTTTATTTCTTGTTCTATAGCTTCAGGCAAAAGCCATTCGAAGTTTGATGAATAGGATTAAATTTGCCACTTGATTTAGAACAAATCATTCATTAGTTGCCCAGACAAGATGTCAATAGGGTCAGTCTTGAGAAAATGGTGTCCTTGATCCATAGGGTTTCAATATTTATCAATTTAATCGGGCGGACTATTATGATTCAACATTCTTGTTTGAAAGTCATTTTTATAACAAGTCTCGTTCAACAATAACGGAACAGTTTATAAGCGAGACACTTTTAAAACGCAACATAATAAGATTAATAATTTGCAACCTAATTTGTCTGAAATACAGAATATTTGTTAAAAAATGACTTATCTTCAAGCATTGTGAAGAGAATCCTTATTACTATTTTATAGGTGTTCGTTTGTTCACTGGTAATTTGATACTTTGTTTCATTAAACGAATTGTCGCCTCTGTTTGCCATGTTTGTCTGTATAATACATCAAAATGTGTTTCCGTATGTAGATGACATGTGTAAGTTACCATGAAATCGAGTTTTCAGTTAGTGAAAATGTTTTGTAGAAAATAAAGGGTTTATTTTGGGGTTTAACCATAGATTAACTAAAAAATTGAAAAGAAAAGTAGAATCTTACAAATTACAATTTACTATTAAAAATTTAGAACGTTTGCATGATCTATATATGTAGAGACTGCTTCAAAATTAAAAAAACAGAAAAGTAACGAACCGCCTTAATTATGCTAATGATATTTAATTCTGTGATACTGTAAACCGGTAAATTTTGCACAGTCGTTTTTAATCGCGGTATGATGACTGAATTTTTGTTGGAGCAGTTTTACATTCGTGCTAGCGCTATAGTGCAATTTTCTTTAGACTACCATGGATGACAAATATGTTCGAGCCGTTTATTTTTCGAGCTAGCAATGTCAACGCAAAATTCATAAAAATAACACTGCCGCAAAAAAGTCATGGTTAAAAGTATTCAAACGTATGCCACATATATATAATCACAGTTATCACGCAATATCGAAATTTGACTCATTTATAAGTAAAAAAGTTTCAATGAGTCAAAAATAATTTACTAGCTCTTACTTGAATTATAATTAACGTTAAATATCAATTTACAACAAAAATTAAGGCAAAACTAATTATTTCTTATATCCTTATAATTCTGCTTTAATGAGATAAAATATTGGATGTAGTTTGCAGCATTTAATGAATAGCGTTCCAATATCTTCCCTCAAAATTCGACGGGGAAAAACATCAACGCGCTACGACAATACATATCAGCGTAACTTGATTCCTAAGACGTGACATTTTATTTTTTTGTGTCTCAGCCAGTTGAACTCAACCAGCTTACATCAAAGACAAAATTCATTCAATTTCCGATAAATACATTTTTCCAAGACAATTATAATTAAAATTTACGTTTCAGGAAACGTGAGATGTCCCCTCCCGTTCTCTTTTAATGTCTGTTCTCTTCAAAGAATCTGTATATCAAGTTTCGTTGAAATCGGACAATGTTTACATTTTTGCGATTTTCGGCGGCCATCTTTAAAATGGCGGCCATTACTGAAATTCTGACAATGCGCCGTGAGTCGCCATTACCCATATACCCTGTATACCAAGTTTAGTTGAAATCGGACAATGTTTACATTTTTCGTGATTTTCGGCGGCCATCTTGAAAATGGCGGCCATTATGGAAAATCCGACAATGCACCGTGAGTCGCCATCACCCATATACCCTGCATAACAAGTTTCATTGAAATCGGATAAAGTTTACATTTTTCGCATTTTTTCGGCCATTTTTCAAAATGGCCGCCACTCGCGAAATTTTTGTTTCGCCACAAAGTTTCCAATCATGTTTCTGAACATGTATACTTAGTTTCATTGAATTTCATCAAGTGGTTTCCCGAGAAAACGAAGATAATAGGTTTTCGGTTTTTGGCGGCCATCTTGGAAATGGCGGCCATTTTGAAATCGAAAACCCCAACTAACCCGAATGACCTTGGGACCTAGCATCCCTCCAAATTTCAGATCGATCCGTCCACCCGTTTTTGAGAAGAAGTCCGGACAAGTACATGCATCAGGTTGGCGGAAGAAAAAGAAAAAAGAATAATAATAATTAAAATTTACGTTTCCCAAAACGTGAGATGTCCCCTCCCGTTCTCCTTTAATGTCTGTTCTCTTCAAAGAATTCCGACAATTTGCCTTGGTACAGGCATTTCAAAATAAATGGTGGGTTAATCTAGGTTTTCAGGCGCGCCAACCCCCCTTCCAGTGCGATCTTTGGATCCGGTAGTTACACAAAACACAACAGGTTTGTGGAGACATATTAGGGATGCTAAGGTGATCATCCCAGTGCAACAACCAGCGAAACATTAATCAAGGCAAGAAATAATCATTTCGCCTAACATGATTTTGAAATTTTCAACCAGTGGCTGAAAACGAAAAACAAAATAGAGATCGTAAGAGACGTATTTTCTTCTAACCTTGGTCCAATAGTGGGTTAGGGAGTAAGCGGTGTCAGATCAAAAATATGAAACAAAGGTAGGCGACGCCTTTAACAAACTTATAATTACATTACCCGGTTACTGATAACGAGACACGTGTGATGCAACAAATACATAAAGGCTCTAAGTGTATTGTAATACCAATACGTAGTAAATATAATTGAAAATATGCAAGCTTTTCAATTGCATGCGTTTTAATGTTATGTTGGGTTTTCTTTATTGTTTGCTGATATATCTTCACACCAGGTTTTGGGAACATTGAATCAGGTGGTATACGTTAGGCCGGAAAAGACAAATATTCAGTATATATTTGAAAAATCAAATAAATTTTAGACACACAAAAAGATCATTTATAGACAAAAAATTAACTTCTGTGTTTCCATGACATGCTATTCATTGTTGTTAAAAAGAAAATTGTTACCATACAAAATAAAATATCGTATATTGTTCTCTCACAATATGCCAATACCTAGCTTCCTGTTTCCAATATGTTCTACATGTCCACATCCCCATCGTAGTTTCTTTTTTTGAGTTTTTATTCCGAGGGGTGGGGTAATTGTATTTTGTTCACGCATGAATTGCATTTTATCTATTTAAGACTCATTTGTGTCGCTGTACCAACTAGATTTAAAATGTCAAACCCTAGATATTTATGAAGGACACAGAAAACAAACTAACGGAGATATAAACCACTTTTTTTACTTAGACCAGCATTATCCTGGGTGTAAAGTACTTTTGACAATGATTAAATCTGCACAAACAGTTACATAGCTTTTAAGTGTTCAAAAAGTATTGATATCGGATCATTGATGTTTTAGTAATTTTGAAAAAATGTCAATATTTTTTAAACCTCAGTCGTTTTAGTTCTAATCTCTTGCAAAAATTTCTAGTATATTGAGTCCAATTATAAGGATGGGTTTCGATAAGACCCCTTTTCAGCCCACCATTAAAATCAAAAATGAAAGTAAGTAGATTCTATCACAAAATGTCATGTATGAAAGCTAAATGTTTCTATTTTATAAAAATAAATGTCTCTAGTTAAAAGCTAATTTTAGTTTCTAATAAATAGTGCTTGAAATGAACCATCGCCAATAATTTTAACATTGTTACTATGGGAAATTTAGTGATATATGATACCCTTCATGGAAGTATAGCCTTGCACGCGGAACCAGCTCTATATGTTGATCCAAATCTTATAATGCTATAACACATTTTATGTAAAAGTTTCAAGCTGGTTCCGTGTTCAAGACATCCAACAGACAAATTAAAAAGACTGTAATTTTTAGCCTCATAGTCAATAGTTTTAAAGTACGCATAATCTCTGTGTATTCTTCGTTTTTCTTTAGATTAGCGATCACTTCTAAATTAAAAATTGTTGTTCGGAGAAATATAAATATATAAGGAACCTTTTATGGAATTGTAATTTCAAATTCTATTAGAAATCGTTCCTATTACTTAAAAAAAATGAATTCCTTCGTTTCATCTTACTTTTATTAAAAATGGAAATATTACTTTGGGGTGAAAAAATAATAACCGTTTGTTTATTAATAACTTTCTGTTGTACAAGGCCTTCAAAACCCATCATTGAAAATTAAAGCTTGGTGGATAAAGCATCATGCTATTCCTTGTTATATGTCTTTAATTAAAAAGAAACCAAAAATAAACCAAGAGGAAAGGTTGGCGTCATAAAGCCTGATTCAATTCACAATTTGTTTGAAATGTCTAAACAAGATAAGGACTATTGTGATCTTTAAGGTTCATCGATACGATTACCTTAAAATTGCTTTATTAAAGGTCGATTATTCAGTATGTGTACTGCAAAGACTGCATACAGGGGTGAATAATAAACCGTAGCAGGACTTAGATATATTAATTTCCTATTAATTTTTATCAACATTTTCATGATTAATAATATTATTTTGAAGTTCTGCTTTTCTGATTTTAGGCTAATATCGCTTAAAACCTTGCATTAAATGTCATGTGACATTTTATTATAATTTAACCAAAAGTGTTCACCAACATGTCATTTGAGAGGTACAATAGGGATATTTTGTCCTTATTCAAAGTACATTTTGAACGCAAAAAACTGTACCGACAAAACTGTGCTAAAATAAATTTGTCAATGTGATAAGGTGTGTCCATAGCTAGGTCCTACTATACTTTATTTTAACTGATGATATGCCGTCTGAGTTGTACATATACTACATGTAATGTTTTCTTTTAAAAAGTTCAAATTGTCCTGGTGAATCTTAATGTCAACAGTATGTGTTGTTCTGTCTTTTGGTTTTGGAGATCTATTATTGCTAACCCAAGTTCAATAATTTTTGTTACACTATTTTTACTGACGTCTTTGTAACAAAGCTCGAAGAACCGTCTAAATATAGAATTGTCTTCATTTGTCTTAAATTACTTCTTTGTTGTTGTTGACATAATCAAATAAATGAATAAAAAAGATCAATTCTTATCAGAAGTCATGCACTTAGTTAAATTACATCTAAGGTCACAGAACACAGGGTTCTATCATAGATTTGTGTTGTTTATTGTTGAAATAAAAGCAAGGCGAAATCACAATTCCACATTTTATTCCATGACTTTAATAAGAATCAGTCATTTTACCGTACATGTATGCAAACTTTTAATGATTTGTGAAGACGTGTAGAGAGTGACGTTTTTCATTGAAATGGAAATATTTGGTTGTTATCTGAGAGTGCATTCAAATTAATAAATACCGTTTACTGTGGTTTCATTATTATTCGTGGGGTATTGATTTTCATGGTTTGGGTGGGTGACTTTGATCCGCGAAATTTGATACCCCACGAAAAGGAAAGTTAATATTTTTAACAAATTTAAAATTTCATGAAAAGGTATGAAGTATATTTACAGGTATTTGTTAATGAAGATGTAATACCGCAAAAATTGGAATCATGAAATAAAAGGATTATATCTGTTTAATACAAATAATAATTTTCATTCCAAACCGAAAAAACAATTACGACGCAATAATATCCAGGTATAGTAACAATTAAAATAATTAACGATTGTGTATTAGTGTATTGGAGATGTTATGAATACAGATAGATGCATACATAACCTGTATGAAAGTTAACATAAAGTACACTTTGTGATTGCTCTCCATGTATGCTTGTGTCTGCTATAGCAGACATCAAAGGCTTTAACCAGACAAGAAAGTCATTGCAAAAAGTCTGCTGTACGTGGACTCTGTTTTGATAATGCAAGGGTTTAATTTAGTATAAAAAACTGTTTATAATATTAAAAATTGATTTTAACCACTGTTTAGTGAAAGAACATAAACTTTGTCCTTTTACTTTCAGTCTTTTAAGCAGACCTGCCATGAAGTTAACTTGACCACACCTGTCATAATTATGCGACTGCTTTTAAAAGTAGACATGACATTGTGACTGTTTTTCAAAGCAGTCGCATGACCAGTCACAAGTGAACTTGATGTCTGCTTTTCAAGTTAACTTACCGTACAGGTTATGTGTACACCCATCTGTTTGTGTTTTCTAGAATTTTTTTTCTGTCGATGACAAAAAAAAACTACATGTACTCCCACCTAAAAAAAACAATAAACAAAACAAAAATTAAGAAAAATAAAAACAAAGATAAATCAAGCATCTTTAAACTCTTGCCACGTTTTTTTTATTTAAAACATAAATAAGATCATCTCAATTAAGTCCTTCTTCGAGTAGTTGATGTAAGTAGGCTGATAACTTTTATCCCTAAAAAGCCTATCCTGATAAAGGTGTATTGTTTAAGTACAAATATATCAAGAGATGGACAAAAATATAGGTACATGATATATTGGGAAAGATTTATTGCTCTGTATGCCTATTAATTCAGAAAAAAATCAGTAAAATTTAATTAACCACATATTTTCTTAATAAAAGTAAAACAATGTTAAAATAAATACATGTAATCGCTTAAAGTAGGTACTACTTATCCATTTCATACTTGTCTTCAAAATTACGAAATGTAAGCCAAGGTACATTTTGTTGTGCTTTAAAGAGTTCTTATTATTTTTGCACACTATATCTCGTGCTGTGGTTTCTTTTTAAAAAGGGGACTGTATTTTGAAGAGGGGTGACAATTTGGGTGTCGTGTCATGTTATTTATATATTTTGTTTTTCATTTTTCTAGATAGAAATAAATATTTACTGCAGCATCACGGCGAAAATGCATACTGAAGAATATTCTGAAGGGATTCTATTTTTAATTCTCATCGAGGTAGAGGCCATCATATCTACTTACTGCCAGACTCCCCTATGAACCAATTAGTCGTCCCCGATTAAAAATTTATTGATTTTTGCGCATCAAAAAAGATATTTTCATACTATGCGTGAACATGCTGACCCTTTCTTTTTCCTTATGTTTTGCATATAGTTCCGATGTTAATTTTAAATCAGCTTCTATTTATTTTACACTTTTCTTGACATTTAAGTGTATATTTTGTTATGTCTGCTTCATTTCTAGAGAGTGTAGGATAATTTAATGTGTTTGTTGTGCATTCAATGCATTAAATTTATATATTGAAATGTGCCTCTTGTTTTCCGAAGGACGGGCTTTTATGTTTATTGCATCAACAACGTTATATCCATTTAAACTTCGATTCGACATGAAATGCAATTATCTGAAACACCAAATCATACCAATCACAGCTTAATCAAAAATAACCCTACGCTAATAAAAAGGGATCGATTGATCGTTTCCGAAGGCTGATGCATGGAAATCATTCATTTAGTCAGAAACTTGCCGTGGACAAACTCATTGAGATATGAACGACTATTTCGTATTGGTTTATCTATAAAAAGATGGTTTGTTATCATAGAACGGATAAAGGTTGTTGAAACTGATACCAATTATAGTAAATTTGTGCGATAAACAAAGCCACTTCATTGAGAGCTTAATCTCCATTGATAATTTAGTCGAGAAATGGTTAATCCTTTATCGTTGGTTCTGATTGCGCGGATGATACTTGACAAACACAATCCATGAGATTATTTCATATTTGTCCCTAGAACGGGATAGTTTGGAAAATGAACAGACAATATGACAATGTGTTGTTTATATCAATGATTCTTTTATTTCATATTGAAGGATTTCATGCATGTTCAAGTAGCGGGAATTCTTGTCCTGTTTTGTGTGATTGTTCGGGCCATTGCAATTCAAGAGTTGATTGCACTGGGCGAAATCTAACGGCGATTCCCGAAGGTATTTCCGAGGATGTTCAATACTTGTAAGTTAATCTAATGCATTATGTAGCAACTGGTGGGACGAAGGCTTTTTGTTTTTTCAACTTTCTGCCTTCCTGAATAACATACATACAAACAATAACTAGAAAGGTTTTCAGTATTTTGTGTGTGGTTCATTTAAGAATATAACTAGTGCAAATATATGTTATTTTTTTCAATTTAAAACTGTGGTAAATATCTTAATCTAAATATTAGGGTGTTCGGTATGATTTTACAACTACCAAACATATAAAAATTAATAGTGTATTACATGTTACAGTTATATATTAGTACTGGTAAGAAAGAAATTGTTGGTATGTTCCCGATGAGAGCGATGATTGTAGAAATGTCAATATTTAAGTTGTACTATTAGCAGAATTTTTCTTCAACGTCCGGTTTAGCACGCTTGTTTTTTCCCGAACTTTCGTAGTCTTTTTAACCTTTTTTTTGAAAATTGTACGCACGCGTATCCCACAAGAAAAGCTAGTTTGTTTTTATTTTGGAACCAAAAATAATGAATAAAAGTAATTGTAACTTCGGGAGCGTCACAGGTTTAACCTGTCTCATATTTGTCACAATGATAACATATTTGTCTTCAATAAATGTTGAATTTGCATTCTTTTTTATATCGAGAGGAGCTACTAAACGGTTTTACACCGAACCAATACAAAACTTTGAATTTTTAAGCTAATATGCTGCACACAATCATTGCCATTTCTATGATTTTAAATTATATTGATAGGCATATTTTGTATTAATAGAAAAAAATGAGATGTGGAATAAGTGTACGCGACACAACCTACATTATAAACGTATATTTTAAATATCCACAATGGAAAACAGCCAGCAGCCTTCAATGTGACCAGCGGTCGCTGCTCGCTGTTTTTCAATTGGCCCCTGGATTGAAAATAAAATACATATGATTCAAGCCCAATCCCAAAGTGCATTGAAAGACCCTCTTCTTGACAAAAAACAATTAACAAAAATTCGACTAAATACAAACATAAGCTTTGATAAAGATTCCTGGCTTAGGACAGGCACATTAAAATGTGGCGGGGTTAAACTAGTTTTTTGGCGCCAACCTTCCCCCTAATGATAATCAATAACAAAGCACAAACTAACACACAGTAAAAATCAAATCGATAGAAGTTCAATTCAACAAGAGAGTATCAGAGACAAAAGGACAACAGTTAATGAACGGGACGTAAAGATACTCTCTTGAGAACACTCGAAGTTACTGACAGCTAGCTAAGAAGCATCCATCGACTGATGTAAAAAAATCAAGTATGTCGATTTTAAATCCGACACAACACGTCAAACACTTGATTTGATGATGCATCATCACACAAAACCGACACACTTGACCGCTGTAATGCTCAAAAATGAAGAACCAAAAATTAAGTTCGTAATTTAACATTTCTTGGATATTTTTTTTCGAACCGTGCTCATTACGTTGAGCGTTCTGTCTTTCAACTTTTGAAATCATTTGTTGGCTTAGCATGCCTAGATCACTGTTTTAAATTCTTAAGCAATTCAGCTTTGAGGATATTTTCGTTCAGATGTGAGCATATAATTATCATAATATATAGAACATTTAGTTGATATAAAACTTTATCCATTGCCATGGTTATATAAAGATAATACACACATGATGCACGCAGTTATGACTCTCCGGTGATACATGGCACGCTCAAATAACGTCGAAGGGGCCAAAATATAGAATTTCAAGACAATAATCACAATTGTTTAAAAAACATCGACAAAAGATTTTAAGCAATAAGCCGACTATAACTTGATACTTCTATTAAAAAATGCTATCTTGCTGTTAAGAATAAATCATAGAAAATGTTTGTCAAAGCCAGTCAAAGTTTGTGAAACGATGTGAAATTTTGAAAATGGTTCGTGATGTAACAAGATAATTGTATCTCAAGACTTTGACGCACTTTTAAAAATCATTTTAAAGCTAATTTAGCCGGATGTTTATTAATAATGTTGTGTAAGACGTTTACTGTAGATTTTAAAATCTTTTATAATAGCCCGGAACTAAGTTCTAGGTTTTATTTACCCTTTGGGCTAGAAATATAGCAAAATCGTTTTTCTAATGAAGATTTAATAATGAAGCTTTATGTCGTACAAATTATTAAAGCTATGTGATTTCTTTTAACACATATCAAATTCTTAAAATAGAAATAAATATGTACTATTATACAAGTATTTGAAAACGAGTTGTTTATGGCTTATAGAAACATGTTTTACATCAGTAGTAGTTGTTTGGAGCAAGTTTACGACCAGTTAAAAATAGTTTGAATGAAAATAAAGAAAAAATAGACACGGTGAATATGCATACTTTGATTTTAAAATCATATACATGATAAAACATGTGTAATAAGTGTATGCAACACATCCAACATATAGAAAATACAATATAAAAAAAATGTGAACAGTGGTTGCTGCTCACCGTCTTGCATTGGCCCAAGACAAAAAAAATAAACAGATACAGGCAATGAATTTAGATATGCATGACGTGCTTTTTCATAATTAAAAACTGAACAGAAGCGTTTTGCCAAAACGATTGAAAATATCAAACACAACAGTGTACGGAACCTAAAGTATGACTTAGATCAAAGAAGCAGAGGTTCCAATGCGGTATCCGAATATAAAAAGTCCAAAAGGGCAGAAAAAAACAGCAAACACCAACAAGCACGGGACAAGAACAAACAATATGCAAAACATGGAAACACAAAATAACTGAATATCAATCAACAACGCGAACTCAAGTCGAAACAAGAGTGACTCAGGTGCTCCGGAAGAGCAACCTTTGCCTGAGAAGAACCGTAAAGCTTTGACTATTGTAAAGAATAATACATAAATAATTTAATTGCTATGATGAGTTCGTCAACATTAAAGTGCTGATGCCTGACAGGCTAAACCCTCGATGTTATATATAAAATGCAAAATATCATCAGCAGCAGCATTCAAACCGAAACGACGAAAGGTGAAAAATCAAATAAAAAGCAGAAAATGTTCGTTACCAAAACAATCACAATCGAACATCGCTCACAGGTCACTTGATTTTTTTTTTGGTTATACATGTAAACAAATCTGACTACACATTGCTAAGCGATGCTGACGTCAATGAAATATACCACGAAGTACCCGGATATGGCTTTTCTGTTTGAGCTTCAGAATCAAATGCTGCTGATGAGAGGTTACTCCTTGAAATATGCATGTACAGCTTAACAAAACTAACTGTTTTTATATGTTTTGTTTTGTGTTAATCTATACCCAGGAAATTAAATTTTTTGATTAAGTTCAAATTCCAGGCAAAATGACTTTTTCACTTCAATGTAGCATGTTAACAATATAGTACCTGTTATATTCCAGCAGAATTAATTCGGGTCTGTCATTTAAAGTAACCACAAATGTTATACAAGGGCTCCGAAGGTAACATATTGTAATTCTTATATGAAAACCTTACTTTAGTTTGGGGCATTAATATTGTCTGCATACCGCTGTAAGAAATAGCACGTGTCATTTTGACATTTAATCTGTACTTCAAGTGATACGTTATAGCTTTCTTCATTATTAAGTTGGATGAATTCTTATATAGAAAATTCGATTTGACAGATTAATAAAAGACACTCTGTGGTTAACTTGCGACATACACTGGTGGAGTGTTGAAATATATTGTTGGAATTACTGCCACGAGTGCAACAAGTTAAACAATAAAATATTGATTTGAAAAGCATCCCATGATGTAATGAAATATTTTCCTCATTAATAAGATAGTGCATTTCAGACACTGTCTGATTCAAGTGGATCAGAATTATTGATCAAAATTGCAAGAAAGTTTCTAGGCAGTATATCAGAAATTCATTATGTTCTGTGAACTGCAACCATTTAATTATTGGTATCAATAAAATGAAAAAAAAAAACACAAATTGTCTTCAAACGTGAGAGATGTATTGATTGAAATAGAAACGATGTTGACTTCTTTTTATAATGCATTTCATTATAAATTAGCCTACATTAAAACACTTGAATTTATATTAAAATGTTTACGAATATTTCAATGAAGGGACAGAATTATATACTATGACAAACCCAGAAGGAAGCCCGACATTCTTAAAGGCATTTATTTACGTTTGTTAATAAACTGTCTTTATAAATTAGAGGTCGTGGAACTGATGTAAAGAAAATATTTATATTCTAATTTTAAGTGTTGCCTCTTCTGAAGACACCCGTAAAAGAAAAAAAATCTGATTAAATTGATGTTGAATTGCAACTATCACTTTGCTGGTCTTTCAGTTTCCTACATCAATTGTATCAGAAAGCACAATTTTATAGAAAAGTAATTCTTTTATGTTACAGGATCATAAAAGCATGAACGAAAAAGAAAAGATGGACCATGCATTTAGATTGCCATTAAATTTGTCGTTATTCTTTTAAATGAGTTGGAAACATCAATATTATCTCAGCAATACCTAAGGTTTCTGTATATAACACCAGTGACAGTGATTCTTTTAATTGCCTTTTTTTTTTCTAATTGACAATTGATAAATGAACCATAAGCTCCTCCAATATTGAACCCATTTTACCTCCCTTGGCAACACATCACTGATTTCAAAATCTCTATGAAAAAATCTTATACAAAGTCGATCATTGTTTCTTAGAAAACTGGTCCATTAAATGGAAGTAAACCTGTTTAAGTTTAGGAAAAAAAATAGGGCTCCATTTAAGGCCATGGCTACTAGCACAAAAGAAAACAAACATGGCCGATTAAACACTGGAAAATCTCATACCGATTTTAAAATCAGTGATTCGTTGCCAAGGGAGGTAAGAGGGGTAAAATTTTGGAGAAAAGTTGTAGTGCATTTGTTATCATGAAAATATGGATTGGAAATAAATCAACAGACTTTGAAATACAAAATTAAAAAAAAATAGAAAAAAATCAACTTGTGACACAGACTATAAAGTATAAAACTGTCAACGTAACGATTTGGCATTTGTAGAAAATGTAAATATTTTTAATGCACAAATGCTCAAAACTTTTTTTAACATATTGTATACCTCGTATGATTAATATTTGTTCGTATAGATGTGTTTAACAAAAAAGAGAGATTTGGTGCCCTAAAACTGTTTCAACAAACTATAATGCCCCGTTCTTGTTAGTGTTTACTGGTTTTGTCTCTGTCATTTCGGACTTTTGACCTTCGGATATCCCATTGTTACTTCTGCTTCTTTAATGTAAATGCATGTATCTAACCAATGTAACGACACTCAAATTGGTGTCTTCTTTGGTTGGTTGTCTTAAAATTTGCAATTTTCAAACGGTATTAAAATGCACTTTTTTTACCGTAAAGGAGAAATGCAGACTTTACGTATTTCGGTTAAGAAAGAATGACTATTAAATTAGCTGTTACCGGTGTAATTAAAATGACATCAATGTTCCAGACAATAAATTGTGCTACGCTTGGCGCGCGTTTCGTCTATTCCAGAGGCAATGTACAAAAAATATTGAGAAAAACATTATACGATTATGAAGAGCATAGAACAATCAAACCAAAAATTCCGCAGCCGGGAACAAAATTATAACTAAGATGATCTACCAATGTCTTTGGTAGGAAGAACCCCATTCGTTTGACAATTTTGAAATTTAAACGAACGAAATAGTAAAGCTTTAATATGTTCTCCAACATAAAACTGTTGGTGCCGGAGCGGGTTAATCTCGGGAAATAATGACAGGCCAGTATTACTTTTACTAAAGTCAATTCGTTGGCATTTTTGGAACTGTGATAGATGATCTGTAATAAACGATTTGATTAAGTCAGTAATTGGATGCTTCTAATTATGTGACTGGCCGTAGATGTAAAGGAAATGACAGAACAGTTATTATTAGGACTTTGGACGATATTTATTACACCCAATTAGTATACGTAATTTGATGAAGCCAGTCAGATAATATCCATAAAATTGATAAGTGTATCCTTCACGAGCTGTTTTGCTTTGGACTGAGTGAACGATGCTGATTTATTTCAAGCTATTCTTAGTGATTGATGTTATGCATAATAATTTAGTATGTGCCTTTTTGGACTTCATAATTCAAATGCCCTATGATATCCTTTTGCTTCTTTGACAGGTTAATTGGTTGCAAATAGGAATGATTACCCAGGCGTATATGTCCGTTTGATTTTAATAGATGCTTTTAATCAGTATGACATTCTAGAATAGATTGGTCTCAATCTCTTTCAAAATTAAAAATATAAAGCACGAATTAATCTGTCTTTTTTCAGACAATTTCAGTAGAAACTTTGGAAGACAGCTAGAAAGTAATGTATATGGAAGCATATGTTGCTTTTATTAGATCTCCACAGCTTTTTTAATAAATCTGAAGCATTTTGACTCTTTACAAGGAAATTTTGTTAGATCTTTACAATTTTTTAATAAATCTGAAACATTTTGACTCTTGAAAAGGACATTTGAGAACGATTGAAAGATACATTTTATTTGAAAAAAAAATGCTGTTATGATTGAAAGTTACATTTTATTTGAAAACTGCTGTTATGTTTTTAATAAGTGATGTACGTCTGATATTGCTTTAGACCTCAAATGAAACAAAATAGTAGATTTTTGTTAGTATGTAAACAAATGATTGCAAACAAATCATAAACGATTTCAGCTGCCACCATTCATTATGGATCATTGCATATTCTATCATCCTTGACTTGACTGGAGTTATAGTTTCTGATTGTAGTCTAGTGGTTTTGTGTGTATTTTATGTTAAGTTTATGGAATCGAATTCGAATCCTAATGTCCAATGCCAATCATTCGTTTTCTATTCAGGTTAATTGGTTGGTGGCTGTAACAAATATTGGAACAAAAAACCGAAATATTTGGAAAACCAAAGCATGACATTCTAGAATAGATTGGTCTCAATCTCTTTCAAAATTTCTTTCAAAAAATTTAATATAAAGCCCTAATTTGTCTGTCTATTTTCACACGATTTCAGTAGAAACTTTGGAAGACAGCCAGAAAATTATGTGTATTGAAGCATATGTTGCTTTTGTTAGATCTCTACAATTTTTTAATAAATCTGAAACATTTTGACTCTTAAAAAGGAAATTTTAGAACGATTGAACGATACATTTTATTTGAAAAAATGCTGTTATGTTTTTAATGACCGATGTACGTCTGATATTGCGTTAGACCTCAAATGAAACAAAATAGTAGATTTTTGTTCGTATGTATTGGTTTTACAGATGATTGCAAGCAAATAACAAACGATTTCAGCTGCCACCTGTCACAAACCATTCATTATGGATTATTGCATATTTTATCATCCTTGTCTTGACTGGAGTTCTAGTTTCTGATTGTAGTTTAGTTGCTTTGTGCGTATTTTCGAATCATAATGTTCAATGCAATTTCATTCGTTTTCTAGCCAGGTTAATTTGTTGGCGGCTGAAACAAATATTTAAACAAAAAACGTTATATTCGGAACACCAAATAGAAACTTTGGAAAATAGTCAGATTTTTTTTTTATAAATGTACGTATAAGGAAATGTTGTAGTAATCCCAGTAACTTTTAAATCCTGAATCCCTCTCTGTCAACAATGCTTCGTTTGGTAGTTGGATTACTTCAATATATCCTACAGGGTAAAAGATCAAAGAAAGTACCGAATCCAATTGCTTTGCGTCATTCTTTGATTTGTATCTCGAATGTGACCAGAGTGGTCAATTGCTATAAAAAAGGCTACTTTAATTGCCATATTATTTATTTTCCTAACCAGGAAAGTAACATACTCTTTTCATCTGCTTAGGTTGTTAATATTTCACAATTTATTCGATATATTAAGGCTTGGTAACCGCTGCTGCTCGACCAGAGATCCCCGAGTGTAATCACAAGTCTGATCGCCAGACTTGTCTGGCACGATTTTACCAATAAATTTTTCATATTTTTGTCATTGAAATTTCCAATTGTTTAAAACACCAGGTTTCTTTCCTTGTAATATATATGGTCGATGTCATTGGTACTGGATTTGGCTTTCCGGT
Source organism: Arcuatula senhousia (assembly GCA_963971305.1). NCBI lineage: Eukaryota > Metazoa > Mollusca > Bivalvia > Mytilida > Mytilidae > Arcuatula > Arcuatula senhousia. Next base: position 11,658,575 of record OZ020313.1, read on the forward strand.
TTCGTATTGACCTTATTGGGTCTACTTTATTGAAATGCCCAGTTTGCACTTATAGATAGGTTAATTGATTGGTGTCTGGAGATACATTAGAATAATCACCTAAGCTTGTAAGTCCGTTTGGTTTTAACGGATATTAAACAGTTCGATATTCTAGGCCATCAATCATTCTATATCGGTATACTTCTAGTGGTCGTAATTTTTTTTATTACGATTAGTCTGTGAAATTTCCGATGATTTCAAAGTTTAAAAGAAATCAGAACAAAAATAAACATTGTGAATAGACGTAGCGATTTTTTAATTGTCACAACATGTTTGGAAATCTTAAATAATTTGATATTCCTTGAAGGGATATTTTTGGATAAGATTAATGGATACGTTTCGCACATTTTATAGAAATAACAAGCTTATATGTATTGGATTTGTACGATATCTTATTAAACCAATATGAAACAAAAATAAAAAGTAGGTCGGGTCTTCATTGACACTGGTCTACTCTTAGTGGGGTTCACTCAAGACCGTTCTCCTCCACGTCTGTTTTTCGCTGACTTCAGGAGGTCCAAACCGTGAGCAGACCAGACCTCAGGTCAGGTCCACTCGAAGTCTGGTCCACCTTTAAAAGTTGCAAATCTTTGTACAATTGACATAAAATGTGTGCACTATTTGTTTAAAATGTAAACTATTCTTTCAATTTTGAACTTTAACGTATTAGTTCTTACCAAACATACACTAAGTTCTTATTGTGTGTTTCTTATTGAAAGGGAATAAATGTTGGGACCAGCGCCGCTTTACATCTAGCGGACTTGATCGACATACATCTGGTCTGCTCGATGCCCGGTTCGATTTATTGGCTCGGTTCACCCTTGAAAGTAGACCAGATCAAAAGTAAGGTTTGGTCTTTGTCTGGGGCACTCAATGCAGACAAGACAAATAATCGGGCCCACTCTAGGTTCACTCTTAAAAACAAACCGGATCAGTACTTAGGTCTGATCTGCTTAGACCCGTGGTAAGGTCTTGTCTACTTTAAGAACCAAAACAAACTAGAAAAATGGACCTATACTTGCTTCTTGAATTGGTTAAGAAAAGCAGACAAGACCAAACATGTGGAATACAGGTCCGCTCTAAATTCACTTTTGTACAGGTAAGGTTTTGTCTCATCTTTAGAAGCTTTTTTTTTCTTTTATTGTAAACTGTTCTCTCCTGTTAGTAAGAGTTTAGTTAGCATTGAGAGCTACTAATCATTCGTTTTTGTGAAAACAATATCTAGTATATTTATTATACAATTTCCTAAATGTTTCTTATCATATGGCAGACCTTTGGGAGAAATTTCATAACATACAAATAAATCTCCTTTACATGCTGCTGCTGCCTTCACCAAACAAATATCTAACCGTTCTTAAGCTGTTTTGTTTCAATCCAAAGTCTCGTTGCTAATTGTAATTTACTAGTTGTGTAATTTGTTTTGTTTTGTCTATAATTGTATTTTGATTTTGTTCTGTCTGTTTCGCATATTTATTTTACCATTGTTTAGTTGTAAGTGATACATTATTCCAATTCCCGATTTAGACTTCTTACTTTTTAGACAGGTCATTTTCTTAGTGGGTAAAATAAATATAATGATCACTCAGACATTTACAAACGCTCGATACTAGCTGACACTATAAACGAGTTTGGTATTTGAAGCCATTGATTATTTTAAATAATTTGATGCTTCTGGGGTCTGTATTTTTCTAAGTAATCGCACAAACGTAGATTATTTTGTCTCAAATGAATTGAAAGCTTGGAAAGGAATCAAACACACACAAACCTTTTTGAAGATAAGCAAATAGTTTTGCAATCTCCTCACGTTATCGCAAATCGCTAACAATTTGTTCCCTAATAAAGAAAATTCGGAATAGATGTAATAACAGAGTTTCCCAACTGGTATGATCGATTACATCTGTCCATGAAGAAAATAGAAACCAAAGAAAAAACGTTATGGATTATTTGATAATTATAATGGCCCAGAATCATAAGAAATGTTAGGTATTATTGTGCCAAAATCCCCTTTTGCCATTGCGATCTAGTTTCGGTAAAATTCAAAATTGTTTGAAATACCAGGTTTCTTTCCTTGTACTATACTGCACATGGTTGATATCCTATGTGCTCGATTTGGCTTCCTTGTTCAAACCCTTTGGCTTTGTGTACTTTTCATTCAAAACTTTTGACCTTCCACTGTTTTTTTTATTCAAATGCTGCTGATGAAAGGTTACTCCTTAAATTATCAATATACAGCATAACCATATTCACCGTTTTTATTGCCGTTATGGTATTTGCATTATTTTCCATTGATCATGAGTGAAGGTTGTCATGCGACCCCTTGTAGAGTAACATAGTAGAATGAAAAGTGTTGCAGATAGGGAAAGTATGCTGATTTCGGAAACCAAAAGTTTCAATTAAATTTATCACATGACCTTTCATAGAGGTAATAGTTTTAAGAAACCATTATAGCTTAAGTTAAGGACCAAGCCCCTAGTAGCTTCTTGTTCATGTCTATTGTATTTTCAAAATTGTTTCAAAAATCAGGGAATGTCGTCAACTGTTGGAATGCCTCAAATTTAGGAAGCAACTAACTTCAGACCAGTTTATCTCCACAATTCGTTACAATTCATTTTTTCCATTAACTTGAAGGTGTACATTTGAGAAATTTTGTCATATGACAAAAGATTCTTAGATTCTCAGGCAAATTTTTGAAAAAATGGGGCGGGTAGGCAATTTTTATTGTTTTTTTTCACTTTGATGTTCTGCCATTTAAGGAAAAGTGATAAAACATTAATGTTGTTTGCCAAATATTCAAAATACTTTTTCATGGGCTGTAGAATATGGGAATGTGAATATTTTTTATACATAATGACCTTACCTGTTACTTATCTAAAGTTTCAAATGATAGCCAAACGATGTTGTTAACCATTTTTTATTTCTTGATTTGTTTATGCTATCCTGCCTATTTCATTCTTATTTCTATATACCCCCACAAAAAAAGAAATATAAAACACTACATGTAATATGTCCAGGAAAACACCTTTTTATTTAGTCAAATGGAGACAAGCTACGCTTTTGAGAATAAGTTATGCTTAAAAATGGTATGGTTATGAGACACGGATTTACCAATTAAGTTTAATAAATGTTTGCCGCTCAATTTGCAGATGTTAAATTCAAATTGAAACACCTTGTTTTTTTTCCTTGTACTGCACATGGTAGATGTCTTCGGTGCTGGATTAGAATTGTTTTTGTTTTCGGTTCTTTTGCGTTCAATATTTTTGGCATTCGACTGTCTAATGTTTTGTTTTAAATGCTGATGATGAAAGGTTTCTCCTTTAAATATGCATATACAGCATATTAACCTAATATTCCGTTTTATACCTGTTTTTTATTGGTATTTATATAATATTTCGTTACAATCCCAATATTTACCATGATCGTACTTTTAATTTGTAGTAAAAACATTTTGTACCAAACAAATGATGAAAAAATAAAGGTTTGCGTTAAAACGCAAAGCTGCTCTTTTTTAATAAAGGTAATAACAAAACTACCGAACTTGAATGATCAATCTCATAGTCCAGAGAAAATGACAAAAACGAATCAGTCATACCGGAGAATTGGTGGATCGCAAAAAGTGAAGGAAAACATTAAAAAGTGTATCAAAGAAAAATGTATATGATATAAAAATCACTATCAGTATTTAATGTTAAAGAAATCACCGATTATAAATAATCAATCTTAATCGTCAATCGAAAGGGACATGATATATAAATTTTGTACCATACTGGATAAGTAAAGGGATCAACCATTTGATTTGTATGAGGTCTATGAAGAATTTTCTTCGTCCTGTTTTTTTTTATTTTTTGAAAAAGCTCAGTCTGGATTATTTTTGCGGGCTAGCACGCGCAATATTTGTTTTTATTATAAAGCTACCGTGAATTTTTGAGCCAAAATTACCAATCTGCTTTTTTTTATTTAAAGCATTATCCTTTCTTTTTATTTCTTTATTTGTTTATGCTATCCTGCCTATTTCATTCTTATTTCAATATACCCCCGCAAAAAATAAATGGTCGCTCCCTAAATACTTAAAGTGTCTTCACCAAAAGCAATCATTTTGAAATAAAGTGGCGGGCTGCAAAAACAGGTTCCACCTGTAATGCGACTCAGCGTCTAACAGGAAGTAAATGTACGACAGGATTCAACTGTCGTGTGACATAATTAGGAAAGTTGGGCAGTAATCTTAGAATAAAGATTCAATAACGAATCATATCTACTGATTAAAGATTAGTTTTAAATTTCGGCGAATTTCGCAAAACATACGTAGTATATCAGCACCGATCATTTATCATTTCTCGGGAGGTTAATGAGGTTAACAGCAATTGCGGAGGTCTGTAACGTCATATCCACTTCCGGTCCGCCAACTTGCTTCCGGTTCCCCCATTTTGCTTCTGGTCGGCCATCTTTAATCTCGACGGCCATCTTGGATCTCGTCAGCCATCGTGCTTCCGGTTCCGGTGACGCAACATCCGGTAATTAAGGGGAGGTAATTCCGCAAAGTCACCGCACGGTAAACGGCTTGTAACTAAGTTATTCCTTGACCGATTGCTTTTGGGTTTGTTGCATTGTCTTAAGTAAGACAATGTATCTTTGATGATTTTCTTTTGAGTCTTCAGTGGTCATAATATGCTTGACCAGTAGGTGACCATTTCCTATTTCTTATCAAAGGTGGGGTTTTCGTATATCGTTGGAAAGGTCGCAAGGTGTAGTTGCCATTTCTGAGTTGTTTGAGTCGGTAGTGGTCAGTGGTCAGTCAGGGCTTGATCGTTAGGTGATCCCTTTTTGTTTTTCTTGTATACTAAGCGTGTAATATGTCATTGTAAAGCTTGTGAGGTCTAGTTTTATATTCTTTCTTTTGTGATAATCTAAGGGGAAGTAACTCTTGGTTTCTACTGTGTTTGAAGGTTTGTTTTAAAGGAAATTTGTCGGGCTTTGTGGTGTAGGCTTTAGCTACTCTTTCGATCCCTTTTTATATGGCGTTAGGGATAACAAATCGATTCTAAGTTTCGATATTTTATTTTGATCACATTAATAGGTTTCAGTCTTCAACTTCTACACAAGCCAAAAGTTTGTCAATGGCGGAACCGGAAGCAAGTTGGCGGACCGGAAGTGGATATGACGTCACAGACCTGCGCAAATGCTGTTAACCTCATTAACCTCCCGAAAAATCATAAATGATCGGTGCTGATGTACTACTAACATATCCTTATAAAAATTCTCTGATAATTTAGATAATAAGCCGGTCATGGAGACACGGGTAATGGAAATTGAAAATAGCCCGTTTCAAAGTTAAAGTAAAAATTATGCATAATGACTATTATTCACTACACTTAGTCTTTCACAGAGTTTCTCATACAGTTTTGAAATAAATTTGGGGCTGTTAAACACTCAAAAATAAAATACCTATCCTTTTTTTCATTTTGTTTTTCTATTTGTTTCAGAACTTTGCTAACAATTTGCATTTGAATACCCCAGACATGCTTATTGATTAGTAGCTGAATATATGTTTTAAAACCCGGACGTGAAGATCTGTTTGAAAGTTAATTATAATGGTGTTCTTCCGTAGATATTCTAAACCTTAAAATTATCTCGGTTGTTATTATTTGTTCAAAAGATGCGAACAAAAAACTGTTGATTCGGGTATTTGTGAATAAATTCAAAACTAATACCTCCCATAAAATAAAGGTCTATTCAGATATATTTTTTTTTAAATAACAAGTGTGGACACAGGCAGGACATGGACTCTAATAGGACATTGATAGAGATTGAAATATTAATATATACTGGTAGCATTTTTCAATCCTGATAATTTAGTGAAAAAAGTCTGAGTTGGCTCATTATACAGGAAGCATATGATCGATACCTAAAAAATAATCCCACCATATGGGACCCCTCCCTGAAGCTAAATATCAAATATCAAAAGCCTATGATAAATTATAGCTGAAGATGTGTTATGAGAATTTTTATCTCTGAAAAATGAGTGAAAAAAGTCTAAATTGACTCCTTATACAGGAAGTAGATGATTGGCAGACCTGAAAATGAATCCCACCATATGGGACCCAGTCACCCATACCTGCATGAAGCTACATACCAAATGTCAAAAGCTTATGATTAATTATACCCGAGATCTGAAAATTTTGATGATGGACAGACGGACTAGTCAAAAACATTATTCCCTTTGCAACTTGGTTATTTTGGATATAAATATAGGATCTGATGTGCCTAGACTCCCAAGGCCTTTGTGACCATTTTTGATTAATTGATTAAGAAGTTGTTTTTGAAAACTCAATTTTATCATTAAGAATAAAAAGCAAAATCTTGCAAAATTAATTTATATGCCAAAAGAAAAATTTTGGGTCTGTTCGGCCTTGTGAGTTTCGTCCCTTTTTTATGAACACGATTAAAAAAAACAACAAAAACAAAAATAGTGTGATTGGGACTCATCAGTAGGCATCACACTTTATTGACATAATAGTATTTGTACTGAATGGGAACAAAAGTATTAAAATGAAATATATTTTCCAAGTCCTTTATAAGTTTGGTCCGATTGTGTTTAAGTCGGACCGGCAATTGATGTAACGTTATAGGACCAAAAGTCCGGCCTATTCCAGAACTATTTGGCAAAGTCTGAATAGGAAATAATGGACAATATGCATGGTGGAGAAATCAATTAGCAAACTAATACATAAATGTTGCAAGTCATGGCAATTAAAATGCAAAATTCAAAATAAAATTAGGATGTGCATAAATCATTAATTTAAACTTACATTGAGCAGAAAATCAAATGTCAAAACTTGTCCACTACAATGGATCCATTTCAAACCTGGAAAAAACAAAAGAATTTTATTCATACTATTTAAAATGGACAGTGAGTATATATGCTTATTAAAACACCTACATGTACACACAAAGCAATAAAATGCACATGATGCATGCATGACAATTTCACAACATTATGGCACAAATTAAAATAACTGTTTACTTTTTCATTAAACAGTCTTTCCAGCTAAAATTGGTTTGGTCCAGTTTAATGCTGCATAAATTATATTAAACATATACAATGTTGAGGTTTTTTTTAGCAAATTTGGTGAAAATAGTCACTTCACCTCCTAATTAATGGAGCCTTGTAGTGTACATGTATCTTGTATATTTAAAGAATTTTACTGTGTGTTTACAATGTTCTCCTTTTTTCAAAAAGGTAAAAAAAAACACTTATCAACAGGGTTTTTTCTACTGCTTAACCCTAATCAACCGGGTTTTTTACAGAGGCCAATCTAGAGGGAAGTTCAGGGGTCTAGCTATAGGTTCCTTTTTTGTTGCAAAAATTTATGATTTCATGCAAACTGTTGGCAAAGTTTGTCAAAATAGATTTGGATCCCCCTCTTGTTCTGAGGACCCCCTGTTTTAAAAAAAATTATAAAACCATAAAATGCACTGTATACAAACAATGATACAGTAATACAGGGATTAAATAAAACTGATGGGATATGTATCTTTAGATAATCACTAATGTTCTATGCCTCCCCTGTTTACCTGAGATTTTGTCATATTTTTACATGATTTCTGATGAAAATAGGTCAACTTTCTCCGGGGGTATGCTTTAAAACTACTGAACAGATTTTTATGAAATTTATATCAAATGAAAGAGGGGAAAATGGAAAATAGCTATTTCGCCATGTGAAGGGAAACAAACTTGCAAAAAAAAGAAAATTTTCATGTTTAATTTTAGGTGTATTTAAGTTCAATATCATTTTCAGAAGGTTCATAAGGGTTAAATTTCTCCAGGGTTGGTTCTGAAAATAATAAGTGTATCAAAATGGAAATTATATCCTCTAAAAGACAATTATTTTCTCAAATGCTAATTGAAAACTCTGTATTTCTATATTTAGAAAAGACAAAGATATAAAAGAATTCAAATCACTTATCTTCAATAAAACTTAAAAAAACATCGAAGTTTGAATTTCTTGTTATTTCACAGGCTTAATTAATAAACAACTTTACTGTGAATCTAAAACAAATTATATTCAATAAACAGATCAAAGAAAGGGCTTTCAGGTGATATAAATTTTATGACAGTAATATACAATTAAGACCATCAATTTACAGGTAGAAGTTTGTCAATTTCACTTAATTCCCCTGAGGCACTTGCTGATAAAAATGTACAATTATTGATTTTTTTTCCTTATTAATTTGGCACATTTATTGAAAATTTTACTTATAAAATTTGGACCATCTTTACATTATTCAATATAAAATTAATATTTGAAGGGTTATTGCCAAATATTTTGTATATTATAATTCCTAAACAATTTCTCTTTCCAATGATATAAATATTGTGCAATTTCAATAAGTGAAATTTGTGTAAATAAAGAAAAAAGTTGGGGAGGCATAGAAAAATATTGACTTTTTGTTAGTTTGTATTGGATGTTGCTCATCCCCTTGTTTTGGACATCCCTGAGTAATAATAGCTTTTCTTTTATTTTTTTTGTTTGGGCTAGAGTTATCTTTCTTTTCCTAATAGTTAACGTTAGCCAATATGTTAGTTTTCCCGCCAAAAAGTCACATGATCACAGCTCAAATGTAAACAAACACACTCACTTGATCCTTCATTAGCATTGCAGAAGTTCTGTCATCAATTATTCAAACTTTATTGTATGTTTTATGTTCTTTTTGTGAATAAAACTATTTCTAAGTTGAAGGTAAATATCAATATTCTTTTTCTTTCATTAAAACCTTTGAATTAACCACATGGATGCATGTCATTCTTGACACGTCATGTGCCAGCAATTTTTTATTTACATTTTCTCCATTTTTGATTGGATGATACTCCTGTTTTACCTTGTCGGCAAATTTCTTTTATGTTTGCTGGTCACCTATCGATCTATGGTTTTAATTGGCTTGGGTTATAAAAGTGTCACTCAATGTCTTTATTTAATTAGTAACAAAAGACCTAATTAAACATGGAATTTTATGAAAATTGCAGACCACCTTACCAAAATGAAAGGTGGTCGGCTCTGGAAAAAATGTGGTTGGCACACCTGGCTTAAATGGCCAATGGAGAACACTGATTTATAACCATCTACATGTACGAAAGAAGGAGTGCACATAGTGTTCAAGTCTGTTCGCCCGTCCCAAATGTTTCTAGATTTGGCATTATGTCTTATGGACATGTTCTTGTTTTAAATTTTTAATATTGAATTAAATGAAATTATTAGTTTATTTAAAGTTTCTTTCATAATTCATAATGTAACCAAACTTTTTAGGAAAGCAGTGATGGAAAATGAACATCACTCATGTGCATGTGTACTGTATTAATATAAATAATAAAAATATTCATTCTTTAACTGTTTTGAAACTTACATGACTTACTAAGCAATTATTAATTATTACCAGTAAATAAGCTGTTACAGGAACCTGGAAATACAAAATAATAAAAATAAAAATAAATTAGTCATATAATAAGAAATAATGGATAATATGAATATTATTGAAACACTTTAATACATGTAAGCGTAAGACATCAAGTAAAAATTTGAGACAGCAGTGAAATGTTTGGGGGTACATACATGTATCTTGATGTGTTATTCAATATACAGTGTATACGTATGTTAAGTTCAAGATACATGTATGTTGAGAATTTTTTTTTTTAAAAACTTAGAGCACTAAGAATAAATATTGCAGTCACATTAGACCCTTTTCCTCTACGTACATGTATCATACTCTGATATGAAGAATTTTCCTGTGAAACCTTTTTATCGTCCCATTTCCATTATATTGATTCACTCTGTTTAGATTCTTCTATAGCAAATTCAAGTGTTGTTTTCATTGCACTATTATTACTGGGGTTGATTTTTTTTTTGGCAAGCAGAAGCCCTAAGCTTTTTTGACTTTGAAGCCTTTAGCCCCAACATTAATTTTCCAAGCCCAAAAAATTATCAAAGCAGCTGCAATGATTTAAATTGGACTTGTATTGTTTGTTTTAAATAAAAAGCTAAAAGTGTACAAAAATGTATTATTGTTCGACAGGCATAAAAATGGGTCAAAGACAGAGGTGGCCGGATTTCGTTTAACAGGAAGTATGAGGAAGTACAGACCTGAAATCGGATCCCACGTTATGGTAGCCCATGCTGATGCTGCATACCAAATATCAAGAGGCTGTGATTAGTTGTTACTGAGAAAACTGTAACGAAAATTTTCTACTTATTGAACAATAGTCTCAAAAATTAACTAAGTCGATAAACAGGAAGTTGGTGAGCAATAGACCTGAAATTGAATCCCACGCTATGGGAGCTCATGCTGATGCTGCATACCAAATATCAAGAGGCTGTGATTAGCAGTTGCTGTGAAAACTGTTAATAAAAATTTTCTTTGTACATTAGTCTTAAAAATTAACTAAGTCAGTTCACAGAAAGACGGTGAGTGATTGACCTGAAATTGTCTTCCACGTTATGGGAGTCCATGCTGATACTGAATACCAAATATCAAGAGGCTGTGATAAGTAATTGCTGAGCAAACTGTTACAAAAGTATTTTCCCCGCCTGCCTGCCCAACATTCACCATTTTATAGCGAGCATAGCTCGCAAGCAGGCACGAAGTGCCCGCTCGAGCGGAGAGCTCTACGGTATTTGTTTCCGCGAGAAATTTGCTAATGCTGATTTAGATTTTTTATGGTCCGGAAAGGGTTATTATTTTTACAGGACCGGAGTGAATGTTAAAATAATTTATAAGAAAAGAAATAATGCTTAAAAAAATAATAAATTGCGCTTTTATCAGGAAAATAATATTCTTAAAATAATAAATACACATAAGCTGCTCGTTTCGTCTTGGTTAAATGCACGTACGAAACTAACGTGTCTCGAAGCTTAATCGCCCCATACCATCTCGCCCCAAAATAAGCAAATGGAAATATTGGAAATTAAACAAAACGTAGTCCCTTTTAGCTATGCTCGCATTTAGGCAATGCCTACTCCATATTAACCTAGATTTTCACTAGTGAATTCCTGCCAAAAAGACAACATTTAATCTACTACAATTAAGTTAAGATTATTGTATTTATTTCAAGCTTTCCTTTAATGGATTGATTACAAAATCCATCCTTCTTGTTCATTTTGTTTCTGCCTAGGCCTACAGTTAGTTTATACTGACCATTCCTCAAGTTCTCATTCAATGATTGTCAATTCTGTTGATGTCCTGATTCTGACTTATCACACACTTTTTTTTCATTTTCTTAACCATAAACATACTTAAGTTAAACTTTAACATGTTTTTACGGCATCACGGCTTTGATTAATCCGTTCTAGCTGGAGTGTACATAACATATCTTGTATTTTGTAACTAAAATTAATAAGGGATATTTTGTACAGGGAAATGAAACAAACTTAAGGAAGGTCACTCTTGTCAGTCTGATTTCGGAACTCCTCTAGACTTTGCCTTTAAATATTTAAGATTTTTTTTTTGCACACTGACCCCTACTTTTAATATTTTCTGAATTTTATAACCCTTAAAAACCAATTATATAAAATTTCTTGAAATTCTTGATACAACTTCATGGTTTTTAAGACCTGTTAAAGTTATGTAAAATCTAGAGGAGTCTGACTTCCCTCCAAATTCTTTACGTCATTTATCTCAAAAACGAGCACACGGACCTATCATTTTCTTTTTTCTATTTGATTAAGTAAACAATTATCTACCATTTCCACCACATATCATAAAATATTTGATAAAAAAAGTTCAGGAGTGACCATCCATAAATTGTAAAAGCACTGAGGAGATTTACATTGTAGATCTGTCAAAAATCATGTAAGAGGAAAATCAATATCAATTTGTTTTAGGATTTAAAAAAAATCTGTCAAAGTCAAAAATGGCCAGATTTCGTTAAACAGGAAGTATGTGAGCAACAGACCTAAAAATAAAATCAGTTCCCACGTTAAGGGACCCCACCCTAATGCTGCATACCAAATATCAAATGGCTGTGATTAGTAGTTGCTAAGAAAACTGTTACAATTTTTTTTCCACACACGCCACCCACCGCCTGACATTCACCATTTTATAATCGGATTTTTCATTCCCTGAAATCCGGCCAATAAATCTATAAGTATTTACAAAAAATGAATATGTCAATGTAGATGATATATATTTTTGTATACTTCAAAAAACATTAAAAATCTGTCAAAGTCAAAAATGACTGGATTTCGTTAAACAGGAAGTAGGTGAGCGACATGCCTGAAATCCTATCCCACATTATGGGACCCCACCCTGATGCTGTATAAAATATCAAATGGCTGTGATTAGCAGTTGTTGAGAAGACTGTTACAAAAATTTCTTCCCCGCCGGCCCAGGCCAACATTCACCATTTTAAAACCCAGATTTTTCACTCCATGAAATCCGACCAAAAATGAAAAAAAAATTAGTGAGCATGCTCACATACCCCACAGGTTCTGCTGTTGGACTATAAAAATTAACCTTGAGGTTGTAAACTTTTGCATATTAAAAGGGGTAGGGGCTCTTAGACCCTATTTTGGCTCCATAATTTCAGTGTCTTTTATTTTAATGGACCATGTTAAATTTGCCTTTTTAAAATGATGCAACAAAGTATTTGGCAATTATTGTAAGTTGAGATCCTTTTTTTACACAGGTCTTTGAAATATGACTTTTTTTTATAGAATTTGTCCAAAATGGTGATTAACATCAATTTAAACATTGTTTTTTGTTAAATTTGAATGCGGCAACCAAAAAGAAACTTGGCAAAAATATGCAAGATGACACAATATTACAGTGTGTGAAATATTTAACAACGAAAAATAACAATTAAATACATGATGACCCAAAAAACTGACGGACATCTGGTCCGCCTAGTTGGACTGATAATGAAAATCACTGGGCATGTCTGTAGCACCAATGAATTTTACCAAGTCTTGAGTCCACTAAAAGAGCACTGCTTCGGAATCGTGAAAATCAACGAAACACTTACCCAAAGATACGATATGGTACATGGTTTTGTTACATTATTTATTGATTGTTAGTAATTATTTTTATTCAACTTGTTCTTTACCATATTTACGTTTGTTTCGCATTAGTTTCCAAAAGGAAACATAGACAAACAGTCTTTTTCAATTGTTTTTATTATCAACGCTCGCGTCAGCTATGACTATGACTAATATTGTACAGTACTGTAGATTTCCAATGAAAAGGCTAAAATAGTCGTAGTGACAAATTATGAACTGTAAACCGAAATTCACCAAAATACCATGGATTTTCAGTACTTTGGAGTATTGTTCACTCCTAAACCAATGAGATTCAACATTAATACCTTCAATACAATAAGTAGGATGTAATACATGCAACATATCAACTTGCGATTTATACATGTACATTCAAATTACTGTTTCTATGATTTACATACCAAGGTGTGTGAATGGGCATGCTGTTCTTCAGGCTAATTCTAAATTACGTGTGTGCAAAGTGTGTACAAATATTTTTTCAAATGGGGGGCGGGGGCGCTTGAAATTCTTTCCTTAAAAATGCTAAAATATCAAAAAGACCATAAAGCTAGGAACTGCAGCTACATGTAGAGGTCAAGGCCCCTGGCAATTCGAAGCTTCAATGAGAATAATTCTTTTCATAAATATCTTTAGCCAAAAGGGGGGACATGCATGCACTGCCTTTCTAAAATAAAGAGGGAGTGGCAATTGCAAGCCTCCTGTAAATTCATGTAACACTGCAAATGTTTGCCACAGTCTTCATCATATCGTCACTTGTGTGCAAGAAATATTTTTGTCAAAAGGGGGGACATACATTCTCTGCCTGACTGCCCAAGCCCAAGGAGGGGGTGAATTTAATGTAATAGAGCCGGTGGTGTAGTGGTTAACGCGTCGGACTGCTAACACCGACGTTCGTGGTTCGATCCTCGTCAGGGGTGAAAATTTCATGAACCGATTTTCTGACTCTCTCTTGACACCATTTACGAGGATGGTCTCAAGAAACGATGCTAGTCCTTCGGAAGGGACGATAAAAGGTTTCCCGTGTATGGGGAGAGCAATACCCTGTGCACGTTAAAGACCCCTTTGTAGAGTTCGATAAGAGTAGGCTCAATGGGGGCCGTCTACAAAGGCCACACTCGCAAACTGCTAGCTGGAGAGGGATTTATAGAAGCATTAAGCTTGTTTCCCAATCCAGGATAAATAAATATGTTTAAACTAATTTAATGTAATGTATGACTGTGAAATCCCTCCTATATCAGGAGCACCCTCATTGAATGAGGTAAAGAAAGGATCTGGGCGTTCCTTTCGTGGATTACTGTGGTGTCCATTTTAGTCGGACCCCCCTAGGACCTAGGTGTCTGGACTAACGATCATGGCCTGGCGTCCCTCAATCCGGCCTGCCTGTCTACAACAATTTATAATGATCCTTTATGAATAAGGTGGTGAAGCTGGCGACTTCAGCGAATACATCAATCAGTATGCATCATCAACACAATGAATAAACGGCCAAACTGAATAATTGTGCGTTTTAAACTTCAAATAGACTGGGCATATCAGAAAAAAATCCTAGCCAATCTCGGATATTATAAAATGCTTTCTTTTGTACCATATCAAATTAATTTACTCCCTGAGTAAAGGAAATGATTCTTATGCTGTGGTTTTTGTATTTAAAAGGTGAATTCATTGAAAATGTAAGATTTTTTCTTTCATTTACCTTAAAAACAAACAATGGCGTCCGGTTTCGCGGGCTTTTTGCTAAACGGTAGTAAAACGGCGTAAAATAACACTTCGCGGCAATATAAACCTTTTTAAACTGCAAGCTACAATTACTATTAGGCACGGACCATTTGATTTTCTAGGGGGGGGGGGGCTGGGATTTTTTTGAAAAAAATTTCCCGGCCCTGATTTTTGTAAAAAAAAATAATCTGGCCAGCACCTAGGTTGAAAAAAATAATCTGGTTTCAATCTTGCCAATTGAAAAAAAAATAATCTTGCCAACAAAATTACCTTGCTTAGTATGTGTGTGAAAAAATAATCTGGCCCACAAAGCGGGCGAAAAAAATTTCCCATCTCAAGGTAAAATCCCAGCCCCCCCCCAGAAAATCAAATGGTCCGTGCCTTAGCATAATTCACGTGAAGTTATGAAATGAATTTTACTATTCCTTCCGAAGGGACGATAAAAGGTTGTCCCGTGTATGGGGAGAGCAATACCCTGTGCACGTTAAAGACCCCTTTGTAGAGTTCGATAAGAGTAGGCTCAATGGGGGCCGTCTACAAAGGCCACACTCGCAAACTGCTAGCTGGAGAGGGATTTATAGAAGCATTAAGCTTGTTTCCAAATCCAGGATAAATAAATATGTTTAAACTAATTTAATGTAATGTATGACTGTGAAATCCCTCCTATATCAGGAGCACCCTCATTGAATGAGGTAAAGAAAGGATCTGGGCATTCCTTTCGTGGATTACTGTGGTGTCCATTTAAGTCGGACCCCCTAGGGCCTAGGTGTCTGGACTAACGATCATGGCCTGGCGTCCCTCAATCCGGCCTGCCTGTCTACAACAATTTATAATGATCCTTTATGAATAAGGTGGTGATCGAAGCTGGCGACTTCAGCGAATACATCAATCAGTATGCATCATCAACACAATGAATAAACGGCCAAACTGAATAATTGTGCGTTTTAAACTTCAAATAGACTGGGCATATCAGAAAAAATCCTAGCCAATCTCGGATATTATAAAACGCTTTCTTTTGTACCATATCAAATTAATTTACTCCCTGAGTAAAGGAAATTATTCTTATGCTGTGGTTTTTGTATTTAAAAGGTGAATTCATTGAAAATGTAAGATTTATTCTTTCATTTACCTTAAAAACAAACAATGGCGTCCGGTTTCGCGGGCTTTTTGCTAAACGGTAGTAAAACGGCGTAAAATAACACTTCGCGGCAATATAAACCTTTTTAAACTGCAAGCTACAATTACTATTAGCATAATTCAAGTGAAGTTATGAAATGAATTTGTACTCAAGCTATTATTATGAAAACGGCATCGTACTTATTATATAAAAAAACACGTACTAAAATGTTTAATGTTTTAATGACGTTTCAAAAATTTATCCGCTATGTCAGATTGTTCACGGAGTTTGCCGGAAAATAATTCTTTCAAATTCTTTCAAATAAATACACTAAATTTGGCATTCATTTCTTTTTGTTTTCTTTTTAGGCTAAAATATCATTGTGTAAGTGCATATCTGATTTACATAAAACCTTAACAACTTTGAAAACCGGACGTCGGAAACAAACGAATATAACGAAGTTACGCATGACGGAATTTTTAGGCTAAACGATCTCTCCCGACCTTCTTCTTCTTCTTCTTCCGGTTACTGGCCACATTCAACTAAATGAATAAACTGCCAGTGCGCATGCCCTCCCCCCTCCCCCCACCAATCTGGATCTAAATGAGTGCTGCCACTTGAGATTTGAAAATCTCAAGTGACTCTGCCTGGGCAATATCTGGAGGCAGACTGTTCCAATCCTTCACTGTATTGCAGAAGAATGACCATTTTCTATAATCTTTAGTGGTTGATGGTACTGAGAAACAATGTTGTTGTGTTTTTCTTGATGTTCGAGTGGGCTTTTTGAGATATTTGTCTGGATTTATCGCCACTTTGTTGTTGACAATTTTATACATCATTGCTAGCCTGGATTCTTTTCTCCTATCCTTCAAACTTTTCCACCCCAGTCGTTCTAACATGTCTCCTACACTTGATCTATTCCTATATCTTCCCAATACGTAGCGTGCCGATCTTCTCTGTATTTTCTCAAGTTGGTCAATGTGCCCCCGTTGGTATGGGTCCCACACAGTGCTGGCATATTCTAGTTGAGGTCGAAAGAGTGATTTATAAGCCCTTTCTTTGATTTGTCTTGATTTTATGTGTAGATTTCGCTTGAGGAATCCTAGTGTCTTATTTGCTTTGCTGCAAAGGTTGGTGATGTGGTTTCCCCAATTTAGGTCGCTTGTAATTGTACAGCCTAGGTATTTTGTTGCTTGTTCATGCTCTAGCTTGTGGCCATGTAGAATGTAGTCATGGATAATGGGGTTCCTCTTTTTGGCTACAGTTAATACAGTACATTTAGCTGGGTGGAACTCCATGCGCCATCTGTTTTCCCATTCTTCCAATTTATTCAGGTCATTTTGCAGTTCGTGACAGTCGGATGGGGATGTAACTGTAAGATATGCAATGGTATCATCTGCAAAGAGACGGACAGTTGATGTCAGGTTTTCGGGAAGATCATTTATGTAGAACAAGAAGAGACTTGGTCCTCATACTGATCCTTGTGGGACTCCAGACTCTACTCGGCCAATGTCTGATTCCTCGCCATCAACTGCTACTACTTGTGTCCTGTCTGATAAGAAGGCCTTAATCCAGTTTAAAGTGTTTCCTCTGATGCCATAGTGGTTTAGCTTGTGAAGGAGTAGTCCGTGAGCTACTTTATCAAATACTTTAGAAAAATCCAATATTAGTAGGTCTGTTTGCTTTCCATTTTCAAGGTTTAATGTGAGATCGTCAATGCATTCCAATAATTGAGTTTCACAGGATCTTTTACTCCTAAAGCCATGCTGTAGTGGGTATAATATGTGGTGGTTCTCTGCGTGTGTCATGATGTGACTGGTTACAATGTGTTCTAATATTTTACAGAACACACAAGTTAGTGAAATTGGTATATAATTTGCTGCAAGATATTTTTGTCCCTTCTTGAAGGCTGGTGTGATTCTTGCCTTTCTCCAGTCTGATGGTATATCTCCTGAAGTTAGGAATTTTCTAAAGATGATGGTTAGTATTGGTGCGATTTCCGTTGCTAATTCTTTTAATACTGCTGGTTTTATGTCATCAGGTCCTCCAGCTTTGTGTATATTGAGCTTCATTAGCAGCTTTAGTACCCCATTTTCTGTGATGTAAATTTCTCCAGCATCAGGATAGGCCTCTGTGTTGGTCATGTAGCCATTTTGTATAAACTCTTCTTCAGTCACTGGGTCTGAGTTGGAAAATACAGACTTGAATTGCTCATTGAGGATATCTGCCTGTTTTTTGGGGTCTGTTTCTAATATCCCATTCTGTTTCAAAGGCGATATTCCGCTCTTGTCGTTCTTTTTGTGTTTAATATATGTCCAAAAGCGTTTACAGGGCTTGTTTGTCTCAGGACATGGGTCATCAGGTGTGAGGATATCTTCTATGTAGGTCCAGTATTTCCTCCGGGATTCTCTTTGTACCTTCTGCTTGAGATCTTTGAATCTTTTGATGTCATTTGGGTGGTCAGTTTTCTTTTTCTTTTTGTATGCCCTATCTCTCCTCTTAATTAGCGATTTAATTTCTTTTGTGATCCATGGTAACTTATCTTTGGTTCTTGTTGTTTTAGTTGGTATATGTAGGTTGATGCTCTTCTGTAGTTCTGTTTTGAATTGTGTCCATAGCTCTTCAATATTTGCTCTGTTGTAATTTGTTTTCATCTTTTCATAGAGTGACTTCATCTCTGTTTTCATACTCCCCCAGTTTGCATTCTTGTACAAGGGGATGACTCTTGGTTTCTGCTTGTTGATCTTTGTATCAGCATCATATTCCAAATAGACAATATCATGGTCTGATATTCCTGGATTTGTATCAATCCTTTGCACCTTATTTGGCATGTTTGTTAAGAACAGATCTAATATGGAGTCATTTCTTGTTGGTATCTCAACTATTTGTGTTAGTCCATTGTCGTCTAGTATATCTGCAAATTGATAATGTTTCGCAGTATGTTGTGTTCCAGGCTTTAGAATTTTTTCTTTCCAGTTCCATCCTGGCATGTTGAAATCTCCTCCAATCAGTACATGGGAGTTTCCTGAGCATGCACGTTGTACTGAGTTATTAAATGCTGTCAGATCATCAGATGTTTTAGGATGGTAGTATGAACATATCTTCAATTCCTTTTTGCCTGTTAGTTGTACTTTAGCCCAAGCAATTTCCGAGTCAGTGTCAAGTTCGGGTATTTCTGAACTGAGGTACTTGTGACTAATTGCTATAAGGACTCCTCCACCTTTGCGACCATTTCTGTCTTTTCTATATACCTTGTAGTTAGGTGTGATAATCTGGCTATCTGTTATATTGGAGTCAAGCCAGGTTTCAGTTGCAATTATTATATCTGGTTTTAGACTGTCTATGGCGTTTTCAATCTGATGTTGTTTATTTTTGATTGATTGGCAGTTGACATTTATTACACGTAGTGGTGTGAAGTGCTTCCTATTTCTCGCTATTCTTTTGTTTATATCTGGAGTAGATGAGTGTACTGGTATTGGTATGTTTTTCATGTCTGCTGATGAGTCATTGTAGCTTGATAAAATCGAGAACTGGTTTGTTGTCTCGATCATTGTTGATGAATGACAGATGTTGCTATAGTTAGGTGTTCCACACATAATACAGTCCCATCTTACAGAATCTCCCTCGTCATTCAGTATACTGTAAGTTCCAGTGTGAACATCTTGGCAGTCAATGTGGTACCAGTAGTTGCATGTATCACAAATCAGTGCCCTGTTTTCCCATGTAACAGGTTGGTCACAGGTTCCGCATGGGTATACAGTGCTGTTGTTCATGTCAGTGGTCATTGGTCCTGGATTAGGGTTTACATCATTTGATGCAATCAGCATTACCAATGCAAGGTAGTGTAGATTTTTCCTGGTAGGTGGTAGCTTTTTATATAGGATGTTTACTGAATATTTGAGGATATTGTTGCTGTGTTCTATTTGGTTGGTATTCCATCCTTCATGACCAAGGATGAGACTTGATGTCAATATCATCAGAAGTAATGACAATCTCATTTTGTTTTAATATGCAAGATGCTTATTTATACCTGGTGGCTGTTGTTGTAAACAAGACTGCCTTGTTCAGAGATGAACAAGATGCTTATTTACTTGATGGCTGTGGCTGTAAACAAGACTGCCTTATTCAGAGATGAACAAGATGCTTATTTACTTGATGGCTGTGGTTGTAAACAAGACTGCCTTATTCAGAGATGAACAAGATGCTTATTTACTTGATGGCCGTGGTTGTAAACAAGACTGCCTTATTCAGAGATGAACAAGATGCTTATTTACTTGATGGCTGTGGCTGTAAACAAGACTGCCTTGTTCAGAGATGAACAAGATGCTTATTTACTTGATGGCTGTGGTTGTAAACAAGACTGCCTTGTTCAGAGATGAACAAGATGCTTATTTACTTGATGGCTGCGGTTGTAAACAAGACTGCCTTGTTCAGAGATGAACAAGATGCTTATTTACTTGATGGCTGTGGTTGTAAACAAGACTGCCTTGTTCAGAGATGAACAAGATGCTTATTTACTTGATGGCTGTGGTTGTAAACAAGACTGCCTTGTTCAGAGATGAACAAGATGCTTATTTACTTGATGGCTGTGGTTGTAAACAAGACTGCCTTATTCAGAGATGAACAAGATGCTTATTTACTTGGTGGCTGTGGTTGTAAAACAAGACTGCCTTGCTCAAGCTGAAAGAGATACTTGTTTACTTGGTTTGTGTACTGTACTGTATTATCATGCTATTTATAGTAACACAAACAGGAGATCGAGTATGTAGAGTATTCTTGAAATGTTTTCGTTTTGGGCCGTTTTTTTGTCGGGTAGCTGTCTCTTGGTGGTTTTTGGAACAGTCTTACCTATCAGTTTGTATTTTTAAACAAATAAACCCCAATATTTTAGAAAACAAATTTGCTGATAATTTTTTTCGTCCTTCCTTTTGCCGCATGCGCACGGACCTAATTGAAGGAGCGCTACATTTATATTTTTAATAGGTTGTAACAATTTTATTGATCAAGGTTTTTCCACATCCCAGTATCTTCTATTTGAAAAAAAACTATATGTTTCGATATAATAGATGTAAATAACAAAAGTAAAAGACCGATTACTTAACTTGATTTTTTCCATAGCTGACTAAACGTAAAATCTTTTATTTCCATGATCAATTTGACTGAGTAATCTTTTCTTCATCTCTTGGAAATAACTCAAAGTAAGCAAACGAAGGGAACATTTGAACATCATTTCTAGCTCTTCGTACAAACAGCTAAAGTTATCAAATTTTAAAACCTCTCGAAGTGTATTACTTGATTGCGCCGGCATTTTATTGCCAGTGACCGACATTTCTCAACTAAAAGGCAAAAGATCTTTTTTTATTTATATTTCATCTATATTTCTTGGAAGACGACAGGATAGAATATTCTTGTCAGCAATATATTTGCTTAGAAATCCATGTTCGATTTGTCGAGCCTGAAAATTTTGTTTCATTGCATGTGTTTATAAATAGTCTATTTGCATTCGCTACGTATGATATACATATATATATACATTGTACATTTAACTAGAGGCTCTGGACTATACATGAAGATGAATGTTTGGATAGGCGACACTGACTCTTTCATAAGAACTTCAATCTACGATATAATTTTAAAAAGTAGTGTAGTCTTAATATCGTTTGCCTGTCTTTTTTGTTTTATGACGTAAACGACTCGCTAAGATAATGCAATCATGAGAACATTTTAACCACCATATTGCTTTCTTTCAAAGTCAAGCCGTGATTTGGTAGGAAATGTACTTTATGACTCTCGCTAAAATGCCATAACGCCATGTCAGAGATGTCATTTACAGCAGTCCCATGGGTTTTATATGACTAATACAAGACTATTGTCACGAATTGCATAATGTCTTTTGACAATAGATTAAATATCTTTTATGAAGTTTAAACAGAAAAACTATATAGAAAACATGCATGATTTCAAAGCACAATAAACATATACTGTTCTTTTTTCTTCAAGTCACTAAATAATAAGGTCATCGCCTAGTGTTTTTTGTCCGTGCATTATGAAAAAAAAATACTAAGAATTTATGTTTATATGTTAAAACTCAATTTTATAACACTTTCAACCTTGAAATGGTTATTTATTGACGATTTGACGATGCAATCGGTTGTAACCGTCATATCTAAGAAAAAAACACTTTTAAGCTAGATTTAATGTTGTTGATCACATTTGAAATGCCTGTACATGTACCATTGTTCCAGTGTGTCTTCCATGTTTTTTTTTCTCTTTGATGCTGAAATTTATCATCCAAGTTAGGTTATTTTGTTGCTTCTTTTATTTACATGTGCACAATTGATTAAGGTAAAATAAAATATTGAATGTGTGCTTGGCTTCCTGTTTTACTGAGTACAAAATGTGTAACATCATCGTTTCATAACTTCAAGGATCAATCTTTAATCTCAAATTACATGAAGGGACTAAACAAGATTATTTTAAAAACAGAAAAAAAGCTTAAGTCAGCCAGATTTCATTCTGCAAACCTAAGTATTGATAAAACTCAAGGAGGTTCTAATACAACAAACAGCAGTAAGATTAAAGTAAACTGCAAGACTCATATTATCAGTTGAATAGTTCTTATATTTCAACCAATGTCTTTAAAAAGAAGAAATTGCGAAGTATGTTCTTATAGCCTTGACTTAAAGCCGTTCGTGGTAATTGAAAACAATCTGAGGAAAATCTTTCAATCTTTGATAACATTTCAGGAATTACAATTTGGGATTATTCCCCATTTTCTATAATATGATATGCATTAATTCTACTTTTTTATAACATATTATTACAATGTACAGCCGAATAATAGAAATGGATAATAAGGAAGGAAACAAACATGAGGTATCTATATCACCTCTACTTTCTCATTTTTCGAAGCAGCAGTGTTTACTCTAGTCTTTTAATTGCCTTATATTATTTTAGGTCTATTTCATGTCTTATGTTGTATGCTGTTGTTTCTTTTAACCTGGTTTCCTCTTAACCTTTTCAGATGTCTGACATTCTAATTCCTAATTATTCTTACATAGCTTTGGTTGTTTCTTCTATCAGCTGTTTAATCTACTGAAAGCCTCTATTACTATTGACAGAAATAAAATCATCAATCCATGTCAAGCATGACTTTTGGTTAACTTCTGTTACTAATTTCCGAAATATGATAAAACATTTTTGAAAAATCAGACTAACTAATTGGCAACATACGACGTCGCGGTTTCATTATTCAGACGCGTAGGACGCTTGAGATTGTTCATCCCTGTTCTGAAAATATGTTTTATTTTTATCTTACTTCAAACGTTTTGGTAAAACAAACACGATTCCCTGAAATATTAGAAATAAAAAAAATGACATCCTATAGACAAAAAAAATATTATGTAACATAATGTAAATTTAATGTAAAGTATATTGTCTATTGTGGTTCTGTTATTATTCATGGGGTATCAATTTTCGTGGGTGGCATGCACTCTTGAAAACCACGAATTGAAGAATCCACGAAATGATTCTTTTTTTTATCAAACCACGAAAATGGGTACCCACGAAAATAAATGAATCCACAGTAATTTTGCATTTTAAGAGTGCGTTATATAAGGAAGCAATAGACACATTAACATTTCCCTATTTAGGATGAAATACAAATGACAACAAAGTTCCAGACAATAAATTATGCTACGCCTGACGCGCGTTTCGTCTATTCAAGACTCATCAGAGGCGCTCTACCAAAAATATTGAAAATGCCAAACACTGCATGAATATGAAGAGAGCATAGACCAGTATAACCAAAAATACCAAACTGGGGAACCAAATTATTACTAAGATATTCAACCTATGTCTGGGGTAGGAAGAGCCTATTTAGGATGGAAAATATTTTCTGATAATTAAAGACATAGAACCTATCATTTTGGCAATTTTTAAAAATAATGAAATTCACACTATTTGAAGAATACATTGTAAAATCTTTGAAGAAACTGTTAGATTTTCAATAAAAACTACCAGAAAGTATTCTTTTCGACGGAAAACTGAATAAAAAACGCAGTGTCAAAAAAGAGGACAAACTAATTATAGAATGTAAACACTTGCGGGTACCGGTAAACTAAGAAACAAAAAGTAACCAAACGAAACGGAGCGGAACAAAAACGATATCGGTAAAGAAGGAAACGTAAACAGTTAAATAAGAAACTGAAATCTGTAAAGAAAGGAAACGAAATCGAGCGAACCGGTAAAGAAAGAAAACTGAATCGATTTTAGCCGACATCAGTCGTTTTTCTTAATTTACCGATTTCGTTTTCTCTTCGCCTCCTTTGGTTACTTTTCGTTTCTTAGTTTAACAGTCCCCAGTTTACCAAAAGTAAATATTTATGCTGGACAATACTTAATCAACGCAAATGATTAAAATAAGATTATTTTATAGAAAACTGCAAAATATAGAGTTTTTTTAGTTGGTAAAGGTAAGTTTTAGATAGTATATTTTTGATTTATGTACTTTTATTCAATGTAAAAAAAATGCGAAATTGATAGGTTCTATGTCTTCAAATGTTATTACAATAGTAAAAATCAGACGCAATAACATAATAAAATCCGACTAAAATGTTTCATCAGCGTTTTGTTGTTTCTTAATGAATTGGTTTTTTTTTATATATTTTTTTTACGATTTCCAAATTTTGCTTTTGTCTACTGACATTTTAACAAAGCAGATCACTCTTTTTATGTCTCTGAAAGTTCGCATTCTAGAAAAAAAATTACCATATTCTTCATATTTTGGTTAATTATTACTTTGTTGATAAATTCTTCCGAAACTAAAACGTTTATGGTTAGATAAACAATAAGTTAGAAATGCCTGTACCAAGTCAGGACCATTGAGATCCACCAATTTTCCGGTATGACTGATTCGTTTTTGTCATTTTCTCTGGACAATGAGATTGATCATTCAAGTTCGGTAGTTTTGTTATTACCTTTATTTACATGATACAGCAATTGTTTTGTTTGAAAATCATGGGCAGATTTAGTATCTGTTGGACTCAAATGATTTTTTTATTCATGAAATCTAGTTTTTTTAGAAGTTTACCATAAAATTCTACTTACTTTTAATATTGCTAGTTCTATTTCTTCATAAACTTGTAATATTAAAATTGCCAACGACGCTTTTCTGCATTACACATTTGCAAAATTTGATGGGTAATTCAGAATGAACCCTTTTTTAGGTATGACGTGCGTCAAAGAAAAGAATATGCAAAGAACTAGCAATGTTTTAGGTTTACATGCACATTTCAATAAAAAGTAATATTTCTCAATAAATCATAAAAAAAGTTGTAGAATTATATCATGCTAACGTTCAGATGGAATACGTTGTTTTCTTCCAATAAAAAGTTTTAGTTCTGCAGATATATGCGCTACAATGTTTTAACATGATGTACAAATACATGTACACGTCACAATTGCCTGTGTCCTATATTGTTTAATGATTTTTTGTTGCTTTTTTAAGAATGAGGGTAAAACTAGTTTCATAACCATAATCTTTTATCCCACATCACACCATCGTCTTTTTATATTCATACCTTTATGAATTTTCCTTATTTAAACAGTAACATCTTTCTACTATAGTTTATGTCCATTTTAGTTTTCTGAAGTATACCCATGCTACAATGCAGCTGTAAAGACACTGCACTTTGGGTTTTTAGATAATGCACGCTGGAGAAGGGAAACTGCAAAATACTGAATGTTCAGTAGACCATTACAACAAAACATGAAAGCGAAAGCATGAAAAATGAAGTTTGTATCTAAAGTCATTTGCAATTATTCAGAAAAAAATAATGTTTACTGACACAGAATTCTTTATTTATTGAATAAAGCTATGTGTTGTCGGCTCAATGTTATTGCACACGAACTCTTTTTCTAAGGATCCAAATAATAACAAAAAACAAGGCGGTTATACATGTATTACAGCAGGCAGTATAAAACATATTCATGATTCATATTTTGAGTTGATTTGGCATTTGTTACGTATTTTCATACAGTTGAGGCAGTCACCCACAGTAATTGATACATGTAGATCGGCGTAAAAAAATATCATCAAAAACCTTTAAACCTACTGATGACACTTTGTGGATCACAATTTTGATGACATTTTGGATTTATTCAAACATATCTAATATCGTTGATATTAAATCTAGTTTAAATTTGGCCATCTTATTTTTTTAAACCTTTACGATGATTTAAAGCCGAATAAAGAAAAACGGTGGCGAAAGAAATTGCTTAATAAACGCAGGATTTCTCCTTTACTTTTCCCGATCCCTGAATACATTATTTCGCAATAGTCATTTGAATTGAATTTTACATTCAAAGTGGGGTTTATATTTTATATTTTTGAGTTGGTCTACATGTAACTTCTGTAATCTGAATTTCTTTTGATCATTTCAGACTTCCAACTGTTTTTGCACCAATACTGTTACGTCACTTTGCTTCTTGCTTTTTACATTAGTTTAATCCATTGATCCTCTTCATTTGACTCAAATAGGAATACTCAAGTCTTGTCAAGTCCAAATGATTTTCTGGGTTACTTTTTTAATTATCCATTTTTGCCAAACTGTTTTTAAATTGTCTACGTATTTCGTCCTTTACTGTATTTGGTACTTAAAGTTTTTGTTGTGCATTAACTTTATGACTAAGAGTTTGTGTTTTTGGTCCTCTTTCAATTTTTGAATGTGCAGCTTTCATTCTTAATGCCCTGTTTTATTGTTTCCCTTGAGCTGATGATTGGAGAAACTGTATTTTAATAGTCTCCCTTTTTGTGGTCTATTAATATCTACATTTGCAATTAAAGTAGCTTTCGTGTAATGATTAGCAAACGCAACTTGGGAAAAAACGAATTACATAATTTTTTTCTTAGTATTTTTTTTTGCATAATTTTCTTCTTTTTATTATAAAAAGTAAATGAGTTACACAATTTTCAGACTAATGCATCATAACGAAAGATGACTTTCGATGATAAAAAGTTCAGCAACAATTGGTTTTGTGTGTGCAATTTCTGGAACCATTACCCAATATCATATGCAAAAAGATTCTCAGATAAGCATGAGGTAAAAAGAAATTGCTTACTTTCCAAAGCACCTGTGCCCACTTTCTGATATTGATCATGCCAGTTCGGTATTTTTTTGTTGCCTTTATTTCTTTATGACATATTTAGTATATATGGGTCTTAATTTGCCGTTTCAAATAATTTAAAGCTTCTTGTGTCGATAGATCAGCCAAAGGTTCCTTTGACAAACGCTGTAGATATTTTATGAAAACTCGGTTTATTCTTAACAAAAGAAGAGGAAACAAACTTCAAAGTACAAAAAAAATCTTAAGCATAAAGGATGGGTTGTGATTAGACCCCCTTGTAGCCCATCATTTAAGTCAAAAATAAAATTTGGTAAATTATATCATTATTATTGTTGAAAAGGTAGATATTTAAATTTTTGAAAATAAACGTCTTTAGTATAAAAGCTTCATTTAGTTTTAGTAAATTGTGCTTGAAATAAACCACTGCAAATAATTTGTACATTGTGCCTATGGAAAAGTGGCCATATTGAGTGATATATATCCTCCCAGGAAGTGTAGCCATGCGCGTGGAACCAGATCTATATTGTATTCAAACTTTGAATAGGGAAACTTTCGGTGTTGTTGTCTGTGTATCCCACGGCAACTCTAAAAAATTCCATTAGAGCTGTGTATCCCACGCTCGTATACATTTGTTATTTCGGTTGCCATTATTTTGCGGTAACCGTCATTTTCTATCATTGTCATTTTACTCATTTATATCGTTGTCATTTATATCATTTATTGCATTGTAATATTTTATTTATAGTAAAGGCTATGGCCAAGTACCGCCATTTCAGTATTTTTATTACAAAAGCCATATGTCGGGATAAGTAGTATTTAAACGATTTTTTTTTGTGAAAGTTTCAAGCTGTTTTCGCGTTCGAGACATACTGAAAAAATTGAATTACTATATTTTTAACGTCGAAGTCAGTAGTTTACAAATATGCAAAATATTTGCGTTTCATTCGTTCTTCTTACGATTGATGATTATTTCAAATTTAGAATTGCTGTTCAGAGTAATATATCTATATAAAGAACATTAAAAAAGGAAAACAAACACCGTCTTTAAGTATACCGTATAAGTGGTTTTTTTTTTTTTCGCGTGTGGAAAAATTCGCGTTTTTTGGTGTAAAACGGGGTGTTCTTATTTTCGCGTCATATAATTTTCGCGGTTTCATATCCTTATTATTACTTTAATATGATGGATTAATATTTCGAGTATTCTAATTTTCGCGTCCAAACGAATGCCGCGAATAAAGCTAAAATTAAATCACCGCGAAAATTACCACTTATACGGTATAAGCACACAATTTGAATGTATTGAATGTCAACTTTGAAATTTTCTTCAAATCATAATAAAATATTCATTCAAAATGGGTCAATTTTGGACAGTGTTTTTCAACTTGTGTGTATGCAAAAGTATTAAAGAGTATTTTTTTTTTGTAACAGACACTCACTTGCCTACAAAATAAGGTATAAATTTAAGGTTTGGGAATACTTTTTATTTTTTGCCATCCTTTTGTAAAAAGATAACAAATACAAATCTCACAACAAAAACAAACAATTATGGATTAAAATTAGTTGACAATAAAAAGGTGAGATTTACCATGACGCATATTCATGTTTATGTAATGTCTTTCAAATCCTCATAAGAGCAGATGAATGATAACTGATACCCATAGAAATAACGATAATATTTACATTCCCACTGTTGCGTACCACATATTAGAAAGATTCCAGTATTGGAACTAAACTATCAATAATGAACATCGAACATAGCCAGACGTTGTGACGTAGAAGGTCACTTCAATATACCTAATGAAGCCATTTGAAGTGATCTACTGACAAAAGCATCCGATATCTTCAATGTTATTCGTAGTTATTTTAGATTAAACATCTGAAAAGTTTCTTATCCTCGTTTCCTGTTTTGAACAGATATTTGATAGTGCTTCGATTTGAAATATGTGGTGCTAAAAAGCCTTAAAATATCAATATGTATATTTATACAAGGTTATCGATTGTTAAATGTTTTTTTTTAAATTCACCCTAGATAATGTTTCATAAATGTCATGTGGACTTGGAATGCTGAACCCTATAGTTGCATTCAACGGTTGATTTAACTTATTTCTGAGCTATTTAAATGTAATTAAAAAGAAAATTTTTAACCAAAACAAAGCATTAGTTTAAAGAGTTTGGTTGTTAAGAGGACGTTAAATGTCCTCTTATCTAAACAAAAGATACTTGGACCTTAACAGAAACCCAGGAAAGGAACATCTAGCATTTTTTCACAACTCAGACCAATCAATGCACCGAAATTGTTCATTGATGATGTTACATATTCCAAAGTAAACAACTAACCAATTGTCAATTTTACTCAAGTCCCATTGGAAGAGTTATAAGTATTCATCCACGTTTATAGTACCGGTATACCAAGTTGACGAAGTTATACATATTGAAAAAAACATAAAAAATTATCATTTTCGCACTTTTTGGGGAAAAAATAATGAAATTCACAGAATACATATTGCACGAAGAATATAGTGTTAATCATCTGATAAAATTGTTAGTATTCATTTGGTCATTGTATATTGAGTCATGAGGGCCATTCTAAGGCAACTTACCATTCACCATTTTACGACCTTAGACTATACGCAACGCATTATCTGCTAGAGCTTATAAATGCCACTTTTTAAAAAGGAATATACACCTAATGAGTTTCGGGTAATGTTATCACAAAATAAATATATTGCTGAAAAAAAACAAATAAAACGTGGGAAAGCAAACTGCTTATTATGAGCACGTGAAGATATTGTAAGCAAATCGAATAATAATACACTTGATGTAATATCGATATTCAGCCAATGTCCAAACAGAATAACCATAACAGGATAATCAACCTCATATGTCCACGAATAAAAGACGACGAATGTCTAAGACACAATAGAAAAATTGAAAATTATTACCGATGCTTTCGATTTAAGTTATATGCCTCTCTGTTTCCGATGTTTTCGATTCAACATTAATGCCTAGCTGTGACTTTGATAAAAAAACATTTATGAAAGCTATGCTCCTTTAGTGTATGTGTGTCTTGCATTTTGCTCCACATTTTCTAATTCGGGTAAATAATTTTCTTATTCACAACATATTTGTTCAGTTTGGTGGACGTGTTTTTCAGCAAACAAAAGGGATTCCAATGGGCACTAATTGTGCACCTTTGCTTGCTGATTTGTTTCTTCATTCATATGAAGCAGACTTCTTACAATCTTTTCTAGTAAAAAAAAACGTATACTGGCTCTCTCTTTCAACCTCACGTTCCGTTATATTGATGATGTCACTTCACTAAACAATTCTCGATTTGGTGACTTTCTCCATCTCATATATCCCCAGGAGCTTGAGATAAGGACACAACGGATTCTAGGAAGTCTGCTTCATATTTAGATGTAAACCTCAAAATTGACTCTCAAGGAAGACTTTTAACAAGGCTCTATGACACACGTGATGAATTCATCTTTCCAATCGTCAACTTTCCCATCTTGTGTAGCAACATTCCGAGCACTCCAGCTTATGGAGTTTACGTATCTCAATTGATTCGCTACTCCAGAGCATGCGGGACTTACATCGACTTCCTTATCAGAGCGATACGTCTGACGCAAAAATTGCTCACACAGGGTTATGTTGCTCCTCGGTTGCTGTCTTCACTCAGAGATTTTTCAGAAGACATCATGCACTTATAGACAAATATGATATTTCGATCTCTCAGATGAGTGCAGATGTTGGTTTGTCATAGCGTTTTGTTTTTGTCTTCCTTTATCTGATTTGACACGCTGAATGGACTATTGGCAATACAAATGACAACAAAGTTCCAGACGATAAATTTTGCTACGCCTGACGCGCGTTTCGTCTATTCAAGACTCATCAGAGGCGCTCTACCAACTATAAGTATGCTATAGTAAACAGGAACTGCTTACTCTTCCGGAGCACCTGAGTACACTCTTGTTTTTCGCAGTTTTCTCTGTCTGGCCGACTTTTTTGCTATTTTCTGTCGTGCAATTTTTTGGTCTCATTTTAAATGCCATTTTTTGTTTCTTGTCATATTAATTCATATTTCTTATCTGACATTCAGTCCATTTATTCACCGTAAATGTTTGAAAATGAAATGCAAAATTAACATGCAAAATTTTATATGTGGTCAGTAAACAAGACCATTCATATTCAGTAATACATACAAAAAACACAATTGTTTTATAATAACTCGTTTTTAAAATAGTTTTTTCACTGGTACAAAGTTTGAAAATTAGAACATTCGTCAGTTGTGGTCTTTTGTTAAGTTAAATGATTTTAGTAAGTACCTAAATAGACTTAAACAAGTCTGAAATGTTAGAACATTTACAAAATTTGTATGATTTGTTGGATGGAAATAAAAAAAATGTCTTTTTCTGACCATTAAATGACAATGACTGAGACTTATATGATCTTTCAAACTGACTTTGTAAGATACATTTCTGTCATAGGTCAGAAATCATTGGTTCTATAGCCATTTTCGGGGGTTCTCCTGAACCCACTGTAATGATAGTTGATTTTTTAAAGAAATCAAAATGTCATTTTTCCATCGTAGGGAGAGTTATTTTGTCACCTTTTTGTTTATTTTTCAGTTTCAGTATTCAAGATTACAATGTTTTCGAAAATAAGATCTTTAATCAATGTTATCTGTATTTAGATGTATGTCTATTTTTTCTCGTGTTGAATTCTCACCAAACATTTGTTTTGTCTAAAAGATCGAATTATACATTCATTTCATGATCAAATGTAAAAGGAAAACATCTTGTTTTAGGATCAAATGACGTCAAGCTTACTAAATAAAAGTATACAGCTGAGACTCCAGACGAACTAATTCTCGAAGGATCAAAATATTGTTTAAGTAAACAAGGGGTGTGTCCTGCTATATTATTTCATTATAACTAGCATTAATGCGATTCTACACAATTATATCATGAACATGTAACAATATCATAGATCATATTCATATAATATTTTTAAAGAATAAGTATATTGCAGGACAATCTAATTTAATCCACATTTTTTTTACGTAATTGGAAATATTTATAATTCGCAATCTTAAAAAAAAACGAAGAAAAAAGTCAAAGACTTACTCGAATAGGAAAAAACTTCGCGATACTGAACCCTACACAAATATTCACATGCTATATTAACTTAAGTATTTATTGAAACAAAAAGTTTTACCTTTATTTAATAAACCGCCAATTAAAATCATAAATTATACCAGTTACTGAATCATTAAATTACCAAAACAGCATCTTTCTTGAAATACCAACAAAAGACCAGACAATTGATAAAGCTACGTCTTTCGCACATTTCGTCTATTCACGACTGATCAGAGGTGCTCTACCTAAAGATTGAAAAAAAAAACAATAGCAAGAAATAAAATTATGACTTCGTAAAAAATAAAGTAGGGTGTTTAATGTGTTTTAAGCGACTTTTAACATTGTTAAGCGTTGGTAGGTAACACAGACTGTGTGTTGGTGTATAACTGAATCCTGTTTTATGGTAGAAATGATTACAAGACTCCAAAATTTATTCTTAACGAGCCTTTTCATTAATCCTTTGATATGTTTGATAAGCTTAATCTAAACTAATTATCGGACAGATCAATTTCTAGCTAATGGTATACATTAAAAATGATTATTCGTTTGGTACTTCTGTTTCTGAATGATATTGGAGGATAATTAAGTCTAGCAATGACCAAGGGATTAGAAAATAAACTAAGAATAACAAGAATAGCCACTTTTGGTAGATCATGAGCAATTAATTATGTTCGATAGTTTAAGATGAAAGAGACAAGTTTTGGCGCACAATAAAACCTGATTTAACCAAACATATATAATTTGAAAATGTTTTTGCAAAGTCAGGACCATTATCTATAATTTTTTTCTAGTTTGTCTGCATGTTTGTTTTTTGTCATTGACATTGAGATTGATCATCAAAGTTCGGCAATTTTTTATAATGTTCTTATTCACTGTTTTTTGTGTTTGGCTATTATAAATAAGGGTAATTACAAAACAGCCAAACTTGGATGATCAGTTCAATAAATGCAAGAAAAAAGGAAGACAAGACAAAAACACCTTAGTTAAATTCAAAATTTCAGTGATTGCTACTTGCTACAAACTTCCGAATGTTGATTAGCGAAATATTAAACCGAAAACACAGCATGGATGTGTGACACAAAAACGGAATTGAAAAAAGTGAATTGATCATCTCAGAGCAACAGTCAGCAAAAGACTTCCTTATAAACCATAGTATGTGATGTATACTTTAGATTAGTTTAAATTTAATATATGAGCATTATTTTGTTAAAAGTGATCCATTATGATGTTAAAATAGTTACCTAAAGTGGGTTTCAAATCGTGATTTGATGAAAAATTGCAAAAAACCTGCAATTTTGATGTGGTTTTCAGCAAATTTAACTATGAGCCACACAGAGTACCACTACAATAATTTATGTAGATAATCATTTTTAATATAGAAACAAACCGCACAAATATCTTTGTGGTACTCTGTGTGGCTCATAGTTATATTTACCAAAAACTACTCAAAATTTGCATGATTTTAACACTATTTCACAAAAATGTCTTTTTCACATAATTTGATGACGTCACTGTTACGTAATAAACAAGTTTTGGTTAAAATTAATGTTATTTTACTATACCTTGTTTATCTTAGAACTGATCTAGAATAATTCAACCTTAGTTCAATCATTTCTTTAAAATGGTAAATTAGGGGGCCAAATTAAGCACTTATCATATTTTGTCCTTTTAGATTGTCCATATTGCATGAGTTGAAACAATTTATGTTCAAATGAACTTTTCTTGTAGGTCACTCGTATGCTTAATTACATGCAAAATTATCAAACAAAAGAAGCCTTATAAAGACACGGATAGGTGTGCTCAACCATAATACATCTACTAAAATAATTTATATTTCTACCATTATCGCTCCCTTCGGAGTAGAATAATTGATTCCTCCCGTACGGTAAAAACCTTTTTATTTTCTTAGCCACCCAAATTTATTATAACAGGGCTGCTTTTCAGGATATATTCATAAATAGAAACATTTGGAACAATGTTGGCATGAAACCAACAAGGTTTTTAGGTTTGTTGAAAAGAATTGTTTGACATTCGGGTTCTGTCTAACCTCTCATTTCCATTCCCAAAAGTTAACCAATGAATCTAAAATCAAGCTGATAGATTTGAACGTTGTTGTAATTGGGATATGAATCATGCAATCTAATTCATACATTTTGTACAACATCTTAGTATATCGAACTACTTACTAAGCGAAATGTATATATTAGAAAAGGTACGAATACTTTTTTTTAATTATTGTCATGACTTCTTTGTTTGTCCTTGTCATTCTGTGTTAACTGTTTTATGTCAAGAATTGGGTCTTTCGTTGATGATTTAGGGATTGGTTTTGATACTTTTGTATTGTATTATAAGTCTTGGGCCAATGCAAGACGGTAAGCAGTGACCTATGGTCATGTTGAAGACTGCTTGCTGTTTTCCGTTGTGATTTTTTGAATTGCTGTTTATTTATGTTTGTTGTTTCGCGTACACTTATTCCACATCTCAATATCGTCTATTTGTGATTCATATGTTATAATAGCTTGAAATTAATTTAACTTTATATTAATATCTGACACTCAAGTATTGTGATAACGATCGGTATTAATATCAAAATAAACAAAACATACCAGTAAATGTTTCTGAAACCTAGTTGTTTTATCTGGTAGAGTGACCTACATAATAGGGGTCTCGTAAATAGATATAACCTTTTAACAAAGATTTTAATTTTCTGAATGAATACATTTTTGTATTTTGACTCGGTCAAACTCTTGACTTCTTAATAAATATAGTTTGAAGTGTAACATTTTTATGTTTCATTTTGCTTCGAAGCAAAATAAAATTTAAAATCACATCATCCGGGCGTAAAAATAAAAGGCCAATAAAAGAAGCTAAAACGAAAGTAGACTAACGATATCGAATAACAAGAAGAAAAAACAGATTAAGTACTATTTTGCGTATTGAAAATTGCTTCTACTGACATAGTAATTGACAATAAAAAAATAAAAAAATGAACTCTGAAAGGTGTTCAGTGCAATTGTCAAAATAAAAATTTTAAAAAATCAATGAAATTTGTCAGCGTTTTTTTTTTTCATAGGCATATCCGTGGGTGCCTTTGTAAGTGCAAAAGAAAAAAATAATTTAAAAACAACCTGACGAACATTACCCTAAAAAGGGACGAAGTTGTTCGACTGTACATTACACATCTTTTTATGATTTTTTAGTTACAATAAAAGCATAAAATTTCTATGGTGACAAAATGACAACAAAGACATTAGCTCAAATATTTTATTTGCTGAATTACGTCTGACAATTAGGTACCCTTTTTTACCTTTAGTGTAAATTAGAAAATAGCACATAAAAAACGGAACAAGAATTGTTGTATGTTCTCAGATTTTAAAAGAGCTCTTACAAAACTGAGAAATTTCAGACGTAATCTGAGGTTTGTACATAAAACAATGGACTGATTGTATTTATGATAAAAACCTAAACATTGACATATGATAAAAGAAGAAGATTGTTTGCAACTGTAAGACAAATAATTTCAGATAATTTTCCTAAAATAAACATGTATCAGATAAAGTGATTATCAAATGTAAACATAGACAGTGTCATACGAGTGAGGATTGTGGGTTAGTGAACTCATTCATGTATTTATTAAATAAAATATTTATGACCTACTGAGATTTGTTCGTAACCACAAACAATACCACAACATTTTTTTTGTGCAATAAAATAATATTTTTTTTCTTATCTA
The DNA here is from genome assembly GCA_963971305.1 of Arcuatula senhousia. Lineage (NCBI taxonomy): Eukaryota > Metazoa > Mollusca > Bivalvia > Mytilida > Mytilidae > Arcuatula > Arcuatula senhousia. Next base: position 11,694,485 of record OZ020313.1, read on the forward strand.
TTAACAAAGTGAGATTTCGAAAATTGGTTTCGTTTAATTGAAGCTATATTGCGTCGTTTTACAAAATGGAAAATGATGTGTAAGACCCTGCTACTTATAATCCAGAAAATGTTGTGTAAGTAAGACCCTGCTACTTATCTTCCAGAAAAATGTTGTGTAAGACCCTGCTATTTATCTGCCAAAAAATGTTGTGTAAGACCCTGCTATTTATCCTCCGGAAAATGTTGTGTAAGACCCTGCTACTTATCTTCCAGAAAACGTTGTGTAAGACCCTGCTACTTATCTTCCAGAAAATGTTGTGTCAGACCCTGCTACTTACTCTCTAGAAAACGTTGTTTAAGACCCTGCTACTTATTCTCCAGAAAATGTTGTGTAAGACCCTGCTACTTATTCTCCAGAAAACGTTGTGTAAGACCCTGCTACTTATCTTCCATAAAATGTTGTGTAAGACCCTGCTACTTATCTTCCAGAAAATGTTGTATAAGACCCTGCTACTTATTCTCCAGAAAAAGTTGTGTCAGACCCTGTTACTTATCTTCCAGAAAATGTTGTATAAGACCCTGCTACTTATTCTCCAGAGAATGTTGTGTCAGACCCTGCTACTTATTCTCCAGAAAACGTTGTGTAAGACCCTGCTACTTATCTTCCATAAAATGTTGTGTAAGACCCTGCTACTTATCTTCCGGAAAATGTTGTGAAAGACCCTGCTACTTATCTTCCAGAAAATGTTGTATAATACCCTGCTACTTATTCTCCAGAAAAAGTTGTGTCAGACCCTGTTACTTATCTTCCAGAAAATGTTGTGAAAGACCCTACTACTTATTCCCAAGAAAATGTTGTGTAAGACCCTGCTACTTATCTTCCAGAAAATGTTGTGTTAGACCCTGCTACTTATTCTCCAGTAAATGTTATGTAAGACCCTGCTACTTATTTTCCAGAAAATGTTATGTAAGACTCTGCTACTTATCTTCCAGTAAATGTTATGTAAGACCCTGCTACTTATTTTCCAGAAAATGTTATGTAAGACTCTGCTACTTATCTTCCAGAAAATGTTGTGTAAGACCCTGCTATTTATAGGTATCTTCCAGAAAATGTTGTGAAAGACCCTGCTACTTACATGTATCTTCCAGAAAACGTTGTGTTAAACCCTGCTATTTATCTTCCAGAAAATGTTGTGTAAGACCACGCTACTTATCTTCCAGAAAATGTTGTGTAAGACCCTGCTATTTATCTTCCGGAAAATGTTGTGAAAGACCCTGCTACGTATCTTCCAGAAAATGTTGTGTAAGACCCTGCTACTTATCTTCCAGAAAATGTTGTGTAAGACCCTGCTACTTATTCTCCATTACTTATTTTGGTAGAGCGCCTCTGATGAGTCTTGAATAGACGAAACGCAAGTCAGGCGTAGCAAAATTTATTGTCTGGATTTTTGTTGTCATTTGTATTTCCAGAAATTTTTGTGTAAGACCTTGCTACTTATATATATATTCCAGAAAAATGTTGTGTAATACCCTGCCACTTATCTTCCAGAAAATGTTCCGTAATAGGCAACGTACTGTTTCTAAATTTAATTACTCTTTATGTAAATAATAAAAGTAAATCAGTATGTTCAAAGTCTTCCGTATCGGTTAGGTACATGTTATTCCAAGAATCTCTACAGCCTATGGCTTTCAAACTGATACAAAGAGTTATTGTCATATCGTAAATTAATTAACAAAACGACGACGAGTCAAGTTCTTTCATTACATTATACTTTAATATAACCCCCTCAGATTTTCTACGATGTAGAATCATTAATAGGTACAGAATTGTTTTACTATAGGATAATATGTCAGCTATTTTACCAATGGCAAACTTGTTATTGTGTATTCTTTCTTTTATGAAAACGATTCAACAGTAAGCAGAACCGACTTTCTACATCCATTTGTTATGTTGATTTTTTAACGGTCTGTTTTACCTAGAACGAAATACGCATCTACCTTAATTTACCATTTGTTCTTGTTTAAAATGTTATAAAAGTTAAGAATTGCTAAGAATTTTTCTTTCAAAATTGGTAAATGATGATATTTTTTATATGTATGTTTGCATTTTCTTCTTATGTTGAACATAACGATTTATTTGCATTGCAATGTATTTTTACAGAACCCTGATATATTTTTTCTAGCATCTGAGTTTAATATTAGTTTTTTTTTAGACACTTAGACTATGGTAACCAAAATGTTTTTCAAAGTTTGTTGTTTTTCTTGTCTCCTGATTGTGTCATATTGACTTTAAGATTCAAAAGGGTTCATGTATTACTCTCTGTCTTTCATGTCTGTTTTAACAGTAAGTATAATATTTTTACAATCAATGTACATAGAATAATAATATAATTCCACAGTTAATATGCATCCGTTATACATATTTATTATTTCATTGTAATTTGTCTAAACGTTTTTTTTAAACAAAGCCTGGATGAAAAACTCTTCTGAAAACTTGTCAAAATGTTCAGTTCGAAATAAAAATTGGAAGTCTTGTCGTCAATTAAGATTCGTTCAGGCATAATAATTGGCCACACTACACTTTGTCTGAACACTGACTTAAAGTAATTTGTTTGTAATTTTGTTTTAAAAACACATTTCCAGTATAATTAGCCTTATAAAAGCATGATTCAAGTAAAGGTACTCCACAGCAGACTTAATGCGGAAAATTATTTTTCTAGGAAATTCAAGATGGCCGATTTTAAGACCTTGACCAGTATATCTGCAATGAATACCACATTTTGAGCCATTCTTCATTCCATCATCAAAAGTTTAACAAAACGTCCTTCAAGGGTCATGTCTTTGCTTACAGTTGCACAAAAAATTTTGAAAATTATAAGTCCCGTTATTGTCGTTTAAGGTTATTTTGAAGCTAAAATTGCAAAAAAAAAAACATTGAGGTTCATTATTATCTGTCTGTCCATTTAAACAGCTTTAATTGCAATCAATCTTTATAGTATGTACAACAAAATCCACATATAAAACCTGAATACTTAACTGGATGTTATGGGTACTGTTTTATTTTAATTCATGTTTAAATCAACATAGAAAACTGACATTAGTAAATTATTTTTGTACTTATTTTTGTAACATGGTACAAATAATTTTTTATGGTTTGGTGCTAAATGACAAGAATTTTTCAACCTAAATTTCACCCAAGTTTTTCATTTGTTCACGTGAAAGTCTTCACATCTTGGCATTTTAATTTTTGCTTTTTTGCTTTTAGAATTGTATGAATAAAGAAACTGAAAAAAATAAAAACAGTTGTTCAGGTAAACTTTACGTGAAGTTAACGTCAATTTCTCGTTTTTTAACTCACCTGACCCGAAGGGTTATGTGAGCTATTGCCATTACTTGGCGTCGGTCGTCTGTCCGTCGTCCGTCGTCCGTCAATCGTCCGTCCGTCGTCCGTCGTCTGTCGTCAGTCGTCCGTCGTCTGTCGTCCGTCGTCCGTTAGCTTTTTTTCCTTGGCCAAATGCAGCTAAACTTGATAAGTTGTTCCTTAGGGTATTGTGCAAAAAGGTTACGTTGGGAATTTTGATACGTCAAAAAACATGGCCGTTGTTACTAAAAATAGAACAGGGGGGGGGTCAAATAAAGTTTTTTGCAAATAACTCAAAACGGTCACTGATATCAAAATTCTGGCACCAGTAAAAGTAATCTGCACCTCAAGATCTACCTACCCGGAAATTTTCAAGAGGATCCAACAACTGATGTAGGAGTTATTGCCCTTTTTCTGGATTTTTTTCAAAATTTTGCACTTATTTAGCCCTATATCTTAAAACCTGTACAAGATATTTTAAAAATTCAAATTACATGATTAAGCACATCAAGATCTACATTTCATGTAAATAGGTCAAAGCTGTAGAACCATTTCTTTTAGGAGTTATGGCCCTTAAAGCGTCACAATTTGCCATTGTTCATTACTTTTCCCCTGAATTTCAAAGATTAACTTGTCTGACACCATACATTTGTACATCCAACTTCAACCAAACTTGGCACAGTTGTTTAAAAGCATAAATGCTACAATTCTATTGTTCGGATTTTTGATTCGTTAAAAAATATGGCTACCATGGCTAAAATAGAAGATAGGGCTAAATTGCAGTTTTTTGCTAATACATTGTAACTCAAAAATGGTTACAGATATCAAAATTCGGATGGAAACAAAAGTGATCATCATCTCAAGATCTACTTACTATGAAAGTTTCAAGAAGATCCAACAATTGATGTAGAAGTTATTGCCCTTTTTCTGGATTTTTTTTCAAATTTTTTCACTTATTTAGCCATATATCTTGAAAACTATACAAGATATTTCAAAAATTCAAATTGCATAATACTAAGCACATCAAGATCTAAAGTTTTTAGGTCCAATCTGTAGAGCCATTTCTTTTAGGAAATCTTGTCCGTAAAACAACAAAATTTACCATTTTTCATTACTTTTCCCCTGAATTTCAAAGATTAACTTGTCTGACACCCTAAGACCAACTGAACCTTAACTTGGCACACACTTGTTTAATAGCTTAAATGCTACAACTCTATCGTTCCATGGCTAAAAATAGAACCTAGGGGTAAATTTCATTTGTTTGCTAATAACTCAAAACTGGTTTCAGATATCAAAATTGTGCATGAATCAAAAGTGATCAGCATATTAAGATCTACCTGTCCTAAAATTTCAGAAAAGATCTGACTGCTGATGTGGGAGTTATTGCCCTTTTTCGTAATTTTTGACAAATTTTGCACTTATTAAGCCCAATATCTTGAAAATTAACCAAGATATTTCAGAAATTTAAATCGCATATGGTTAAGCACAATAATATCTACAAAATATATGTATCTGTGTAGTTAAGTTGAGCGATTCAGGCTCCTGAGAGCCTCTTGTTAATCGTCCTTACCAGATTTGACCGTGTGTGTTGGTCGTTAGCAATACGACGGGTGTGTAACAACAAGTAGGAATTGCTGAAGAGTAACTTTTTTTAAATTGTTACGTCTAGTGTTCGCAATGATGGTTGCTACTCACGTTTTGTTGCTTTAATATTGAACTTGAGGAGTTCTAGTTATGCATAAGCCTCCCCCATAAAGTTGTTTTGTTTTATTATGGAGACTTTTATTTACCAAGAAATGGGAATCAGGCCTTTGAGAGCTTATTGTTTCAAACATGATTGAATATTTTTAAGTGTAACTTTTCTACAGAGGTAGTGGTCTGCCTTATTTAAATTGCAAAAAAATCAAATTTGTACTCCATATGACATAAAAAAAAATACTTTGCAGTAGTGGATCAAAAATCAGGGAAGCCCGGACAAAGGACTGGCGCACTTTTGGTATGCTTCAATCATTCCCAACATATCCAACCCTATTTTCAGCAAAAGGGGGAAGGGGAGTCTGTTTCCGTTTCTGCTTGTTAATGATAACTTTATACTAATATTAACGTTGTATTTTTTCTTAATAGAAAATCCACAAAATAGGTTAGCATCAAAGTCGGTTACGAAATAATTTTCTTTTTTTAGTTTTATGAACCATTAAAGTACACAACAATTTGACATTGGTCTTTTCCCTTTGAAGAGCAATTTTTTGCCTTTTTATGTTTTACTTTGATAATGAACCAATTATTGACGCCTCCTCACTTTGTTAATCAAAAAACGATATGACAATAGCTCTTTACTTGAATATCAAAATTAGTTACCAAAAAAGAATTCTATATGATTTAATTTTTTTATCAGATAAATAAATATTGTCTTGAAGGGAATTCACATGGTCTTAAATAGTTTGAAAAAAAAATTCTAAAAAGCCCCAACAATATCAACGCACAAAATATACAATTTTCTAAGTAGAAATAAAAAAATAATAATAGTTAAAAATCATGACGTTTGGTAATAACTAATGACAATTAAAATGACTAAATATGTTGAATCTATTGTATAGCAAGAAATAAAAAAAAAATACATGTACATGTAATTCTTTCATAAACCATAGATGTATTATTTACCTTTGCAAAAAAGGTATGTAAAAGGGTATTGGATTTTTTTGTTAATTCTGATAAAGATCTTATCTATTTTAAAGAGTCATCTGGTCAAAACTGCATTAATGCTTTTAAACATGAGTTTGTGCGACGGTGTGCAATAGCAAGCAGGACTGCTAACTCTTTCTGAGCAATTGAGTTCGCTCACGTTACAACGTGAGTTGGCGTTGCTGAGTACTGTCCGAATTAATTTTGTGTTGTTTTCTTTCGTATTTACTGGGTTATATTTTCCTTGCGTTTTTGACTTTTGACACTTTTATGTCCAAATGATGACTTTTCGATTATTCGTGATACATTTCAAATTCTCTATCTGTTTATATTTACAATGTTCAGTTGTATACAAATCATATGACCAATACTACTTTCCCTCTCAAAAAAACCTAATTTCCTTCTCGTCAAGACTTGAGTTGTTGATTGCAATCAAGGTACATAAGTGTATTGTTACGATATCTGTTTCTTCGTGTTGATTGAATTTGTTATTATTCATCTAGTTTTACCGTTTTTACGTCCAAAAGGCCCGTTCGCACCTGATCTTTCTATTTCTACCAAGATGGTGTTTATTTACAAAGCAAATTCTTTGAACTTTTTTTGTTTATTTTCTAATACAATAAATGGCACAACTTGAGTTTTGGAAGGCAAACTCCGGTCAAATCGCATTGTTATTACAAAGCGACGAGGTGTCAAACATTGAAGATACATGTTTATTCTGATATAGATTTAATTATAGTCTGATATCATATAGTGAGTAGAGCATTATTAATAAATAAAAAACTATTATATAAAAAGAGAATGTTTAACACTTTGACTAATGACATGTTTGCTGATGTGAAGTGTAGGCTTATGCACTAATTAAGCAAAAATATCTCTTTATAGGATATAATTAACTTGATAATTCTTGTTTTCACTGGACATGTTCATTGTTTAATATTGTTAAAAGCTAGGGTTCAATTTCGATACTCTTCAAGCCCATTCAAGTAATGTCCAGTGTATTGTTCATTTACTCCATATCCTTTCATAAAATGTTTAGCCTAATTGATGCACCCTTTGGTGTTTTTTGCTCGCATAAAGTGTGTCAATCTCCATAAACGTAGACCCACTATGGTCATTAGTCAGGATACCGAGGCATGGAACGTTTGAACAACATATGATATTAAACAAATTAAAGTCTACAATAGTGTTAACTGCGTGAAAGATCATTAAGCGTGGTACAAAATAGATTTCTAAATGGATTATTTGTCAACATTATTTTAAGTGAAAACAAATATTTCGTACAATGTTCTATTATGACAAAAAGGACAAACGAAAGAAAACAATCTCAAAGACATGCAATATGTTTTGTTTTTGTTTGTGTGGAATAAAGATATATATTTAACAAAAAGAGTCAATATCTATTAATATCACTTATACATTATTAGATGATTCCTTTGGTTAACATTGAATGTTGAAACATTGCAAAAGTAGTACGGTGTAGAGGGAACAAAAATGACATTTGTTGATATAATAAACGTTTATTTTTCATTTATTTCATTTTATTTATTTTTTTTCTCTTCTAGAGAACTAAGTATGAACAACATAACAAGTCTCCCAGAAAATGCATTTTCAAAGTACAGAAAACTAGAGGAATTGTGAGTACTCTTCTTTTACGTGTTGTAGATAGATAAACATCAGAACGGGAAACACACTTTTAGTTGCCATTATTTAAATCTAAAAAGTTAATAGATGTTTTTTAGCCAAAAATATTTTCTATTAAATTGCCCCTCACTGGAAATGCGAGTGTCAGCGTCTATATTAATCAAACTGCATAAAATGAACATATTTTCTGTGATACCGTTTCCACTTCTGAATATCAGTTTTCTAATTACTAAGCTATTTTACATTGTATTCTTCAGCATCAGTAAGGGTATATTTTCACCATTTCCGCAAATCTTTATTATTTCGACGTGTACGGACACACAGGTTATGTATGAGCGTAATATGTTTTTTTTTTCTATTTACATTATCAGGCGCCTTGTTGGAAACCAACTCAAAGAAATTCCGCCATCTGCCTTCCAAGGTCTTGATTTCCTGCAGAGTTTGTAAGTATCCAAATGTCAACAAGTAATATTTCTTTTTTTATTTTGGGGTGACTTTCTTAATTCGGTAACTGTCTTCACTCAAGAAATTTCACGGAAGACACCGTGCACATGTGGACTAATATGGGATTTCTATCTCTCAGATGAGTGCAAATGTTGGCTTGTCGTAGATATTTGTTTTGTCTTCCTTTACTGGATTTGACACACTGGATTGGAAATATCCATCACGATGGGTGTGCAAGCAGGAACCGCTTACTCTTCAGGAGCACCTGAGCTCACTCTTGTCACGACTTGAGTTCGTGTTGTTGATTTCCGTTCGGTTGATTTTGTGTTTTGTTTCTACGTGCTGTTTTTGTTCGTGGCTACCGGTTTCGTCGTTGCCCTTTCGGACTTTTGACACTTGGATGCCCCAGTGTTGCCTCTTTGTTTTTTTCTAAATCATTTCCAAAAAGGACGATGTTATTCATGATACATTCTGGCCATTACTTTTACTAAAAATGTTTGGCTTTTTAGATCTTTGGTTAGAATGATACATTATAAGGTTTAAATACTTTCATGCGGCTTCGTGACTTTCAAAATTAAACTATTAACAAAACAATCAATTGATGAGTCTTGAATAGACGAAACGGGCGTCAGGCGTAGCAAAATTGATTGTCTGGAACTTTGTTGTAATTTGTATTTTGATGGTTCATGGGCGAGAGAGAACATTTAAGTGTTTTGTTGGTTCTTTTCATGTTGTTAATTTATTGTTTTTAGTACGGGGAGATTTTAAGAAAAAAATGCTTGAAAATTCAGTGGTTCTTTAACTAAGCCCTAGTGATTTTTTTAACGCAAACAGTTTTGAAGTTTCTGAAAATGCAGATCGACTAAACGTAGATTTTGTTAAGGGTACTTTTAATGTGATAATATCTGAAATCGGTAATATGACTTAATATAACCAAGGAGGAATTGGCTGTATAGATATTATCTTGATTTTTTAGAAACCTACGACATAACAAGATCAGAACTTTTCCTTCTACAGCATTTCAATACTTATCTAACCTCAGGGAACTGTAAGTATGCTGGTTAAATTAATACATCCGTCAACCAATCAATCAATCCATTTCATTTCAATAGAAGTAAAAATAAATATGTAACAAATAGGAAATACGTGCTTTAAAGCAAATAAAAACAACAAAATGCAGAACCCTTACTTTTTAGAATGTGTTAAACAGTGTTTTACCCCGACCTTATGAAGGGGGAGGTTTGAGTTTATAAAATATGGATAAAACCACCATTACTTTGAAATATCGGAACTAAGACGGACATATGTTATCCATAATTTATCCATTCTGTAAACAATATACTTTTTTTTTCTTGATAATTGGGAGTGATTTTTTTGTTATTTTGTCATTACCTTTATTAAGAAATGATATATTATGCAGATTACTACTAATATTCGCCACACCTGTTTTGATGTTTAATGAATAAAGTGACTGAATATGAAAACTGAAAATTCACAAAAGCCAAATGTGAATTTACTTGTTCTATAAGAGAAAATTTGACAGGAACAATTGCCTTCAATTATTTGATACATATACAAATGGATATTTTGTTACAGCTACCTCGATGCGAATTATATAGAGCACATACCTGCGGATGCCTTTTTGTTCTGTCGAAATTTAAGACTTCTTCAATTGGATGCTAATCAATTGTCGTCAGTACCAAGTGAGGCATTAGAACATCTTGGGTCGCTACATGCTTTGTAAGTACTTAAATAAGGAAGTTAGAAATAATCCCTTTTAGAAGATTACTTACTGTCTGTTAAGGATACTCTGGAGAACGGAAATTTTTAGAATTTTTCTTGATGTCATAACTAGCACCTTTGAAATGTTTGCTATTTTTAGTGTTGCACGTAACTAAATTTACAAAAAAAAGTGAAAGAAAAGCTTACCTCTAAGATAAATGAAGTAAAATCACTTTGACTTCTTGTTTTTTCCATTGTAAATGGCAGCCATTTTTGGAGATGCCAAATTTTAAAGAATCACTAAATCATAGAATTTTACAATATCACTTTGACCAAAGAGGTAATTTGTTATCAACTTGTTTTTGTTTACATCAGGGAGTGCATTTTGACGTCATATGACGTCACAATAGAAATTTGAGATTTTTTCCCGTACTTTTTTAATATGGGAATTTCCCATTCAAATGTAAATATCTAGATTTTTAGAAAATGTATGTAAGCATTTTTAAAAGTTGTTATATTTTTAGTTAGGTCTTTCTGATACTCATAAGATTATGTGAATAGATAAAGGCTTATGTTTTTGAGAAAAAAATTCTCCAGAAAACCCTTTACAGACAGTAGTTTTAGATTCAGTTGGTATCTAGAATCCCTGCTGTCTCTGTATGATACTTATAAATATGAAAAAAGGCATCCAATTCTACTTTATGTTCCGATTCCTCTGTATTTAAGTACCAGTCTTTCTGAAAATCAGAGAGTGATTCATGGTAAAAAATAACACATGTGTTTGAACATGGTTTCTACTACAGGATGGTCACATATTTACAAAACCAACAGCCATTTGTTTATGTAATGTTGGTCATGAGAGATAAAATTTAACTAGATTGTATTATAAATACTTAAACAAGGGAGATAACTCTTTTCTTGCTATGCATTTCATTACAATTCAAAACTCTGATTTCTCCAATGACCAAGACCTTTGTGGAAAACTGACTTGATTTTCAACAATTATTAAAAACGAAAGAATATGGAATATGTGCCAGAAAGACAAAATCCACATATTGAAATGATTTTGATAAATGTACGTGTGAAGCGCTTTTCTGGATTAACCTTCATCAGACACGCTAGGAGTAGAAAACTTGGAAAACCGGTAGAACATTAGATTTGATAAAAAAAACAGAAGCCAAAAATACTACAACAATGACCAAACAATAAATACACTACATCTTGAATCAGAAAATGTAAAGACACCCGTGTGTTATTTTGTACCATAAATCACCATTATCATATACCCTGCATGATTCATATAGAAAGACAGATACTTAATTAAAAGGAACATTTTTTTTTAATTTCAACCTGCTTGGTCAGTCCAAAAGGCCATCAAAAGTGAAAGTAGGTTTTGATGCACTTAAACAGCAGAGAAGAAATTATTGATATTATCCCTTGAAATCGTGTCCATTGGCCAGTTTAAACTTCATGTTTGTTTCAACACATCTGTTATCTATTAAATGTTCAATTAACATCTGTTGAGTACTAGTACATGCCGGATCCCATGTTATATTTTGTTCCCTTTAATGAAGGCATCCAAAACAACGGGACACAATATGATACTGAAATGAGTTCACATGATCCATCTTATACTATATAAGGCAGGGTCATTTTTTAACGATCAACATTACGTGAATATGAAAAAAAACAATATGACATATTTTCGATACTCGATATTATATATACATGTATATATAGTTGAAAGAAGCAAAGGTGTACCAAAGGGGTAATCAGTATCATAAAACCGTAAAGACAAAGACAAAACCGGCAGACAAAAATCATCACAACAAAACAAACCACATAACAACATAAAACACAAACACACATAACAACAAAACCGCATTCAGCAACGCGAACTCAAGTCGAAACGAGAGTGAACTCAGGTGCTCCGGAAGAGTGAGCAGTTCCTGCTTGCTATAGCACACCCGTCATGTTGCTAAAGATCGATTAAGTGTTGGTCAAATCCGGAAAGGATGACATGACATGAATCTTAACGCTTCTATAAATCCCTGTACAGTTTTCAATTTGACAGTGTTGCCTTTGAAGCGGACCCAATCTAGCCTACTATTATTGGACTCTACAAAGAGGTCTTGCATGGGGTATAGCTCTCATCATACACGGGACAACCATTCTTCGTCTTTTCAGAAGGATCTTTGTTTGAGATCTTACTCGCAAATGGATCTTATAATTGACCAAGGATAATAATAACAATGATAAATAATTACTAATCCCTTATCTTAAATAGTTAAATATGATTTTTTTCAGGGATTTGTCTGTGAACAGAATAAGCTACATTCCAGATTATGCCTTTATAAATCTTACGCAGCTTATGGAACTGTAAGTGGAATATGACTATGTTTTTCTCATTACGGTGATTCATTACTATTCTTAAGAGGAACCAGTGTTTTTGATTTCACGGATCAGGTAAATCAAGCTAATTGGTTACGATGACGTTTCATTGATAAATGGAACGATTATGTAACGAATGCTTGAATCCACGATCATGCTTTTTTTTTTTTCCAAGAAATTATAATCTACTGATTTCAGAACTTAAACAGCGAAAGATTGTTATAAATAGCATTGAGAGTATGAAGGTAAAAATATGTCAATATGTTTGATAGAACGTTTTTTTGTTCGGCTGAATGAAAATTTAATGGAATATGATGCGAATTAACTTGTAAGGTTTTGAATTAATCTATCAAGATTTTTTTGTTTTATTCAGTAAAAGTGTATCTATACATGTACGTCAAATATTATTTTTGCATTCAAACAGATGGCAAATTCAAGAAATAAAAAAAAATATTAAGCTAAGTGATTTAAGTTTCTGTTTTTATCCGCTTGAAATTACCATTTTTCAATATTTGCAAACTTTACACATTGATGTTTTAGAATTCTTCACGAGAACAAGATTTCGTTTATAAGTGACCATGCATTTGAAGGATTGAAAACCCTTTCTAGACTGTAAGTATAAATGTCTATAAATGCAACTAACCGATTGTTTATTAGTATATTCCCTTTACATTGCCTTGCTTTCGATACGTTTCAGTGTGCGTTCATTAACACTGTATGTAGAAGTCAGAAAGACATAAAACAATCATAGATGGACACACATTAATTTACGATGCAGTATTCATTATTATTTATTTTGATCAAATTTTCATGAAAACTCCTTTTGATTAACATATATACAATGTATATCATTTTATGTTCCGATTGTACGTATAAGTGAAACAACATGAACACCTCAAATAAACTATATATAATTTCATGTGGCACAATATAAGAGACTGCAGAAAAGGATTTTAAAAATGTTTTCCTTTAAACGGGTGTTCTGAAAACAGGAAGAAATATTGAAATAAAGAAACAAGGCATTTAAAAATCAAAAATAAATTGAAAAGTTTCTTTGTCTAGATACTACTACGTCTTGCTAATAACTTCATATGCAGCAGTTTCTGCTGTTCATATTTCCAAAACAGGTAGAATATATAGCAATTGACTAAGAAATGTGTTTATGAACTCTGATAATTTATCGGAAAAGTACAATCATCCGAAACACTTTTATATGTTTATAATAGGATTACTTTGATATCTACGTCCAATTCATCGTTGTTTGGTATTGTTCTATAACATGCATGATTCCTTTAGTGTAACGATAAGAACAAAAATAGTTTCTTCGTGGTATATTCGCAAGGGAATCGCATTTCAACACATTCTTCTTTTTTATAACTTGATGCTGTGATGTCTTTTTTCATCATATATTTGGCTATTTTTGTTCCATCGAACTTTGATGGCATATTTTTTACAAGTTAGCTGTTCTGACATCTTTAATATTGATTTGAACATGTCGTTTCGTTCCCTTTTGTTTTGAAGATGCTTCATAATCATGGTAGTAAAATATGTTTCATTAACCTATGAAAAATTTTATAACTGTTACAGCTCAAACAACGATCTTGGTGTCGTTAAGGTTTAGTGCTTCATAATAGACATTCTGAGCTGCATTTCATTGGGTAAAAATTGGAAAATTGGACGAGAATGTACATGCCAGAAGAAACTGGCAAGCGGGCAGAAATGGAAACGTTATCTGGGCAACTTCTTACCTTTTAGAATTGTTTTTCTACTTGGTTGATCTAAGTTTTAACATTGACTTCCTGTTTTACTTCCTCTCAACCTTTGGTTCTCTCTTTATGGGCACATGATACAGCTTCACAGCGATATTATGACGTCGTCGTTGAAAACATTTTATGACGTCATGAAATTGGGGGAAAATCCCAGAAGTGTATGAAAAAAAGCTTTTTTTTACAAAAAGTCATAAAAATTAATACATTGACCCCTGATTGTTTTAAATTCATTCTTTTTGAGAACAAAAAATACCTTGCTAAAATTTCAAAATACCTGAAATTGCAATGAACAATCATTTTCTATATGTCTTTATTCACAGATATTCTTAAGGATTTGCACAAAACTAGTTTTAGACTAAATTTAAGGATTGATTCAGAATATTGCATATCACTTTTTTTTTAAAAAAATAGACAAGTCCGTACTTTGTTAATTGCATAACAAAAGACGAACTAGAACAACAACCAATGCGTAAAAAGTTATGCCATTTTACATTAATTTAAAAAAATCACTTTTTCTTATGTTGGTGAGAACCGTCTAACACATGTATCATTTAACATTGAATATATAATTATTTGTATATTTAAGAATTAACTAAAAACGGCTTCATTGCAAGGTTTCATAAATTTGTCAATGTAAGATCTAAACTGTATCGAATGACCTTCAAAAGTTTAATTGATATTGTAGTGGAGAGAAGAGAAAACAAATCTCAAATTTGTAAACTTATCCATCAAGTCATCAAAGAAGAAGAGAAAACAAAGTTAAGCTCGAGACATTATTAGGTGTTTAACAGTTATCTGTATTGAGCATAAAGCAACTCTATTTTCAACTGTTCTTAACCCTAAGATTCATTTACCGTTTAAGGTGTTACGCGTGGTAGTCTTTTAACAATAGAAACAAATGATTTAGTACTAGTATTGTATTTCAGTGAGTTGCCTTTGAATGAACTTAATCAGATTCCTGCAGCTTTTATAGCTCTGAAAGATCTCCAGACTCTGTACGTATAATTAATGTATAGTTCATGTCATGTCCTTTTATAATTATAATGACTGAAAATGCTTTACATAGAAACACATGCATTGTCAATTTTTAATTACCTCGGAAGCGAGACATTCAACTCGAGCTCTCCTTTTAATTCGTTGTTGAATATAATTTTCTCTTGTATAAAATATGGAATAATGTTGGTGTACTTGTACGTATCAAATGAATGATAAATCTTATTTTTTACACCCTACAATTGTGTTTGTCAAAATAAACGAATCAACATGAAAATGATCATTTGAAAGATTTTGAAAGGAAATTTCTATGTAGTTCGTTAAGAACTGTTTTCCATATTCTAGTTTTGTCACCCGAGAACAAAGAACATGGAAATAAATATCGACACAATTAATCGGATGTATTTTTCCCGGAAAGTTAGGAATTCAATTTATTATTGAGATCCGTTCTTTTGATTAAAAAGTTAATAGCATTTAAACTTGAGATTTGAACATAAATTGATTTATGAATTTAGCCTTGGTGCCTGATCGATATTCTCAGTGATCAAACATATCCCTATAAACTTCGAACAAAAACATAGATTTGAAGACAAAAACTACAGATTTGTCAAAATGTAAGCTGTACAGATGTTTGGATAAAGCCGAGATCAGTGGTTTACCTATCTGGTTTGGTTTGGCCTGCCATGGAAATCCATAGTCATGCCGTGCTATTCACAAACCATGCAAAACTTCTTTGCAATTTTGTTTTACGTAAAAATCAAACCAGATTACTTTTAACCAAAAGCCTTAGGACAGTTGTCCAAAACTAAAGTGATTGCTTGTATCTGGTTTACTCGGAATAAATGTATTAGGTAAAACTGACCATTGGTCATGTTGAGGACTGCTGGCTATCTTCGATTGTAGATCATTTAAATTGTCGTTTGCCTTAATTTGTAGTCGCGTACATTTATTTTACATCTCGATCATTTATTTAAAATCAATCGAACATTACCAATGACTGCATATTAGGCTTGAAAAGAATGATTTAGATATTAAGCGATTGCTAATCATCCAATACCCAAATTTTCCTCAAAGCAAACCGAACTATACCCATGGTCTTTTTTGCTTTTTGTCTGATGGAATACCAAGCAAACATTCTGGGTAAATCAATCTAAACCAAACCAAGAGTTTTACCTTAAAGTAAACTTTCTATTTAGAACAAAACCATAACAAGCTGACTGAAAAGCAACCCGACACCAAATTGTTGGTTTATTTTCTAAGTTTGCTTGCATACATGTTAGATTTTGATCCCCTGTATATAGTTTATGCTACCTCTGTAAACTTTCAAGAAAACGAACATGAAGATGTTTTATAATTCAAGAAAGTGGATCGATGTCAATGTCTCTGGTGTAGAGTACACAAGGACTTAACAAGCGGGGAAAAAGTTCAAATTTGACTCATACGCATTTTCCGACACGAGTTACATTTTAATGGTTTTATAATATTCGATTTGTTGGCTAATTACGTCTAAAATACTTTAATACACAACAAAGAGTGTTTTGGGTTGGCGTATAATCCTAGAAAACCCACTTTGAAATTGAAAAAAGAAATGCCCTAAAGAATTACGTCTTCATCTTGAAAACAATTTTCAGGCGGATCTTGTATAAGACCATGGTTTTGTAAAGCTATTAGCTTTGAAAGGAATATAGATGAACATGCTAAAACAACATAATACAAAGTAATATTATTTCGTTGTTAAGGATTTATATTCGTTTTCTTATTAAATTTCATTTATTCTTGTTTTCTTTATTAGGTCATTGGAAGGCAACAGCATAAAGTATATACCAGACAACAGTTTCATTGGAAATAAGTACCTTACTAATCTGAAACTCGGACGAAATCCGATACGATCATTTGGGACAAAAGCCTTTCGGCAACTTCCGCACTTGAAGGAATTGTAAGTCGCTATTTTTTATTGCAACGCACTAAGTTGGTTTTTTGTGGGTTTAGACACGTTTAGTCCATTTTCGTTTTGTCAGCAAAAGATTTGCTCGAATAGTAATAATATACCGTAAAAGACCGTTATCAACTGTTGAAAATAAGGCATTATTTCCTCTCACATTTTTGTATTACTGAAAGGAAGAAATTTAACAAGAAAAGAAAACTGGGCTATTAATCTTTCGCTTTGTCCTCTACATCCAGAAGGTCTCATCCTTGCGTCCTCATTTTTCAAATCTTCCACATGCACATTTTAAATCATAAAAAATAATTGAAAGTTCAGGCTTATTGTACATTTATTTTGTGAACTCTAATATCAAACATGTGGGATCGTGGACACTCAACAAAAAAGATTGATAAAACTGATGCTGCAATGATGAGCTGAACTTATAAAGTCTAAATTTAACCTAACCCAGGGCCTTATTTTGACGAACATCAACAAAGAAGATTGATATATAAGAAAGAAGCAAAGAAAGAATGTATATGTATTCATTTGCTCACAAGCTTGAAAACCTTACTTTCTGAGAATTATTGTACATTTATACGACTCCTATCACATCTTTTACTATATAAATCAAATATTATTGAGATGCTTTTTTGATTAAAAATATTATTTGTAAGGTTACTTTATAGGTATTAATCGTTCATCAGAGAGAGATAAATTTCGCTTTTGCTGAAATGATGAATTCCCTTATGATATCGAAGGCGTTCATTTTGTCATTGATATTAAGCTGTAATGAGGTCGTTGTACAATTAGAAAATAAACACCAAAGTTCAAGGTCAAGAAAAAAAGTAAACGATCTTCATGTTATTACATTGTAAACTTGTATAATCAGGATATATACTTTTTATAATTAGATACAAAATGGTTCTAAAATCACAATTTTTTGCAATCAGACCATTTCCTGAAAGTTTGATTTTCGACTTACTTATTTAAAAGATTATACCCAAGAAAAAACTACCTCGATTCACTACAAACTAGGGTCACTAAAAACTTTTTTTTATAATGTTAGGTTATTTTAATCAATGTTAATAAGAGATGATTAAATTGAAAAACGATATATATGTTACAGTAAATTCCTGTATCAGTAAATACACGAATTTCCTAAATATGTTAGTAAATATATTCGTGGCGATATAGGAAATACATGTATAAGTAAAGCGGTGTATTTAATGATTTTTTCTGTCACATGTTATACGTATTTACTGGACATGTTTGATGACACCAATTTTTATTTGGTATCCATCTTCAGCTTTGGATAAATGAAAAATAATTTGAATAAGTGTGAATTATAAACATTCAATTGTTGAAAGATGGTAGCGGTATTTACTTTTCAATGATATATCTCATATTTCAATTATATTTATAAAAAAAACAGAAAATTAAATGTGTACCAATCGAATATCGTATATCCGAAAGCACAAAGAAAACAGAAAGCATGACAAAAATAAACAAACTTCACAATAAATAAACCCCATATAATACAACCGAACCGCAATTTGCAACTTAAACTCAAGTCGGAAAAAGAGTGGTCTCACGTGCTTCGGAAAAGTATTTTGCAAAACACTTGAGATTTATTGACTGATCTATGATTAACTTGTAGAATTGTGTCGGAAGCAGCAGATATGGTCGACTTTCCTGATCTTGGTGGAAATGTCAGACTTCTTATAGTACAGATAGACAGGAGCAGCATATCAAATATACCTGATTCATTCTGTGACATGGTCCCTAACATTGAATCACTGTAAGTAGTGTAAGAAAGGGTATAAAGGGATTTGTTAATGTTAAGGATACTTGAAGATGAGATTTTGAGCTTTTTTGGAATCCTCGGGTTTTTGCCTACAAAGGAGTGTAAAACAATGTCACGGTGCCCCTATTTTTCTTTTGTTTAACGTCCTAATTACATCCTAAATATCTGTGATAAAGATTTATTTCAAATTTTAATCTCTTTTCACTGGTTTAAACAGCTAAACTATGTTAATATGAAAGCTATGTAAAAAACAGAGAAAACCTTTTGCAACCGTCAAATTTTAAATCTCATCACTTTTAAAGTCACTCTCGAACATTCTTAAAATAAATTGGAAACATTTAAGGGATAAACAACAAATAAATAAAATTGGTGTCAAGTAGTTAATTCTATTATGACAAATATGCTCAAAACTTCTTTTTTACTTACTTACTACCCATTACACCCTCTGGGCAGGAACGAAGCCCTTCCAATTTGTCGGTCGCTTGCCATTGTCTGGAAGTCTCCCTAGGATTGGTATGCATCTCTTATCTCTGTTTATTCAGTAAGCAACAATGTAATCTTCGTTCTTCCTCTGCATCTTCTATCGTCAGGTGTCCAATTTAAATAATATTTGCTGGTATATTTTTAGGTCTTTTCCTAGGTAAAATTTAGAATAATATCGGAACACGAAAGGTATCCTATTAAATGATATACTAGGATATTATTTGTATGCATTTTCAAAAGTAATCTCAAACAAGATATTGGAAGATACGAAATCAAAAGTATTGAAAAGGGGGCTTTTCACCAAAATGTTAGAACAGTTAAGCCAAAATTTAGCACTTTTGGAGTGCATAACAAACTGGTAGATATATGCATGCTGATACAGTTATCTATTAATCAGCTATTCATTATCATCTGCTTAAATGAAACGTTAGTGGTCATGTTGATGTTGATAAAAAAGTGATAGGAAGGGTAAATCGCTAATCAAGTAGTTCTCAAAATACCATAACTGCTGAAATAGATAAACAACGAATGAAAAAGAACAAACCTTTCAATTCTATTTTCATTTGGTTACCATGTGGTAACATTGAGTTGACATGTGTTTCGTATTGAATGTGGAGTAGACCATTAACCTATCTTAGCATTTTTTTGTTTTTTCAACATATATTTTTTTTACCTTTTTCTTCTTTCAGAGACTTGCATTCTAATTATATCAAGAATTTACCAAATTTAAGTGGATGTGCGAAAATCGAATTACTGTAAGTGAAGTTGTTTTGTTTTTGACATTTAAGAATCGTGCCAGCAGATTTGAATAATACAACCTAGACTATATGATATAATAAAAAAATCAATAAAAGGTTTTTCAATAGCCACTAGCTGTTAATATGGTAATACGAATTTATTAGTAAGCATAATTCAAAATATTGCTTCTCGAAACGTATTTTCCTAAGCCTAATTTAACAAATAAAACCCATTTTACTCATCTATTGACTTACCATCTACTTCAAGGCATTTTATATCTATTGAAATAAAACACGTTTCCTAACTGTAGATTCCAATCATCGTAAAATAGTCGCTAACCTAATAATGATGTTGGTAATTTATGGTTTACGAAGCTAATACAATTTAATTAAGGCTTTTCCAAGAGTACATAAGTCTTCATCTCTGCTATTCAATTTGATAAACAGGTCCTAGAAAACTTTAAGATGGTAATTTGCATTATTTGCAATTCAAATCTTTCATTTTTTTCATATCGCAAGGTTAAAATGAATTTGAAGTCTTTAATTGTCTCGTCATGTGCTATATCTTGGCTTGCATGGTAATGTTCATGCCGATTGATTTGTTATATCTTATACATAATTTATGGGAATCTAGATTTAGACTCAAACTTTAACTTATTTACGCGAATTGGTCATAAAAAGATCTTCCTGCTAGACGCTTTCAAAATGGTAAATTTCACAATTTTGTTGTTACCTCCGGCTTTTTTAACAATTGAATAGTTTCGAGAAACGACACTTGACAGTCATGACAGTCTCGATTTTTCCTAGTACATTACAAATACCAAAACGCGGGTATGAACAGTTAACTTGGATATGCTATATATCGATATTTCAAGGAGTATCCTCTCATCAGTAGCATTTAATCAAAACATTGGAAGGTCAAAATGATTTATCACGACCATTTGTTACTTGCTTGAACAAATATACTTTCATTTGTTAGATCAATATAAAGCAATGCTAAACGGATTTTTATTATTTTTCAGTTAAATATGTTTCAGATAAGCAAACGAGCATTTACGAGTTTCTTGTTGAAAATATTAAATGACTGTTTTGGCTGTAATAAGATAAAATATACTAGATTGCTATTAAGTTTCGACAAATTTTCATTGAATTCCTTAGTAAAAAATCAAAAAGCCCAACACTAACCTTTTTAAAAATCGACTAAATATCCTATTTTCGTTTACGTTACATGTATGTTAAAATAGTACTATAAATTTTACAAAATGAAAAAAAAAATTGCTTTTTTTCGAAAAAAAATCATTTAACTAAGCGAAGTATCGACATTTCTTATCTCTCAATTGTCCAATAGTTTTATTTTAAATGATTGAACTGAGATTGTATATCAAGATGGGTATTTTAGGCTTTTCTTTGCATAAGATCCTTAACAATAAAAGGTTGGCGTCAAGTCATTTTTTGAAGCATCAACCTATTTTTGTATTAACAATGGAAGATTAGCGTCATGTCATTTTTAAGCATAACCTTTTTTTTGTCTTGCAGAAATATTGGTGAAAATCGGATAGAATCACTAGGAAATGGTCTATTTAGTAATAACACAGAACTGAGGGATCTGATCTTGTCTAATAATAAGATCAACTCTATCCAAGAGACCTCGTTGTCTGGTCTCATAAACTTGCAGTATCTGTAAGTATGATATATCCTCAAATATAATTGAACAGTATGCACAAAAAGAGAATATAAGTCATTAGTTCAATGATGAGTGTGTTTTAACAAGCAGGAACTGCTTCCCCATCTGTAGCATCTGAGTCTAATCTCGTTGTAATTTGAACTAGTTTTTGGGTGATTTTATGTTGTCTGATTCGTTGTTCTGTTTTCTTTCGTGGTCATTTTTGTGTGGTTTTTGCTCTTTTAGTCTTTTGACATTCAATTGTTTTGTCATTATAGTTAAATGTTAAGTGGTAAAGCAATTCGTTCTATAGATAATGCTAATCTTGCTATTCAGTCGCTTTTCTAAGCAAATATCGAAATTTCATAATTGAATTTTGACAATGAAAACAAGTACGGTTGAATGCATCTTTGTGCTTCCCTATGACTTAAGGATGAAGATTACCAATGCGAGTCATGTATCTTGCTTCACTTCATGTGAATGTTAATGTTATTTTGAGCCATGTATTTTGATATGTACAATAGTATTCTTATCATTGCAAAAAGGTGTTAAAACATGCGAAAGGAAAAAACATTTTCAGGAGAGCAGTTACTCGTTATGCTTGATAATCATTTCCGCATTACATTCAGAGTATACAATGTCTGCATAAGTTAGAGAAATTTACAAACAAGTATGAATTAGATGTTTTCTGTTCCATTTTTGTCCATTGTGTTGCATGAAAATAAGCCATGCTATTCAGAAAAACTCTAATTTTCTTTTTTATTAAGTAATTTATGGCTTCATATTTTTCAATAAATGTTTTAGTCTCTTAATTATTGCTTCACGATTTGTTTTCTATCGATAATATAAGATTATTGTTTTTCCATATTTTCTAGAGACTTATCAAAAAACCAAATCAGTTTTATCCACGAGAAAGCATTCACTCAACTAACCAACCTAGATGATTTGTAAGTTTATTCGTTAGTTATAATTACGCAATGAAAAATATATAAAGTGCATATCACTGAAGTACAATCAAGTTTGTAAATTAAAGGATTTCCTTATTGAAAAAAGTGATACTTTTCCTGAAATAAACATAAAAAAAACGGTCTTGTTTCCTTTTGAAATTGTAAGATTCACATAATTCCTTGTCGCTGAGGTGATAATAAAATTGAAGAACTTGAAGGATCATTCTCAATATCCAAGAGAAAAAAACAAGGTAGACATACCAAATAACTGTGGATGGTAAAAGTCCTCACTTTGTAAAGGCACTTAAATGCCCAACAAACCATAACAGGTTGTTTTTGTATTTCTGTCTTTTATGTTGCCTGTTTTTCGTCCTTTTCTCATTTGTGTTTACTGGTACCTCTGCTTCTTTGATAGAAAGCAACCCTAAATTCCCATCTTATTAATGCTCTTCCCGAGGATAATCATATGCCAGGTGGTCTTGTCTGGTGGGATAAAAAGGTTTTATGGCATTTATTCTTCATTGTTAATTGAGATAGGTGGAAAAAGTGTGTTTCAGTATGCAGAGTTACATTAGTACACTTGTCAGCACATAAAACCAAATAGCATTCACAAATCCAGATAATACGATGAAATATGCAGACTGATGGATGGGATCTTTTGTTAGGGTTGAAATTTTGACAACTAAAAAAATGAATTAAAAAAAAACATTTTGTTTGGCAAATTGCATCAATATATCGATTTGTTAACACTTGAGACTTTGATCTATAGATTATTCGAGATAAATTATATACACGATATTAATCAAACAGGCGTGATTTTAAAAATTGGACAACAGATTTATGAATTCTATAGGCTTACATCTTTATATACGTTTACAATTTGATTTGGATAATATCCGTTTAATCTGAACGGAAAAGTGGAGAAACTTTGAAAATGTATAAGCAGTGTTTTTATTTACATATTAACTTTTTGTCTGACAAGCAGACACAAACATTGATAAAATATCCAAAAATATAATTTTATAAAACAAAAATGGAAGGCTATGGTGTGCTGTATTTTCCTATTACTAAGAATTCATTATTATTCGTTGGGTATCAATTTTCGTTGTTTTTGTGGGTGGCATTGGCCAACAAAATTTGATACCCCACGATAGGAAATTTAACATTGATCTGCATGCTGCAGATTACAGAACCACGAATTTCAGATTCCACGAAATGATACCTTTTAATCATAGAACGAAAATTGGTACCCACGAAAATAAATGAATTCACAATATTTCTGTCAAAATCTTATTTCGTATTTTTCTTCACAGAAACCTGTCCGAGAACAAATTTCCACATCTTCCCTTTGATGGATTACAAAATCTGAGACAACTTATAACGTTTCACAATGAAGAATTACGAGAACCTATTCCTGCCAAGAAGCTTCCAAAGATTAAGACACTTGTGTTATCATATGCTTATCACTGTTGCGACTTCTTAAATCCTGAGGTATAGTTTATCATGTATAAATTATTTAAATCAGAAGGGTTAAAGTCAAAGTTTGATATTTTGTAAACACTTTTAAGCAATTCTTCAAATAAATTAAAAACACAATGGTTTACTTGAAATATTTTCAGCATGTAAATGAGAAAACAATCGCCGCCTACCTGTTTGAAAAAAGAGTAATATTTTAAAACCATTCACTTGTTAACGATATAAATGTCATTCACAAATCTACAACCAATAGGCTTGATGCAAGTTTTCATACCCAAACAAACAAAAATATATATGTTTGTTGAATTTTGTGGGATTCATGTAAAATATTATTATATCATACAATAATGTACAAATATATGTTGAGTATGTATTAAGAAGGAAAAACCCAAAATGATTATAAAGCAGAGACACTATCAGAAAATCACGCAAATACAATCAATAAAAAGAGTTGGTACGAGATTGACCAACATTTTTATGGTCGTTTTTCCGGGATGTACCACAAGGTTAAATGCAATCTTTCGTTAGCTATGGTTATATTTGATACGGTAATTAATTCTTTTTTAGGATAGTTCAGACCTGAATTTAGATGAAAAATCCAAATGGCTCGGTCCTAATATTTCGATTCATAAAACAGAGAATTTTACAAGTCGACGTCAGCATCTGTGTATGTATTCATCAAATTGTTCAAAACTTATTGCCAATTGCAGAACCGCAAGCAGCGCCTACTGGCCTTGTTGAAGGCAGCTGGCGGTTGTCTATTATGTTTTTTTTTAGATTTTGGTCTGTTTCGCGTACACTTATTCCACATCTCTTTATTTTCTATTGTTTTGAGCGTGAAACCTGATCCATACATGTGTATTAGTCAAGAAAACCGGAATACCTGTTTGAAAACCCTCAACCATAGTCTGGTAACTTACAAATTTAATTGAATATATATACAGTTGCGTGAGTTATTACATGAACAAGTGGTTGTTTTTTGTTCAAATCAGCGCTTGCGACCATTCTTATATAGTTCAGATAAATCTAATGGTCTGAGGATAACCATGATAAACGTACCATAATGTAATGGTAAAACCCCCAACGGATCCCAAATATAATCCATTCACTTAGAAGGCCCAAGGTACACCACTTATTCGATTTATTTTTTTTCCAGTGTTTGACTTCTACAGCTATAAACCCATAGATTACTTTATACAACCCGAAGGTAGCGATCCTTCCAATACCTTTGTGGACAACGACTACACCGAAGAGGAAATATCCGTCAAATCACCGATTCAATGCGAGCCACTTCCAGGTTTGTTTTCTGCTTGGTATTTTTTTAACTAATTTAGGTCACATAGAACTGTTATGATCTATTTTCTTGTTTTTGTTTTACAATGATATATTTTTATAAAAATATCAGCCCGTTATACACAACATATCTCCCATACACCTCAACATCCATCTTAAAATATCATGGGAAAACCCGTTGTAGATGTTGAAAACAAATAATGGATTTCATTGTGGTGGAGAATATATCTATTCTGCAACTAAATGGGAAAAAGCTATACCTTTCTTATATGAGGCAGGCTTAACCCGTGAAATTTCGAGGTTACAATGTATCTTTACACATTATACAAGCTAGAAGGAAATTAAAATTGTTGATAACGCGATGAATAAGAATAGACTTCCATTGGTTTTTTTTTTGGTTTTTTTTTCTCGAACATAGAAACAAATTAGCCTTTTTTTTTAATGTTCAAAGGAAAAAGCGTTTAACAGAAGCTAAAAATTCGGGAGAAAAAGGGTGCTCAACCCAAAAGCTAAGCACAGAGTACAACATTTTGACTCCACTTTTATTTACGCTCACTTAACGGAGCGTAAAAGGACAAGCCATATTTTTTTTCGTTCTTGTAGAAAAAAAAACAAGTTTAAAATTTGCTTAACTTGTTCTATGAAAGCTTTGTTCAAATTGTTATCGTGATTGAACTACAATTTTCATAAAATAAACTTTATTTAAATTCTTCCCTGAGAGATGTTCAAACGGTAATTCTTATATTCATAGCAACAACCACCATGAATGTGTATAACACTAACATGACAACCATTTTAATAGCTTTTATTAACAAGTAATAAAATTGATTAAGGTTGCAGGAAATTAGTGTTTGAAAAATTCCTTGCATGATCCTATCAACTGAAAGCATTATATTTCATCTCGGTCTGTATGTTCAGCATTTGGAATTATCTGTAAGGGAAGGCAATTTGACCTGGGTTGTTTCTGTAACATTTCCCAAGTTAATTGCATTTATGTCATTATGTCGGGTTTCTTAAGGTTCTTCTGATTCAGTTGGTATTAGATACGATGTTCCAACTGCGTATTAAGCTTAATAGATTTGTCCGGGTCTTCCATCGTTCACATTTAATGAAGGTCAAACATCTTAAGGGAGTACGAGCCTCAGAAATTTTACATTTTCGGGATTCTCAGCTTTTATCCATTCAAATGCCTTAAAAATTTTCCAACATTTTTTTCTAATATTTGTTCGGATCTAGTTAGAGAAGGTCCTGATAAACATCTTTTACAAATGTCAACCAATTCTAATTATAGTTTCAATGTTAAAACAGAAGAAAAAGGTTCAATGTACACATGTAATTCCTATGAAAAATCTAGAGAAGTTTTTTCCCGCCATATTTTTAGGTGCTTATATCTTGAAAACGGCTCCATGGTTTTGAAAACTTTTTTCATAAAGTTTAGCTGTTTTGAGCCATTCTCTTCAAATTATCTATTTTTTATAACTTTAAATTACAAAAAAAATCAGGCTCGTACTCCCTTAAGTTACATGATTTCTTACAAGAATTATATATGAAATAATATATTGTGGAAAAAATGTTTTTTCTACTAATTAAACTAAATTGTAAATGCTTTCTGCAAAATACATGTAGAATACTCTCAAGTTAAGAATGCGCGCTGGTCTTGTTTTGGTATTTCTGTCATTTTTTTTGGAATCCTCTGGATTTTACCATCAAAATAGGGTAAAAAAATTAGCCCACGAACCCCCTATTTTCTTGTTATTAATGTCTTTAATATGTCATAAAGAGGTTATAGACAAAGTTTTACCAAATCCTATTTATTCTGTCATGGGTTTCAACAGCTAAATAGTGCTAATGCTAAACCGATGAAAAAGTCAGAGAAAACTTTTTCCCGCAAAACTTTAACGTCAATTATCTTGAAAACGAGGTCACGAACCTATCAAATTGTTTTGCTTATTTTATACCTTTTACTATTATCTTTTCATTTAAGGCATCCAATTTGAAACCTATTTATTTTCAATAATAGTAGCGAACATCTTTGTTGATTCCTAGTCTTGGATAGTCAGAAAAGATTAAGCAGTAGACATGAAATGAAGTTTTTGAATAAAGATGGAAGAAAATTTTAGATTAAAGCAATCGTCAAGCATAATTTTGGTCACGTTCCATAAATGTCAATAAGGTTTTCATGTAACATGGATACAAATTCATAAAATGAAGAGAATATCAAAACTAGATAGATGTTACAGTGATGCATAAACCAATGGTAATTCAAACAAAGATAAGTAATTTAAAACTGCAGCAGCCTTCAATGATTGTTGTCACTGATTGTCGTCTTAAGGGACCATTTACTTGAAGGGGGCTGGTTTTTTTTCATACTAAATATTTTGAAACTGACGTTAAAACTTTGCAACAGATACTTATTAAGAAAAAATATTACGAAATGATTTTTTGCCATAAAAACCATGCTTTTATTGACAAAACAAATAAATGGTTGCTACCTTACAATGACCATAGTGAAAAACAGTGAAGAAAGATGATTTCTGATTATTGCTGTTATAAATTGACTAGTTGTATAATTTGTTTATAACTAGCAATAATACATGTAATAAATCGAACACTTCCTTTTGATTATTGTTTAAAATGCGTTGCTTTTTCATGCCCTATTTTTTTTTATTTTCAGTTTATGACAAAAGCTCCACTATTTCAATTTATACTCTTTTCTCAGACATCGTGTCGTGATATATTTACATTTATTTCATTTTTTTTACATAATGTATCTGCTATGAGGGATGCTTTCTTATTCTAGCAACCTCTATGATTAACAAGTTCGAATGAAGCCTTAGGTTTCAATTATTATTATCTGTACTGTTTAATGAAACAGCCATAAATGGTAATGACACCGCTTTAAATATTCTATTACCGAGTAATAGAATTGCAGGAAATTCATCTTAGAATATAGCATTGCATGCCATTTTGAGTGTTGCTATAAGCATCACGTTTCATTGTGGTCTATTTTGAATCAAATTTGTAATTTTCTCGAAAGGAAGTTAATTCGACCTGAATTAATTTTGTGACATGTTGGAAATAACCGCAATTTTGGCAGCATTATAAGAAGTTATTTGTTTAAGTAGACATTAACGTATTTTATAGCTTATACATGTTAGATGCACGATATACACAGACCTTTTGCATGCCTTTGTATGTTGCTAGATTTACTCTTCCCACTAACTAAAATGAAAACCAACCACCACAGATAAAACATTATACAGGTATTTTATTCCTGGAACATGAAACGAATAAAAGTGTATAAAAGGTTAACATTTTTCTATTCATATGTTCGAGATGGTTTGCTTACTTTAAGTGTGATTTTACCATTGAATTAACTTTCTCTCGAAAACCATACCCATTACAAAAACAAGCCTTATTGTTATGAAAAACTTTTCATAAAGTAGTCGGTAGATGCGAAAACGATACAGGCTTGGTTGCTATCAACATGCATCTTGTTTCTGTAAACAGCTGCAAATACTTATGAATCATGGAATGCCTCGACCGACATACATACAGATTAAATGCAGTCGAAAAACAGCATTTGTTCCAGAGCAGGTTTCACATAATTGGTTGTTCATATTGTTTGAAAAAGAGTCATGCATTTGCATCGATATGTATTTGTTACTTTTCACATGTTGACATTAGTCTCTTGATTGGAAAAAATAAAATAGAAACTGCATTTTTTTTATTATTTTTAAACATTAACAGCATGTTTTTATACGAAATGTAATTCCTTTTTTATTTAGTTAATTGAATTTTACTGTTTTTCCTTGCAGGTCCATTTCTACCTTGCAATGATTTATTCGGATGGTGGACTTTACGATGTGGTATCTGGATTGTGTTTATGCTCGCCATATTTGGAAATGGGACAGTACTGTTTGTATCCATCAGTGGAAAGTCATCTATGAATGTTCCACGATTTCTCATCTGCAACCTGGCCTTGGCCGATTTCTGCATGGGGGTTTATCTTGGATTCCTAGCAATTGTTGATGCTTCTACCCTAGGTAAGATTTGGGTTAATTATTTATTTCTGTAAATGTCCATGCAAAGGACAAACATTCTCCTGATAGCCTTAATAAAAAATAATAATTGACTGTAAGTAAAAACATGTTTTATATAAATTGTGTATGTCGGTTGGTCATCAATACAGGACTGATATTTTTTCTATAAGTCATTTCTAATGTAAGACATACATGGACTTTGCTGTACGCTTTAGCAAAAGCTTTAAAAATTATCAAATATTACTAGTAGCTAATGGTATGTTTCAATACGTATTGCTGTTTAAGTTGGTTGTCTTGATTATTTCAGGAGAATTTAAAACCTTCGCAATGCAATGGCAGAGTAGTTCTGGTTGCCTTGTTGCGGGGTTTTTAGGAGTTGTCTCAAGCGAGCTCAGTGTGTTCACACTGATGATAATAACGATTGAACGTCACTACGTCATCGCCAACGCTATGCAGTTTAACAAAAGACTAACATTAAAATCGACAGGTACTTTTCATTAGTCTAAGAATAGATCATTTGCCTATTTAAAATCTAATTAAAAATTGGCGTATTTGGACACGCAGAATCAAATGGAACACATATTACCGGATTAGATTTGTTTATCAGGTGACACTATCTAAGACTTTCGTTGTCAAAACAACGGGACACAGGTGTTACAACGCCTGTATGTTATGTACATGTACCCTTTTCAGCGGCCCGATGTGTTCAAAAACTAAACATTGACCAACTAAAGCATCGTAAATGGAATGCTGACAAACGATTCTTACCCATTATTATCAAAAAAATCACAACCAAGTTCAAGTGCCCGGCCCGATTACCTGGGTAGGATGTGATTTGGATACCATATGTTTTAATGTATTAAGAAAAAAAAATTGAAAAGACATATCTCGCAGACAATGAGTTAAAAAGAATAAAAACAACATGTATTAAACCAACTCTTTCCTTATATAAGAATAGTAAGAATCATCAACTTAAAAAAATCCAAACAAAAGTCTTTGTCATTCATTAATTCTATTATATTTTTTTCTACCATTAGTAAACAATAGCCCAAACATGTTTTCGCTTACATATGCTATCATATAATGTAAAAAAAAACTTATTTTGGACTAAAAAATAACACTTTGAATTAATTAAGAAAACATTTCTCCTGGTTTTACAGGAATCATTATGATGTTTGGGTGGATATTCTGTATTGGTCTTGCATCTCTGCCTCTGTTTGATATCAGTGATTATAGAAAATTTGCAATCTGTTTACCATTCGATATCAGTAACAAAGCTTCATTGGGTAAGTACTATATACTTCGCTTGATGGCTTTCAGAAGTCATTGAAAACCTAACATCACATTATTGCACTCAACCCATAAAAACTAAATAATTAAACTACATTTGTACAAAAAAATGTATACATGACGGTTACAGGATTCAATACACAAGAGATGTAGATGCTTAAATGTTTTGAAATGCCTTATCGTTATTATGTCACCATTATCTTCTAAACGCAAATTCTAATAAACTGCTATAACATGTTAATGTCCATGACTTTCGCAGCAATTATAATGATTGATCAAATGTTGAAGAGTTTACATCTCGACAATGCTTTAAACGAAATAAAATTCAATGTCCGCGAAAAACGACCGACTAAAAATTCAATAAGAACTACAAACGATTTTAGTGGTTTTTAGCCTTTATATCGACGTCAAACGCTTTCGATCGCAACCGTGCAAACAGTTCAAACATCTAGATCAAATTCGGTTGCGACACTGTGAAATGAGCTTATAACAGGACACGATACTTTGAACATAGTAACACTTTCCAACAGCATTATTCTTTATTTTGAGCTCGTTTCACCGTGTAGTAGGACATGGCGGAGATCTGCTGTACCGTGTGAAGGGAACCCAGTTGAGTTCACATGCATTCATGGTCATACTACTAAATAGACAATGAGATGCCGAATGAATGTACCAAACATAAATTACGTAAAAATTTAAAATATCCACAATGGAAAACAGCAAACGGCCTTCAATGCCACTTGCGTTCGCTGCTCGCGATCTTGGATTGCTTTGACCCTGTATTCAAAAGCATTATACTGACGAATTATTTTCAATCCTAAAATTAATACATTAACTTAATCCTAAACAAGTGTGAAGAAATCAATTGCTTTTAAACATGTCTTATATACAGTAATATCATAAACAATCTATGATATCATTTACAATGTTCTTTTTCTAGGATTTGTGTGCTTCATCATGATTTTCAATGCAGCCTCTTTCTTAATTATTGGCGGGTGCTATCTTCACATGTACATCTATATACTGAGATCGTCAAACGCAAGGAATTCAAAGGATTTTAGAGTGGCTAAACGGATGGCTATTTTAGTCGTGACGGATTTCTTATGCTGGGCGCCAATAATATTTTTCTCAGTTTTTGCCGCTTTCGGTACGACACTAGTTGGTTTGAACGAAGCAAAAGTTTTGACAATTTTTGTTTTGCCTTTAAATAGTTGTGCAAATCCGTTTTTGTATGCAATATTTACAAAACAGTTTAAAAGAGATTGTGTAAAATTATGTAAGCGTATAGAAGAATCTTCGATTTCCCGGAGTTTTTCTAATTTCAATAGTTTACGAGTACAATTAGGAATAAGCTCAACATGTCGCAATTCAGATCTGCATAGTCCGTTTCATGAAAAAAGAGGAAGCAGTCGTAGCAATTCAGATAGTTTTGAGTGTAGTTCCGGTGAAGTTCAAAATAACAACCACGATCATTTAAGACACGTGACTGTCCCAAACTCTTCATACACATGCGCGATTCCAGAAATAGAAGGATGTGATGCGCAGACAGTAAAAACCAAGATTGCGTCAAAAAAGGAACACAACCAAATCTTAAGCCAATGTGACTGTAAGTGTAAAGGACCACGAAAAGAGAAAACACTGTCGATCGGATCGAACGGAACGGATGCCGAAATAGTCATACACTTAGATAAGAATGGCGAACGCGTTTTCTCTACGGATGATGAGACGGGAGGTATAGACCTAGCATTAAATTCTGCAGAAAGTTCCGACGTTGAGGAAGTCATTCCTACGTGTAGTGATAGACTCTTGCCAACTGTTGACAAACTTTGCGATAAATGTGGACACATTCAAAGTTCACCATATTGTCAACAACGTTGTAAATTCAAACTTATGAACGCTCCAATTGACAATCAGAAGCAAGAGGACAGTACAGTATTAAAAAAGAACGTCAATATTTCTGGTCGAAAATCAGACAAATTACAATACAATCTTTTGCGTCTACCAAAACAACATGGCTGTAAGGATAAAAACAAACACATCAATGAATGGAGAAAATCCTCACATTTGTCATTTCTTTGGAGAAATTCGTTAAATATAGACACAGGAATGCCACGCTATAAGTCTAACAGCTTAGTGGAACTTACAAGGAATCAAAATAGGTTTGATGAACCATCTAAAAGACGGAGTTTATCATCTAAGCACGAGGGAATTTTGTCGGTAAAAAACAAGAAATCTAAACCTGGACTAGATCACGATGTTTACGAATTTGGAAATAAATTAAAAGATTTCCCGCCTGAATATGCAACCATAAATTTTCATGACTGTGAAAGAAAAGAGCCAGACGATTTGTCATTAAGTAAAGAAATTGAACATGAAAGCTCATTTTTTAATAAAGATACAGACAGCGAAAATGAAGAAGAAAGTGAGGAAACTGATGTTTTGTTATCTAAAATTGCCACAGTGACAACTGAATCAACACAAGAGCGTGACAATAATGATAAAGAAAGTGGGTTTAGCTCAGGCAGTCAATTATTGAACTGCTGAATTGTGGATACTGCTCAATTAAAGACAAAGTGCTTGCTCAAAATGTAATTCAGAGATTTTATGTACATAAATTAAATTTCGCTAGCATCAACAAGAATGCATTTAAAGTGTTTCTTATATGCATCCGGTTCAAAAATGGGTTACATACAGTTTAAGGGATGCAAGGCTGTCTTTCAAAGTGTCCGTCTCTTACGCTATTTGGACCAAACTCTTGTCATCCATTTCAACCACACATTTGATAATCTTAAAACTAATCATGCAATATCTCTCCTCTTATTTCAAAGTTGATGTTTTTTCATTCAATCTAAAAACCCGAGTTTTGAGTATATAACCTTAGTTTTTGCTCGGTATCCAACCTGTATTTTCCCATTATGGAAAATTAGCATATAGTGCATCATTATTAGTCTATATGCTCTATTTTTATGTGATCTGCCTGTTATACAACATCTAACATCGTTACTTATATATTAGGTATCAATAAATTTGCCTAATTTTTATTATTACGACCCATTACAATGCATTCCACCAATGAAGTGACAGCGTTAGAAAATCAAAGCGCTAAAGCGTTTAAAGGCAAGCGAAATATATAAGAACTATAATAGATTAATTCTCTATTAAAGTATATTGTTCAAAATTATTTTAATGAGCGAAGAAAGGATCGTCATGCAGATGCCCTCAAATTTAAAGTTAATGAACACAATGGTAACGTCACTCGTGTTAAAACGGTATCGATTGAAACACCCCTTCGATTAAAATGAACTCGTCCCAATGATGTGTATTGTATACTGAATTTATGAATGGAGAAGATATTTTCCTTGCATTACCCAATCAAATAACAGAAATATTTATACGAACAAATCAAGTAATAGATGAATACATAATGTATATTCTATCGCCATTAACTATATAGTTCCTCATGGAAGATGCAAAGGAATAAATAAAACTCGTGCCGGTCATATGAAATGCCGATTCAAATGGAGATTTATAAAAGTGTATATCAGGTTAACAAATATTGAAAATTTATATAGAAAATAAAGCATTTTATTCCAGACTGGATGCAGGAAGATCACTCCGTCTAGACTGAAAAAAAACGCGAAAATCATCACTACTCTATAGACTCCATAAGGCTTCGCTGGCGCTTGCCTAAAAATGAAACACATTTCCTAAAGGCATCTGTTTTAACCTGGCAATTAAAGTCCTTGTTCTCTAGGTTAATGTACTATTTAAAAAAATACAAATTTTTTTTTTTTAATTCCTGTGACATTTAAACTATATTTATATGTTATGTAAGTTTCTCGTAGGACCTGAAAGCTAAAATCTTCTTCTATTAAATGCTTTTACTTCCTTCCTTGTAGCATTTTGAACACCATGATTATCTTTGAATATGTCTGGGAATAAAGGGCCAAATGATGTCTAATGCTTCTATAGTAGTTCTAAGCAGATATCATTATTGTGTGACAACAGATACTTAAATTAAGGTTGAATGCCCTTTCTAATGATACTGGTTTGTTCAGGTATAAAGGCAAACTCTGCGAAGAACCAGTTCTAGTTCCGAGCACTTTCGAGAACTTGCTCTGTGGGTAACAGTGAAAGTCTTTAAAGAAAACTACAGAATGATATGGGGTAACTAGCAAACCTGATATGCACATAGTAGTTGAAGGCAAAAAATAAACGAAAAATATATAATTGTTTTGTTTTCATTCCTTGAAGGATTCATTGTCTTATGTGTCTCAGTGTTCGTTTTTCTTTTCTTTGTGATCTTCTCGTGCGAACGTGATAATTTTTTTCCGCTGTTTGTTTTACTTTTTAACCCTTGAATGGCCCAGTGGTACATATACCTTTTTGACTTTTTTAACGACCTACGGATTTAAAATGCTAAGTTGATCTGAAAAAAAATGGCTTGAAAATATTTATTTTATGAAATGAATTCCACTTTTAATCCAAATTACTTTCAAACACTAGTATCAGAATGAACTGGAAAACTTGAAATGTTTATATGAATTTCAACCAAATAGATACTAGATAATCATGTATAGTTTGTCATTGGATAGCAGTTAGCTTACTTTTAGAAACGAACAACGACATTCGAATGTCGTGATTCTGAACGGTCAAAGACCACATCAGATGCCACCATTGGCAAATGCCAATAAAATGACACACAGCACTACTCAACTTAAACTGATGTTCATAACGCGAGTCCACGTTGAAACAATGAGATCAGGAACAGTTACCTATCCCTGTTAATTAGATCACACCAATATTACCTATAGCAGAAATTGACATTGCATAAACTTTATGACAAATGCGTACCTATACTTTTGATGTTAAATGACTAAATGCTGTTAATTCATAAAAAAATAATGACCAAATATTCACAAATATAGAAGTGGTACAACACAAAATGTAAAATAGAGAATAAAGACCTTAAAATGTAAAGATTAATGAAAATGATCGTCAAAAATTCATGATATGTAATTTATAGAATACAGAGGAAATGCCAAAAAATTAATCAAAACAAAAATGAAGATAAATAAATGAACAGTAATCAAAATTGCACAGAGTACCAAAACTTCGGAAGTTTGTTTAAAAGCATAAAAAGGTTGACTTAAACTAGATTTCCGGTGTACCTTCTCAATGTTTATGCATTTGCACGGCAAAGCGGGATATGATTTCATGAAAGATGTTGTCAATTCAGATCTAACTGTGTGTTGGCAAACTAAGCTATATCAGGAAAATGAGCATGAAAGGGTGATAAAATTAACATGAAATTGAGGAAATGGGGCCTCTAAGGGATAAGAGTTTTGACTGTCATAGGAACAAAAAGAGAAAGGAAGCTTCCTGCATGATGATCTTACAGGTCCTACTCTCATCAAGATTTGCAGCAGCATTGTTTAACGTGTGAAGAACGTGACTTTTTACCCAACATGGTGCACCACTATGGTTTAAGTTCAAGTTTTCAGTATACAATTGTTTACTGGTCATGAGGGAAACAGTACATTTGTTTCCACGAGGTACTTATTATTTCACGAGGCGCGTAGCGCCGAGGGAAATGGTAAGTACCGAGGGGAAACAAATGTACTGTTTTTCGAATGACCAGTAAACAATTGTTTTATTATACTGAATCTGTAAACAACTTAACTAAAGCCACGCCTACTGCTCACTCTTTACTTTGTATACGGTGTACTCTAGCCACGCCTACTGCCAATCATACAAAAAAAAACGCGAAATAGTATTACGGTACTATTACCCTAGGGAAATAGTTTTTACTATATCCCTAGGGAAATAGTACTTTTACCAAATTCAAGATGAAATAGCTAAAATATTTACCTGTATTTTATAAAGAAAACAATCTTCTGAAGTATAATACTATTAGATGTTTGTATATTGTTAACCCTGCATTCATTATAACAGGGCTGCCCAACTTCACCTCCGGCTACACATTCCAGTCATTTAGTTAGCATAGCGGACAAACCGATGTCAAGTTTTTGAGCGCTCTTTAGTGGACTTTTATTACCGACAACTTAGCGCTACTGTGCGTCTATTCGCCAACCGGAACCCGCAAGGGTATTTATGTATAACAATTAATTTTATATCAATATTTTAAAAGGAAACGACGAACGGACGAACGGACTTAAGCTCCGGAAAGATTCGTGCACCTCCATTGCTATTTAAAAAGTTAAAAAGACAGTAAATCGAAATCCATATATATTTTTTTATGTTTTAATGCCTAATCCCCAAATCAACAATCATGATTATTTATCCGTCCATGTTTTGTTTTGTACATGTCAACGTTCACCAGACGGAGAGAAATGTTGTGTTTTTGTGAATTAAAAATATTGGTCTTTACATACATATGTGTAGCTTCTTTTACAGATATTTCTTAAATCCTTAAAGAATATGTAAGGGTAAATACCTCATAGAAGCCCAAACTGATTCGATTTTGACAGACGTTGTTGTATTAAAAGTAAAAATATAAAGCAAGGAAAGAGCATTCGTGTACTAGTACTTGTAATTATAAAGATTTTTTTTAATATGTACCGTGGTTTCATAATCTTTCATGGGTATCAATTTTCGTGGTTTTCGTGGTTGGGACCAATCCACGAATTTTTTTTCGTAACAAATTGGCCCTTTTACAATGCTTTGCATACTTTAAACTTCAAAAGGTTTTTTTCAGCAATCCATAGAAATTGGAATCCACGAAAATAAATCCAAAGTATTTAAAGGTTTATTGTAAAAAAAAACTCAAGTCTCCACCTTTTCAGAGCAATTGCTTGTCTCCTAGCTAATTGATATTTGAGAAAACAGCTCAAATTGACAATGGCACACATAGTTTTAACTACTTGCTATAAATGACAGAAATATAGTTACGCAATAGTTTTGCCATTCTTTTAATAATGCATTACATTTTTTGTAAAAATATCTGTCAATACGTGCATTGCTAAATATACGACGTGGGAATGTTATGAATGTCAACCCTACGTGTAGGACATTATTTACATTTAATATGTCTGCTTCCAAGGTTTTATAACAATAAATCTAATACATCGGTATATTGTGATGAGAATATCTTGCTAAATAAAAATAAATTATATTAAAATATGAACTGAGAAAAGAAACCTGTTAAATTATAAATGATTTCAACAGCACAAATATAAACTTCAGTTGTTATGCAAACGATAAATCAATGTAGTTTTTGCCTTTATTACCATTCTCATTTCATCGTAATTTGTTGCCTGAATAGTCAACAAAACATACCGAGATAAGTTTTACGCTAAATACAGATTTTAATATATAAATAAAAGGTCATGGTGGGGTAATGTAATTTCACCACCACAAAGAATCAACTATAGTGGTTCCAGATATCGTATTTATTGCAAAACTGAGTAGACCTAAATATTAAAGAAGCAAAAAAGGCAAAAATGCAGCATTGAAATCATGGATTTGTTCAAATGTCACATGTTACGGTGATAGACATAAGTTCCAGGTATAAAAGTTGCTTAGCCTGACGTTTGTTTTCTCTATTTAAGACTCATCAGAGGCGCTCTACTTAAAACGTTGAAAAACCAAACGCTTGTCCGGAATTCGAAAAGCATTGAGCAATAAATTATAAATACCGAAATGTAAAACAAAATAATGACGTTATTTTCTATTAGATCAACCTATATCTGGGATGGGCAGAATTCAGATATTTTTTTTATTATTTCTAATTCAAAAGTATAATTAATGATTTGATGTTTCTTCAATAAAGTAATTATATCGTGATTGTTTTTATCCACAAATGCTACATGTACTTTTACAATGCTCTTTCCAACAACTGCTTTTCTCCTGATGAAAAGATCACTTAACAATTAAAAGTTATAGTAGATATGTAAAGAATTGCCTGACATTTGTTTGTAAATTGGTAGAGCAAATGACTTTTAAATAAAAAATAGTAACTTTTGAAGAAATAACCTGTTTTAAAATCTTAATATCTAAACATTTTCTCCGTATTGTACTTTTAAGGTCTGACTGTGTCAAAAACAAATTAATTTTTACTGTTGTGAAATGTTGTTATCATAAAAATTCTACAAAATTACTATTCGTTTTGCACAAACAATACCTAATAATGTAATTTACATAAAGTTATCGAATGCTTTATAAAGGATTTATCATTAACAATCCATTGTTAAGCTATTTACTCACAGCCAAAAGAAAGGATATACATATGACAGGAACGGTCAATAGAATAAGCGTTTAAGTAAAATAAACGACAAAGAGACGTGGAATAAGCGTACGTTACACAACCAACATTACAGAAACGGAAATTTAAAAATCACAATGGAAAACAGCCAGCAGTCTTCAACATGACCAGAGGACACTGCTCGCCGTCTTGCATTGGCCCAAGATTAAAAATACAATACATAAGATTCAAACAAATCCCTAGATTATCAACAAAAGACCCATTTCTGGACATTGAAAAAAGAACAGATACATGTAGTTGACAGGAACAAACAAAAGCTTTGACAAGAATTCCTTGCTTAGGACAGGCACATATAAGATGTGGCGGGGTTTATCTAGTTTTTTTGGGCCCAACCTTCCCCCTATTGTTAATCTTGTACAAAGCACAAAAATATCAAATTTTAAAAATCAAATCGATAAAGTTCAATTTACCAAGAGAAGACCTGAGACAAGAGTACTTTACGAGAACAACGAGACCTAAAGGCACTCGCAGTTACTGACAGCTAGATCCAACATAACACTTCAAACAAATATATCATCACTTAAAACCGACATATTTGATCGCTGTAATGCTTACAAACAATTAATACAATAGTCTAAAGGTAAGAGATTAACGTTTAAGAGTTACTATCAAATTATTAATATTTCTATCAAATACACCAAATTTAAAGATTTTACTATAATTTCCAACTTGTAGCCTTTCTTTTATAAGTTTTTAAGCCAAATCACCATGTCAAGAGGTTTGTTTTTGAATTAACGTGCCTTGTTAACTACTAGTACATTTCCATAGAATTTAGGATGTGATTTTCCTTATACAATACAAAAACGACGTGTACATTTAATTTTTTTCAATCAGATACCCATATTTATGAACGAATGTAGTAAAAGATTTGACTAGTTTGTGGTATCCATAACCTTGTTTTAGTAGTTTTTCTGTAATGAAACGGTTTTTGTCATTAAAATCAGAAACACCACTGCATATTCGAGCATATCTGACTAACTGTGAAACGTACTCTCTGTAAGTGGGAGCTGGAGGTACATCACCTTCAAAACAAGAGGCTCCCAGGAGCCTGAATCGCTCACCTGGTCTTGATGTCAACCCTATGAAGACTTTTGTATAGCTAAATGAGCTGAATGTTTAAGCATGAAAAATCATTTCTCTATCTGCAATAGTTTTCATTCTAAATAATCAAAAAACACTTTTATTCAACTTTTAAGGGGCTGTAAGGGGTTATCAGACAACTTCAACCCTATGAAGACTTTTGTAGAGCTAAATGAGTTGAACATTTAAGCAAGCAACAGCTTTTTTCTATCTGCAATAGTTTTCATTCTATAGGCCAAAAACACTATTTTTCGCCTTTAAAGGGCTGAAACCCCTGTAAAGGGTCATCTGACAACTTCAACCCTATGAAGACTTTTGTAGAGCTAAATGAGCTGAACATTTAAGCAAGCAACAGCTTTTCTCTATCTGCAATAGTTTTCATTCTATAGGCCAAAAACACTATTTTCCGCCTATAAAGGGCTTTAACCCCTATAAAGGGTCATCTGACAACTTTGACCCCATGGAGACTTTTGTAGAGCTAAATGAGCTGAACATTTTAGCAAGCAACAGCTTTTCTCTATCTGCAATAGTTTTCATTTTATAGGCCAAAAAACAATATTTTTCGCCTTTAAGGGGCTGTAACCCCTATAAAGGGTCATCTGACAACTTTGACCCTATGGAGACTTTTGTAGAGCTAAATGAGCTGAACATTCAAGCAAGCAACAGCTTATCTCTATCTACAATAGTTTTCATTCTATAGGCCAAAAACATGCAAAATGCTATTTTTCACCATTAAGGGGCTGCAACCCCTATAAGGGATCATCTGACAACTTTAACCTTTTGGGGACTTTTGTAGAGCTATATGAGCTGAACATTTAAGCAAGCAACAGCTTTTCTCTATCTGCAATAGTTTTCATTCTATAGGCCAAAAACACTATTTTTCGCCTTTAAGGGGCTGTAACCCCTATAAGGGGTCATCTGACAACTTTGACCCTATGGAGACTTTTGTAGAGCTAAATGAGCTGAACATCTAAGCAAGCAACAGCTTTTCTCTATCTACAATAATTTTCATTCTATAGACCAAAAACATGCAAAAACGCTATTTTTCACCTTTAAGGGACTGTAACCCCTATAAGGGATCATCTGACAACTTTGACCAAATGGAGACTTTTGTAGAACTTTTGATGCTGAAGCAGTAAGATGGCATCAGATTTCATCTATCTCTTATACTTTTTGATTTACGAGCCAAAAAAAGCAGTCTGACACCCCTGGTCTATTTTTAGTAACAGTGGCCATATTTTTTGACGGATCAAAAATCGAAACACAAGTTTGGTGCAGGACGACCTAAGGATCATTCATACCAAGTTTCATTAAATTCTGTTTAGTAGTTTCAGGGGAGAAGATTTTTGAAAAATTGTTAACAGACGACGACGACGACGACAGACGACGACAGACGACGACGACGACGACGGACGCCAAGTGATGGTAATAGCTCACCTGGACCTTCGGTCCAGGTGAGCTAAAAAAGGGAAATTTACAATTTGGAAAGAAACTTCACGTTTATCATATACTTTAGTGTGCAATTTTCCATTGATAATGTGGGCCAACGTGTGTGGATAGCGCCACGTTCCATGCACGCAAAAGACTCCTTTGTGGACTGCCTAGTAGTGCACCACTTAGGCTAAATTTTTCGCCCCTACCCACCCCTCCCTTTTTCCTGTGGTTCTTCAAAATTTACATTTCCTCTATTTCCCACTCCACCCCCATGTTTCATTTATCATCATTATTTCATGTTCATTTTATCATCCTTTTCATGTTCATTTTATCATCCTTTTCATGTTCATCGCCTGTAAATAAGTAACTTCAAAAGTTTAGTTGTGTTCACGAAGTTCAGAATACATGCCACGCAAAACACACAAAAATACGAAACTGAACTAAGAACAATAGATGCTTTGCTGTAAGTATGTTGATATCACCTACCAGTCATCCCACTTAAGTTCAGTGTAACTATAACATAAACTAAATATGTTAATTGACGAATGAATATTTTGTTCATGAAGTTGCGTTCAAACCAACATATTGCTTTAAGAACTAATGATTGTTCTGGTTTGGTTTGGCAAATGGTAAGCTGAGAATTTTGTATCTTTTGTATTATTGATAATGTCTCTTTAACAACAAATACAGCACTTGTGCAGTTTCTTTACAAGAGAGGCATTCATAAAAGTTTGTACAGTCTATAAGAAAACAAATTAAGTTCTTTACACTGCACACCACTTTTTGTTGACACGTATGATTAGTAATGTGCTTATGAAGATATTCAAGTATTAAATTAAGCTTACAGGCGACATTTTCCTAATAATACTACATTAAACCTCACAAAACCCTAAAGGTTAGTCTCTGGACTTATTGTAACTAAAATCACTTTTGTATCAGTAATTTCATAATTTACTTTTACTATTTTTGCATTTTTCACACTAATAAAACATAGATGAAAGTTAATATTTATATCTTGGCTCGTGATTAAATGTCATTATCATGCGCATAGTTAGAACTTGAAGGGATTGCACTAAGTTGTGCTTGTGATACCCCAAACTTGATCGTTCGGAAAACAGAAAGTGAATGGCTGACTGACCTACAGAAAACAGCAGGCACGTTGCATACTAAAGCTCTAGACCAAATTTAGAATCAATGCCTTTAGTATAAACCACGAAATCTTACGAAAAATTGTCCTTTTTTCCCAAAAAAGCCTAAACCGGTTCGGAAAACAGGAAGTAGATGTGGTACTGGCATGAGAAAAGGTGTGGAACGATACAACTAAACCAGTGTACAAAATATAAAATAAATCCCGTCAGTAAAAGCAGAAAAAATGTTTTGAAAGTTGGATGAACGCACCGATGGACAAGGTAATTTCAATATAGCCCACTCTCTTACGAGTGGGGATATAGTTACTTAACATTCGTCTTTGAGTCCTATTCAAGCTCCTGTAGAACTAATAACAGCTAATATTTCATTTAATCTGGCATATTGTACAAAAGGAATATAATTGCCATAATTTAAAATTTCACGGCAGCCGTCTTGAAAATGGATGTTATTGATATCTTTAACTGTCTTGTTTTAGTAAAATTATTACGACTGCTGCAAATACATTACTTTAGAACTTCTTTTCACTTCTTTGTCATTTGAGAACTGCAAACACAAAACTAACAATCATTTGTTAAACATCTTGAAAACGGCCGAAATTGAAATGGCGAACGATCTTATCTTAATGTTGAGTACTTAAGGCACCATAATACCAAATTTCATGCTTTTATCACAAAGTGAAACATTTAACCCTATATCCGCTCCACTATAAATAGCGTTGCACGGACGTAAAACACCAACTCTCTCACTCACCCACCCATTGACTATGCTTAAATCTAAATCCAAAAATGGACAAATATTTGTTGTTTTGTTTCTGCCCTTTCGGTGAGTGAGCGATTGAGATGGTGTTTTATGCCCTTGCAACGCTATTTAGGTTATTCAAAGGCGATGAACATAAAATGATGATGATAAATCAAACATGATGTACATTTGTAGGGTTGGAAACAAAGGAACAGTAATTTTGAAGACCACAGGAAGAGGGGAGAGGTTGGTAAAGTAGATAATTAAGCCAATGTGATGTACTACTTGGCGGTCAACAAAGGGGTCTTTTACATGCACGCAGCATTGCTCTCTCCATACACGTTGGCCCACTATGGATGTCGGAAATATATAGCGCGTCATTATATTGCAACGTTTCCCTTTTTTTCCTATGTCACTCGTAGTATCACAGTGGGCTGTAACGGCCGTAGTTGTTGACGAAGGCAGGGTCCGATACTGGAATGTCTGCTGCGTCTGAGGAAGCGTCTACAACTGGTGCATCCTGGGTACTTCCGGTACTCGTCAGTCGTCATCCAGGTACAAACCACTACACTCCTCCCTGTTTTATCTCAAAGGACCCCTGGATGGTAGTCAAGCTGGAAATCCATCGTCTGGGCGAGTCTGGATACCATGGATCGATGTAATCAGTTGGACTGTTTCTGTACAGGAGAGCTGGGACCAGAGTTTGTAGCTCAGTTCTAGCGGTGATCACCCCGGTAGGGTTTCTCCGGAGACAAGATGCTGCCTCCGCTAGACCCAGAACCGGAGCTCACCACAACAGTTGCATTGCAATTCTACCCAGAGAAGGCTTTCCCATTTACATACCCCAAAGACAGAGGGTCTCCAGCTGATCCAAGCTTGGATGACAAGCCGGAGACAAACTCCATGTCAAGTTCCCAATTCATTACCACATTCCTTATACAAAGTAGTTCCCCACACAGAGGACCTCCTAGGCAAGGAGCCGGAGACACTCCACGTTTCCCACCCCCTGTATTGCCCTAAAGACACAGAGGGCCTCCGGGCCCGATACAATAAGCCGGAGACACTCCATGTTTCAAATATTTATGACATCCCTTTCCCCAATTAGTAGCCCCTGTTAATCTATAGGCCACACACAGGACACCTCCCGGTACTCCATGGACAAGCCACAGACCGGAAACATTCCAATGTATCCCATGCTTCTCCCTTACTAAATAACTGAAACTAATCCAGCTATCACTTCCCTTCCCCTGTCAGCTCCC
This sequence comes from Arcuatula senhousia, assembly GCA_963971305.1. Classification (NCBI taxonomy): domain Eukaryota; kingdom Metazoa; phylum Mollusca; class Bivalvia; order Mytilida; family Mytilidae; genus Arcuatula; species Arcuatula senhousia. The sequence continues at coordinate 11,739,076 of OZ020313.1, forward strand.
CACCACCTTTTTCTTTTCCCCGACAACCCATATATTGGCCCCTGTTCCCGACCTTGTTCCCCTTGAAGACTTTAATGTCTGCCCATACATAGCCAAGTGGTTGTGCTGGTGCCACTTAACTGCATCTAATGCCTCCTTGATAGTTTTTGGGCAGACATTAGAAACATTACTACCTGCCTCCCTGTCGAGCACCCCGTGGCAAAATTTTACCACTGCTCGTTGGTCTATATACGACTCCGGTAAGCTTTGGAAAGCCAGGTTGGCCAAGGAAAGCACCCTGTCGGCCCAGTCTTCCAGTGACTCGTCCGGAGTCTGACACATATTACCAAACTTCAACTGAGCAGTCTCAGGCAGTTCACTAAACCCAAACCTTTTTTCAAGAAAACCCACTGCTTCTTCATAAGATACAACTGGGTTTCTTTCAACTTGGAGAGCATAAAAGTCACTAGCCTTGCCTTCCAAGTACCAACACAACTGATTTTGACATTCAGCCCACCCACTAGCTGCTGCAAGTCTCGAAAATTTTGCATAGAAGGCTTTCCAGCTAGTGGTGCCATCGAATTTCAAAGAGTGAGGCAGATAAACAGTTGAATTGTAACCACTGTGACCTGTTATTCCTGTTTGGGTACCCCAGTCATCAACCGTCTTGTCCTGCCCCTCGGACCAACTGAAGGTACACATCTGGTCCTCTTTTTCCTATGCACTTGGGTACATTGCTCACCGACTGTGGTCGACCTCGGGAAATGCATGCCCACGTCTTTGCCTAATCCCTCTTTCCCTAACTCCCAGACGTCCATCGTCCCCTGTTGTTGAGTGGCCGACCCCTTCACCTCGGCCCTCAGTATCCCTATGTACACCTGCATTTCATAGGGGACAGTTGCGTATGATACCCCTGTCACCGTCAACAAACCTCCGGTCGGACCACACCCCTAACCCAGGTCGTTCCTTGTGTGTGACTTGCCGACTTTGTACCCGACCCGATGTCCGTGTTTCCCACTCTTGGACCCGTCCCCCTGGGATAGATATGCCCGGGAAAGATAACTCCGGCTGTCCCATCAGACATTGTGCCGGGGCCTGTGTTCTCATCTCCATAAAACCTCAGCTCATCTTCACTTCCCTTCCCCTTTTCTTGCCAAGGTTCTTGGTTTCTATGACCTCTTACCTTAAACCATCGGTCCCCCATCTTTGCTTGGGAGAAAAATCTAGGCACTGCAGCAATCGGGAGGTGATTTTCAAGGACGGGATATCCTGCAGGTTGACTAGTTCCAAGTCCCCCCTTTCCTCCCTTAATTCTAGAATGTTGTCTGCATTCTCAAACCCAATGCCGGTGATGGACATCAGCTCCTGGGTCGAACAAAAGTTGACCAGCACACGCATCATGATCTACCCCGATGTTTGTGGGATGTGTGTATATGCTGGTTTTTATGTTGTCTAAATCTCAATTTGTGTGACTTGTTGTATTTCCAAAAAATAATAAAGTATAATGTGAAATTTTTGTTTGTTTTCTATATGTGCAGGTGCCCGTTTCCCCCTTTTTGGGGTGGACAAATTTTTACACTGTCCACCCTTTACTGTTCTTTTTTTTTCGATTCCCTCTTTTTGATCAGTGATGTATTGACTGCTTAAATAATTTTTGTTTGTTTTGTTCGTTCTGTTTGAAACAATGTGCGTTGACTACTGTTGTTTACAGCACAGACTGATCGGATTGGTCAACACTACGTGGTCTGACACGGAGGTAATTCCCCTTGGTGACAATGTGGGGTTCACACTTGCTCTGACAAGAAGGTTACTCCTCCTGAATGAAAATTGATCCCAAAACTTGACTGCAAACCCTGTTTGCCCACTCTCCCCTTTACCCTGAAATTTCCATAAGACCGACCTTATTCCCAACAAGCGTCGATCCCAGTAAATTTCCCCTGAGAGTGCCAAGCCCTGTCAGACAGTCAAGCTCCAAGAAAAATGGCGAAAAATCGGTCACAAAAAGTGACCGCCTCAACCTGAAATATCTCACAAAATATGCAAGGAAACACCGCGACAGGCACTGAAAAAGTCGCAGCGCCAATGTAAGAATGCTTACTTACTTACTCGTAGTATCACAGTGGGCTGTAACGGCCGTAGTTGTTGCGTCTGAGGAAGGCGTCTACAACTGGTGCATCCTGGGTACTTCCGGTACTCGTCAGTCATCATCCAGGTACACTATGTCATTGTGACGTTACTCTTGTATAGGCAGCTTAGCCCTCTTGTTACCGTATAACGAATAAACACAACGCGAACGCATATCTTTGTTATCTTTCATTTTGGTAAGATAACTGCGTCCTTACATTTTGGTGCCGTGACCAAAAGAGAGTTTAAGACATGGAGTATACAAGAGTGAAACTTTTACGTGAAGGATACAGAGAATCGACATCTCGAATGATCGAAAGAACGGCAATGGATACCTCAAATCTAGACATACACGAGCTTTCAACATTGTTAGATGCCGTTTAACAAAATCACGAAATTCTTCGGACTTTGGATAAAAATAAACTGAACTAGATCCCAGAGTAAAGCATCAAAGAGGAAATTATTCAATCAGATGAGTACAACTTAGTTTTAGCAACAAAAGTTAGACGATTTCGTAATTTTGTGGAAAATTGTAATAACAGAATTCATGATTGTGCAAACACTACTAGTAATCACCATAATACAGTCGTATCCCAAGCTGCATTAAGTAACGTTCAACTTCCGGAACTGACTCTTCCTACCTTCCATGGAGATATTTTGACATGGCAAACTTTTGGGGATTCGTTTGAAGCCGCTGTGCACCATAATCCCACACTCACTGATGTCCAGAAACTCACTTACCTGAGAGCACAACTATACAATATACAACGAAGGATTACGAAACATAGAATGACTTTTGCTTACCAACGTTAATTACAAAGTTGCTGTGGATTTACTGAAAGAACGATATGGACAAACCCATAAAACTATCAACTTTTATATGCAAGCTTTGCTGGAAATGAATGCACCAGAAACCAACTCGAAAAGTCCTCGCTTCTATTACGATGAGCTTGAAGCATTAATCCGCGGATTAGATGCACTTGGTCAGTTGGGAGATACCCAGGGGACATTACTTATACCAATAGTACTGAGGACACTTCCATCCAAACTAAGGATGAATTTAGTTAGAGAAAACGGAACCGATAAGTGGAATTTAAATGATCTTCGAAACGGAATTCTAAAAGAAATTAAGATGATGGAATCCAGTCAATCTTTTTCTCTTCGTAGTGATTCTCAAGATGTAAAGCAATGTACTTCAGCTCTTTTAGTGGGAACTAATACACGTAGGAAGAAGCCCGACGTGCGACAGAGACCTTGTGTGTACTGTGCAGAAATACACGACCCTTCAAAGTGCCAGATTGTAACAACACGTCAATCTCGAAAAACAATCGTTAAGAACAAGAACTTATGTGCAAAGTGTTTAGTGACACATTCTTACAACGCATGTGAATCGAAGTTCCGATGTCGACGATGTAACGAAAAGCCTTATTTTTATTATCTTTACACGTCCTTACAATGGCCAGCGGTCAGGTTTTCCGTATTATAGACCTAACAACCCCTGCGGACGATGGCCATTCTATTCAGGCACCAAGGGTACACATCCTGGTCGCTCTGTGAGCTGAGCACTCGGATGTCAGAATTCCAAGACCGTTATAGTCGCCTCTTACGACAGGCAAGGCTCTGCTGCTTGACTTTTTGCCTTCTGGGTCCCGAACGGGACCTGCCCTTCCTGACTTTGGATGCCCCATTGGTACCTCTGCTTCTTTCACGAACGATAAAAAACTAAAAATAGATTTACATGTATCAAATGTTTAAATACAATTTGTAAATGGTATCGTTTTGCATTTATTTTATCGACCTAAGAAACCGATTGAATTGCATCCACCATTATGCTGTTTTTGATTTGAAATTTGAAAACTGCACATGTAATATCTACTTGCTGTTAAAATGAAAGCAAGAAGGTAAATAAATTGCATAACAATGGAAGGTTTTTTTCCCTTTATATATTTCAATAAAGTGAATGATATATGCACCAGACGAGCTTATATAATGTAATGATATTTTATTACTATATCAAAAATAGCTTTTATATATGCTATGTATGCAAATAAGTTAAATATCAGACATCAGAGATGTCATTAATGTTAATGCTATTTAATTGATCATATAACTGTCTGCTCTAGAATTTCTGAAAAATAATGCAGCACTTTAGCTTAAGTCTATAGATTTGTAGATATTTTTTCAACGACAGGCAAAAGCTATATATAATTTGATAAATCAGATTCAATTTACCATTTCATTCAGGACAAATAATCCCTAACCTACGGAGACAAAACGACACTTTTGGCACTTTTGAGAAAAATTAGAATACCTTTGATCAAATGCCTTCAACTGTTCAACTTTTCTTCCGCTTTGAATCTATGATCAGGATTATTTGATTTATATGCAGATTAGAGGGTTTAGAAAAGAGATAAATCTTTAAAAGTCTTTTAAGAAAAGGGTGAAACTAATTTATCAGAAATACCAAACCTATGTTTAAAACAATTTGATTTATTTAAGAATGTCTTATATTTATACAAATTGATGCATTTACGTTACTTTTTCCACAACATATTGTCCGTTTCTAATTTTCATGATAAAAGTTTAGTATGTTAAAACTCTGCTTGTCGTTGTTTTGTAAGTATTTTGCATTGATAGAGTCTAATTCAGACCAAATTTGTTAGGTATACAATACCAAAACGGATATATAAACGGTTAAATTGAATATGCCGTCTATCTACATTTAAAGCTAGGAGTAACCGCTCATCAGAGGCATATTTGAATAAAAACATTGGAAGGTCGAAAACCAAAAGTATTAAATGAAAAGTACTCAAAGCAAATTACAGGAATTAGATGTTAATTTTTCAATGTTTACAAGACAAGACAAGACAAGACTTTATTCGATGCTTAGACACATACAGTGTAACATGGGGTACATGATTAAACAAAGTTTAAAAAATAACAAAATGAACAGGTATACAAAAAATACAGAAAACCAAAAACGGTCACAGAGTAGAAATTACAAACATATCATGTGTATATATTAATGAAAAGGTTATATCAGGAGATTTGATACACGTTTTATAAACCATGATACTCTTTTCAAAAGCTGCATAAAGAAAACATTTTTTTCCCATTTTGTGTACTGTCGGATTGTTGACATAATGAGAGGGAATAAATTTACCTCTAATAGTTAGAATATTTTTTTGGCAGTTGTACAGAATATGGGACTCATCCCCGATGGCTTCTCTAGAAAAAATGCAAATCCTTTCTTCTTTTGGAATATTATTCCACTACCAGGTTCATTTGGAAAATTTATGTTTGACATCAAATCAAGAAATATACTGCCATTCATTTACTGGGGGTCTAGAAAGATATGCTTCCATTAATGCAATTTCATTTTTGATAATTTTATTAAAAAAAAACACTTATAGATGAACTTTCAGAATAACCGTTTTTATATATAAATTAAGTTTTTTTTTTATTTAATTCGGCATAGGAATTTGAGAATCATCATGAATATGCAAAATACATTTTTCTGCTCAGTTTATTTTCATAGCATATTAATCTATTTCAATAGGAGATAACCCGAGTCTTCACTTTTACAGAGAGCGGAAACTGCCCCGGTTTTCCATAAACCAAGTTACTCGGTGTTGTCATTCTAACATAAAATATCTTTTTTACAAAATTGAGGTGCATCTTTTCGATACATAAATCGAATTATACGGTTTAGTATAAATCAGTTTAACACCGTAAAGGGCATCTGCTGGTCATTTCGATTGAGTGATTTCGCTTTGTACAATTGACCGAATTAACTTTTTTTAATAACCGAATAACCGAATTAAATAATTTAGGTCAACGTTGTCGTCCTTGACAGAACGGTTCAATGACGTCATATTCTAGATTTTTATGCGTAATTTCATATTTTCATTATTATATTAACTGTCGGCTAGTAAACAGCAGAATTAAAACACAAAAAGTTCGAGACACAGTCCTCCGAGATGGGCCGCACAGCTAGAGTTTCGAGCAGCCCCTACGCAACGAGAAATCTAAATGTAAGAAAAATAGCTTATGAGAGCAGATGTTGATGCAAATCAATCAAATAAAGAGCAAAGGACAAGGATGTCAAATGAGAGAGTAGCTCTTTCGAAGAAGGAAAAGCCGAGACAAGCCAAGCAGAGGACATCTTCATAACTTACACAAAGCTCACACAGTTTCGACAGATTATTCAATTCAAAGATACGGCAATTAAAAATATCAAGGGTTTTAAATCGCTTATAATCAAAATATGTCATTCGAAATGTGATCAGGTCGGAAAGGGTGTGAGCATATGTATCAAAGAGAACAAATCAAAAGTTTGCCCAGTTTTATTGTATAACAAGTATGTTGGATTTAGACCTCGTAATGAAGGTCCTTTGCTATGTCATTTTAATAGTAAACCCGTTACACGTTTTCAATTCTCTTCCGTTCTCACTAAAGTGTTGAATATCATTGGTATTGATTCGGCCAATTATAAATCGCATTCATTTAGAGTTGGTGCTGCGTCTTATGTTGCAGCACAGGGTATAAGGGATGAAGAGTTAAAAAGTTTAGGCCGTTGGAGGTCCGAAGCTTGTATGAAGAAAATAATTGTAAATAAGATTAAATGGTTTGTATTGTTGATATTGTGCCATATATTTTACTTTTCCTGTATATATCTATATAAATACTTTTTCGTTAGGTTATATTACTTTTCCGGAAAGAAAATCCGTCTGGATTGTGGGGTCCTCCATCGTCAAGATGGCATTTGTTTATGCCAGGGGAACTTACGACGGTGTTTACCTTGGGCTACAGCGCAAAAACGCTACAGTTTGGTGGCAGTCGAAGGGAGTAATTACTTTGGGAGACCTTATTCCCAAGGTTAAGAACCTACTTAATTTTGAAAGGCAACCAGAAATTGTAGTTATCCATTGTGGGGGCAATAGTTTAAAGGAGCTATCGATTTCAAAAGATATAGATTTGTTGTTGCCAAAACATTGTATGAGCTTAAAATGTTATTGCCAGGTACACGATTGGTTTGGTCCCAAATTCTGCCAAGATTGTCATGGAGATATAGTTTAAATCAAAGTGCAAGGCTGAGGTCTGCCACCAGAATAAATAATTATGCGTCATGGATTTGCATTAATCATAGAGGGGGTTACATAACGTACCCAGAATTGACGCATAGAGAAAGGGAAATGTTTTGTAAAGATGAGGTTCATCTCTCAGATATGGCAAACAGGATTTTTCTCCACAGCTTACAATCATTTTTATACGATTTCTTAGATCAGGTTAATTAAGTCCTGACCAGAAGTTCGGATGGTTTTTCAAATGTATATACGTTGAAATTTTATGTTGCTAAAATAATGGATATGATATTTGCACATTAATTTGTAAATTGATGACGTTAAATACATCTCCATCCTAAAGTTGCATGCATTGAATTTTTGAGGTGTCAAACACACCTCCATCCTAAAGTTGCATGTAATGAATTTTGAGGTGTCAAACACACCTCCATCCTTAAGCTGTTTCTTTGGAATGAGGCATGGCTCCGCTCATAAATTGTGTTGTGTCGTCTGAACGCTTTGTGGCGGTGGCCGGACATGAGACACATCCCCGGCCATGTGGCGAAAATGCGACACAACACAAACCTAAATGAACTTTTAATATTATACGTTAACTATGCTTCTGTTTCCCAGGGCCAGTTACGTCATCATTTAATTATTACTCCTTCATGATATTGACAATTTACAATAATAAGGACGTTTTATTTCAATTTAATCTTGATTTATCAAGATCAATCTAAAAGTAATGTTTTGGACTTGCCTCTTCAATTCGCAGTCCAATTTTGTGAGCCATGACCTTTATTCGCCAATACACTATTTTATTGTTCGTTTGTTTAGTTCACGAAGATATCAGGAGCAAAAAGGTCGAAAATAGTCGTCATCACTGTCGTCAAACTGGTATGTAAGCTGTTCCAACCCGTTATCAGAGTGAATTGGTCAATTTTATCGTAATTTGGTATTCAGCAGTACTATGCTATTGTGCTTGCCCGAATCTGGGTTAAATCGAATTATACGGTGTTGTCTTTGTCTTTACGGTTTTATGACACTGATTACCCTTTTGGTACACCTTTGCTTCTTTCATAAATCAGATTAAATGAACTTTTAATATTATACGTTAACTGTGCTTCTGTTTCCCAGGGTGAGTTGCGTCATCTTTTAATTATCACTTCTTCATGATATTGACAATTTACCATTATAAGGACGTTTTATTTTAATTTAATTGTGATTTATCAAGATCAATCTAAAGTAATCATTGCCCCTGTGAGGTGAAATGCATGACTTTATGCATTTTCATAGATATTCATGAATATTCATGAACAGTCCTTAAAAATTCATAGACTAATTCATAAAAAGAGTTCATGAATTTTGTTCATGAACTATGCTTTAAATAACTTTAAAGAATATTCATGAACATTTGATGAATATTGGCAAATTCATCAAGTTTCATAAAACATTCATGAAAGAGTTGTTATGAACAATAAATTGCTTTTTCATGAATCCAAGATATTCATGAAAGTTCTCAAAATTTTTTCATGGAATTTTATGATTTTTTCATGAATTTAACATGTTCATCAAAAGTTCATAAACAGTTCATGAAAATAATTAAAGAAATTTCATGATTTTTCATGAATTTATCATGTTCATCAAAGGTCATAAACAGTTCATAAAAGGTCTTTTATGAAATATTACATGGTTTTTTCATGAATTTATCACGTTCATAAAAGTTCATAACAGTTCATGAAAGGCCTTTTATGAATTTTTCATGTATTTATCACGTTCATGGAATTTCATGAACTGTTCATGATGTTTGCGGACCTTAGTGAAAGCACCCTTATCCGGAAACTGTCCGTTTCCGTTCCTATTATACCCTTAATGACGTCAGTAATGACGTTACGCTTTACGCTATTTGTTGAAGGCAAAGATTCCAAAAGTTTACGAGATATTGGTTCGCTAGCCTAAGAAGTTTTGGGTGCATCTATCGAGTTGGATTTCCGTAGTTTGTGTGGGAAATGAATTCGGCATTGACGGTGAGAAACATTCTCATGCTGTTATTGTTACTAAATAGAAGATGCCCTTTACATGTACGCAATTTAAAGAAAGATTTTCCCGTAAACTTTATGACATTCAGCGTTGTAAGAACATTAAAGACTCCGTACGCTATATTTCTAAAGAGGACTACCGTTGTGTTTGCCATGGTATAGATAAGGATAGTGACGTTCCAATTAATTAATTTATCGGAAAATCTTATCGAAATGCCGATGCTACTAATCGATTATAAAATCTATAATCGATTAGTTGAAACATAATAGATTTTAGTGAATTTATGTGAATATTGCCGAAAATTACATTAATTTGGAGAGTAAATTCTATCATTTCCATGAAAAATAAAGTCCGATTTTATGATCGATAAATCAATTGTGAAAGATTATTTCTGATGATCGATTATCAAATATTTCCGATTCCCCAACACTATATAAGGATTAATTGTCAATGATATTGGTTTTTTATCTGATCCATGTACATGTATTGAACTACTATCAGTCAAGTTTGTTGCTCACCTACTTCCTGTTTGTCGACTTAGTGAAATTTTCAACATCAATAGTCATTTGTAGAGAATTTTCGTAACAATTTTTTCGGGAACCACTTATCACAGCCTCCTGATATATGGTATACAGTATCAACAAGTGGTCCCATACCATGGGATTTGTTTTCATGTCCTTTGCTTACCAACATTATATTGAACAAAATCCGGCCATATCTGTATTTGACCCATCTTCTTTTGTTATTTTAACTAAATAGGGCATTGACTGTTTCCAAACACGGTGTGTATATGAGTAATAAAAATAAAATACTACAGAAATCTGTCTTCATGATCAAGAATATTATTCATGAACATATCAAGAATAATTATTCATGAACATATCAAGAATATTATTCATGAACATATCAAGAAAATTATTCATGAACATATCAAGAATATTATTCATGAACATAATTATCAAGAATATTATTCATGAATATATTTCTTGAACATTATGCATGAACATTCATGAATATTATTCATGAACATATTATGAATAACTCATGAACTGCAAATGGAACGTCACATTCATACATTTCTATATTATGAACAGTTCATAAATATGAATTGTTCATGAATAATTCATGATTCATGCACAATTTTGGTTCATGATTATTCATGAATATCTTCATGAACCTTACCTGAATAATGTTTATGAATTTTACAAGAATAATTCATGAACTGCAAATGGAACGTCATGTTCATGAATTTCCATGAAATTGATTACATTCATGGTCATTCATGAACAAAATATATTCATGAACAATTCATGAACAATTAGTTTCATGGATCACTATCTTCATGCACTTTTCATGAATTAAAACATTCATGAAATGCTGTTCCATTTGCAGTTCATGAATTATTCTTGAAATGTTCACGAAGATTGTTCATGAACAATTCATGAACTTTTCATGAATATTCATGAATTATTCATTACCATCTCACAGGGGTACAGTTTTGGACTTGCCCCTTCAATTGGCAGTCCATTTTTGTAAGCCATGACCTTGAAAACATCGTTAAAAACAGACAATATTTCAGTGCAAAAAGACCATCAAATGGTTTGTTTATATATTGCACTTTGTAAAAAAGATGTCTCAACTGCATGTGATCTGTTCTTTAATTGGAACACCCTAATAAAGTCAGTTGAATTAAAAATCTGTGCTTCTGAGTGCATATACTTTCAAGCATTTCCTTCAGTATGCAACATTATATCATATTTTCATTTCAGACTTGTTTTTTTCTAAAAGATAATATAAATGTGTTCTACTTAGTTTCAATAAACTTTCGCAACTTTTAACTTCGCTCATTTATAAATTGATTACTGAAGACGGAAATATTATGCAATTTACTTAATTGGTATACTTAGTTTATTTTTATTACATTATCGACGTTTGTTTAAGTATGACATGACCCCATTCAATAAATTGAATATGGCACCGCGGCTCAGTTTTCGATTTAATCTTAGTTAAATCAAATTAAAAAAACGAATCATTTGTTGCCTGCAATAGTATCTAACATCTTAAGAGGTCGACCCATGCGGGGCCCGGGTGGCGAATAGGCCCGCAGTAAAGCTTAGCTTGTCGTAAGAGGCAACTAAGGGTCTTGGGATTCTGACGTCGGGTCAGTGCTTATCCCACAGTGGCTGAATGGGGTGGCCCTCATCCGCGGCGGTTGTCAGGTCTATAATACAGAATAGTGGGCCAAGGTGTGTGGAGAGTGCCACGCTTCATGTACGTAAAAGACCCCTTTGTGGACTAGGCTAAATTTTCTGCCCCTACCCACCTCTTCCCTTTTTTTCTGTGGTTCTTCACATTTTACCGTTCCTTAGTTTCCCACCCCAGTCCCATATTTCATCTTCTAATATGATTAAGGCCCTGCCTTTTTAGCGAGCATTGAAAATCTATATACCTTTTAAAAATAAATCCATGTGCTCGACCGGCTAAGTTTAACGTAAAGAGGGAATTTTTAAAAAGGGAATTAAATAGTAGCAAAGTCTGACCCCACAAAAACCAAATCATATACACTTGAGAAAGTTGTTGTTAAAATATCTGGGATCAATAACTACTTATCACAAATTCAATTATTTGTGCAAATAATAAATCCTGTAACATTTTTGGACGACATTAAGCGGGACGAAATTATCCATTTTATGGATTACGTGACGTCATTTCCTTATCAGAGTATTTCGCGCTTCTTCAGCAGACCAAAACAACATTCAGATTCTGTCAGGTTTTGTGAGATTTTCTGAGTATCAGTGTTTTATTTGAAGCATTGGTAACAGAAGGTACATTAAGAAACCTGGCGGAAAAAACGGTAAAGTAAAAATATCATGCAGGATTGAGGAAAGTGAGTGAAACCCCACAGGATGGGACTCTTCTTTCATTTTCAGGTAAGAACCTTTTATTTATTATTATGAGTAGGTTTTGTATTTCATTATCTTATTTTATCTTTCTTAGAATTTAACAAAGCTTGGTCAGTATCATGCATTTGTTAAGACTAGTCAATGGGACGATGTTGCCAAAAGCTAGCTAAATCTTTTTTTTTCAGCGGAAAAGACCGAGTGGTGTTTAAATAAAAATATGTGTGTAAAAATTAACAAGTGGATGAATTAGGGTTTTATCACTGTTTTTTAATTTGAATTTTTATATTTTTGCATAACAGATTATGATGTATTTTTTATAAGCCCAGAGGGTTGATTGTTTTACTTGCTCCGTGCCTATTATTTTTTTCACTCCGTAAAAGTAAACCTGTTCCGGTTTTATCGTCAGTATATTTCTGGCACATCTCAAAACATGCACAATGCCGTAGGGCTCGCATCTGCGATGCTCGCTATTATAATTTCATGTTCATTTTATCATTTCTTAATTCCAAGTTGACATTTCTTAATTCCAAGTTTTCATTTCTCAGTTCCAACTTGGAAGTGATGAATGTCAAGTTGGAAATGAGAAATGTCAACTTGGAAGTGAGAAATGTCAACTTGGAAGTAAGGAATTGATGTCAATTTGGAAGTGAGAAATGTCAACTTGGAACTAAGAAATGTCAATTCGGAAGTGAGAAATGTCAACTTGGAATTAAGAAATGTCAACTTGGAACTAAGAAATGTCAACTTGGAACAAAGAAATGTCAACTTGGAAGTGAGAAATGCCAACTAAGAACTATGATATTTGTAGTTCCAATCGAAAAATGTGAAATAACTAATAGCACCACCGGTCTTTCGTATTTTCATGTTCATCGCATGTAAATAACCTATTTAGCGTTGCACGGGCGTAAAACACCAACTCTATTCGCCTCTCGGGCCTCGCACCGGACTGAATATCAAATCATACTGGTACATAGAATGTACAGTTTGTCATACTAAACCATCCTACAAAGTGTCAAACCATTCTCATGATCAAGTTTAGGGAAAACCTAGACGGAAATTTGTACGGATGGAGATACGTACACTAGTAAAACTTAATGCCCATCCCACCAACTCCCCTGACATGTTGTCACGGGGGCAAAAAATGCTCAAGTTTATTATAAAGTTTTTTATTCTGCGTTTGTGTAGAGTAACAAGTAATTAAATTATTGCATTTTAGGTGAAACAGAGCTTTACTGTTCCAGGGTGCACTATCGAAAAGCTGGGCCGCTTGCTGGAGGAGAGTAGAGGGGAAAAATAAATTTGGTTTCTTGATGAGGGAGACATTCACTTTCAGCAGGTTGGCATGTATGCCAAAGACAGACAAATAACTCGAGAAGAAGCAGTGCTTCTACAGGCTTATAATGGGTCTCAATAGAAGCATGAGACAGGTACTTGAGAATCAATATGATAGAAAGTTTAATCTGCATCTTATCATAAAAGTTCATGGATAGACCATGGACACCAAGCGATGGAAATAACTTACTTCTTAGTCCAATTTGTCTTTCCTTTCCATTTAGGCTGGTCATTGTCTCCAGCTTTTAATTCTGATTTAATGTCTTTCGTCATCAAGTCAAATTCCTTTATAATATAATAACATCATGATAAAATTTCACAAAAAATGGTCAAAATATAATGAAGTTCTTGCACAGAAACACAATTTCTCGAAAATTCTAAAGAGCATAAGATCGATCTTAAGGATTTTTTTTACTTGTGTAGCTGACGAGTTTTAAACCATTCTACTCTATTATTTTTGAAAACAGTGGCAATGTTTTTTTTATCTAATCAACTTAATAAAACGAGTTAACATATCATTTATCATTCTTGTAAAGTTTCATTTTAATTGATTTTGTAGTCTTAGTGAAGATTTTTTTAAATTGTGATCAGGCAATGACAAACAATATAGGTCTGTATAAAAATACATAAGAATGTATTCCAATGTTGAGAGTTCTACTTTCAAATATTCATTTTTTTTTCCATTTAAGTCACTAGTACGAGCTTCAATTAAAAAAGGACGACTAAGGGGGCAACCATTTGATTTTTATGGGGGGGGGCTATGGATATTTTCTTCGTCCTACCTTTTTATTTTTGGAAAAAGTTGAGCATGGATTTTTTTGCGCGCTTTCACGCGCAATTTATTTTTTTATTTTTAAAGCAAGCCAAAAATACCGTCCTGCCTTTTTTACTCAAAGCACAGTCTGGCCTTTTTATTTCTGGATTTTTGCTATCCTGCCTTTTTATTTCATATTTCACCATAGCCACCCCCCCATATAAATCAAATGGTCGCTCCCTAACCTGATAGTTGAAGGCTTAACTCAATGTAAATATGCCATGAAAATTGCGGGGTCGTCAGGCGATAATGCGGAAAACCTGACTGCAAACCATAGTGGTGCACTGTGTTGGGAAAAATGTCACGTTCCTCGGACGTTAAAGAACCCTGCTGCAGGTTTCGGTAAGAGTAGGACCCGTAGGATCCCTCTTCAGGAGTCAAAATTCCCCGTCCATACCCATCACTCCTTTTTCCAGTGGCAGTCAAAACTCTCCTACCCGATTGGCCTTGTGTCCCCATTTCCTCCACTTCATCATCATTTCATGTTCATTGTATCACCACTTTCATGTTCATCTCCCGGATATAGCCGAAATCGTGCTGCTCGGGAGTAAAGCAATATAACTAACTAACTAACTAACAAAAAATTATTTGTAGCACTGATAAGCGATCCAAAATAACAGGCGGTCCATTTTACTTAAAGTATTACAAATAAGCCAATTCATGTGGCTTGGCATAAAAAAAATAGCCTCTGCACCCCTCATTACCTTCTTTTTTTAATAATTTATATCTATTTGTAGAATCTATGTTTTTGGAGGTCATTGCACATAGTGATCAGAGCACCAAATTATATATGAGGTTCCCGTAGGGTACCCCCCTCAGATCGAAAGGTCGCTTTAAAAGGGGCCTGGGGTCAAAAGGTCGCTTTAAAAGGCATATTTTGGTGGAGGTCGTAGGTCGTTTTTTGGCATAGGTCGATTTTATGAAGTAAAGGTCGGAAGTCGCCCTTAAAAAGCGCTCAGGTCAAAGGTCCTTTTTAACCCTGCGGGAGCCACATATATCATGGAGAGATCATCAGCTGCATATATAAAATTTCGACAGTACTATACAGATGACATGTCTTAAATTAAAAACACATGCTACAATCCAGCACATGATCTAAAGAATTGTAAGTTATAATGAACACACCAGTAGATACTGGTACTAAAGTTAAATGAAAAATCAATAAATACATACCCTAAGCTAGCTTACCCTAGGATACTGCCGCTTCATATTGGTGTTTACTTTACCAAAACCTTTAGTTGATATGTCTGACTAAACAATATATGTCTCAAACTTCATCAAAATTTGTTAAGAGGAAATATCCTTAGGTTTACAAATAAACTGAACCAATATTTAAAATCTCCAAATGATAAACATTCTTCAATTAAAGTTTTATTCAAATCTTTCAACCAGTTTTGGCAACCCATCAAGGAGTTTAGAAGGATGTGTGGACAGACAGACAGACTGTTGTTCCTATACACATGTATCCACTCCTTACAAATTAATTGATTGTTGACTGCTTAATGCTCGGTCGGCAAGGATCGGTCACTAATTTAGCCAAACGAGGATGAACTGGTAAAAAAACTGGTTCCAATTTGCTAATGGACGAAGAAAGTAATTTTTTTATTTCCGTTCAAGATTGATTTTTTATGGATTGGAAATGTTGATAGTTGGTTTATTTGTCAGTTGTAAATGATTTTTACCCTATATGTTGATGTTTACAGAAGAATCGTCGATAGAAAATGCCGTTCCCTTTGTCCCATGTTGAATGACGTCGTTTTTCCTCCCCATGACCCCTGATGACCTCGTCTAAATGACGAGTCGAATCCGGAACGGATATATTTTGCAACCCAAGTATATTGCAGCCATCATCGGTACATAAGCAAGTTGTAGTATTTAAATAAAATGTTGATATAACACAAAGTCACAGGTCGCATGGCTACTGTTATATAGTCAAATTTATTTGAATATTTGCAGAACTCAGCATACTTAAAATGTAATTTTTTTATGGTAAATGTTTTACCATTTTTGTCCGTACCCTACCGTCAATTGTTCCATCAATGATGTTAAGGAATCTTGGAGCCTATAAAAATGTGAAATTTAGACCTTTGATTTATCTGACATTACATGACCCAAAAGTACTTTTTAGACATAAGCCCCATTTACATGCACAAATTATACATACGTAAGTAAATATACACATGTGCAAATTTACACACGTATGTATAAGCAAATTTGCTAAGCATTTACATGAGTTTTATGCTTAGTGTGTATTTTTATTAATTAATTCAAAAGAGTTGGCTGGACCAATATGAACTATACATATACTGGTATGTGATGTCATTACTGTCATTTTGTATACCCATAGCTTTGCTTATGAAAAGTAACCCGTCATAAATTAATGGTCTTCAAAATTTACAGTCCCTTTATTTCCCACCCCACCCCCGTTTTTCTCTCTCAGTGAGTGTAGGATCAACCAGAATTCAGTATTGTATTTTTGACAGATAAGGAATTGCTTATTTGAAACTGGGTAAGGGTTTGGCTATATCCCACACAGGCAAATGATCATAGTAGTATGACTTTCTTTCAGGTAAGGCACCTATCATTTGATTTTCAGGGGTGAGAGGGGCCTTGGATTTAAAAAAAAATATTCTGGCTCTGACTTTTGGCCAAATAAATAGTCTATCCAGCTTATAGGGCGAAAAAAAATAAAATCTGGCCCTCATTTTGCGCATGAGATTTTCTGAACAAAATTTTCTAGCATTGAGTGTAAGGGAAAGAAAATAAGCTGGCTCGGGTGAAATCCCAGGCCCCTCCAGAAAATCAAATGGTCGGTCCCTAAGGGTTCTTCATTGTCAGTCACCATGGCATAGGTATGGGTTTCAGATTGTGTGAAATTTTTGGGGAAGGCTTTCGTCACTTTCTGGGTGCATTATATATACTGGCCTGTTTTGTGAGTTGGTTTGATTTCCTTCTGGTTTGTGGTCGTACATTAGCCCTTTTTGCATGACATGCATGGGTCTGTGTTCTGGGTGGGTCACACAATTCAATTTGTTGTTTCAATTAGTTTTTGTCCTGATTATGACTGGAATATTGTTGACTGGACATAAAACAAACAACAAACAAACGAACAAACTTATAAAGACCAATGCAGCAATACAACAACTTTCTGTTCTTTATGGTGTCAAAAGATTAAAAGTGAAAGTCACATTGATGCAACTAAGCTACTAGACCATGCTCTAGTTTTCCCGCGACTTTCTCAACATACAATTTCGAATTATATAGACTAGAATATAAAATTCAGCTTTTCGTCCGTCCGTCCTCTAAAATCCAAATCGAAGCTTTCGACTTAAGAAATTAGGAAGAAGCCTGTAGCTATTGGGTAAAAAGGTCAAAGGCCAAGGTCACAAGTTATGAAAAAAATAGAAAAGGTAGTGATATTGGTTCCCAAAGCATAATTTTACTCAGAAATACTCACATTTAAGCTTATGGTGTATGAAATATGCCGAAAGTGTTGGAGGAATTAGGAGTTAAGGTCCCAAGTTTAGAAAAAAGTTTGATATTGTAGAGTGATATTGGTTTCCCATGCATAACTTCTAAACGCCTTGGTATAATTTCATAAAACTTACACGTCGTAGAGGTTATGATGCACGAAAGATGCATGTGGATTCTGGAGTACATAGCTTTAAGGTCAAAGTCACAAGGTCCACAGGAAGGAAAAAATCGAGCTATGCATTTGTTTGAATTGCGTTTACATGCACAAAATTTAATTAAAAAGCATATGTAAATTTACTCATAAAGATTTACATCTGGTCCTGAGGTGATGTAAATTTACACCATGTGCAAATTTACATACGTATGTATTTGCATTTACATGCAGTATTTACACACATGTGTAAAATTACATACCTATGTAAAAATGCATACGTATGTAAAACTGTGCATGTAAATGGGGCTATAGATGAAAGCAATAAAATTCTATTCACGTAATAAACGATAGTTAGGCCGCGTTCACACTGAAGTTGTTTTGAGTAAACATGTGTAGAAGTAGTTTGATGTTCTAAAAACTAGTTTCACATTAAATTTGTTCTCATTGATAAACCTAAATTAAATGACTTGACATATGAATTGTTCACATTATTAAATGCAAGTGTACATGTAATTTAAATGTACAAAAAACATGAACGGATAAATAATCATGATTGTTGATTTGGCGAATAGACATTTAAATATAGAATACAGTATGAATTTTGATTTACTGTCTTTTTATGATTTTATTTTTATAGAATAATAATGAAGGTGTACATATTTTCTGGCGCTGAAGTTTGTTCGTCCGTTTGTATTATTTTGAAATATATTGCCATAAAAAACATGGCTATACATAAATACTGACGTGGGCCCGCAGCAGCGCCATGTTTTTGGTAAATATCCACTAAAGAGCGCTCAGAAACGTGATATCGGGTCTGCCGCTTTGTCCACAAAACGACTGGAATGTGTATACCCGGTAGTCCGTCATAAGGCCGCGTCGTCAGGCTACAAATGTAAAATGCGGAAAACCTGACTGCAAACCATAGTGGTGAAACGTGTTAAGGAAAAATCATGTTCTTCATACGTTAAAGAACCCTGCTGCCATGATGCCTTGTTAAGAGAGGAACCCATAGGATTCCTGTGTAAAAAGCTGTCCATCCCTCCTTTTCCAAGTAACAGTCAAAACTCTTATCCCCGATTGGAATGTGTCCCACATTTCCTCCACTTCATCATCATTTCATGTTCATTTTATCACCTTTTCATGTTCACGTTAGACCGCTTTGCCCAAACAAAATTAGATCCGAATGAGCAAAACCTATTATGAAATTCTATTCTGCTTTGCCGAATACATATACATTAAATATTTAGAAGTTACATGTATCCCTGTTTTTTTTTTCATTCACCCGAGAAAATGTTGGAAAAAACGATATTATGTACTGTATATAAAGCTTTCCAACGAAAGTAATGCATATGCATGCCGTTTATTCAAAAGAAATATGCGAAATCCATTGAAAATTAAATCCACACAAGGACTACATTAAGTATCGAATGCATGTAATGAACACAACATTTAAACTACATGTAAACATCGAAATTTTACAGTGTGAACGCAATGCTGTTTAATGTAAGTGCGGACGACATTTAAACTACTATGAGTTTTGCTCAGTGTGAACGCGGCCTAAGTCTTCAAGTACTAGGTTGATACATGAAAATATCGACAAAAGACGTCATGTAACCCTAATTCGGCATTATGAATATTTGCAGACAGTGACACACTACCGCCATGCATGGTAAAGGTTAAAGCACCTAGTAATGGAATAAATCACATCATACGTTAAATATTTTCTCTCATACTAAAAAATGTTGAGCCTTTATTTAAAAAATCAATGGAAGCTATAAACAAGGAATCTGTGAGCTACTGCTCACTCAGTATACCCCTGCTACTCCAAAAATTAATTATACTCGCGATAATTAAGGACATCATACTGAAGCCATACACCAAATTGCAAGTCATTGTGATTTGTAGTTGCTGAAAAAAATTAATTGTAACTGAATTTTTCATCAATTGACCAGTAATGTTGAAAATTGACTAATAGAAAATAATGAGATGTGGAATAAGTGTGCGCGACACACCCCACAATCAAGTGGCAATTCAGAAAAACCACAATGGACAACCGCAGCCTTCAACGTAGCCAGTAAGTCGGTAAACAGGAAGTAGATATCCAACATACCTAATTTTCAATCTCGCGATAAAGGACCTCATACTGAAGCCATATACCAAATTTAAAGTCATTGTGATACATGTATGTAGTTCCTGACAAAAATGACCAGTAACATATGTATGTTGAAATTGACAAAGTCGGTAAACAGGAAATAGATATTTGACAGACCTAATATCGGAACATGTAGTCGTATTAAAGAACCTCATACTGAACTCATATACTTAATTTAAAGTCATTGTGATATGTTGTTGCTGAGAAAAATGTTGTGGACGGGAGGACGGATGGACAGAGGTTAACCAGTATACCCCCTCTTCTCCGAGGCAGGGGTATAATAAAGACAAAATTATTAGAAATCAAATGAAGACAACAAAGAAACACACAAAACACGTGAAGAATAATTGTGATCCGCAACGCAATCTCGGCATAATTTCTATGTGAAATAGGTAATAAATTTTAAAAACTCCTTAAAGTTGATAGCTAGATTGATATACAGCTCTATGACAATAAAAATGATTGGTACGTGGATTTTGTTGATGTACTTCCATACGCTTCGTATTTTGGCAAAATTAACTGGTTTTCATTATCAAAGACTTAACTTATATGTAGGTACCAGTCTTGTAAAAGATTTTTACTTCCTGGGTGCACGTCAAAACATGGACGCCAATAATATAGTCCCTATTTTTCTCTTTTTTTCTCCGCACCCCATATTTGAAAAAGTACAATTTTTGACATTGAATTTTAAAGATATATAATTATTTTACTTGAAAAAAAAATTTGGTAGTATTTGAGAAAAGGGAAAATGTAGGGATATGCTGTTTACTATGGGTGGTGCGGCTAAGGATAAACAGTGAAATGAAAGTGGAAAACATGCGACTTTCACTTTGAGGTTAGTTATCTTGAAAAACTTCGTGGCCTCATATGGTTTTTTTGGCATGAAATGATTTTTTCATCTTTCCTAAAGTACAGCATATGCTTGAAACTTTGATTGAATCATTTTTAGAATTTTTAGAATTTTTTATTCCAACCCTGTTTAACATTATTGTCAATGGAAAATCTTTTACAAGACTGAGACCTGTAGTTTGTAATTTCCTTGTTCAGAAAGAAAATTTCTTATCTACCAAGCTTTACTTCAATGAAAATAGTCTTTTAAAACTATAAAACTACTGTTTTTGACACGTTTGGCATTATCAATTCACATAAAGTAAAGGCCAACTTCTCAGACAAACTATGCACGGTATTTAAAGTTGATCACAATAAATTAAGAACATACATGTATAAAAGAGACTTTGAATCATAACTTGAGCTATAAAGTTTTTGTTGCTGAATAATTAAATATCGTTTATTCAAACATGGTCTAGATTAGAATTAAAAGCAGTTACCTCCTTATATATAGAAAGGACGCTACGATATCTAACGTATCTTTAAAGAACTAGAAAGGCAATCTTCCCTGGAAGACGTATGTCGCGCCTACGTCATAAAGTATTCGG
The DNA here is from genome assembly GCA_963971305.1 of Arcuatula senhousia. NCBI lineage: Eukaryota > Metazoa > Mollusca > Bivalvia > Mytilida > Mytilidae > Arcuatula > Arcuatula senhousia. The sequence continues at coordinate 11,760,547 of OZ020313.1, forward strand.
TTAACAGGAAGTAGATGAATAACGGGCATAAAATCGCTGTACACCAGTTCAATAGGAGGAAGCTTCATGCATTAGTCTTTCACACTTTTGGCTTGGGCGCACCATGTCGCCAGAAAAAAGTTATTCATCTTTTTATATTAAATATTTAAAGGATAATTAATTGGGTTGAGTGAATAAAGTTATTCATCTTTTTATATTAAATATTTAAGAATTAATGAATTTCAAGTAAAAAAATTGTTGGCAAAAGGATGCTCCACTTAATCCAAAAAACACTATGTCCAATTTGGTGAATTTTGATGATTTTTAACAAATTGTGCTCTATATCTACTATTGTGATCACATAGAACAACAACATTAATGTTTTTTTTTAAAGGAAATTGATATTCAAGAAATATTTATTTAAGATCATTTTTATCATAAAACTGTTCACGCAAACCATAAAATTTTGATGAATTAAGGGTCAAATATCTAGTCGATCAAATTTTGAATTTTTAAGAATTTAGGGCCAAATATGGTACTTGGTGAGCCATGTCCCTTCAAGAGGCTGACATGTAGTTGCCTGGTTATTGCGACGAAAATTTTTGTGACGCCGAAAGACGACGGCGCAAGACAACAGATTAGTGTCAAATAATTGTCTCATGTTTGATTATGAATTTCAAACACATACTCATTTTCCCGCCATTCTTATCTTTCCCTTATTCAAAACCATCGAAATATTAATGACTGTGAAAGTAAACTGGGAGGTTTTCAATATTGTTAAGACCTATAGCGTAGATGACATGTAGTTTTTAGGAGTGAAAACCGTGCATCTTTCAGTGCAAACCAAATATTCGGAGTGTAAGGCCATGTGAATTTCAATATCAATCCCATTTATTTCACAAACTGTTTTTGTATGTTTTAAAAAAAATATTTCAGACACAACATTTTTGCTCATCATTGTGTGACCTTTCCTTATAAAAAAAGTTTAATGCCGTTTTCACTATGACAAAAAGAAATAACTGTTTATCAACCTATAAACGACCATCTCAAAAAGCGAGCTTAAATGCTGTAATCATGGTTATATTTCTGTTGACCCACTGTTACAAAGGCCATTGCACAAATAACTTTTTTTCGAGTGTCCCCACCGCAACACGGACCGGGAACATAGAAATGCCCCGGTTTCCGTCCGTATCTCCGTCCGTCACAGTCAATGTATCTCAGCAACAGTTTTCTGTCATTTGCAGCCTTAAGATATTCGGTAGACAGCTTTAGGAAAGAGAATCTCATATAAAGTAGAATGCGTTTTCAGGACTGTCGCTCTTTATTTCCTGTTTAAAGAGGCGACTTAGAATTATTTTTGCTCGGCGGGAAATCAAAGAAACCCGTAATTGTACTTAAATGTATTCTTGAAAACTGTCCATACAAGGTCTGTTTAGAATATTTTCTTAACAATCTCAACTCACAAAATGCTTATGCTTTTTCTTATATTTTGGCCGGGAGCGTACTCAAATGCAACAAGACTATTTTTAACGGTTTCTCATAGCACTTGTGTTGCAAAATATCATTTTGATTTAAATGATAATAAAGCAGAATCTAGACTATTTGGACTTAAAACAAAAATATGGAAACAAAAAATGAATTTGATGACACATAGATCAAAGAAACAAAGAGGCACCAATGGGGCATTCGAGTGTCGGAAGTCCGAAAAGGGAACGACGAAACTGGTTAACACGAACAAGAACAGTATGAAGGATCACAAAACACAAAATCTACCGAACGGAAATCAACAATGCGACCTCAAGTCGAAACAAGAGTTTACTCAAGTGATCAAGCTTTTTTTCTCACTGGAACGGTACGCCGTACACTTATATTCATCCGTATTGAGTGCATAATAAAAAGTGTAACTTTGACACAGTGATAAAAATAATATCATATTTAAACAAAGCCTTTATATCAGTATGGGTTTGCAAAAAGGGGATAATCTAGTATAAACCCATTTTTCCTACCCGAATTTTAGGGGGGAAGAATCAGTATATACTGATATTTCCGAGGAGGTAATTTCAGTACATACTGATTTTTCCGGGGGAAATATGAGTAGGGGAAAAACTAGTAATGTAACACCGGTACTTTAACAAGTTTAACTCTATATTTCTTATGACTTTGATATCATGGAGATCCGAATAAAATGAGTTGGTACACCCCCACTTTAATAAGAGGGGGAATCCGCTCTTTCGTTCGTTCGTCCGTTCTTTCGTCTGTCCGAAAAAAAATTTCCGTCTCAGTTTTCGTAGCAACTGCTTGACATAGATTATAAGCATATATTGCTTTTTCCTTTAGTGCCATATGGTGTATAGCGATTTTATGCCTCATGACCATCTACTTCCTGTTTTGATTACCGAATATTTAGCTTTTTAGCTCACCTGGGCAAAGGCCATGTGAGCTATTGCCATCACTTGGCGTCCGTCGTCGTCGTCCGTCGTCGTCGTCGTCGTTAACTTTTCTTCAAACTTCTTCTCCTCTGAAACGGCTGCACAGATTCAAACCAAATTTAGTCTGGTGGTACTTTAGGGTATCCCCCACAGAACTGAGGTGGGGATTTTTGATTCGTCGAAAAAACATGGCCGCCGTTGCTAAAAATAGACCAGGGGGGGGTCAGACTACTGTTTTTGGCGTGTAAATCAAAAAGTATAAGAGATAGATGAAATCTGATGCCACCTTTCTGCTTCAGCATAAAAAGTTCTACAAAAGTCTCCATTTGGTCCAAGTTGTCAGATGACCCCTTATGGGGGTTACAGCCCCTTAAAGGTGAAAAATAGCGTTTTTTCATGTTTTTGCCCTATAGTATGAAAACTATTGCAGATAGAGAAAAGCTGTTGCTTGCTTAAATGTTCAGCTCGGTCGAAGTTGTCAGGTGACCCCTTATAGGGGTCACGACCCCTGAAATGATGTTTTTTCATGTTTTGGCCTATAGAATGAAAACTATTGCAGATAGAGAGAAGCTGTTGCTTGCTCTAATGTTCAGCTTATTTAGCTGTACAAAAGTCTCCATAGGGTCGAAGTTGTCAGATGACCCCATATAGGAGTTACGGCCGCTAAAATGATGTTTTTTATGTTTTTGGCCTATAGAAAGAAAACTATAGCAGATAGAGAAAAGCTGTTGTTTGCTTAAATGTTTAGTTCATTTAGCTCTACAAAAAGGATCGAAGTTGTCAGATGACCCTTAATAGGGGTTACGGCACCTAAAATAACCTTTTTCATGTTTTTGGCCTATAGAATGAAAACTATAGCAGATAGAGAAAAGCTTTTGTTTGCTTAAATGTTCAGTTTATTTAGCTGTACAAAAGTTTCCATAGGGTCGAAGTTGTCAGATGACCCCTTAAAGGAGTTACGGCCCCTAAAATGATGTTTTTCTATGTTTTTGGCCTATAGAAAGAAAACTATAGTAGATAGAGAAAAGCTGTTGTTTGCTTAAATGTTCAGTTCATTTAGCTCTACAAAAGTCTCAATAGGATCGAAAATGTCAGATGACCCTTAATAGGGGTTACAGCCCCTAAAATAACCTTTTTCATGTTTTTGGCCTTTAGAATGAAAACTATAGCAGATAGAGAAAAGCTGTTGCTTGCTTAAATGTTCAGCGCATAAAGCTCCACAAAAGTCTCCATAGGGTCGATGTTGTCAGATGACCCCTTATAGGGGTACGGCCCCTAAAATAACGGTTTTTCGTGTTTTTGGCCTATAGAATGAAAACTATAGTAGATAAAGAAAAACTGTTGCTTGCTTAAATGTTCAGCTCATTTAGCTCTACAAAATATAGGGTTGACATCAAGACCAGGTGAGCGATTTAGGCTCCTGGGAGCCTCTTGTTTATACACACAGTGGATATAAATGCAAAATGTACATCATAGTTTTCTAAGCAACTACATAGCATAGAGGTAGAAGAAAGGGTTCGAAACATGCTTTAAGTATTCTAAAATAGTAACGGTCGTAATATTAATCTCATAATAAAAGGCTTTATCGAGCGTAGCATTATACGACTGCAACATATAGAACTTTCACGTTATGTTTAAGGCCAAATATGGATAGTTAGTTTGCTCTGGGCGCATGCACATCAGTGCGACCAATATTTGGTTTAGAGTTCAATTTCATAAGGTATCTAGAATTGATGTTAAACATTAAAAAATATACGGAAAACACTATACGGATATTTTGTAAAATAATATAGCAAGTACACTTATGTACCTTACAATTTTTATGCCACATCTTCATCATGAGTAAGGTTAAATACTGGTAATCAATAGGGAGTTTATAGTCATGGCTCTAGGCTAGAAGCCTCTACAGCGACTGTTATGCTAGACACGCAATGTGCCATGGGTCGCCCTGACCAGCCCATGGCACATCACCATTAGAACTGGCTGCTATAGTTAAACCGGAGACAAGAGTGGTCTCCCAACACGTGTAGGTTCTACTTGGAATTCGGGATAAGAAATAAAACTGGTGTCCGAGTTATAGCTTTATATACCAAAAGCAAATCTGCCATGTCATAAATCTTAATTTAACTTTGCTATATTTGCTGAAAAGATTATTTGGATCAAGCTACTGTTAAATCGTACTTAACTGACAAATCTGAGTATCTGAAACTTTTAAAGAATAATTGTCATCTTCATTGTCTTCATTCAACGTAGCTGCGAAGCTTTAGGTTGAACTTATTTTTTTTCATCATTTTATAACAAACCCCCGCTTCTGAGTTAAGGTTAAGTTCCAAACCATGTTAACACTATTTCCTACAATCAATTGTATCTGTGTAATATAGTTTGAAAATGGTGTGAAGTGGGATATCTTGAGGTAAGAAAATTGGAAAACGGAGAGGAGGTGATGGTAAACTATTGCAGAAAATCTGCAAGATTACTTCAAGGAAAAGGCTTGATAAAAGCCAAATTTGGCCTGATGGGAACACAGAAATGTTACGGTGCTTAAGCAAAAATGGCAATAAAAATGTAAGGGTAGGCATGAAAAAATAGGTTGGGTCGGTAACCAGAAACACACATATTTAAAAAATTCCTATAAAAAATATGTAGGACAAATAAAACACTTATTCCGCTTTCCGTTCCGTTTTCCGTTTCCGTTCCGCATTCCGTTCCGCGTTTTAGTAACACCCCATTTTTTACGTCCTAAATATTGACGTAGCTTGCGACGGAGCATACACGTTCTAACAGGTCAGTGAAATGGATACGAAAATAAAAAATAAAAATGAATCTGCTGTTTGAAATGTTTGGTTGGAAATAAATAATATTGTTAATGCCGAAATTGGGTTACACCGCCGAGACGATAGTGCATTGAAGTAGGGTATGTTTGTCATCATTTTACCAAGAATCAACAAACTTACTGTCCAAAAGGTTAGACTAGAATTAATAACAAAGTGCTAAAGATTTCTTAGGTTAAAAAAAATGTTTTTTTATTGCCAGTCATAAAATGTTTACATAAAAAAAACGCGAAAAGCTGCCGAATTTGGGTTACATGATGTTATAACTCAGGTGGATATTTTTTTTTGCCTTTATATATACATGATATACTTTCATTACTTTGTAACGTTAGCCTTCAAAGGAAAGCTAGCAGGGAAGGTTTTACGACTTGCTGCGATTTGCCCTTGTCTCCTCAACAATTACTCTAAAAAATCAAAGGAATAAACCATCAACTACGAAGAGGAACAAAAGATGTGTAAAAAGTTACGTATCAGAATTTTTCATATTTAAATTTTCTTATATATATATTTATTACATACATGACTGTGAAATACCGATTTTTCCATGTGAAATTAAATCTGGTAAGTTCACAGACATGTTCAGACATCTAAATCTATGCGATCTCGGTAATTACAAGAAACAACAAATAGTAAAACAAAGTGCCGTTCTTTTATATCCGTCCCGTGCGGAGCCTGGGTGGCAAAAAGGCCCGCAAGAGAGCCTAGTTGTTGTAAGAGGCGACTAAGGGTCTTGGATTCGGACATCGGGTTAGTGCTCAGCCCATAGAGCGACCAAGTGTGTACCCTAGGTGGCTGAAAAAGAAGGCCCTCGTCCGCGGGGATTGTCAGGTAAACCTTGACCGTTAAACATAGTTGACCAACGTGTGTGGAGCGTGCCATGCACGCTTCATGCACGTAAAGATCTCTTTGTGGACCGTCAAGTATTGCACCACATAGGCTAAATTTTTCGCACCTACCCATCCATCCCATTTTTCTGTGGACGAAATTTACTGTTTAAAACCCATATTTCTCATCATCATTTCATGTTCATTTTATCACTCTCTTCAATTTCATCGCCCTATGTAGTGTTGCTAGGGCGTAAAACACCAACCCACTCTCTCACTCGGGCTACCATACCTAGAAGGAGCACGACTTAAACACAAAACGCAGTTTATAAACTAATGGACACAATACGAATGTCAAAGTTGTGAGCATCGGATAAAAAAAAACAACTTAAGTAATGAAATTCAAATTTCGAATTGTCTCAAACTCATGAAAATGATGAGTATATATAACCAAAATAAATATACTCAACTGCTTTCCAAATTTTGAATGTCTTAGATCAACATATGCCCGACCTGGGATAGGAAAACCTTAGAGTTTAGATTATTTCGAAATTCAATGTAGATGATATGAATGTTTTCGTTAGACACTCGTTCAGTTTGAAAAAAAAAAAAACAAGATCCAGGTTGACTTTGATACCTAATTTTTATGGTTAGGAGAAGCATTCTGTGGCCTCTAAATAGCTAGAAACCGTTTTCGGCCGGGGGGCTTCGCCCCCCTGGACCCCCTAACAGGGCTTTCCTGGTAATATGCACAACTACATACAGACGGACTGATGGATCAGTCAAAAACATTATACCCTCTGCAACTTTATGGGGTATAATTACAGATCTATGTACTTAACATAATGTCGTTTCAGTGAAACTATTCACAAGAATTATGGACTATTTTCACAATATTTTTAAACAGATTCCCTTGTTCATATTCAAAATTTTTTTTTATGCAGTTTTTTCTCATTTTATGGGGAGTAAAAGTTTCATAAACCAAATTTCCTATTTTTTTCTTGACACCATTTGTATATAGGTGGTCTTTCAATTATATTTGTATTTACATTTTTTTATAGGAAAACTTTAAACAGGAGTAAAAGGAGATTGAGTTACCAGAGCCTTCACAGGACAGCAATACGGACTCCCAGGTATAAATGATGTTTGAGCCATTCACCTTTCTTCACGAACCTAAAACAAACAGCAATTATATAAAAGTAAATGGTGCTTTTACCTTGAATACTTGTATGTAAAGTAATTACAGATCATAAAACATTTTAAATCACTTTATGTGTGTGTAGGTGTAAAACCACTTGTTCCGAGTCCCATTGCTTTCTATGTTAAATTGGATATTTCTAAAATGCTGTAGATTTTTTGTCTAAAGTTCAAATAAAGTGTCAATAGTCTTATTTCAATGCAAATGATTTGGCTCAATCCAGTTAAAAAACTAGCACATCTTACATTGAATAACGGGAAAAACTGGTTCCCGGTTTAAATCATCCTGAACGTCATGTACTTTCTAGTCATGTTTCTGGCAAGAATGAGACCCCAAGTAAAAGTAATCCTAAAAGTTGACACTTAACATTTAAAAATAAACAAGCATGGGCTGAAATTGTGTCTTAGATGTTAATCTTTCAAATAAAAGCTCATTTAATGATTTGCATTCAATAGTTTTAGCTAGGTCAATACTTTAATGGAACTATATTGTATCAAAATAGGAACTATATTCAGGTTCGTCCTCTACCGGATTGCGAATTAGTGGTTTTATACCTGTAGTTGTAATTTAATAAGAAACAAGGGGTTGCACTTAGTCGCGCCACGGATTACCACACTTGGCCACTCAGAAAACAGGAAGTAGATTCGGGGCTGACCTGGAAAGAGGAGGCACGATACAACTCATCATGATAAAGCTGCATACCAAATTTGAAATCAATCCCCTTACTAGAAGCCTAGAAATCTGTTACGATTTATTTTTTATTTTTTACCCTTAAAAAGTCTTAGTCGGCTCAGAAAACAAAAAGTGGATGCGTGACTGACCTGGAAAGGGAAGGCACAACACAACTCATCATGATAAAGCGGCATACCAAATTTGAAATCAATCCTTTCAGTAAAAGCTGAGAAATCTATTACGAAAAATTGTATATGCTTTACCTTTAAAAAAATCTAAGTCGGCTCAGAAAACAGGAAGTGGATGCGCGACTAACCTGGAAAGGAGAGGCACGATACAGCTCATCATGATAAAGCTGTATACAAAATTTGAAATCAATCCCTTAAGTAGAAGCTGAGAAAGGAAGGAAGAAAGAACGGACAGACGGACGGACAAGATGATTGCAATATAGCCCCATCCCTTTATTAAAAATCTTATGTTTTTGTATAATAACAAGATTGCTACACGTAGCCAATGTTCCCTACCGCTGCTTTAAAGTTGAAAATAAACTAAAATTTAAAATTGCATTGCAATATTACTACCTACAATGTACATGTCATGAAAAACAACTATACAAAACTTCATCAAAATCTGCGCTCACAAAGTGTTCCTATGACCTAAAATAATTAAAGTCAATAAAGTCACATAACTCCTCTAGAATTTGTCGAATCAAAATGGTGGTGCGATATGATCAACTACATATGATGACAAACAATCATACAAAGTAATATCAAAATCCGCCAAGGGGTTTCAGAGTGTTCTTATGATCTAAAATGAACAAAGTCTTCTAGCAACAATTAACTTGCTCATTATTTTTTTCATTTTTCATTTTTAATAATTAAAACTGCTTTCTTTTGACAGGACAATGGAACACAAAACCAAGATATCGATAATACCTTTCCAATTTCATGTATGGCAATGGATTTTGCCATTGAATTGGTAAATTTCATTTACCAGCAGACTATTGAGCTACTCGGTGAGTTCCCTTTTTGTTTCTAGTCTTAATTTCAAGTAAATTCGAGATATCTTACTCAGTATATGACCGTACATTCAGTCAGAGCTACCACTAAATGAAGTGAAATATTTTAATCTATTCATATTTAGAAAATAATGAGACAAGTCAATATTTTTCACTTTTAGAAGTAAACTAAATCAGCATTTAACTTATTTTCCTGTACAACTAAATTTATATGTATTAAAGCATTTTTTTTTGTGAAATTAGAAATCCTGTATTGATCTTATCAGTTGACAAAAAATTGATAATGTGCACAATCTATTGTGAAATTTGGAATATTAAATCTTAACAGTTGACTATAAATGAAGCAAAAACCTTTTTTTAAAGCCTGAATCACCACACCTTAACTTCGTCATTTGGCAATTGCCGCATTTTCCTTTATATCTTCTGGTTGTGATAACGTGTATCACTTACTGGGTGTGTGTTACATACAGTTGAGATTTGTTCTAACATCTCTACTGTCAGGCTCTCCTGACAGTTCTAGAACTGTTCTAACCCAGGACACCAACTGTCATAATCTGTTGTAGGGCAGAACTGTTATACTCTGCCCCAGCCCCTGACACTTCTAGAACTGTTCTGGGCCATGACAGCTTAGAACTCCTCTTGTCCATGACAGTTCTAGACTCTGACAGTTCTAAATGACGTCATGTGTTGTTTATTGTAATGTTTTGTCATCTATTTTTTTTAAATTATTAGTTTTCTGTTAAAATTGTATTCCCGATAGTCGTGTAACTTTTATTCCTTATGACAATGAATCAGAAAAATTTTAAAACCTCAGGGTTAAGAACTGTAAGGAGTTGTCAGGGCTCAGAACTGTCAGGGCGCAGAACAGGTTAGAGCTGTCAGGGCGTAAGACAGCATAGAACTGTCAGGGTTTACAACAGTTCTAAATATGTCATGGGACAGAACTGTCCATAACTGTTTTATGACAGAACACGGCTTGTCTTAAACTGTCCTAGAACTGTCAGCAGAACAGAATTAGAGTAGAATCCTAGCAGTTTTTATCAGTTCTAAAGAGATGTTAGAACTGGCCTCAACTGTACATGTATACTTAATAGAAATTGGTAAATGGGCCTAAATGTAGATTATTTGTTATTGTATTTTAATGTATGGATGAAATTCATATTCTAAATTAATTTAGGTGGAGAATCTTCGGTAACAAAGCCCCAGAAAACAAATATTGGCAAGCTTCTTCTTATGGGAGGTAGAGAGATTAATCTGACAGTTCTAAATGATAATCATTGCCTTGGGCCTGGTGTTGGACGCATAGATATATGCAACTTATTTTCATCAATGGAAGAAGCAGGTTTTGGAATCAAAAGAACGCAGTCGTGTAGTGGAAATAAAAAAGTAATTGCATATTTTAAAAACAAATAACAAAAAATGTGAAATCTCATTAAATATAGTAATTCATTTTTACTCGGAAGTCTTCGGCTTCCGAGTCTTGTCGGAGAAAAGATGAAATGGAAGAAGCGCGGCAAACTGTTACAACTCGTTGTCACGTCGCTAACTCTCGTAGAAATAAAATATAGGACCAGACGAGAAAAAGCGATTGCTTTGTAAGGTCGTAAGCGGCAAACATGGCGACGGCAGCCTGATTTTAACAATCTATCTGAGACTGATACCAAAAAATATCGACATAACAACTATAGAAACTGAATTCAAACCTGACGATCTCGGTTTGTATGCATGCCCAGGAGTCTCGACAGAGGGAAATAGTGATTTTGTTATTGAAAAACTCGCTCCCAATGATCTGGTATGGTTCTGTGATGTATCAAGGCTTGCGGAAGTAAAAGTTGACGTGACAAGTAAGTCTTGCATTTATGTTATTTTAAAGAGTTTTGTTTAATTTACGATTACATACATTAACATCTTGTACATTGTACATGTATATTGATTGTATCACCATGTTGTCTATTGTATTTTATGTGTAATCTATCAACATGATCAATTATGTTCTTTTCTTCAATCAATTATGTTCTTTTCCTCTACATGTACAACAAATAATAGATATGTTACTACAGATCAATGCTGAACTCTGTGTACATGTATTTATTATAGAATGTAAAACACTGCCACCTGTTTAGTAAAAATATATTAGAGTCTAATATGAATCTAATTTATTTTAAATCAAAAATTGTTTACACAAGGTTATGTTGCTGCTCGGTTAATTGTTGTCTTCACTCAAGAGTGCAGACATATCGAAAAATTTTAAAAGCGGACATTCGGTCCGGTGAATCTGAAAATTGTGTCTGACCCAAGCATTTTTGTGTCTGCAATTTACTAATATACTCCGTTCTCATTATATCATGGGTTCTGTGTTATCGTGGTATTTACTTTCATTTCAAAACCAAATATTCAACTGTGACGTCACTGTTTCTACGTAGCTACGTACCATGATATAACGAGATACCAGGATTGTTCATACAAAATTACGGTCTGATCAGCCAGTAATTCTGTCAGACACACCAAATCTTGCAGGACTGAACAGATTTTTACAGGACAGGTCCTGAGGTTCTGTACAGCTGTCATCATGTACAATATTTCGATATGTTTGCCCTCATAGAATAAAAAGATACGCCGAGCGCAGCATGATACGACCGATACAAGTTGAACCCTGTACGCTGGAGGCCCAATATGGATAGTCTATTGCTTTGGTCACATGAAGCCCATGGTGGACTTACAAAGCTTTTTGACATGATACATGTACATCCTGTGGTGGACTTTCAAATGCATTTTGACACATATACATGTATATTGACATCAACATCTCATACAAAAAGCCTTATTTATATACATATATCAATTTACATTTTTTGCCCTTTGACCCCTAATTTAAAAAAAAAACTGTAAGAAATATTGTTAATCAGATTGCAAAAAAGGGCAGGGATTTTCATAAGGTATCCAATGAAAAAATATTTTGAAATCGGACCAATTATAAAAAAGTTATTTTTATGGGCATGGCCTACTCTTTGGCACATCCCTGTTCACCATTTTATGGAAAGCTACCCCCCTCCTGAAGACCTTTTAGATTTTTAATGACAATGTACATGTGTATATGACTTAAAGAAATTAAAGCAATATCTGACAATATTTTCTGACCTACTAAATAGTTAGGTATTCATTACTTAAAACAATTAAACAAATATTAACAATGATTAATGTGATATATCTTCAAAGAACAGCATGGCCAATTTGGTCACATGTCACCTTATATTTGTTTTGATTTTACATTTTCTGGGTTTCATGTTTATTGCATGAACCTTCTGGTTGATAGGAAACTGTGTTTAGAAATTGTAATAACTTGGAAGCAATGGAAATCTATCATCAAATATCTTTGATCTTACAAAAAAAGCAAAGAAACTTCAGTTTTCCTTGTATTCTAAATTTGCAGCCCTTAAATGTTGCAATATTATAACTTGAAATATTGGGACAAAAATGTTTTATTTCATCTTATTTACATTTTATATACTTATGTCTTACATATATATATATGTGTCTTTTGGGGATTACATTGCATTGTTAATTCATGAGCTTTATTCAATAAACTGATTGATTGATTGATAATATTATAGTGGAATTGCTGCAACTTTAGGACATATGAAATTGCAAGACTAATATTGATCATTATTGTTGATAAAAAATACATTATTGTAAGCTGATGTTTATTTTTATAACATTATTTATTTGCAAAATATCAATTTAAATGTGGATTAATTTATATGTGAATTGTGTCCTACATTGTATGTTTAATATGTGTGTGTATTAGCAAGTTAAGTATAAATGTTTTTTTTTCTTTCAGACAAAGAGCCATATAAAGTTAAAAGTTGATAAAAGTCATCAGCATCTGCAATTTCAAGATATGGATAAATGCTGACTGTGCATATATAATTCTCACTGAAACTGGATATATCTAGCATCAAAATAGTGTTTACCTTTACAGAGAGCTTTATTCTTCTAACTAAGGAGTCCAAAAGTCTATAGAAATTATGAAAATTTGTTTTGAGCAGCTACAAAATATATAAACATCCTAGGATGATGTGAAAAAGATTGAGTAAAAATCATGAATTAATATGTTGTGTAAAAGAATGAGTTCAGTGGTGAATTTAATATCAAGTGAAATATTAAAAAAATAAATGTGATATAAGAACTTTTTTGTTTGTTACTCTATATATTTTCTATTGATGATGGATCCACACAACATCATATCTTCATAAACATCAAGGCAAATACAGAGCAGAACAATACATTAATAACAAAGCTTTGTCTGGACCCATATTGGACATACAAGTATAATAGTTGACTAGACACACAAAGAAAAAGAAAACACATGCAAGTGTCAATGCAACATACCATGTGTAACAGCTCAAGTGCAAGAAAGAATAAAATCAAATAGTTCCAATTTATTTGCCAAATGAAGTCTATAAAAAAATGATAAAAGACTAACAAAAGTTGAAAGCTGTAAATGCTCCATAAGTTTTTTATACGACCGCAAAAAATTTGCGGACGTATAATGGTATGATGCTGTCGTCGTTGTCGTCATTGTCGTCGTCGTCTGTTAACTTTAGTGTATACACGATAACTTTAGTTCTAGTTATCCAAATGCAATGAAATTTGACAATGATATTTCTTACCATTAAAGGATGGATGGGATTGATTTTGGGAGTCCTCCCTTTTTCGCTTAGAAATTAAGGGCCAAAAGGGGCCAAAATTGCAACTTTTTTGTTTGTTCTTACAATAAATTTTTCAAAATCTTCTCCTCTGAAACTATTGAACAGAATTCAATGAAACTTGGTATGATTGATCATTAGGGTGTCCTGCACTATAGTAATGTTTCGATTTCTGATTTGTCAAAAAACATGGCCGCCGAAGCTAAAAATAGACCTGGGGGGTCAGACTACTGTTTTAGGCTTGTAATTCAAAAAGTATAAGAGATAGATGAAATCTGATGCCACCCTACTGCTTCAGGATCAAAAGTTCTACAAATGTCTCCATTTGGTCGAAGTTGTCAGAAGACCCCTTATAGGGGTTACGGCCCCTTAAAGGTGAAAAATAGCATTTCTTCATGTTTTTGCCCTATAGTATGAAAATTGTTGCAGATAGCAAAAAGCTGTTGCTTGCTAAATTGTTCAGCTCATTTAGCTCTACAAAAAACTCCATAGGGTCGAAGTTGTCAGATGACCCCTTATAGGGGCTACAGCCCCTAAAATAATGTTTTTTTCATGTTTTTGGCCTATGAAATGAAAACTATAGCAGGTAGAGAGAAGCTGTTGCTTGCTTAAATGTTCAGCTCATTTACACAATTAAGAATTAATTTTTGCGACCCCCCCCCTTTTCCCCTATTACGTAATTAGGGGCCAAATGGGGCCAAATCGAAACTTTTTTATTTGTGGTCTGATTTTGAAAATTTTTTTTTGCAAGTTTATTCTTGTCAGGTAGCGAATCCAAATTTGAGAATTAATTTTTGTGACCATCCCCTTTTTCACTTGTTTTGTAATTAGGGGCCAAAAGGGGCCGTAAGCAAAACTTTTTAATTTCTGGTTTGTTTTTGAATTTTTTTTTTGCAAGTTTCTTTTTGTCAAGTAGTGAATCCAAATTTGAGAAATTATTTTTGCAACCCCACTCCTCTTTCACCTGTTACATAATAAGGTGCCAAAAGGGGCCGAAATTGATTTTTTTAAAATTCTTGTCCGATTTTGACAATTTTTTTGCAAGTTTATTCTTGTCAAGTAACAGATATATTTTTGTGTCCTCTTTTTTTTACTGTTATGTTATTAGGGACCAAAAGGGGCCAAAATCCTAAATTTTTTATTTCTGGTCCGATTAAAAAATTTTTTTTACAAGTTCATCCTTGCCAAATTGCAATTCTAAATTTAAGAATTAATTTTTGCGACCGCCACTTTTTTTTCAATCATTACCTAAGGGGCCGTAATCATAATTTAAAAAAATTTCTGGTTCGATTTTAAATTTTTTTCCCAAACATTATTCTTTTCAAGAGTAGAAAACAAAATTGAAAATTTATATTTTTACCCCCTGGGTTGAAAGTCCACCAGAGAAGCATGTGTCAAAAACCTTTGTCAGTCCACCATGGGCGGCATGTGTCCAGAGCAATAGACTATCCATATTGAGCCTAAAATGTACAGGGTTCAACATGTTGCGGTCGTACATGTATCATGCTGCGCTCGGCGAAGCTTTTTATTTTATTTCATGTATTTAATAAGATTTTGTGGCATGCATATTTACTCAATTCACTGTAACAAAGTATTTTATAAATTATCCTTTCAATTCATCATAGTACAAGCATCTTATTCCTCAGCTGTTTACAATAGATATATATTACAAGTTATCCAATGTAAATAGACTGACTGACAAATATCATAAGCAATGATTATACTATTTGACATGTTAAAGATTGTCTACATGTATTTCAATATATGTTATAAGTTTCAATTATGAATGTTACCTTGTCAATGAAATGACATTTGACCAATTAAGATTATTTAGATGCAGGTTATGCCCCCTATCATTTAAAAAAATCACTAGTAATTGTTTATTGGGTTAAATAATATTTACATATAAGTCCAATAGGGTTATTTTTATCATTGTACCCATTTTCTTTGTACATATAACATGTTGGTGACATTTTTGATGCATTTTAGTGAATCAATATGTAATATTGATATGATGATTGCTATGTAATGTTATAAAGATTACTTTAACTAATTATTGAACAATAATAAACATGCTACCATTGAAATGGTATTAATGTCTAAAAATATTGTCCAAAATACCAAGTATGTGTTCAATAGAAAATGCATATTTTCAAACATAATTGCTGCTATAAGAATATTATGTCTGTAAAAATGTTAGTTATTCTACAAAAGTAATAATAAAAGATAACTTGTTTTGTTATATCAATCTATTTCCCACACAAAAAAGTTGCAGAGCTTTATGTCACTGGTCCATCAATCAGTCCTACACATCACTTTGTTATAATAAAAATGACAAAGCTCCAGACAATAAATATTTCTCCGCCTGACGCACCAAGACTCATCAGAGGCGCTCTACATAAAAAATTGAAAATGCCAAACATAATATAATTATGATGAGCATAAAACAATAAAACCAAAAATACCAAACAGGGGAAGAAAATTATTACTTAATTTATCTAACAATGTCTGGGGTAAGAAGAATCTAGGGGTTTAGACAATATTGAAAATTAAACATATAATTTAAAGCTATAAATGAAACTCCACTTATACTACTGAACACAAACAAAACATGGATTGCAAGAACTACACCATATATAGATATGCATGTTACCAAAAAATCTAGAAAAGCAAAGTTTTGTCGGACTGTTGACCCAATATTTATGTTGAAAACCCTGATAATAGTTCATGAACAAGTAAACGGATATTTCTAAAAAGTACATCATATGTTGTGCTTTCTACCAGGATTCCATCTGCAAATTATAGTGTGAATAATCACCCATTAAACTGAAATCCTGATATACATGTACAAATGGTGATAAGGCTGTCCCCATCTGTTAGTCAAGTTAGTCAACACAACCCTTAAACATCTGAACAAAATTTAACGAAACTTGGTATGCAAGAAGTTCATCATATGAAATCGTGCATAAATTACCATGTATTCATTAGCCACAAATTTGGGACACAATTAAATTTACCAAAATACCAAGAACAACAAAACAGAATTCCATAGAACTTGGAATTGAGGAAGTATAACACTTATAGTTGTATCTGTTGCAACAAATCATTTGTTACCAGAGTACATAATTATAAAGCTAATTTTTTACTCCAATACCATAATATGAACTGCACACAAGGGTTATATCATAAATATACAGCCTTGTCCAAATACACAAAACAGGAAATGCTTTCCAAAATTAAGTATAAAAAAAGATATAGATTAAATGTGCAACATAAGACAAAGCCCCACAAAACAGGAACTGTTTTATCAAACACCAGATTAACGAAATCTCCATCCTTGAAATCAGCATTCAATAGAAACTAAAATGTGTCGCATTTATTTGCAACAGAATACCCAGCAGAAATAAACAAATTTATGCAACTCAAAGACATGCTACAAGAAATCCTTAAAATATTTTCAAGATATGAAATATGGTACGCTGCCTAGTTGAGCCATTTAAAGAAAAATGGTGGGTTAAACCATGTTATATGGTGACAAACATTCTTCATCCATTGGATATAAAGTTCCATTATAAAAGAAAACATTCTGACTTCCGAGTTGTCAGTACCAACGGTACTTTGATTATGTTTATTAAGGGCCAGGTTATTTCAAGTGCATGTATTAATCACTGAGAGTACTTATGAATGCACCCGACTAAACATCGAGAATTATTCTTTGAAAAAAAAATGTAATTATCAGTAATGAAGTTTATTAATGCAGCTAAAGACTATTACAGTCATGGCATACAGTACAAAACAATGACAATGACTTACATATATACAAACATAATATATATAGTCAAACCTGCCTTAGCAGCCACCTCTAATAAGCAATCACCTGTCTTATGCAGCCACAAAGTTTTGTCCCTTTCTATGATGAAATCAATAAAAATGAACCTGAATTAAGCAGTCACTTGTCTTAAGTGGCCACTTTTTTCACGTCCCAAGGGTGACCTCTTAAAACAGGTTTGACTGTATTGATAAATTGACATAAAGAACAAATACATGTATCATGTATCAACAAAAACAGAACCGCCCGTTGAGTGGGAAAAAATCTTAGTCGGCTCGTTAAACAGGAAAAAGATGAACAACTGATCTCAAAACGCTTCCCACTTTATGGGACCCCTACCTGGACCTGCATACCAAATATCGGCGGCCATTTTTTTTTTTCACGTATCAAAAATCCAAGTGATAGTTTTGCTGCACATATTTTATTTCAATTTAATGTTTG
Organism: Arcuatula senhousia; assembly: GCA_963971305.1. Taxonomy (NCBI): domain Eukaryota; kingdom Metazoa; phylum Mollusca; class Bivalvia; order Mytilida; family Mytilidae; genus Arcuatula; species Arcuatula senhousia. The sequence continues at coordinate 11,778,474 of OZ020313.1, forward strand.
TAGCCAGTGATCTTTGAAATCAGCGAGGAGATAATTAATAGAGTTGATGAAGATCAAGTGGTCAGGAAAGCACTTTACGACCAAGGAGTGTCACTCAAGGAGTTAGAGGAGGCCATGAAAAAGCCTAGTAGAGTTCCGTAAGTAATATTTCAAATAAAAAGAAGTATATGAAAAAACAAGAATATGTTCATAAGACATAATGCCCTATCTGGCAACATTTTTTTTCGCAATCACTATAGCATCACTAGTTGCACCTACCATACCAATATGGTTGCTATGGCACTTGTCAGTAAGAAGGAATGGACGTTAACCATTCTTCTATAAGTGGTCATTCATGCGGAAATTTCCGAAAATTTAGGTCACAGCCAGCATCCGAAGCATGCATTGTGCTTAGCATCACTAGGTACACCTACCATACCAATATAGCTGATGTTGTACGTGTCAGTAAGAGGGAATGGACATTATTCAGTCTTCTATACGTGGTCATTCATGCGGAAAATATAGGTCACATCCAGCATCTAAAGCATGCATTGTGCTCAGCATCACTAAGTGCACCTACCATATTAATATAGTTGATGTGGCACATGTCAATAAATGGGAATGGGCTTTAACCATTCTTCTGTAAGAGGTCATCCATGTGGAAAATATAGGTCACATCTAGCATCCGAAGCATGAATTGTGCTTAGCATCAGTAGGTGCATCTACCATACCAATATGGTTGATGTTGCACTTGTCAGTAAGTGAGAATAGACTTTAACCATTCTTCTGTACGTGGTCATTCATGCGGAAAATATAGGTCACATCCAGCATCCGAAGCATGCATTGTGCTAAGCGTCACTAGATGCACCTACCATACCAATATGATTGATGTGGCATTTGTCAGTAAGTGGGACTTTGGAAATAAGGGGATTTGGGACGGACGGACGAACCAACAAACGGTCGAACAAACAGACGGACGAACGGACCCGAACACTATATGCCCCTCTAATTTCGTAGATGGGGAATACAAATTTTAAAAAATAAAACAAACGTACATGATCACCCAATGATGTAACAATTGATACTTGTCTGCCAAAAATAAACTAGTACCTTCCTTTCAATGATATCTGAAAGCAATAAAAAAAAATCACGCACACCTACAATGTCCATGATCATGGAATGTACCTCTTTCATGTAAATTTTTGTCAAAATCTGTTTGTTGAGAGGTTTAGGAGGAAATGTGCTTGCAAGTTATGTGGACATGCAGACACTCACAAAAGTATCAAATAAACAGACCCATAATTTGTTTGTTTAATTTTAAAATCGTCTCATAGACAAAAGTGTCTCATTTAATAAAAATCTTGTTACAGCAATTGTTGAAATTGATTTGATATAACATCTGATGAAAGAATATTGTTCACTCCTTTTTATGCAATCATTCAGAGGATTTGTAAGAAACTCTTAAATAGTCGTATTTCCGTGTTGTGAAGTCGTTTAACGTATCTTACAAAGGATGGTGCGATGTTTAATGAAATTTATAAATTAATTTTACAATTGTTTGTTTTGAAGGTGAATTCTAAATAAAGATAACTAGGTTACATGAGTAATTTGGTCGGGAAATTGTTTTAGAAAATATATATGATATTCCTTGCGGTAAACCACTCGTTTTCTTTATTGTATAGTAGAAAATTGAGTCTACGGGAATGAAAGAATTCAAATCAAGAATTCAGTTTCTAAAGACCAGTGGCAAACAGTATGAAAAAAGTTTTAATGTGGAGTATGCGGCAATAAACGCAAATGGATTAATTTTAACATTGCACATAGTTTCACTAATAATACTTTGAACATTAAAGGTATAATAATCATCATAAAACATACAAAAGTCTCAAGGTTCAAATGGTATGATGAGCCTAGCTGTATAGGAAATTTTTTTCCCAGATGAACAAAAATATGCAATTAATAATTTTCATTCTGTCAGTCATTAAAGTCGGTAAAGCGATTCAGACTCGGGGAACCTTTTTTTAAGTAATTATCTTTTCAATACATGTACGACAACAACAATGTACTCCTTCTATTTGTACTCTTAAAGGCATTGTTTACCAATATCTGCCTTTGATGTATTTCAAACGCGTCCACAAATTAGATTACAGACCTTCATAATAGAAAGCTTGTTTTAATCTGATTTGTTTAATGCCTTTATCTAGACAAAACTTTAAAGTTGACCATAGTTATAGTAGATAAGTAACGCAGTAAAGGCAAAAATATTAACCATGCTGTATGTACATTTGCAAAAGTACAAGTGTCAAATTTAAAACACGATGTTTGTTAAATCTTTCGTTTGCTTATTTGGTTATATCAAAGACAAGTACATATTAACTTATGATATATTAAATATGTTCCACATGCCGATAATAGTGAAATATCTTTAATTCTGTTAAACCTTGTGTTTTGCATTTTTTCTTAAGCACAGACAAAAGCTATACTATCGATGAATGCTACATTTTTGATCAATGTATTATGGAAGACAATTTTCCACTTCAGGAATTAGTTGTAGTTGGCTAGACGAAATGACGCTTGGGTCACTTTTGAGAAATTAAAGTATTTGATCTCAAAGGCTTCGACATTCACTAGATGGATAGACGTTTCGTATAAATGAATTCAAAAACTTGTTTTAATATTGTTTTTATATAAGATAGAGCTAAACCCCCCGAAGAAACTAATACAATTTGTTTATTGACAGGCATGGTTTTACGAATAGAAGAAAGATTTTAAAAGCAACTAAAATGTATACGGACTGGAGTCCATGTCAAGAAAATTTTCCTGCAAAAGGTGTGTTGTCTTAGACGTTCACTTACATGTACAAAATGAGCATATAATACGTCATTTGCACGTAAGATAAAGACGTGTAACATTTTTAAATTATTGTATCATTATGGCTCTTTTGAATGTTTTGTGAAATAAGAGTCATCATTGGAAGTATTTACACATTGAATGTAGAGTACCTGTTAGGATGTGAGAAGACACAGTTACACGTGTTTTGTTTCGTTATGTCTATATATTTCTTATAATAAAGTATACATTGTGCTGGTTTTGTCGTTTACCAGTATTATTATTCTATTTTATAACAAGAATCTTTCTACACAAATGTTTGTTAAAAAGGATATGAATTGGCCAAGGTGCTTTACTTCATTTATCGGTAATATTTTGCATTCCATATCAAATAAGATAGTAGTCGTGGCACTATGAATATATATGCATTGAATTTCAAGAAAGAAAGCTAGCATTAGACAGGTATAATGTTAATTTAGGAGATTAAAATGACAAAAAAAGCCAAAAACACCAAAATGGGGAACCAAATTGTAATTAAGATGGTCAACCTATGTCTGGGGAGAAAGAAAGGAGTTCATAGATGTAACATCGAGATAAATTTATTTGATTTTCTTTTACATTATTTACATTTAGCGCAGATCCATCGAATGGGAAAAGGCTTTTATTTCCCGACCCATAATAGAAACAATGCATTGTTTTTTTTATTTAAAAATTACACACACAGTTCAAATTGCGTGCTATAAATGGCAGGAATAAAGTCACAAAATAGTCCTAACCATTTCACTGAATTGACAGGTGTTCTATAGCAAGCAGGAACTGCTTAATCTCCCAAAAATCTGATTTCACTCTCGTAACAATTTAAAATCACGAAACTAAAAGCACCTTTTTTATAAAAAAAAAAAACAAACAAACCAAGAGACTCCCAGGATCCTGAATCGCTCACCTGGTCTTGATGTCTACAATATGAAGACTTTTGTAGAGCTTAATGAGCCGAACGTTTAAGCAAGAAAAAACTTTTCTTTACCTGCAATAGTCTTCATTCTATAAGATAAAACAGTATGTTTCACTTTAAGAGGTCCTCACCCCTCTAAGGGGTTTTCACCTTAAGATGTAATCCCCAGAAGGGGTCATCTGACAACTTCCACCTTTTGAAACTTTTGAAGAGCTGAACATTTAAGCAAGCAACTGCTTTTTCCTTTCAGCAATAGTTTTCATTTTGTAAGAAAAAAAAACATGTAAAATGATATTTAAGGGACCGTAACCCCTATAAAGGGGCATCTGACAGCTTTGACTCTTTGGAGACTTGTTTAGAGCTTAACGAGCTGTACATTTAAGCAAGCAACCGCTTTTATCTATCTGCTTTAGTTTTCATTCTATAGCCCAAAAACATGAAAAAAACCTTAGGGGTCATCTGACAACTTGAACCCAATGGATACTTTTGTAGAGGTAAATTAGCTAAATATTTAAGCAAGCAACAGCCTTTCTCTATCTTCAATAGTTTTCATTCTAATAGCCAAAAACATAAAGTGCACTATTGTTCATCTATAAGGAATCATCCGACAACCTCAATCAAATGGAGACTTTTGTAGAACTTTGGATGCTGAAGCAGTAGGGTGGCATCAGATTTCATCTATCACTTATATTTTTTTATTTGTAAGCCAAAAAAACAGTAGTCTTACCCCCTGGTCCATTTTAGTAATGGCAGCCATGTTTTTTGACGAATCTGAAATTGAAACACAAGTTTTGTGAAAGACACCCTAAGGATCAATCATACCAAGTTTCATTAAATACTGTTCAGCAGTTTAAGAGGAGAAGATTTTGGAAAAATAGTTAAAGGATGACGACGACGACACATGCCAGGTGATGGCAATAGGGTCCAGGTGACCTTAAACCGCGACATTTTACATTCGCGAATAAAATCTATTTTTTCGTAACCTCGAAACTTCTTTTTGGTTAGATTTTTGTTTGTTTTGTGCTTTCGTGGTGTATTTGGTCATTTGGAAATTTGCTTCTGTTGTCGATAGAGTGAAAGGCGAACTATTTTAAATATACCCTTTTCCTTACAGAACGTATTACCATTTTCTTTTTATAATGAGCTGCTTCGTTTTGTTCACAAAATTCTATTGTAGACATGTCTTAGAAATAATATAATCTATTCCAGATTATACAAACGTGCACTGATTCGGTAAACATGGTCCTAACAGAGCTAAGAATACACATTGAAAAATGTTATATGTTTCAGATGAGATAGCTTGTTTTGCAATTCTTTTTTCCTGTATTTTTTCATGCATAGTATAAATCTGTCTGTGCATGTAAATTATGTATAAATATATGGTACATGTATTAGTGTCAGTCTGTGATATCATTTCTACTTAATGTGTCTGCTTTCAAGACATTATAAAAACAGATTTAAAACAGCAGTATGTTGTGACGAGAAAATATTGCAAAAATATGCAAAAATAGGATTGAAGACACGAATTCACAAAAGATGCCTGTTAAACCTGACTTTGACAAATGTTGATAATAAGTTAACGCAATCTAAACTACCGTAACCGGTAGAATATCGTATAGAGGTTTCTCAACGAGACACGAACGAACGAAACAATGGGGAGGCAAAGGTGTACCAAAGGGGTAATCAGTATCATAAAACCGTGAAGACGAAGACAAAACCGGCAGACAAAAAATCATCACAACAAAACAAACCACATAACAACATAAAACACACACACATAACAACAAAACCGCATTCAGCAACGCGAACTCAAGTCGAAACGAGAGTGAACTCAGGTGCTCCGGAAGAGTAAGCAGTTCCTGCTTGCTATAGCACACCCGTCACGTTGCCAAAGATCGATTAAGTGTTGGTCGAATCCGGAAAGGATGACATTACAAAACTCTATGTCAAACCAACATCTGTGCTCATCTGAGAGATAGAAATCCCGTATTTGCATACAAGCACATGATGTCGTCCGTAAAATTTCTTTATTAAGTATACGAAAACATGCAAATTAACGGCTAGCTAACCTGTTTCTGTGGATCGAAATTTTAATATTAAAGATTTGATGTTAGACATTAATTTTTTTCGTGTTTTGAATGTCAAAAATTTATAAAACCAGTAATTTGTTCTCCGTATAGATAGGGTGAATTTCTTTTAGTTTCGTTGGCTTTTTTAAGGATATGATTAATCTCCCTTTGAACGTTTTCATAATTTTAATGACAATATTTATTACATTACATTAACAAATGAATTGTGCATTTAATAATGAAATATTAAAGAAGTTTCAAAAATACTGCTTTTATGTCAGCAATTATAGTTGCAGCTCTCCTATATTTGACAAAAGAAACACATCATTATAATCGTTTCCGTCGGTTCATTCTTCCGCTCGTCTCTCAATCACAAAGACTAACATTGATTTGACATTAAAACCCTTATTTATTGAAACATGGTACCAGCTACATGTAGAGAAATCATTATCCACCTTCGTACATGGTACACTTGTAGTCATAAATCCAGTTCCAGCACTATATGTTTAAGCTTATTGGTCAAGCCATTTTCCTTTTTTCAATAGATGCACCCGGTAAATGACAGAAAATTGATCGGGCTGATCAACGAGTCCGAAAATGATATGAAAAAATTTAACAAATCAAAAATTAAACTAGGGGGAAACGTACATCAAACAAATAATGCATCCAAAACATACACATGTAAACTGCAATTAGAAAAAAATAGCCCTTGATTCCTTATCTAGCTGTCTGTCGTGACAAGTAAAGATTAAAGCCCTTTATGTCAAAGTATTGAGAAATTTGAAATTGAGTATACATTTTAAGGTTTTAAACATTAAAAAACAATTATAATGATTCATATAAATAAATGGTGTAACTGTTATAGCATGCTGAACTAAAGGCTTTCAGCAATTTAAACGCATGTCGTAAAACTTTTACACAAATTTTACCAGTTATGTTTTAAAATTTGCAAATAATTGTTGAATTCAATATTCAAAATTAACACTTTCTCATAGCAAATATTCTAAACTGCATAATAATAGAACGCTGCTCATTTTATAATTGCGGAGTATATTCCATTCTTTTGCAATTCTTGATAATTCATAACACTACATGTAATGAGAAGTAAATGTTTTTCATAAAAATTGCACCATTATTGCAAACAACAGCAAGATAGATTTTATCCATCAATATGATGTTCCTGACTGCCAGCTTATTTTTTTATTGAATGAAATCATCTATAAGTTATGGTCATTACCGGATCCTAAGATCGCAATGGAAGAGGGAGGTTTGGCGCCATAAAACCTGGTTTAACCCACCATTTCGTTTGAAATGCCTGTACCAAGTCAGGACCATTGCGATCCACCAGTTCTACGGTATGACTGATTCGTTTTTGTCATTTTCTCTGGACTATGAGATTGATCATTCAAGTTCGGTAGTTTTGTTATTACCTTTATTTACATGTAATAAGTTTAAATCGAATGTGAAAATAAGGAAGTCATAAACCGTTGTCTGAGCGTGAAGCAATCAGATCGTCTTCCCATCGGGGACTTAATTCTATATATGCAGGGGTACCATGGGGCCAAACAAACACTCTAGCTGACCATTTCATATCAGTAAAAGAAGAACACAGAAGAAAAGAGGTACCAATGGAGCTTTAAAATATACAAGTCCAAAAACGCAGAGATATAACCGATAATCACGACCGAGAACAGCACGAAGAAAGAAAAACCAACTGAAAAGAAAATACAACAGTTTGGTTTGCGATTAATCCAGAGTTATCCCGCTTGCCCCGCAATATCATGGAACACTATGTCAGAAGATTTAACAAATGCTAGTAGATCTGAAAAGTATGACAGTCACCTAATTAGGAATAAAGCAAATCAACCACAATTACACTATACCTAAAACAAGACACTGCTGCCGAGTTACAGTTGACATTTTATTTTTTTTCTTTCTATTATTATGTGCGCTGAAAAGACCTGGTGCATTTTTGGCGCCTGTGAAAATCCACATAACATTGTACTACAGAGAAATGAGCCGGTTGACAATGACAACGAGGACAATCCGAGTACTTTGAGTACTATCAACGAAGGCCTATTACATAGTGAGGTCATTCTTATAAGCATACATGTACATGTTTCAAGGCGTAAACACATTTCAAGATAAAAGGAAGCCATATGCTTATCTGTCAGTGTCGACTTGTCTTTAGTGGGAGAATTCAGTTTCTCTAGCAATTGGATCTGGATATTAGATTCCTACATATTCTTTTTCTCCTTTTCAATGGCAACATTGAGGTACTTCACATAGTATGACAGACAGTTGTAATGAAAAGATCAAAATAGATATTAGCAAACAGAACTTTGCTGATTTCTATTTTATTGGAGAAAAGCTTCATTCTACAGTCATACATTCAATGTATTAGGTATTATAAAGTTAATAAATATTTTGATACTAATGCTGAAAATATTGATGACAAGCCTTTACCATTTATGGAATCTATAAAATTTTAAGAATTGTGAAAAAAAGGCATTTAAAGACCAGGCTGAATAAATCAAGTGCTGCATTTATTAGACATCCTCTACAGCGACCCTTCTTATCTTTGTTTCCTTCTTTTAGCTGATTCTAGTAACGCAAGTATAAGATTCATTTCACTAGTAAAGAAAGGAATGAAAGTTGACTCATGGCTAACTAAAATACTAGCATTAGATTCTTCCTTCCTACGCCTTAAAAAAAAAGGTCTGCAGTTGTTGTTTTGGTTTTTGCACATGTTGAAAGACTTTGAAATAATTTATGATGGAGAAAAAATGTCTTTAGCAAAACTTTTTTTTTTCAAAATCGAAAAATGAGGGGGATCAACATCAACAATTCTTTATAACTGATAACGAAGATATGTGAAAAAATATATATATTATGGTTGAAAATTAATATGGACATCGTTATAATTTTAAAACAATTTGATATAAAATGAGTATGTGTTTTTTTTACTCTTCAGTAAAAAGCACTGTTGTCTCACACCTAAACTGGTTATGATCATGTTTTGTTTATTATATGATATAGACTTGTCACCTGAAATTCTGCATCACTGCAACAAGCTGAGATTCTCCTTTCCTAATTAATTTTCTTACAATTCTATATCATAATTAAGTATGTCAGATTCAAAAAATAAAATATATGTATTTGACATGAAAGGGACTTCTTTAAAGGTAACTTTTTAAACCCCATTTGACTAAAAATGATATTTAAAAACTTAATTATTAATGCGATGTAACCAGAATGATAAATGATAATGTACAGCCCCTGACAGAATTGTTATTTCAAGAGAGACAATAGTTAATATTATCAATTAATATTTTTTACTTGATTTTATTAGTTGAATCATACCAGTTGACCTGCTTATATTGTTTGATATTGACAAAGAGCATACAAATAACGCATATGAGAAATTGATACTGTACGGCCGCGTGTTTTATTCGAATCTGTAATCGTTTCATTCCCCGACCGAGAACAGACCACGATGGAAAAGCAGAATTGCAAAGTAAAAAAAGGCAAATAACGATTATCAAATGGAAACTTTAGCAGATACGACTGAATTCCCACCTTAATATTTGTTCATTTGCTGATTTTGCTCTTTTAGGTAAAAACTGAACAACTCTAAGAATGGGAATTCAGTTTCAACAATATAATAAACGATATGTCAGCTATCTGTCCCTAAAAAGCCCTTGAAAGTTTACTGATGGGTAAAATATGAATTTAAAGGTTAGTCCTACCATCTAACTTCCAACTCAAACAGTTTTTTTTAATATTACTAATCCTTCTTGTATGGAAGGATTTCAGTATGACAAAAACGAATTGATTTCAATTATTAAACATTGCAGATGTGCATGTTAGATGGATTAATAATATAACAATCATAGCTTTTAACTACGGTCGATATGAAAATTATTGATATGAGATATACATATCGACCTCTAACTGCGTTGTCGGGTTGATATGTTTCATGTCGATATATTGTCGTATATAAAGGCTATAATTGTATAGCGTATCAATAAGTCTAAACACATATATTACACTTGCAACACATTGCTCAAGCTAGATCACCCTTTGCACATTTTTTGTAAAAGACAAACATAACAAAAATGTATTGCATGACCGGATAATGATTTTTGAAATCTATTGATATCTTCACATAGGCGAATGTTATGATATTTCTGATGCAATTTACTTCATTTAAATATGTTAATGAAGTGATGATTGCAATCGACTTGAGACATAGGGATAATTTCCTTTGACATTAAGTTGTCCTTTTCATAGACCACATTTAATGCTATATCAGTTGTTTAAATGTTTGATTCGCTCGGACCAGTATTGGTATAAACACGTACCATCTATCATCGACCAAAAGCATCATTATGTGTCTCTAAGAGCGAAGCGTGTCTTTACTAAAAGCAAAGACTAACCATGCATCCCTAGTTGAAGGTTTGTTGAATACTCATTTGTAATTTTGTAAAGAAATGTTGCTTAATCTAAAGGTTAGCCTGGTGATATATTAAAATGACAAATCTGAAACCTTCTCTTCTAAAGACACGGAGATCTAAAATATCTTGTAAAATAAAGAAACAGGAAAAATGAATCCGAAGCAAAACTTGTGACGATCTTTTACGATATATTTGGTTTTAGTCAGAAATATATGTATATTCGAAAGGTTGTATGAAGACACCTTATATTTTGACTTAATTTGACTTTAATTTTTTTTATCAACTTTCCCATGTTTGGTCACTAAAATATGTAAAAGTCACACACTTCCTATATGTCGGCGAGGCTAACGATACCACAGCTTTTGAAAACAAGAGGCTCCCAGGAGCCTGAATCGCTCACCTGGTTTAATGTCAACCCTTTGAAGACTTTTGTAGAGCTAAATGAGCTGAACATTTAAGCAAGAAACAGCTTTTCTCTATCTGCAATAGTTTTCATTCTATAGGCCAAAAACACTTTTTTTTGCCTTTAAGGGGCCATAACCCCTATAAGGGGTCATCTGACAACTTCGACCCTATGGAGGCTTGTGTAGAGCTAAATGAGCTGAACATTTAAGCAAGCAACAGCTTTTCTCTATTCTATAGGCCAAAAACTCTATTTTTTGCCTTTAAGGGGCCGTAACCCCTATAAGGGGTCATCTGACAACTTTGACCTTTTGGAGACTTTTGTAGAGCTTAATGAGCTGAACATTTAAGCAAGCAACAGCTTCTCTCTATCTGCAATAGTTTTCATTCTATAGGCCAAAAACACTATTTTTTGCCTTTAAGGGGCCGTAACCCCTATAGGAAGCCAGGAAGACCAAAAGGTACATGGAGGAGGACACTAGAAGCAGAGATGAAAGAGTTGGGATACAGCTGGGGAGAACTTGAGAGAAAGGCAAAGGACAGAGCTGGATGGCGTACCCTGGTGGAAGCCTTATGTGTTACCTAACACGAAGAGGATATGTATGTATGTAACCCCTATAAGGGGTCATCTGACAACTTCGACCCTATGGAGGCTTGTGTAGAGCTAAATGAGCTGAACATTTAAGCAAGCAACAGCTTTTCTCTATCTGCAATAGTTTTCATTCTATAGGCCAAAAACTCTATTTTTTGCCTTTAAGGGGCCGTAACCCCTATAAGGGGTCATCCGACAACTTTGACCTTATGGAGACTTTTGTAGAGCTTAATGAGCTGAACATTTACTTCTCTCTATCTGCAATAGTTTTCATTCCATAGGCCAAAAACATGAAAAAATGCTATTTTTTACCTTTAAGGGGCCGTAACTCCCATAAGGCATCATCTGACAACTTCGACTCAATGGAGACTTTTGTAGAGCTTTTGATGCTGAAGCAGTAGCGTGGCATCAGATTTCATCTATCTCTTATACTTTTTGATTTACAAGCCAAAAACAGTAGTCTGACCCCCCTGGTCTATTTTTAGCAACGGCGGCCATGTTTTTCGACGAATCAAAAATCCCCACATCAGTTCTGTGGGGGATACCCTAAAGTACCACCAGACCAAATTTGGTTTGAATCTGTGCAGCCGTTTCAGAGGAGAAGAAGTTTGAAGAAAAGTTAACGACGACGACGACGACGGACGACGACGACGGACGACGACGACGACGACGACGACGGACGCCAAGTGATGGCAATAGCTCACATGGCCTTTGGCCAGGTGAGCTAAAAAGAAACAAATTTAAGGTTTGACTCATAAATTACATTATCATTCGAGAAGAAAACGATAAAAAAACTCTGATATTTTAGGGATCAATAGCGTTCTTACAAAAGCAATCAGATTAGCCCTGTCGCATTATCCAAAATATCACAGGAATTATTATTTTTTTTATATATGTTGTGTACAAGTTGTAATTTTGTACAAGTTATAACATGTACAAAATTTTTGTACATGTTATAACTTGTACGGCCCAAAAATACAAGTTATAACCTGTACAATTTATGCCCATACATGTTATAACTTGTACAAAATAAGGCTTAAAATTGCGTTTAACTTGTACAAAATGGCAATACAGCAAAATAAAAATAACAATTTGAAAAATATAATACTTATTAACTATGAATGAAGGAACAAACGTGTACTTACATATTAAAGATGATTTAGTTGACTTCCTGGTATAAATGCTCAATAAATGACATTTAGTTTGCCAACAATTTTAATTTTGGACATTTGTATAGTATCAACCGGGTAACTTATTGCTACAGGTATTGACATCTTGAATTGCACAACACTTAATTTCAGGTATCACCACAGGTCAAAATCCAAGGGTGGTGCAAGTCGGACCATTGTCACCTTTTATTTTTCGAACCTTTGTTCCTATTTTATATGAACCATGTCGATATATCTCAAGAACAACGCCTATTATATGTGCATGTCAGTTGTACCATGACATTAGCACCTATGTTAAGAACAGACAAACTTTTTGGGGTTTTTTTGTGTGTCAAAGTGTCAGCCTGAACTTGTTGGTCAAATATTACTCTTTTCCTGGCTCTTTTATGTCCGGATTTGAAATTACTGAAAGTTCTACTCTATTACCACTCACAGGAAGTGCTCTTATACAAGGTTTTTCCTGAGTTTTAGAAGTTATTGGTGCCCATGTATCAAATACCTTTCAAAAATTTGTTTGGGTTGTTCATTCTCAGTTTCAGAACTTGTGCTGTCTGTATTTATTCCCGTGTCAGTGTCTTGATATTTCAAAAATTTCAGAATAAAATTTTGTCTTGACCATCTACATCCATCTAGATTTGAAGTAATTACATGTATAAGTGTTCAAACTTCACCCTGAAGAAATTCAAGATTAAAAGTGATCACTAAATATTCAACTTCAGCAGTAGGTAAAGTCAAAAAATGTTTTGATCATTTATTTTTTTTATTTTTTACTTTTTAGTAAAGAAAATCTGTCTACCATATTAATTGACACAGTCACATCAACATTTCTGTTCTGTTCAACATGAATTATAAATGAGTAAATAAATGTTTTTTTTTAAATTATTTTTTTTTAAATTTTCTATTTATTTTGCTGTATTGAAATTTTGTACAAGTTAAACACGATTTTTAGCCTCATTTTGTACAAGTTATAACATGTACAGGCAAAAATTATACAGGTTATAACTTGTATTTTTGGGTCGTACAAGTTATAACATGTACAAAAATTTTGTACATGTTATAACTTGTACAAACTTACAACTTGTACACAACATATACATGTAAGAATCGGCATGAATCGTGGTTCATCCTTCATTTAACAAAATGAACTTTAGCCAATCAAAATAATCAATCAATCAATCAAATTTATTGTCATATAAACATCTAGACAGAGTTTGTGACAAAAAAATAAATAACAATCAAAATAACGTTTCCCACGATGCTATCCTGGTTCCCGGGACCGCGTTCCAGGTTTTAGCAGTATATGTGTAACCATACTGAATATTACGAGCGGGTACCAGTCTACCACGATGCCAGACAGTAACCATGAATTTTGAAGTGTACATCAAAACTATACAAGTTGTCAATTAATCCATAAAAAATAATATTTACCCTCTGAATTGACTTTATTTTACACATATATATTATGTTGGCAACAAAATTACCAATTGGTAGCCATTTTGTTTTTCTATGTTGCTGACAAAATAACACATTTTCAAGAGAAACGATAAATTATCTTGCCGATTTTTTTTTGAATATAATTTGTTGTATTCTGCACTCTAACTTTTTATTAAAGGTATCCACAATAGTACCACCAAATTTTTTTAAGCAAAGAATAAATACAATGGTTGAAATAACAAAAGGAAACAATGTCAAATGATATATGTTAAGGTCAGGACTTTTGGGCCTTTTTTGTTTGTTTTAATAAAGTTTGTAAATTTCTGAATAACTTGATGTTTAAGCATTGCTTTTCAAGAAAAACAGTTTATCGCAATAGAATATTTAGATAAAGAGGGTCATGTCCCATTAGAAAGAGTAGAACAATCTGCGGAGCGCTGGGGGCATAAATCAAATGTATTGCAAGAAAAAGAAAACAACATTTCCTCCCAATAATAGGTGCTTATATCGGCATTATAAGGACTTATCGCGAAAACGATTTGAATGCGCGGGTTTTTTTCTTTGGTCCATGCCCTCCTTCTCTTAATTGTAGTTTTTTTTTTTCAAATGGATTACAAAAAGTTTTGTTAAAATTTTAGTGCTCGAACATTCAGCCCTGACATCGAGAGATGCGGGGTCGTCAGGCGATAATGCGGAAAACCTGACCGCAAACCATAGTGGTGCACTGTGTTGGGAAAAATGTCACGTTCCTCGCACGTTAAAGAACCCTGCTGCAGGTCTCGGTAAGAGTAGGACCCGTAGGATCCCTATGCAGGAGGCAAAATTTCCCGTCCCTACCCATCACTCCTTTTTCCAGTGGCAGTCAAAACTATCCTACCCGATTGGCCTTGTGTCCCCATTTCCTCCACTTCATCATCATTTCATGGTCATTGTATCACCATTTTCATGTTCATCTCCCGGATATAGCCGAAATCGTGCTGCTTGGGAGTAAAGCAATAACTAACTAACTAACTAACTCAATTCATTTTAATTTAAGATCATCCAGAATTATTATTATTTATATTATATCTATGATTTCATCGTAATCTATATATAAACTTGTGCAAAAGTTCCCATGCGATGTTATCTGGTTCTTAAAAATAGATCATGTGCAATTTGTTACTAGATATTCAATTCAGATTAGATAATTATTATGAAAATATTTAAATTATCAACTTTTAATTGTGACTTCAAGCTATTAGGAAAACTTGGTGAACACTCAAAATGATAGATAGGAATGTCAAAATGGATTTAGATGGAATCTATGCTGGAGCTTTGCATGACCAGCTTGTATAGAAACTAAATTTTAAACTAAAGAAAGTCTTGCCTACATTTAACAAAAATAATAATAATTAAAAAGCCATTTGTTCAGAGAACAAATGTGAGGTCTTTCCCTGTCTTATGTTTTTTTTTTGTATTTTATACAATTGCTAAAGACATTTGAGTCACTTTGTTTATGACAAGATGTTGCCAATTATTGTGATATAGGCTCCAAAATGAAGAGAAGTGGACTTAGAGTCGGAAAAAGTATGGTTGCTAAGGACTTTTATGACTGTTGCTATGGACTAGGGGTTACTTCCGGTTGAAAAAAATTACCCCTTAACTCAAAAAGTAGTCTTGGTTTAGAATATATATGGTTGCTATGGACTTTTCATTAATGTTACCTTGTTGCTAGGGAATGACCTTGACCTCTGACCTTTGACCTTGGACTCAAATTGTAGCTCTTTATATACTGATTCATTTAAGTATACATGTTTACTATAATATCTGTTATGGTTTTCAAGTTATTGGCAAAAAACGTGTTTTGCAAAACTTGTTTTGGCGGCCATTTTGAAACCGTTCAACCGAATCATGTACTGTTTGGGTTCAAATTGTAGGTAATTCAATTTTGTTTCAAATGAAGCCTATGTTTCATTCATCATCTTTTATGGTTTAAAAGTTATTAACAAAAAATCATTTTAAAAATAAGAATCAAGGGCGATAGCTCAAAAATGACAAGTTTTATGCTTTCGCACCTGAAACACTTTTTGTAGATTTCGACATGGTGAACATTTTTTCCATGTATTGTCCGCTTCAATTTTGTACGGTTTTAGTGTTATTTCATAAAAACTGTTTACGGTGTCAGCCATTTTGAAAATGGCTGCCTGTAACCATTCGACTTTTGTCTTAAATTGAAGGACATATAATGACGGTCACAAAAAACCCATATGTTTACTATATTATCTCTGACGGTTTAAAAGTTATAAGCCAAAAACGGATAAGCCGAAACGCGTTAAGGGCCATAACTCGAAAACGGTTTGTCGTACAGTGTTCGACCCATTATATCAAATTATTCCCATTACATGTCTGCTTCAATTTTGTATGGTTTTTGAGCTATACTGCAAACAAGGTGTGACATCACCTCTGACCTTGAGATTTGACCTTTGACCTTGACATTTTTAAATGTAACATAGGTCACCTAGGATGATTGGTGAAGGTCCCAAGTCTCTAGGACTAACCGTTTTGAAGAAAAACAATTTGACGTGTCGCGACACTTTTCAGGTCAAAAACGCGTAACCAGGAAGTTGATCGAAAAAATTTTTTTTGCGTGATGAAATGTTGCCAGGAGTCCAGCAACTTTTCCCACACTTCAGATTTTTGATACTGGTTATGGTTTAGGAGGAGATCTGTGCACAAGGGTTTTCGGTCCGGGGCAGATAACTCCGTTACTAAAAATAGATCGGTTTCGCAGGGTTACACAAGTCATGCCCTTATAGTGTCGGTAAATGGTATGAAGTTTCGTTATGTTACGTTAAGTATTTCTTCTTTTTTTTTTGGTGGCGGAAAAAAAATAACAATAATCATAAGAAATACAGTAAGGTCTTTCCTTCTGTGGAAGGGAAAGACCTTAATTAAATTACAATCGTTCAAAAAACGATTGCGAGGTCTTTCCTATTTGAGCCTCCAATAGAAATAGATTCCAAACTGAATGATACCATTTTCGGATATATCAACCTGGTAGGTAGTCCAGATTAAAAATATATGGTTGCTATGGACTTTAAGGTCGGTTGTTATAAACAAAACATCACTTCCGGTCATATAATATTGAAATTTAAACTCAGCAGGAAGTCAGGAGTCATAAAACATATTGTTGCTATGCACTTTTAGGTCGGTTGCTATGGACAAAAGGTCACTTCCGATCAGTAAAAGATAAACTCAGCAAGTAGTCTGGATTCATAAAATATATGCTTGATGCTAAGGACTAACCTTGACCCTTGACCTTTGATCTTGGACCCAAATTATGGCCCCTTCCACACTGATTCTGAAATTATATGGTTGCTATGGACTTTTCCTTAAGGTTATCTTGTTGCTAAGAACTGACCATGACCTATGACCTTTGACCTTGGACCCAAGTTACAGCCCCTTCCACCCTGATTCTGAAATTATATGGTTGCTATGGACTTTTCCTTAAGGTTATCTTGTTGCTAAGAACTGACCATGACCTATGACCTTTGACCTTGGACCCAAGTTACAACCCCTTCCACCCTGATTCTGAAGATATATGGTTGCTATGGACTTTTCCTTAAGGTTACCTTATTTCTTAGGACTGACCTTGACCTTTGACATTTGACCTTGGGCCCAAATTATAGCCCCTTCTTAACTGATTATGAAAATATATGGTTACTATGGACTTTTCCTTAACATTACAATGTTAAATATGAATTACTATATATTGCGCAATACATTCCTATATTTAGTTATGACGCAATAATTCAAACTTGAGATTTGACCTATGACATTTATATTTTCGGATGCAACTATGTCACCTAAGACGATTGGTGAAGGTCCCAAGTCTTTAGGACAAACCGTTTTGAAACAAATTTTGTTGGCGCATCACGACACAAAATAATGCTTTTGATGACGTTTTTTGGCCACCATTTTGAAACTACTCAACCGTAACATGTACTTCTTGAGCTGAAATGATAGGTCTTGCCAAGACGGTCATTTTTCATACACATGTCTAATATACTACCTGTTAAGGTTTTCATGTTATTGGCAAAAAACGTATTTCGCGAAAACCTGTTTCGGCCGCCATTTCGAAACCGTTAAATCGAATCATGCACTTTTTGGACTCAAATTGTAGGTCTTTTCAAGACGATCATTTTTTGTTCATGTATTGTCTATACTATCTCTAACGGTTTTCGAGTTATATGTAAATAAAAAGCTACGCCGAGCGCAGCATGATACGACCGCAACAAGTTGAACCCTGTACGTTGGAGACCCAATATGGATAGTCCATTGCTTTGGTCACATGAAGCCCATGGTGGACTTACAAAGCTTTTTGACACATGCATCCTGCGGTGGACTTATAGAAATGCATTTTTTACAAATATATTTACATGAACATCTTATACAAAAAGCCTTATTTCTACACATGTATTAATTTACAATTTTGGCCCTTTGACCCCTAATTCCTCAAAAATGGTAAAAGATATTGCTAATCCGATAAACATGATAAAAAATAATAGGAAATTGTGTACATGGAATCCGATGAAAAAAAAATTTTGAAAATCGGACCACAAATAAAAAAGTTGATTTTATGGGCGTGGCCTGTCTTGAGCCCCTTGTAACAATGTAATGGTGAAAGACATATCAGAATCATTGACACATTTTGTTGACAGAATTTAATGATGAATTCAACAAAGAAAGAATTTTCAAAATCTAATGAATAATAAACATTCTACAACAGTTTTGTCAATACACCCGTTTTAGCCCTTTTTGGCCCTTTTTTCTAAAACAGTAGGGGCCACAAACCCCAAATACAAAACCAAGAATCCTTAAGTGGATATAATCATCATATATAAACTTCATAACAATTGGCAGGCCCACTATAACTTGATGTTTGGTATAAAACTATTTGCATTGACAAACTTTTAAAAATGGCGTTTTTGGCCCCTTTGACCCCTAATTTCTCAAAAACGGTAAGAGATATTGAAAATCTGATTGAAAAACGCAGGCAGGGATTTTCACAAGGATTCCAATGAAAAAAAGATTTTGAAAATCGGACCACAAATAAAAAAGTCGATTTTTGGGGTGTGGCCCCTTTTTGACCCCCTGTAGCAATGTAACGGTGCAATAAATATCAAAATCATTGACACATTTAGTTGACAGAATTTAATGAGGAATTCATTAAAAAAAGAATTTTCAAAATCGAATGAATAACAAACATTTTACAACAGTTTTGTCAATACACCCGTTTTAGCCCCTTTTGGCCCTTTTTTCGAAAACGGTAGGGGCTACAAACCCCAAATACAATACCAACCTTCCTTTAGTGGTTACAAACATCATATCAAAATTTTAAAACAATTGGTCAACATTTACTCAAGTTATCGCACGGAAACCAAATGTTCCCAGACGACAATGACGACTACAACGACGACAACGACGACGACATCGCCATAACATTATACGATCGCAAAATTTTGCGGTCGTATAAAAACCATTTGACGACCGCCATTTTGGCAATGGTAAACGCAAAAAAAATTTTGACCACAGATTCTTAATCAGGACCCTCAAGTCTACCTGGAAACCAAATTTCATCAAAATCGGACAATTTTGACATTTTGCGCCAAGTTTGCGCCATACGCGTGCAACCAGCAAGTAAATTAGAGCATTATTTTTGCATGATAAATCATCACAAGGATGTAAGCTACCATTTCCACTAAACAGAATCTTGATAACTATTACCGTTTCGGAGGAGATCTGATAACAAGGGTAAACAGCGTTTTGCGCGATTGCGCCGTAACTAAGAATAGTTTAGCGTCAGGCCCTAAGTTACGTCGATTCCAGGCAGTACCGAGTAAGTGTGCCAAATTTCATCAAAATCGGTCAAAGCAATTTTTTGACGTTGATGGCAGAAGAAAAAGAATAATAATAGGCAGAACGAAATCAATAAGGTCTTCCCTTTGGAAAGGGAAAGACCTTAATAATTTCTTGGTTATTGCAATCTATATGATAACATGGTTTAATATCAGTTATATTTCAATACAAACGACTATAAACTAAGATATTTTGCATACATACACAACAATCCACAACAACAAAAATCAACAACCCGAGAAGAGAAGCGTCCAACGTTTCCAATTGGTCAATGATTGGAAAATAAAACGTACGATAGGAACTTCGACGGGAAACCCATTTTCAAATAAAGAACTTACATACAGAGGACAAGGACAAACGTAAGCTGTGACAAACATTACTGGTTCAGGAAAGGCACATTTAAAATCCGGTGGGATTAAACCAGTTTTTATGGGCACAATTTGCAATACATTGATAATTTCAACAAAATACAAAAATAAAATGGTATAAAGTTCTAAACTGTTCATCAAAGACCACAAAAAAAAAAACAATACGGAGTGCAAATTTTTTGTCACACATTTGCTGTTACTGACAGCTATCTAAGAAGCATCTATTGACTAATCAAACAAAAACATACCGAATCTGACGCAACACTTAAATAAATGATTTGTATTATATTTTCAAACAAAACCGACATATCTGATCACTTAAATAATACTAGGGTAAACCGATTAATTTACATTTTTATTAAAATTACAATCAAATACAAACTTTTAAAACTCGTATACTTTATTCAATACTTTTTATACCCCCACTCGTAAGAGAGGGGGCTATATTGCAATCACCTTGTCCGTCCGTCCGTCTGTCCGTCTGTCCGTCCGGTTCAATTTCTCTGCTTCTACTAGATGGATTGATTTCAAATTTGGTACACAGCTTCAGCATGATGAGTTATACTATGCCTACCCTTTCCAGGTCAGTCCATCATCTACTTCCTGTTTTCCAAGCCGACTTAGACTTTTTTAGGGAAAAAACATTTGAAATGTGAAATTTTTCGAACGGACGGACGGACGGACGGACAAGGTGATTGCAATATAGCCCCTTAAACCTTTAAAAGAAACTGGAACATTCTAGGTAACAACTGACTACCAACAAGAATTGGGCTACATTTTAAGGAACAAAAACTGTCTTGAACTCTTTGGTTTCCCCTTGAATGGTCAGTGTTAACTGTTTAACAAACGTTTGAATCTGATTTTGGTAAATTTTGAAGAATTGTTGGCATCATTTAACTGTATTATATTTTGCTGTTATTAAATGTATGTTTATCCCTCCTTTAATGGGGAGACATATAAAACTTGTTTGTCTGTCACAAAGTTATTTTGCTAAACTCACAAGAAACTTCTCAACTGATTTTAACAAATTTGGTACATGTGTGTAGCAGAACTTGGTAAGTAGTTAGGCAAAATACCTGGAAAGGAGAAGAGTCATGAGGCCTTCAAATGGGTCGGTATTTTTATTAATTTTCAAAATACTTAAACAACCAAAATGAGTTAAGGCATAACTGAACTTTTCATATCTGTAAGATTTAACAAAATATTTACATCACATGTTTAGTGTATGCATTTCAAACACTGTTTGTCCCAGAGACATGAAGGTCCCAAGTCTCTAGGACAAACCATTTTGAAAAAAAAAATTGACGAGTCGCGACACTTTTCGGGTACAAAACACATAACCAGGATTTTGATCGCAAAAAAAAATTGCATGATAAATTGTTGCCATGGGTACTGCAACAATTTCCACACATGGTTTTTTATACCCCCACTCGTTAGAGAGGGGGCTATATTGCAATCACCTTGTCCGTCCGGTTCAATTTCTCTGCTTCTACTGGATGGATTGGTTTCAAATTTGGTACACAGCTTCAGCATGATGAGTTACACCTTGCCTCCCCTTTCCAGGTCAGTCCATCATCTACTTCCTGTTTTCCGAGCCGACTTAGACTTTTTAAGGTAAAAAAAAAATGAAAATGTGAAATTTTTTGTAACAAATTTCTTGGCTTCTACTTGATGGATTGGTTTCAAATTTGGTACACAGCTTTAGCATGATGAGTTATACCGTGCCTCCCCTTTCAAGGTCAGTCCGTCATCTACTTCCTGTTTTCCAAGCCATCTTAGACTTTTAGGGTAAAAAATTTGAAATGTGAAATTTTTCGTAACAGATTTCTTGCTTCTACTGGATGGATTTGGTTTCAAATTTAGTACACAGCTTCAGCATGATGAGTTATACCGTGCCTCCCCTTTCCAGGTCAATCTATTATCTACTTCCTGTTTTCCGAGCCAACTTAGACTTTTAATGGGTCAAAAATAGACAATTTTTCGTAACAGATTTCTCAGCCTCTACAAAAGGGATTTATTTCAAATTTGGTATACAGCTTTAGCATGATGAGTTGTATCATGCCTCCCCTTTCCAGGTCAGGCGGTCATCTACATCGAGTGGGGGTATGCTTAGCACGACTTAGTGCAACCCATTGTTAGGTCAGGTAATCACCCCATTGGTATCGTTTTTAAATTGTTCATTTAACACGGAGCTTGTGGTGCATTGACTTCAAGAAAAGTAAACGTTACAATCAGAAATGAAAAGTCATCACGTTCATTGTATACATTTGTTAAATGTCTATTTGAAAATGCTAAAATATAAATAATAAAATGACATCTCTCGCCGGTCTATATGTGACTTCTAGAATCCCTATAACCTCTGTCTGAACTACCGTTTACTATCAACTTAAACAAGACATTCAGCACAAAAGTTTAGCACGTATGAAGGCTCAAAACATTGCCTACTCAATTACTACGTATACTTGTTCGGAGTAAATACATGTACTTTAATAAGTCGAAAGATCCTTTTAAATTAAAGCTACTTACGTAATAATTCTATTCTTTTATATATTTTCCATAACCAGACGAGAAGCACTGTATAACCGCAACCCCAGTGTACTGTCAAATCCTCGAGGTGAACGGACATGTTTTCAATTAATCCTTTACTTGCAACCTCGTGTTTTGAACTTCGTTAGTTGGCTAAATAGAAGTCTACCTGGATATTTTAGTTTGCTTCATCTTTTTACAAAGAAAACTTAGAATTGTATTTAACCTATCTGTACCGGCTTTTTTTATTGTCAGTGACATATTAAAAGTATTTTTTGTTAAAGAAATAACATCAGAAAAGTTTGTCTGAGGACAAATATTTGAAATTAGACGATGAAGATGCTTTGTTGTTTGACAAGCCAAGGGAAAAGGGTCGTTTTGAATCTGCTTAAAAGTTATTAGCTCGCCACTTGCGGTAAGACCCCTTCCTATAGTGCTTCGTCGTCAAAAACGACAGGTAAGGCCATTGTCAGTGGTGACAACTCTAACGCCAACACGCATGATGATGTTTAAATTTTGCTGAAGCAAATTCAGGCAGGTAATGAGAAAACTAATGATAAAATCGATCATATGAATCAGATGATTGGTGCTCTGTGCATAACGATTATGAACAAGACCCTTGTCATGATGATAATCAGAATTATGATTATTTAAAGTCAATTTGCTGATGATTTTGACAATAAAGGAGATGTCAGGAGTGAATCGCCGAGGAAAAAGCAAAGCCTGACAATACAAACGAAAAATCTTATTTTGATAATATGGAGAAAAAGGTTCATGGCCGATGAAAAAATGGGCACTTTCATTAAATGACCAGTTTGCTGAAAATATTACCGATATTTTATGAAATGGTTTTCTGAGTTAATGACAGACTAAAACGCCCAGAAATTTGAGGGCTTAGTTACTGGTTGAACTGATAAGGTTCAATGGGATATTTTATCCCTTGAAACATAAATTAAAGACTGAAATCAAATGAAAAAACATTCAATGTATTGTTGTAAAAACTGACTCTGACATATCCAGGATAATTAAAGAACTTGGTCAATTACTTCAAGAAGATACTCATTAAGAAATGTCAAAGTTGTTGACGATTGTATGGATGCATTTTTTTATTAGGGCATAAGATGAACCCTTATGAAAGATGATAAAGTTGGTGACAATGGTCATTTATTAGATACTTCTGTGCCTTTCATAACCACTTATTTAGCGGGGATGTAGCCAAAAAAGTTTATTGCATAGGTACATGTAGTATAATTTCTACAAAGATAATTGGAAGGGCAGTATTAGGGACAAACCATTTAACTTGAAGGGGGGGGAGGCCTTGGTTTTTTCCTAAAAAAATATTCTGAAAAGAATTTTTGATGAAAAAAATATTTTGGCAGTAGAGGGTAAGAAAAAAAAATATTCTGAAGAAGGATTTCTGCTATAGAAGATAATGCTGATAATGAAAAAAAATATTCTGTCGCGACTCCTTCGAAAAAAAAGATATGCGCGGAAAAAAATTTTCTGATCAAAACAAAAAACCAAGCCCCCCCTGCAAGTTAAATGGTCTGTCCCTTAGTAGCTATAACATGTATAAGTCAGTTTGGTCATTATTAGGCAGAGATGACCGTAGATGCTTCTCTAGAAGTAAATGTTCAGGCCGTGGCAGATTTTTTTTAGAGAGGCAGGGGCAATGGTCAGCCTAACATGTCTGTTACTGCTAAAAAGGAGCAAAAAGCTAGAGACTTCCCACATCAGATACGGAAACTAAATCCTAAAGACGTTTCTAGCGTTCAGTTTGAAGCAGGTAGACTAAAACAGTTCAAAATAAATTTGAAGCAAGTAATTACATTTGATCCAAATATTTAAAATATTGCTCAGAAATTCTTTAGTGATGGACGAAATATTTCCTTATTTCATTGTCAAAAACAAATAAACAATAAATGTTTGTAATTAGGAATTACGTGAAATTAGGAATTTCATGTAAATACCAGGCCATTTAGTAAATACGTGAAATTCCTAAAATTTCCAGTAATTACATGAATTTACTGAAAAAAATCATGAAATTTACACACATTAAGTAACTATTATTAATATCAATAAGATGCTAAATGATGATAAGTTTGAAACTCCTGTTCTAAAAAATTCTCTTTCCATTGTAAAAATTTCTCACATCTGCATGGGTATGACAAACATTCAAAAATGAAGAATGAATATGTCCATGGGACACAGGTGCCTCATCCAAACAAAAAAGGAATTAGAACTCTAACAGGTCCGAAAGTCGCTTAGAATATCCAACGACTTCCTTGATAGAGCTACACGACTGACAAGCAAATTGTTAACAGTTGCTCCCACGGCAGGTTGTTGTCATCACTCAAGAAATTTTACGGACGACATCATGTGCTTGTATACAAATACGGGATTTCTGTCTCTCAGATGAGCACAGATGTTGGTTTGGCATAGAGTTTTGTAATGTCATCTTTTCCGGATTTGATCAACACTTAATCGATCTTTGGCAACGTGACGGGTGTGCTATAGCAAGCAGGAACTGCTTACTCTTCCGGAGCACCTGAGTTCACTCTCGTTTCGACTTGAGTTCGCGTTGCTGAATGCGGTTTTGTTGTTATGTGTGTGTGTGTTTTATGTTGTTATGTGGTTTGTTTTGTTGTGATAAATTTTTGTCTGCCGGTCTTGTCTTTGTCTTTACGGTTTTATGATACTGATTACCCCTTTTGTACACCTTTGCTGCCTACATTTGTGCAAAGTTTTAAATCATTCTTATGGATGGTTTCTGAGACAATCTTTACGGAAAATTCTAGTTCATATCGAACTAGTTCCAAACAATCAAATGAAGTATTGAAAGTCTATTAACAAAAGGACATGCATTTTCATACTAAACCGGCTGTTACCACCCTGTCAACTTTCAAATCATTCTAATATACAGTTTCCTAGAAATTCATTTTTTGACGCAAATCGAACGAACGGACGTTCAGAAAAAACACCCCCCTGGACATGTTGTTGCGGGGCATGGTTCAGTCCACTTTATTTTAACTATATAAATGTCATGTAGATACCTCTTTTACAACTTTTTGAAATTTCATTAATCAACTTATATAAGGAACTCTCTATGTCCAAGAATGATAATGTTTAAATGAGCACAATATCGCTGTTCATAGATTATGGGAATAAAACATATCCCTACCTGCATGGTTTGAATCATTAATTTCTTTGCTTTTTGTTGTTGAAAATCAGTCGTTTCATGTTATTACTTAACTCTTAAATTTTAAATGGACACGTTTGAAATTGTTTTAAATTTGATAAAACAAAAAGTGTCAATTTTCGCCATGCATTTTATTAAATACCAATAATTGAGCAATATCGAAACTATAAACGATTTCAATTGAAAAATAACATTTCTCTTAAAAAATGTACATGGTCTAGCGAGTGCTCCTCGATATTTTATTAAGATAATGAAAGTCGTATTTTCAACTTGAAGAAGATATGGATATGTAAGTATTGGCAATATTGATGAATCATTATCTTTGGGTTACACTGGACTTGAGTATGAAGACACTGTAAACTGGATCGGTCAATGATTACGGGCTTAATTATTGATTCTCAGAAAAAATCAGTATTACAACCAACACAAAAGATAGAGTTTTGGGCGTTTTGTATTCATTCCGAAATAATGATAGTTGTCTTAACACAAGATAAAATATCACCAGTACGTGAAAACAGTGATTTATTATCTTTAAGAAAAAAGGAGGCAAAAATCAGAGAGATGAGAAAGGCAAATACCAAGGTAATAGTATCACAAGTTTTTCTGGAGTGGATAATTGAAAGTTACATAATCGAGTGTTAGAAAACGGAAAATCTAAGCTTTAGAAATGCAAAAGGTAATTTTATATGCCTGAAAGAACCCTGGAGGGGCGGACAGGGGGCGGGGGTACGGGGTTGAGGAGGCGCGGAGCTGGTGTAGGAGGGGCGGGGAGCGGGGTAGAAGGGGCAGGGAACGGGAGGAGCGGGGGTACCGGAGTTGAGGTGGCGGTGAACGGGGGTGGAAGGGGCGGGAGCGGATGTGGTGGGGGCGGGAAGCGGGGGTGGAGGGGGCGGGGAGCGGGAGTAAAGAACCCCCCTGTCCACCCCTTCTCCTCTGATCACATATCTAAGGTAAGAATTGTTTTATTTTGGAATTAGAAATATTCTTATCTGATGTTAAATAAAATTTCATAACATTTAAAGGGAGTCTTCGCTTCGAGCTTTTCTCGTTTGTGAGGATCGTTATAGTTTACGGTCGATAAATGTGGTTTATCAGGTTTTTGTTATCATCGCGTGCCATAGTTTACTGATAGTAATTCTCAAGATAAAATATGAATTGTAAATATAAGGTGATCGACAGATCTAGGATTGCTATTCATTTCTTAAAATGCAAATAGTTGGTATAAAATCCTCCGTTATCAGCCACTGGTATGAAATTCAGAAATAAGTTGATAATGAGTATAACGTATTGGTTAGTGATTGTTATGATTAGTGTTTTTCTGATTGTTGTACTGAGATGATCATCTGATTATTCATTTTCGTCTTCACAACCGTGTTTATTCGTGTGTACAGTACTACAATGCCCTAAGATCGCAATGGAAGAGTGAGGTTTTGCCCGTCCTAAAACCTGGTTAAACTCAACATTTCATTTGAAATGCCTGTACCAAGGCAGGACTATTGTGATCTATAACCGTTGTGTCATTCTTATTTTGTCTGTCCTCTTAGACTCTGAGATTTATCTTTCAAGTTCGGTGTTTTGTTATTACTTTTATTTGCTAACATTTATCCCGTTTAATTTTCATTTTTTACATATGACTAAATAAAGGTAATAACAAAACTACCGAACTATTGTTTAAGTATCTTCCTTGGTCAATTTTTGAAAGTATTTATTGGCCTGTTTGTCAAAAAAAAATCTTGATCGCTTTTTCATTTACATGTATGTCATTATTATGAAACTTTGTACACACATGCATCATGTTTTGATAAAATAAGATTTGCTTAATTCTACTTCTCAAGTCAATTGTTTTAAAAAAATAGCTCCCGTGCGGGGCCCGGGAGGCGAATAGGCCCGCAGCAGCGCTAAGCTTGTCGGTAAAAGTCCACTAAAGAGCGCTCAGAAACCTGACATCGGGGTCAGGCCGCTTTGCCCACAAAGCGACTGGGATGTGTGGGTGAATGGGGCAGCCCTGACATCGAAAGATGCGGGGTCGTCAGGCGATAATGCGGAAAACCTGACCGCAAACCATAGTGGTGCACCGTATTGGGAAAAATGTCACGTTCCTCGCACGTTAAAGAACCCTGCTGCAGGTCTCGGTAAGAGTAGGACCCGTAGGATCCTCATGCAGGAGGCAAAATTTCCCGTCCCTACCCATCACTCCTTTTTCCAGTGGCAGTCAAAACTCTCCTACCCGATTGGCCTTGTGTCCCCATTTCCTCCACTTCATCATCATTTCATGTTCATTGTATCACCATTTTCATGTTCATCTCCCGGATATAGCCGAAATCGTGCTGCTTGGGAGTAAAGCAATAACTAACTAACTAACTAAGAAGGCCGAAAGTCATCAAGTTTTGGGAAATATTTTACGTAAAAGATTTCAGATGATAATAAATAGATATTCGAAAACAGCACACCCGTCATGTTGCTAATTTCCAATTCAGTGTGTCAAATCCGGTAAAGGAAGACAAAACATTTTTTTACGACAAACCAACATCTGCACTCATTTTAGAGATAGAAATTCCATATTTGTCTACGACTGCACGGTGTCTACCGTAAAATTTAATCAGTAAACACAGCAACCGTGGAGCAACATAACCATGTGTCAACCATCGTGACGCATTGCCAAGGAAATCAATGTAATTACTGCAAGCTCTGGATTAACGAATCAACTGTGATACGAAGACTCCATAAGCAGGAGCAGACGTAATGTTGCTACACAAAAAGGGAAAGTTGACGATTGGAAAGCTGAAGTCATCACGTTTGTCATAGAGCTTTGTTGAAAGTCTTCCTTTAGACTCGATTTCGAGATGTAGATCTTAATATGGAGCAGACTTCCTTGAATCGGTTGTGTCCTTTATCCCAAGCTCCTGGAGATATATGAGATGGAGAAAGTCACCAAATCGATAATTGTTTAGAGAAAGGACATCATCAATATAACGGAACGTGAGGTTCAAAGAAAGAGCTAGTCGACGATCTTTTTGTCCAGAAGAGATTGTAAAACGTCTGCTTCATATGAATGTAGAAGCAAATCAGCAAGGAAAGGTGCATAGTTAGTACCCGTTTGAATCCCTATTGTTTGCCGAAAAACACATCCACTAAACTGACCAAATAAGTTGTCGATAAGAAAATTGAGCATGTAAATTTAGTCTTCTGAAATTTTTTTTCAAAATCAATGACCTCACAGCTTTAACCCATCCCGAAAACACGCCATTTTCTTTCTCTTGTTCTTTCTTGGCCCTTTTTCTTGCATAGACTTCAACTATAGAATTTGACCTTTCAATGTTTTGATTTAAATGCTAATGATGAAAGGTTACTCCTTGAAATATCGATATATACCATATCCAAACGAACGAACCGTTTATACCCGCGTTATGGTATTTGTTATTTTAAACCACTGGGCGATAGCAGCTGCTTGTGTACCAGAGGCCCCCGAGGATAATCAAAAGCCTGGTCGTCAGACCTGTCTAACAACGATTAACGATAATCTTTCTAATATGTTTGTTCGCTGAAATTTCCGATTTTTAAATTGAAAATTGTTTAAAATACCAGGTTTCTTTCCTTGTATTGCACATGGTCGATATCCTCGGTGCTGGATTTGGATTCTTTGTTTGAACGTTTTGGTTTTGAATACTTTTCGTTTTCAACAGTTTTAGAATTTGACCTTCCAATATTTATATTTAAATGCTACTGATGAAAGATTACTGGGCATTACTCCGTGAAATATCTATAGCATATCCAAACTAACCGTTTATACCCGCGTTTTGGTATTTGTAATTTCCTAATGTAACGTAGGTTAAAGCGAATCTGGAGGTCGCAATAAAAAGTAAACAATAAAGATAATTTAAAATAATTATCTAATCTGAACTGAACAATCTACAAAAAAATTGCACACGTTCTATTTTTAAGAAACAGATATCTCCTTGTATAAATTTATATATGTGTATAGATTACAATGAAGTCATAAATATGATTAAACTCTTGATTATCTGAAATAAAACATTTTGAAGTTTGGGGAAGAAAAGCCAATCCACATTTGAACAAAATTGTGAGTGCTCCTTTGAAAAATACTATACAAATCAGAAAAGGAGGACATGGACGAGAGACAAAAACAAAAAAAATCGTGCATTCCAATGGTTTTTCCGACATGTATGACTCCAATTTTAGCCCCTAATTATTATAGGAAATGCTGGTTTTTTTTCAAAATATTGGATTCATTCTTCCAGCGCTCCACAGAGTCCTGCTTTTTCTTATGAAGCAGGACCTTAATTAATTTAAATTCTGTAGCGATTGAACTATTTTTCTTGAAAAGCAATATGTAAACATCAAGTTGTTCATTAATAAACCAACTTTGTGGAAATAGGGTTATCACATGTATGTAATTTACAGTTAGCATGAAGACGGTGACAGGGGTCAAGTAAAATGTATTTACTTTCGTTTATCAAAAACAAAAGTAAGTACATAGGCTTTTCAAAAGGAAACTTAACAAACACCCAAAAATTCAAATACAATATCTAAACAGGAACAAAAACGGTTAATTTGGTTATGATGTATATCGATATTTCAATGCATAACCGGTTCATAACCTCTCATTTGCAGCATTTAATTCAAAACATTTGAAGGTCAAACACCAAAAGTATTGAATGAAAAGTACGCAAAGCCAACAGCTTCGAACAGGTGAGCCAAATCCATAACCAAAGATATCAACCATGTGCAGTACAAGGAAAGAAACATGGTGTTTTAAACAATAACGAATTTACTATCGGGAATTTCAACAAAAAATAATATTTGTAATGTAATGATAAATTCGTGTCAGACAAGTCTGACGACCGGGCTTGTGAATATCCTCGGGGACCTCTGGTCCACCAGCAACGGTTATCTACTCAGTGATTTCAAAATACCAAAACGGGTATAATAACGGGTAATTTAGTTATGTTGTTTATCGATATGTCAAGAATTTACCTTGAAATTACCTGTTTCACGTCGGCTAGGGTCAGTTTTAATTTAGAATGCATCTTTTGATATGTATATTTTTTCTCCGTTACTTTTTTAGCATAAAATTTGCCAAACGTCATTGTTTATAGAGATGATATTCTATGCTGTTTTTTTTTACATATAAAAACACTTTTTTGTACAGGTATACATGTTTTTGCTTCTTCGGTATACTTGACAATATGCTAATCAGATAAAAATTACACTACAACTGTAAAGTTATTGAGATATCTATTATTAAAAATGATCCCAGTATTTTTCTTTTTATTTCAATTTAGCTGAAATCTTTTTTTTATTCAACTTAAATGTGTCAACTAAAAAAATCAATGTAATATATCAAACTATACCTTTCTATCACAATATATTTTTTGTTGACGAATGTGACCATTTTTTATATTATACGAATTAATATGAAAACTTAAGAAAATTGCAAATCCGTTTAAAGTCATTGGTCTTCCTATATATAAACAATTCTACAAACACTTATTGCATTTGAAAAATAAGACGTTAAATGCATCAAAGCATCAATTACAAAGAGTTTATTTAATCGGGCATTTTTTTTTTGTTAATTATTTTGAATTGTTTGTTAAGATAAGACAAATTTTCTTAGACTAACATTTCATAATGTAAAAAAATATCCAACACGAAAAGTTGTTGAAAAGTGTGATAAAAAAGTTTATCTATTTGTTTTCCAATTCATCAATAATATGACTTAACATCCTCGCTTGTTCGCTCAATTTGCTCTTATGGAGATTAATTCCATTGTTTACAATTGTTCCGATGTCAATGACTATCGAAAGAGCAGCAAACACACATCCAGAAATTCTGAGGCCCTTTGCAACGGTTGAAGCCACCTTTGCTCCCATACCAACTGCTTTTGATGCAACACCGGTTGTTTCGGTGGCGGCCTCTCCTGTTGTCTTGGCTACAGCCGAGGCTATAGGTCCAATACTACGAAGACTTGATAACCTTATAGTTGAAACTACAATATTGGCAAGATCTGCACAGACTCCAACAGACTGTCCGAGATGTTTATGTATCAAAGGACGGATCTGTTGACTCGATGTCAACAAGTTGTCAACGAGTACAGCGAATTCTTTGACTTTTGATTTATATGCGTTTAACAATCGCTCGGCTTCTTTGCATTTTTTTTTCACAATGACATGTTTTGCAACCCCGTGAGTAATTGATGCCCCACCGCTTGCAGCACCAACAGCAGCGCCTCCAACAGTAAGCCCCAAAGAAACTCCAAGTGTAAAAGGGGCAAGAACAAGGCCGGTGATTGCAAAGACTCCGCTTATTATTCCTACCGACGAGTAAACTATTTTTCCAATCCGCTCTCGTTTATCCTCCTCAGTAATGTCACCCTGAATTTCTCTCAAACTATTAATGATAGAATTTCTCATCCGTTCAACTTCCTCGAGCAACTTTAGATACTGTTCGTAATCTTCACTCTGACTGTTTGGCATCTTGATGATTGAATGACAAAGCTAAACACGAAAACAAGTAAATAAGCAAACAAAAGTTATAAAATATCACGTCATAAAAGATCAAAAATTATTTTGGTCATGGTGCCGCTTAGGCTTCGTTGTTGCCCTTTCGGACTTTTGACACTCGAATGCCCCATTGGTGCCTCTTTTCTTCGTCCAGCTCAGTGTGTCAAATTGATAAAAGACTAATTGTATTGTGGATATGAGGATAATATATTATGCATGGGGAATGGATAGTAAATAAGGATTGGAATGGTAAATAGTGCAACAAAGATGACAAAGATGGTTCAAGACAGAAAAAGAAGCAAAGAAGCACCTATGGGACATTCGAGTGTCAAAAGTCCGAACGGGCAACGACGAAACCGGTTAACACGTCAACCAACAACAGCACCAAGAAAAACAAAACACAAATTCAACCACTGAAATCAACAACGCGAACTCAAGTCGTAACAAGGGTGAACTCAGGGGCTCCGGAAGAGTTAGCAGTTGTTGCCTGCTGTAGCACACTCGTCGTGTTGCGCATTTCCAATCATTGTGTCAAATCCGGTAAAGGAGGATAAAACAAAGGATGGGTTGTGATAGGTCCCTATTTTGGCCCATCAGAGGCGAAAAAATATAAATAAAATGTTACCAACCTGATATTGTATACCTTATTTTGTAGCCGAATGTTTGAAAGAATACTTATGAATATTTTTGAATACACAGAAGATGGAAAATTTTGAATGTAAATTTCATCCTGATTTAAGGAATTTTTCACGGTAGACGTTCAATACATTCAAATTTTGTGCTAATATACTTGAAGACAGTGTTTGCCAATTCTATTTAAGTTTCCTTGAATATATACATTACTTTGAACAATTTTTAATTAAAAATAATGACTCATCTTAAGAAAAACGAAGAAAACCCAGATATTTTGAATTACTAATACCAAAACGCGGGTATAAACGGTTAATTTTGATATGCTAGATGTCGATATTTCAAGGAGTAACCCCTCCATTTAAATCGAAACATTGGAAGGTCAAAGGATGGGTTGCGATAAGACCCGTTTTCAGCCCACCGCAAAAGTCAAAAATAAAATTAAGTAAATTCTTTCATAAAATGTCTTGTTCGAAAGGTTAATATTTGTATTTTTTGAAAATAAACGTCTGTAGTTTAAAATCTTTTTTATTTTTTAGTAAATGGTGCTTGAAATGAACCACCACAAATGATTTTAACATTGAGCCTATGGGAAAGTGGCGCTAATAAGTGATATATATCCTTCCTGAAAGTATAGCCTTGCACGCGGAACCAGCTCCATATTTTATTCAAAAACTTGTTTTACTAAAACATATCTTTTGTAAAAGTTTCAAGCTGGTTCCGCGTGCAAGACATACTAAAAATTTAAAAAAACTATAATTTTTAAAGTTGTTGTCAGTAGTTAAAAATTGTGCAAAATCTCTCCGTTTTCCTCGTTTTTTTAGATTAGCGTTCATTTCAAATTCAAAATTGTTCTTAAAAGTAATGTATATGTATGATGAACCTTTTATAGAATTGTTAACACTGGCTTCAACTATATAAGCACAAAATCTCACTTTATTGAAGCCCTACCTTGAAATTTCTTTTAAATCAAGATGAAATTTTCATTCAAAATGGGTCAATTTTGAACACGATTTTTCAAGCCGTGTTAATGCAAAAGGATTTAAAAGTAGTCTTTCACAACAATACAATCATTTTGCTACAAAATAAGGTAAAAAGTAAGAGGCCTTGAAATACTTTTTATTTTTCGCCTATAAATGGGCCAAAATAGGGCCTTATCGCAACCCATCCTTCCATATTTGTTGAAAACGAAAAATACTCAAACCAAAACTTTCGAACAAGGAAGCCAAATCTAGCACCGGGATATCGACCATGTGCATTACAATGACAGAAACCTTTAAACAATTTTGAATGTAAAAATCTGAAATTTCAGCGACAAATATATTGGAAATTTTATGGTTAATCGTGTAAGACAGGTCTGACGACAATACTTGTGGTTACCCTTGGAAAAATCTGGCCCACAAGCAGCGCTTATAGCCCAGTATTATTTTGAAACTACTGACAGCGAGGAAAAAAATTATCAAATAATTTAAAACACCAGGTTTCTTTCATTGTAATGCACATGGTTAAACTCAAAAGCATTAAAATGCATTATATAAAATACACTCGTCTCTCTGTGCAATGACATGTTCGGTTTTTTGTGTTATTTGTTCCTAAGTAACGGTGATTTTAACAAATCTTGAAGAAATCGCTACTACATCCAAGAGAAAAAAAACAAAACGAGAAGACATATGAACAAAAATAAGATGGTAATGGTCCTGATTTGAAACAAATATTTTAAGCGGAAAAGTGAGTTAAGCAAAGTTTAATGGTACCAAATTTACCCTCTTCCATTTGGATCTTAGGGTCAGAAATTACCAAAAAAAAACACAGCCAACTTGTGAAGACATAATAAGGATATCAAACACCTTACACAAATAAAATTGAGACTTTATGACAATTCTTTGCTTACCTTGACGTCAAATACTTTGGACAATGCTTTATGTATAATTAAGTCACTGTTGATAAAATTTGCAACCTTAAATTGTTATCTAGTAGTGTTTTATTTAGATTTCACCAATTAAATTAATTCTATCTATAGCTCTTTATCTTCTTTATACATGCCTGTTATTTCAATTCAGTTTGAAAAGTTGTATGTACATGTATATGATTTTCACTTCGAAGGTCAGTATTAATATTACATCTTCTTGATAATTGAATTAAATGCAGTTGACAATTTTTAGAATTTGATCTTTTTAAGTTTCAAATACCAAAACGCGGGTATAAACGGTTAATCTGGATATGCTATATATCGATATATCAAGGAGTAACCTTTCATCAGTAGCATTTAAACCAAAACATTGGAAGGTCAAAATCAAAAACAGTTGAAAACGAAAAGTACTCAAAACCAAAACGTTCGAACAAGGAAGCCAAATCCAGCACCGACGATATCGAACATGTGCATTACAAGGAAAGAAACCTGGTGTTTTTATCAATTTTGAATTTAAAAATCGGAAATTTCAGCTACAATTTATTAGAAATTTTAGAAGTTTTCAGAAACAACAACATATTTTACTTCATGTTCAATAATATGATATTGTCATGATTGTCGTGTACGATATCAATCTTGAATATTAATAGCGATTTCTTTGTCAACTTTGAATTTTAAGGGCAAATGGGACAAAAAGAATCAAAGGAGCAGCACAATATTAATGTTTTAAACAGGGCCAAACCTGGTGACCTTATCCGAATGACACGATTTGGTGGAGTTTATTACCACTGGGCAGTTTATATTGGTTTGCAATTCTTATGCTGTTACATTTATTATCACTTTTAAGTTGCTTTTTGAATTGCATATGATATGACCATTCACAACATCTAATGAAACAATTTATATTCCCCCTTTTTATTTTATTTAGAGGTTTGACATAATATAAAGACCAATTGACACACAGTAATGTAATAGTAAAATGACAAAACGTGCAGGAATATTGACTGAACGGCAAAAAACATAGGTTAGGACACAACGTCATTAGGAATAACCACTACACAATGATCGTTAGGACAAAACGTAAAGAATATTTAACATGAACTTAAGATGTAATATTATTACATAACAATTTACATGCATTCTCAATATAGCAAGTTGTCTTGTCCTAATTCAAGAGGTTTTATTATAATATATTGTCCTATTATCATAATGTTAAGAAGTAATAACATAATGTTAACATAGCAACCAAAAAGACAAATATCACCTTAACCGCAAAAAGCATCAAATAAAGGTAATAACAAAACTACCGAACTTGAATGATCAATCTCATAGTTCAGAGAAAATGACAAAAACGAATCAGTCATACCGGAGAACTGGTGGATCGCAATGGTCCTGACTTGGTACAGGCATTTCAAACGAAATGGTGGGTTAAACCAGGTTTTATGGCGCCAAACCTCCCTCTTCCATTGCGATCTTCAAGTCCATAATATATATAGTTACATCGAATAGTGTGACACTGTAAAATTTTCTTGGAATTAGGTTTTATAAGTCAAAACGAGAGTGAACTCATCTTTGACATAAAGGTACATATTTACAGAATTTAATTACTAAATGACAAATCCTATTAAGAATGCAGTTAATAAGACACCCCCGGCGTTCCATACTTCAAATTGTAAAAACTCCTTTCTATATTGATTTATTTGAAATTTGCGATAATTTTTTTCACTTAAAGCTATCATTACAATTGACTCGTATGTAAAACAATTGGACAATAACAATTGATTACAGAGAAGTTTATGACTGGAGGAAGCAGAGGTACCAATGGGGTATCCGAATGTCAAAAGTCCGAAAGAGCAGAGACAAAACCAGTAAATACCAACAAGAACAGGACAAACACAGACAACATGTAATACATGGAAACACAAAACAACTGAATATCAATCAACAACGCGAACTCCAGTCGAAACAAGAGTGAACTCAGGTGCTCCGGAAGAGTAAGCAGTTCCTGCTTGCTATAGCACACCCGTCGCGTTGCCAATAGTCCATTCAGCGTGTCAAATCCGGTAAAGGAAGACAAATCAACACCCTATGACAAACCAACATCTGCACTCATCTGAGAGATCGAAATCCCATATTTGTCTACAAGTGCATGATGTCTTCCGTAAAATTTCTTGAGTGAAGACAGCAATCGAGGAGCAACATAACCCTGTGTGAGCAATTTTTGTGTCAGACGTGTCGCTCTGCTAAGGAAATCGATGTAAGTCCCGCACGCTCTGGAGTAACGTATCAATTGAGATACGTAAACTCCATAAGCTGGAGCGGACGGAATGTTGCTACACAAGAAGGGGAAGTTGACGATTGGAAAGTTGAAGTCATCACGTTTGTCATAGAGCCTTGTTGAAAGTCGTCCTTGAGAGTCAATTTCGAGATGTAGATCTAAATATGAAGCAGACTTCCTAGAATCCGTTGTGTCCTTTATCTCAGGATAACTTCTTAACATTATGATAATAGGACAATATACTATAATAAAACCTCTTGAATGAGGACAAGACAACTTGTTATATTGAGAATACATGTATATCGTTATGTAATGATATTACATCTTAAGTTCATGTTAAATATTCTTTACGTTTTGTCCTATCTTATGGAGCTGTCGAATTTCTAGATTTGTAATTTGTGTGATATGTGTTTCTGTTGGTATTCTTTGTCTGTTCATTTGTCTTGGCCTATTCTGAATGAAGATTCATGAAAATCAAATCTCACATTGGTAAATGTAAATATCGTTGTTTTGATTGCGCGATTGGTGTTTTATAAAAAGGCACACGCATCTTTTTGAAATGTAAAGTGTTTTCTAAAAGTTTTTGCCTATATAATTGCTGCGTCACAAGTTAATCCTATCCTTAATCCGCAGCCATCTAACATCAAATTAATACCATGAGCTTTTATAAGGAGCAAGAACTACATAGAAACTTGTTTAATTTTTTACAGGTAATGGCATG
Organism: Arcuatula senhousia; assembly: GCA_963971305.1. Classification (NCBI taxonomy): domain Eukaryota; kingdom Metazoa; phylum Mollusca; class Bivalvia; order Mytilida; family Mytilidae; genus Arcuatula; species Arcuatula senhousia. The sequence goes on from OZ020313.1 coordinate 11,816,407, forward strand.
GTCATCGAAAGAGGCACTGATGAAAAAAGAAAATCCTCGGTCTCCATAAGGGAAACCACTTTCCAAAATTCTGTTGGTGATGGCAGAGCTGAAATTGATAATTATCTAGATAAAACCTTCAAGTAAGACATTGATAGTGTGATTTTCTTTATCCTATAAAAAAGTTTTCTTTTAAAAAACTCCATTTCATGTCACGTCAAGATAGAACTTTTTAACCAGTACTTCTTAAAGATAAATAACAAAATATGATTACACATTGAAATTTCTTTGTAACTGTCTAGATATGTTGTAGATTGATAGATTGTTATGATATGGTGTACCAGTGATTTTGGATGAAATAGTGTACCTTACTATAAAAAGAAAGACTTTTATATCATAAACACCTATCTGTCATCCCACTATATTCTTATTTTACAATAATGCCAAAACATCCAAAAAAAATTATAGATCCCATCCTCGATCATACCACTACACTCAAAGATCTCATCAACACTGTTTACAGATGTAACACAGATGAAAAAAAGAAATAAAACTATATGTACAGATCGTAACCAAAATTGGTAAATGCTTATAGAAAAGTGTGTTAAAAGTTTAAAAATAGCGTGTATTTAAACAAAAGCGTACATCGTTGCAGACATTTTTCTGGTCCAAAGATTGTTGACAGGGCAAAACAACTTTTAAATCCGAAACCTGAATATCATTTCTTTAAAGACAACTGCGAACATTTTGCTGTATGGTGTCGGTATGGTTTGTACAGGTCAAGACAGGTACATGTAGTTTTTACTAGTAGTATACATGTGCCCTTACACCTGATGTATCAATTTACTAGCAACATATCCTTACATTAAAAAAAAGACCCGTCGATTTTTATCGGACATATGTGTATAAAATTTATATCAGAATACTACCGATTCATACAGTTTTAGTGCTATTGTGAAAATATCCAATTTTAATGCTTTAACTACCAAATCCAAAACTTGCACAAAGCAATTTAGTAACCAAATTATACATATAATTTTTAGAGAGACAAAATACTGTACTTACATTACAGCAGATGTTTGGGACATTATTTAACATACTATCTTATTTTTAGCTATACATATAGTTTTTATCTTTATTATAAAAGTGGTCATCCTTAATTTTAATATAAAAAGAATGCATGTAATAAAAATAATATAAATAATTCGATACCAAATAAATTTTAGAATATCACATAAAGACAAGGGTCCTAAATATATAGAAGATGAGTCTTTAGAATGAAAACGGCAGTGACAAAAGTTTTGAAAGATGTATAATGGCCCTGTCACACTATAACGTTTTAGCCAACGTGTGCCGACGTTTTAGAATATATTTTCAACACGCTGGTGTGCGTTGCGTAAGTTTAGCATACGTTATGAACACGCTACAAACACGTCAGCGAACGTCAGCGTGCGTTGGTGAACGTCGAGTGCGTTGCAAATTTTTCAACATGCTTAAAATTTTCGACGTTCGCCAACGTGTTAGAAATAAATTATTCGAACGCTAGGCATAAGTTAGAAGGACGTTATACACACGCTGATGTACGCTATGTGGTCGTTGTGCGCACGTTGAAATGCGTTTGACGAACGCTAAGCTAAATGGAAACGAACGTGTCTAGCGATAATGCAGCGCACGTCTAGCGTCAGTCTAACGACCAAGAAACCTATTCAACGTGTTTAAAACGTGTACAGAGCGCACAGAGCGTCATTGTAACGCACGAGTAGCGTATAAACCCCAGAATTTTATAAGTTAGATTGAATTACAAGGGGGAAAGTCAATTTCAAAAGCTTTAAATACTAATTCAAACCTGAAAAAAATTCTTTTTACAAAAAAACATTGAACAAAGCCAAAAAAAATCTTGAATATAACAAGGATAACTTAGATGGTCCGGAATTGAAAGTAATTCTTGCAAATTGTAATACACCTGTCGTGTTTTCGGTGGACATTTTTGGTAGAAAAATACTCAAATACAACGAGTAACGACAGTCTTACTTCAATACTCATTTGAAATAATGTGTATTTTTAATATTCAAATAAGCACACGCGTATTTCTCTATTAAAGACATCCGTCATGCTGTCTGCAATCATTTAGGATTAGTCAAGTGCTATATAAAAGGATGCTAGGCAAACTCTACAGACCGGTATTTCTTACATGTATATACTCATTTGAGATTTTGAGAGTTTGTTAACAAGCGCATGCATTCCTCTCTGTATATTTTTGACAAATCAATGTATAAAAATCTACACTATATTTTATTCTTTTAGACTGAGTGCAAAAATCATCACAATTGGTTAAAAAACGGCTTTAGAATAATTATACATTCATATTATCAGAACGCCGAAAACCAATATTTTTATAACGAAACTAAATTTTCATGATTTATCTATAATTATTAATAAATCCAGCAACATATTAAGCCAGATAATAGATCTATTTGGGCTATTGTGAAATAATACTAAAAAAAGAACAGAAATCCTAGGTCTACCCACCGAGAAAAAAAAATTATAAGTTACACTATCGCTATGAATGCGTTCTGCAGTCGTCACACATGCGCTAGGCAAACGTCAAGTACGCCGGACAAACGCTGTAGATAAGTTTTGAATAAGTTTGTCGTGCGTTGCAGGTAATTAGTCTGACGCTTTGTGGTCGTTCACCGATATTTTTTTTGAAACTTTTTACAGCGACTGGCAACGTGTTCCAACGTTTTAGAACATTATTCGAACGTTCGGCACACGTTGGCTAAAACGTTATAGTGTGACAGGGCCATTACATGTAGAAGGAAGTGAGCAAAGAGGCTCTAATGGGACATTCGAGTGGTAACAGTCCGAGAGGGCAACGACACAATAAGTAAACACCAACAAAACAGATTGAAGAAACACAAAACATGAAAAACAACCTAAAAGAAATCAACAACGCCAACTCAAGTCATAAGGAGACCCAACACAGGTCCCTCTGAAGAGTAAACGAGTGAAACATAACCTGTTTTAGCCATTTTGTGTCAGAAGTAACGTTCTTCCAAGGAAATCGATGCAATATCCGCAACTCTATACTCTACTATTCATTCGTATTTTTCAAATATATATTTTAAGGTTGACAAGGCTGTGTCTGGTATCAATGGAGCTGGAGGATTTAGTGGCGTAATGAAAGGAATTGGAGGCATTATTAAGGCGTTCAATTTTTAGACTGTACCTACATGTAAACTATGTGTAAATGTTAAGCTTTACATAAAAAAAACAATTTTTAATATTACTATTGGTCTAATTGAATTTTGATTTATTTTATAGTTTTAACAGTCTTACTTGAAGAATAGGTGATTGCAACTGTTTTACATTTCTTTCAAAATGTTGTATTATTCAACAACATAAACCGTTAAAATAATATGAAATATATTCAAGCAAGTCTTAGAAAAAGGTTAAAGAGGGCCCTAAATCGACTGTTTTCTATTCTGTTTCGTGAAAAAAATAATTTATAAAAAGACATTCATCTGTAGTTTTGGTAAGGATGATCTTTTTATTGTTTCATCCTGAAATAATTCAAATCTTCTTTTGGCTTTTTAATGTTCACATTTTTCAGCAAAATACTAGCACAGAACTCTAAGACAATCCAGCATCTTTCTCATCTGAAAAATCCGATATTTTTCTATAAGCGTATGATGCATTACAGAAAACTTGAGTGGTGACTTCAACAGGAGGGCTACATAATATTGTGCTAGTAACTTTTGTCTCATGCGTCAAGCTCTACCAAAGAAATCGATTTAAGTACCACAAGCTTAAAATTACAATGGGGGCGACGCTTTATATTTTTTCCTTAAATGGATTTAATGCTGGTGTTCATTATATACACCTGGAAAAAGTTAAGCACCCCGTGTTTTTTCAACTCTTTATTCAGAACATATTTTACTATAAAGTTGACAATCTTATCACTCATGTAGTTTTTAATTGCAGACGAAAATATGCATTCTTGTGCACAATAAAACATGATAACAACAAACAAAATTTTATCTTTGACGTAAAATGAGTTGAGAAAATGTACAGTTTTTGCAAACATACTTATAACCTTTAAAAAGGATAGTCACTGAAAGCTTTGAGCTGTTGTTTTATTGTAAAATCACACTAAGTGTTTTAAATGTCAATAATAACAAAAATATAAATATTTTTTTTATTAAAAGTGTTAACATCAGGTGCATCCATTAGCACGGATAACTGCTGTAACCCGTCGACGTATACTACTAGGAAGGCGTCTAATTTGTTGTTGCATTATCTTTTGCCATTCCCGGTGAAATTTTGCCTCTATCTGTTGTAAATTCTGTGGAAGAGGATCCAAAGCCTTTACTTGCATGCCCATTGTGTCCCATAAATGCTCTATTAGATTGATAGAGATTTGGACTTCTAGCTGGCCAAAGAAGAGTCTTAATGGCCTCATTTTGAAGATAAACCCTTAAATGCTTATGCACGATTAGGCTACCATTGTCATTCATGTCTTGATGCCAACGGGTGGTTATGGAAATGAAATACACTTATTGGTGTAAGCATGTCTCTGGTGTACTTTTCGCCAGTCAGGGTACCATTGATCGTCACCGAATTCAGCTTGCAATCATTTGACATATAGCCCCAAACCATAATCGTTCCCCCGTAAAAAAGTACGGTTGGAACAATGTTTCTTGGAGTGAAGGCTGTGTTACGGTGCGTCCAAATACGAGTTCTACCATCGGTTACATGGAGTAGGAATCGACTCTCCTCTGACCAGTCAACTCCTCGCCAGGTTCTAAGATTCCATTTTTTTTCTTGCCCTGCAACATAACCTGTCTCTGCGATGGCGATCATCAAGCATGGGGCGTTTAATGACTCTTCTCGGGACATCAATCCTGTAGCTCTTGGACGATTACGAACTTTCTTGCCTTAGAAGTTACGTCCAGGTAGCCACTGCCGTTTCAGAAAGGTACATGCTGCAAAAGGATTCCGCCGAACCAATCTACCAAGACTTCAATCCTAACGTTGGGTTGTCAAAGGTGGTCGACCAGATCAGGGACGGTCTTTAACATCTTGCATGGTAGCTTGTTTTCTCAACAAACGACTGATGACTGATATCCAGCTGGCGTCCAATGGCCTCGTAGGACAAAACGGTAGAATGCCTGCCATTTATTTGCAATCTTTGTGCGTTCGACATCCGTTTTCTTACCATACTTGATGATTAAGCTTTTAAAAATTCGGGCTTTAAATATATGTACTGTAAAGGTGCAAGAAGAAATAGTGCTTTTTACATGAGGAACAGGATGCAAGTTGCACGGGAACAAAACCCGCACTTGATGACGGAAGTTGTCATAGCCATTTCACATATTTTCACATTGGCCTAGAAGTAGGTGTATGACAGGTCTCAAAATGGCTTCGGACGTAAAGTTTGTCATGCTGAACCATCCTACCAAGTTTCAAATCATTCTTATGTACGGTTCCTGAGAAAAGCTTGACGGAAATTTTCATAGTCATGCATATCGGCCTAAGTCCCAAACAGGAAGTAGATGTCCAACAGGCCTAAAAATGGCTGAGGACGTATAGTTTGTCTGCTGAACAATCCTACCATTTTTCAAATCATTCTCATGTATGGTTCCTGAGAAAAGCTTGACGGAAATTTTCATAGTCATGTTCAAATATTTTCACATTATCCTAGGTCCCAAACAGGAAGTAGATGTCCGACAGGTCTCAAAATTGCTTAAGACGTATAGTTTGTCATACTGAACCATCCTACCAAGTTTCAAATCATTCTCGTGTACGGTTTCTGAGAAAAGCTTGACGGAAATTTTGAAAGTCATGATCACATATTTTCCATTGGCCTAGGTCCCAAAAAAGAAGTAGATGTCTGACAGGTCTAAAAATGGCTTAGGACGCATTGTTTGTCATATTGAACCATCCTACCAAGTTTCAAATCATTCTCATGTACGGTTACTGAGAAAAGCTTGACGGAAATTCGTACGGACTGACGGACGTAAGGATGGACACGAGTAAAACTTAATATCCCCCGACATGTCGTCGCGGGAGCATAAAAACGAGTACTAGTATAAAACGTTTAATTTGGTAATGTTGTATATCGATATTTCAAGGAGCAACCTCTCATCAGCGATTTGAATCAAAACTTTGGAAGATCAAAAACCTGAAAAATTGAATAAAAAGTTCTCAAAACAGAAAATAAAAATCCAGCACCGATGATATTGACCATGTGCATTTAAAGGAAAGAACCCTGGTGTTTCAAACAATTTTGAATTTAACAATCGGAAATTACAATGACAAAAATATTAGAAATTTATTGGTAACATCGTGTCAGACAAGTCTGATTGACCGGGCTTGTGATCACCCTCGGGGACCTCAGGTCCACCAGCAGCGGCTATCGATCCAGTAGTTTCAAAATACAATTACAAACAACAGGCTTCCAGGAGCCTGAATCGCTCACCTGGTCTTGATGTCGACCCTACAAAGACTTGTAGAGCAAAATAAAATGAACATTTAAGCAAGTAACAGCTTTTCTCTATCTACTATACTTTTCCTTCCATAGGCAAACAACATGAACACACGTTTCTTTAGGGGTCGTAAACCCTTTAAAGGGTCATCTGACAACTTCAACCCTTTAGAGACTTTTGTAGAGCTAGATAAGCTGAACATTTAAGCAAGCAATAGCTTTTCTCTACCTGCTATAATTTTCATTATATGGGCAAAAAACACACAAAAAAAACTTCATTTCAGGTGCCGTAACCCCTATAAGGGGTCATCTGACAATTTCTACCCAATGTAGACTTTTGTAGAACTAAATGAGCTGAACATTTAATAAGCAAGCAACAGCTTCTCTTTACCTGCTATAGTTTTCATTCCATAAGCCAAAAACATTAAAAAACGTTTTTTTAGATGTTATCTCTATAAGGGGTCATCTGACAACTTCGACCCTATGGAAACTTTTGAAGAGCTAAATGAGCTGAACATTTAAGCAAGCAACAGCTTTTCTCTATCTATGATGCCTTTTTGTAAAAATTTTGATCCTGAAGCAGTAACGTTGCATCCGATTTCATCTATCTCTTGTACTTTTTGACTAATAAGCCAAAAACAGTAGTCTGACCCCCTGGTCTATGTTTAGACATTGCGGCAATATTTTTGACGAATCAAAAATCGAAATACAAATTAAGTGCAGGACAACCTAAGGGTCAATCATACTAAGTTTCATTGAATTCTGTTCAGTAGTGTCAGAGGATCTTTTTGAAAAAGTGTCAGCAGACGACGACGACGACGCAAAGACGGACACCAAGTGATGGAAATAGCTCACCTGGACTAAAAACGGGTATTAAACGGTTAATTTGTTCATGTTGTATATCGATATTACATAAACTTTGCTTTGTAATACCTATATGCGGCATGGACCACAGAAAAGAATCATCGATGATAAGTAATTTCAAATTATAGGTCAAAGAAGAATAAGGTGGTGTCTACATCTACATGGTACGTTGATCCTCGATATCTTGACAATTACTCAACGCGTCCGGTTCATTAAGAAAATTTGGAAGATTATATGTCCAAAATTATTTTCAAATCAAAGAAGAATTAACAATAAAAAAATTTTTTTAAAATAAGAGATGCCCCATTTGCTCTACACCCATCTGGTCTAGACCTATTCGGCTTCCGTGGCGGTACCAGGGTCGAAGACTCCGCCGACATAGCTCTAGTCCATCACGACTACTGGGCAAATGGGAGGAAAGCAGATTTAGAAAGAGACTGTAGCTAGCTCCCTCTTGAAGGATACCAAAGAGGGAGCCTCAGCAACGGATGCAGGCTAGGCGTTCCATGCTTGAATTGTACTGGGGAAAAAGCTGTACTTTAGTGTGTTGGTCTTCGTCAAGTACTGGCGGAACTTCTTTCCATGGGCTGATCTGGTCCTGGATTTCATTGGTGTAAGGTAGTTTGTGCATGGTATATCTACATGGTCATTCACTACTTTATAGAACATGGTCAACTGTTGTTTCTTCCTCTGGTTTTCTAATGTGTCCCAGCCTAGCTCTTCTAACATGCTACTTACGCTACTAGTGTTTCTATAGCGGTTGGTGGTTTAACGGGCTGCACGTCGATGGACCATCTCAATTTTCCTGATTTGGTCTTTCTGGTGTGGACTCCAAACTGTCGCACAGTAGTCAAGGTTGGATCTTACTATAGCTATGTAGGCATTTGTCTTGGTTTTAGTGTTGGATGTTCTCATGTTTCGTCTGAGGAATCCTAACATGTTGTTGGCCTTTTTCGTTACTCTATCAATATGATGTTTCCATGATAGGTCATGTTGTAAATCTACTCCAAGGTACTTCGTGCTCTTAGATGTTTCAAGTATCTAGCCCTTTAGTTTATAGTGGTGGATGGTTGGTGCTCTTACTCTAGTGACTGTAAGAGCACTTCACTTCTGTGGATGAAAGTCCATACCCAAGGTCTTTTCCCATGCAGCCAGTGCGTGTAGATCTTCTTGTAGCACCTCAGTATCTACAGCTTAAGTGATGGTACGGTTCACTATGCAGTCATCTGCGAAGAGCCTTACACCTGATGTTAGGTCGTCTGGTAAGTCATTAATGAAGAGTAAAAATAGAAGTGGTCCGAGAACAGTGCCCTGCTGCACTCCGCTTACGACTGGGACTTTGTCTGATGTTTCACCTTCTACTAGTACCTGCTGTGACCTCTCTGATACATAAGAAGGATTCTATCCATTTGTGTGTTTGCCCTCTTACTCCGTAGTGATGGATCTCGTTGAGGAGGCGCTTGTGTGGAACACGATCAAATGCTTTGGAGAAATCTAGGATGCTCATATCTATATGTTGTCCTTTGTCTAGGGCTGTTTCTAGTTCATGTGAAAGTGTAATAAGTTGTGTTTTGCAGCTACGTCTTGCTCTGAAACCATGCTGGTAATTGGTTAGGATGTTGTGGTGGTCTAGATGTTTCTATGTGCTGCAAACTATGATATGCTCCATTAATTTACAGCATAGGCAGGTCAGGGAGACGGGTCGATAGTTGCTGGCATCATATCGACTTCCTTTCTTAAAAATGTTACATTTGCTTGTTTCCAGTCGTTTGGTACTTTCCCAGACTTAAGGCTTTCACTAAAGATGAAAATAGGGCAATTTCCTCTGCGCATTCCTTGAGTATTCTTGCTGACATTTCATCTGGCCCAGAAGCCTTGTTAGGGTTACTCTTCTGCAAGAGTTTGAGAATACCCTCCGTGGTGATGGTGATCTTTTTGTCCTTTGCACTGTTGAATAGCCTGCCATTGTGTGAGGGTATTCAACCGTGCATATTTTTGTAGCTACTGATATTGTTATGAGTAGCATTTAAGGGATATTGTCTACAAAAAATATTTTTTATTAACAAAAAAGGCCAACCGACAACTTGTTATGTCTAATTTTAAACATTTGAACAACAAAAGTATGGCTATTGTTCCAAATTAATCTAAAATTTGATATTTAGTAATCACTAAATAATATTTGTAAAGCTTTACAATAATTCATATTCATGAACTTAATCCCGCTTTTAGCATGCGCACTGTTTCTAATTTTGTTTATAAACTTTGCTTGTTTAAAATCGCGGCTGGTACACTGTATCTCGATGTTTTAGCCCGTAAAAATATTCACGGCGACGAAAACGCCAAGTTCGCTAAACAAAGAAAATGACATCTATGGCTCGAATATAATTAATGAAGATGATTTTGACAGTTTAAATTGAATTTGTTAAATTTGTTTCCAAATTAAAGTCTTCAGAAACAAAACATCCGAGATCCCGATCGATGGCGGCATTAAATACACTAAAAATATATCTGTCGTCACGAATGTAAACAAATAATCAATCAATATGGTCGAAAACTTTTAAGCAAAATAAACCAAGTTTAATGCAAATTTGGTAACAAATTGATATTCAAAGTTTTCTTTTATTACATGTTGGTCTAAATGACATTAAAAAATTGAGTATGAAAAAAAAAATGATTTTGGTAGACAATATGCCTTTAAGGCATCGAAGGTTTTAAATATTTCAAAATTCATTTATGTACAATGAAAAATATAATAGAGAGAGAGAGAGAAAATCAGGATATTTCGAGCTCTCGTGCATTTAGAGAAAAAATATTATGAAAAACCAAACCCACTGAACATTAAATAACGTTAGATTCAATAATTTATGCATTATAGTACTTGTAACATTTCGAATTATCATCAATGATTTAGGGATACAATTTGAAATGGACAAGATAAACTTTCAAGTAAGACCAACACACAATCCATTGGTTAATTCCACATTTAGAATTTCAATCTTTACATGCTTTAGCAAATTTGAGTATAGCTTTTAGATAATATTCTAGTTCTTAGAGATTTTCTGGTACACATGTATCAATATGTAATTGTACTTTTGAGATCAGAATGCTCATTTGAAATGCAGTAGTAACTAGCATTTGAGTCATACTTTCACAATGTCAGGTTAATCCTTAGGTTGGACACTTCTATCTTTATTATATTCACTGAATCAGAGCAAAATTGTTATCGAGAGATTGTCTGTTCTGATAATGTTGATTGATTTTTAAATTCTTGAGTGAAATGAGTCGATGAAATTTAAAGGAAAGCCATTTTGAAACTTGATAAACAACAAAACCATTGCCCAAAAGGCAATCAAACAGATTTAAAGAAAATATTACAGCATGCATAGCAGACCACATATAATGAGGATAAATAAAGTGTAGAATGAAAAAAGTATAGAAAACCTTTATAATGATGACACATTGATTTGGATAGATTGAAAATACATAATAACTATTTAAGATTTCAGGTGAAATTTTAAATCATTTGAATTGAACTTTGTTGTAAATACAAATGACAACAAAGTTCCAGACAAAACATATTGCTACGCCTAACGCGCGTTTCGTCTATTCAAGACTCATCAGAGGCACTATACCAAAATATTGAAAATGCCAAACACTATATGATTATGAAGAACATAGAACAATAAAACCAAAGATACCAAAATGGGGAACCAAATTATTAATCAGATGATCGACCTATGTCTGGGGTAGGAAGAACCTTAGGGTTAGACAATTTTGAAATTTAAACGGATAATTTAAAGATTTGATGTGTTCCCCAACACAAAAATGTTAATGCCGCTCCTTTTTTCAATTCAGTGCGTCATATTTGGTAAATGGAGACAAACTACAACAAACATTTAAAAGGGCATTAAGGCAGCAAAGAAGTACCAGGTGTTGAGTAAAGCCGAGCAGTATGTCTCTCTTCATTAAGCATAGAAGAAATCACATTTGTCTACAATGGCCCGAAGCAGCAGTTTCTTTGAGAATATATCGTTTCATGACGATATTCAAAAACCACTCTTTCATGGACGATTGTGGGTTCACTACAATACAAAATACGACTCCCTTCGTGGTTTTGGTAAACAGGTACAAAAAAGAATAAGATAGGTCGGGAGGAGTTGTATTTTTTTTTGAGATAACAAGGTATTATTCCCCAGTTGTTTGTAAAAAATAAATGACAGATGTATAATGAAATCGTCTTTAAATTCTAATGCTCCGAAATAGTATTTGTATTTTCGATGACTCTATATTCATGACAAACAGGAGAGAATTTTCTTGTGCATCGACCCACCCCTTTTGAATCGGTCACTTTACGTGCAGCTAAAACTACAGAATCAAATGCCAAATAAGACTATTTTGTATTGTTTCGAAGCATTACATCGATCAAATATGTCGGTTTTGTGTGATGATATAATACTAAATCATTAGTTGTTTGACTTGTTATGCTGAATTTAGAATCGATATGTTTGATTTTTTTTACATCAGTCGATAAATGCTTCTTAGCTAGCTTTCAGTAACTGCGAGTGTTCTCAAGGGGGTTCCTAAACGTTTCGTTGTTCTCGTATAGTACTCTTGTCTCAGGTTCTCTCTTGGTGAATTGAACTTTTATCGATTTGATTTTTAAAGTGTGTTTTTTTTTGTGCTTTGTACAAGATAAACAATAGGGGGAAAGTTGGGCCCAAAAAACTGGTTTAACCCCGCCACATTTTATATTTGCCTGTCCTAAGCCAGGAATCCTTGTCAAAGTACATCATATGTAGATGTAAAAAATAAGTTAAGTTTTGGTTGCTCTTAGATAAAAATAAGAGATTTTTTTTTACTTTTTTGCAGTGTAGAGCTCAATATGAAGAGGAGCTTCCCGTTTGTTAATTCTCCCAGTACTCCCTTTTCATATCGTTTTGAACAAAGCTGCATTATGAGTTTCCATGAACATGCATGATCAAATTCAACTGAATAGGTGAAAATATTTCAACTAAAGAACCTTTCATGAACGCCAAATTTACAGTAACATAAAGTGATTCATCTTGTTAATTTGGGATTTATCTGTTGTTAGCTTTATGTCCAGTCAACAATATTTTGGTCAAAATAAGGACAAGAACTTATTGAACAAAAAATTGATAAGACACAGACCCATGTATGTCATGCAATAAGGGTCAATGTACGACCACATGTCAAACCAAAAGGAAAACGAACCAAATGACAAGACGGGCCAATGTACTTTTAACAAACCATAGGCCAGTACACCCAGAGAGTTCCGAAACCCTTCCCCCGAAATCTTGCACAATCTGGAACCCTTACCTATGGTGACTGAATGAAGAATTAAAGATGTCTGTTATCATGGTTATAAAAAATTATGCTTATAATGTAAAACTTATTTTGTCGTGACGCCTTAAAAGAACGCTTTTGACCACACAATAAAACATGCCCCCTTCTTTTTTAAAGCTTAATTGTCGGTCCTGAATTCATGTGTAAAACTATGGACGTTATCTAAACGCTCATTGATTTATGATACAGAAGTTGGTTTTTTTTTTTTTTTTTTTTTCTTTTTCTACAGGGGAATAATTATATGCCATAAGGAATCAGATTGATATATACATGTACTAATGTTTGTGAGATATCTCTTACAATTTAAAAATAAAAAAAAAAAAAACTCAAATTTTGTTCATTTGTTGACTCCTTGAATAAAGTAGTACTCCACCTAAGAATCATGCAAAATTGAAGGAAAGTGATTCATCGATAAAAAGGCTACAGTGTTTTTTTAACAAAAGATAGTTCAAAGTATACAAAATAAGAAATAAATAACAATTTGCTCATAACTGTCTGGTCCTGGGAGGAATCTTGTCATTTTGTTACAATGGTTTCTATTGAAATTATTGACAGTTTTAAGCGTTATCTCCCTTTCTTGCAATTTTCCAATGCATTCTATATTTTTTTCTCTCAGGACCAACGCTTGTTTTGAAAAAGAGTACAAAATATCAAAACAGAGTAGGAGTAACATATCAAAAATAAAGTGGTGTAGGCTTTTCACCCATGAATCGCTTTTTGCATGGTTGTTATAACAAGAGGCTCCCAAGAGCCTGAATCGCTCACCTGAACTACACAGGTACATATATTTGTAGATATTATTGTGCTTAACAACATGCGATTTAAATTTCTGAAATATCTTGATTAGTTTTCAAGATATTGGGCTTAATAAGTGTAAATTTGGAAAAAAATAGGAAAAAGAACAATAACTCCCACTACAGCAGTGAGATCTTTTCGAAAATTTCAGGACAGGTAGGTCTTAATATGCTGATCACTTTCGATTCTTGCACAATTTTGATATCTGAAACCATTTTTGAGTTACTAGCAAAAAAATACAATTTACCCCTTTGTTCTATTTTTAGCCATGGCGGCCATGTTTTTTACAAATAAAAAATCTGAACGATAGAGTTGTAGCATATAAGCTATTAAACAAGTGTGACATGTTAAGATGCAGTTGGTTTTACCTTGTCAAACAAGTTAATCTTTGAAATTCAGGGGGAAAGTAATGAAAAAAGGTAAATTTTGATGCTTTAAGGGCCATAACTCCTAACAGAAATGGTTCTACAGCTTTGACCTTATTACATGTAATGTAGATCTTGATGTGCTTAATCATATGCAATTTGAATTTTAGAAATATCTTGTATAGTTTTCAAGATACAGGGCTAAATAAGTGAAAAAGAAAATTGAAAAAAATCCAGAAAAAGGGCAATAACTCCTATGTCGATTGTTGGATCTTCTTGAATATTTCATAGCAGGTAGATCTTGAGATGCTGATCACTTTTGTCTCCCATCAGAATTTTGATATCTGTAACTATTTTTGAGTAATTAGCAAAAAACTGCAATTTACCCCTATGTTCTATTTTCAACCATGGCAGCCATATTTTTTGACGAATCAAAAATCCGAACAATAGAATTGTAGCGTTTATTCTATTTAACAACTGTGCCAAGTTTGGTTGAAGTTGGATGTATGGTGTCAGACAAGTTAATCTATAAAAATCAGGGGAAAAGTAATGAAAAAATGGTAAATTTTGATGCTTTAAGGGCCATAACTCCTAAAAGAAATGGTTCTACAGCTTTGACCTTATTACATGGAATGAAGATCTTGATGTGCTTAATCATATGCAAATTGAATTTTTAAAATATCTTGTATAGTTTTCAAGATATAGGGCTAAATAACTGAAAAAAATTGAAAAAAAATCCAGAAAAAGAGCAATAACTCCTATGTCGATTGTTGGATCTTCTTGGAAATTTCTGTGCAGGTAGATCTTGATGTGCTGATCACTTTTATCCTATGCCAGAATTTTGATATCTGGTACTGTTTTTGAGTTATTAGCAAAAAACTACGATTTCCCCCTATGTTTTATTTTTAGCCATGGCGGCCATGTTTTTTTACGAATCAAAAATCAAAACGATAGTTTTGTACACATAATGCTACTTAACAACTGTACCAAGTTTGGTTGCAATTGGACTTATGGTGTCTGACAAGTTAAAGTTTGAAAAATTGTTAACAGACGACGACGACGACGCCGACGACAGACGACGACGACGACGGACGCCAAGTGATGGTATAAGCTCCCATGGACCTTCGGTCCAGGTGAGCTAAAAAGTGGTACTTAAATCTTTCATCTTGCATTTCAAGTACATTTATTTACTGAGGCATACTGTGGATTGTTAAATTGTCGTTTATATTGTAGGATTTGTTGGGTATACTTATTCCACATCCCAATATCTTCTTTCTTATAAAATTCTCAACAAACTTACAGAAAACATAATTATAAAGGAAACTAGCTATAATTGTGATTGCAAGCAAGTCACATAAAAGTCCCCTCCCGTCCCCAAATTTTGGCGGATTGCAAAATACCAAAACATGGCTAATCATAGAAACATTTTACTTGCCTCATGATGATCAGCATATCAAATTTACATTGTATACAAATTTTTATGTAATTTGGACAAATTTAAATTTTTGGCGACTTTTGGCAGATTGCCAATTTTTTTGGCAGATTGCCAAAAATTGGTTACTTATTGAAGAACCGTGCTTGCCCAATGGTGATCAGCATAATCATTTTATCTAGTATAACAATTTTCATTGATATTTGACAAAGTCGAGTTTTTGGCGATTTCGGCGGCTAATTGCCAAAAATTGGCAGGTCGTAGAAAAAATCCGGTCGCACCATGATAATCAGCATACCCACTTTACCCAGATAACCCATTTTCAAGACGATCAGACGAAAAAAAATTTTCCGCCCCTTTTTTCCGCAGGCGGCCATTTTGAAATGGCGGCCATCTTGAAAATTTTAAAAGTCGATGGCCCATCTATGAGTGACCCCCTAACCATCTAAAAAGGTTTCATCTTGATTCGCCAAAGCGTTTTTACGAGATATGTCGGACAAACTTTAGATCTATAAATAGGAAATTGAAATAAGAATAATAATAATAATAATAATAATAATAAGAAACTGGGCAAAAACAATAAGTCCTCCGACACTTCGTGGTCGGGGACTTAATAAGATAAAATGGTGTAAGATACTAGATATATTCTAACCCGATATACATACAATGTACATACATATGACACTTATACTTAATATAACCATTATTTTCCATATTTTTTATGTTATTTTGTTGTTTGTGCTCATCATGTTTTTAAGCAGAATAGACATTTTATAGATTAGTAACGTTTTTTTTCTGATGCTTCGAAGCTTATCACTTTTACTTTCAAGCTCATCACTCTTATATATGTTCATTTACTTCTTCATAACATTATTTTCTAGCTTATCAATTTTATTTTCTAGCTTGGTAAATCATCAGTGTTATTTTTTGGCATATCACTGTTATTTTCTAGCATATCACTGTCATTTTTGACACAGCAATGTTATTTTCTAGCATATCACTGTCATTTTCTAGCATATCACTGTCATTTTCTGACTCAGCACTGTTATTTTCTAGCATATCACTGTTATTTTCTAGCATATCACTGTCATTTTCTGACTCAGCACTGTTATTTTCTGACTCAGCACTGTTATTTTCTAGCATATCACTGTTATTTTCTGAATCAGCAGTGTTATTTTTTACCTCTGAGTCATCGGTGTTATTGTCTACATGTAGCTCGTCATTGTTATTTTCTACCTCACCTGTGTTAATTTCTAGCATATCACTGTCATTTTCTGACTCAGCACTGTTATTTTCTGACTCGGCACTGTTATTTTCTAGAATATCGCTGTTATTTTCTGAATCAGCAGTGTTATTTTTTACCTCGAGTCATCGGTGTTATTGTCTACATGTAGCTCGTCATTGTTATTTTCTAGCTCACCAGTGTTATTTTCTAGAATATCACTGTTATTTTCTAGCATATCGCTGTCATTTTTGACACAGCAATGTTATTTTCTAGCATATCACTGTCATTTTCTGACTCAGCACTGTTATTTTCTAGCATATCACTGTTATTTTCTGAATCAGCACTGTTATGTTTTACCTCTGAGTCATCGGTGTTATTGTCTTCATGTAGCACGTTATTGTTATTTTCTAGCTCACCAGTGTTATTTTCTAGCATATCACTGTCATTTTCTGACTCAGCATTGTTATTTTCTAACATATCACTGTTATTTTTTAACATATCACTGTTATTCTCTGACTCGGCACTGTTATTTTTTAGCATATCACTGTTATTTTCTGACTCAGCACTGTAATTTTCTACCTCTGAGTCATCGGTATTATTGTCTAGCTCGTCACTGTTATTTTCCAGCTCACCAGTGTTATTTTCTAGGTCACCACTGTTATTTTCTTCCTCATCGCTGCTATTTTTTAACTCACTGTTATTTTCTAGCTCATCTATAATATTGCTCAAAATCTTCGCTTTTTCACTTAACTTGCCCTTATGAAGGTCTACTCCACTACCCACGATTGTCCCAATGTCAATAATTATTGACAAAGCGACAAACACTCCTCCAGCTTTAGCAAATCCCTTTGAAGTCTTTGAAGCTATTTTTGTTCCCTTACCGATATCTTTAGCTGTAGCTCCAGATGTCTCAGTTGCGGATTGGCCTGTACCTTTGATAGCAGCAGATGCTATCTGTCGAAGATTGGATAGCTTTTTAGCTTCTACTCCAATCTTTACTATATCTATACATATACCAACGAACCCCCCAAGATGTTCGCGTATCAAAGGCTTAATCTGTTGACTCGAAGCAATGAGATTGTCGACAAGAACTTTAAATTCTTCAATCTTCGTTCTGTATTCATTCAACAGTTTCTCAGCTTCTTGGCATTTATTTTTAACAATAAAATGTTTCACAGTACTGTGAGAAACTGATGCACCGCCACTAAGGATACCTATCACTGCTCCGGCCACAGTTAACCCCAAAGAAACACCAACTGTGGCGGTAGCGAGAGCAGCGCCAACGAGGACACTGCCAACTATTCTTACACTCGAATATACTATTTTTCCAATCCTTTTTCGTTTGTCCTGTTGAATGATACCAGCCAGTATTTCTTTTAACCTATTCATGTTATTTATATTAGAATCTCTCATCCGTTTGACTTCTTCGTACGCCTGTAAATACCGTTCGTAATCAATATTTTGACTACTTGGCATCTTGAGGTTCAATCCTAAAACAATACAATGAATAAATAAACAAAATTATGTCAGTTCGTTTGTCAACTTATAATTCTGGCTGTTTTCTATTGTGGATTATTTTTAATTGTCGTTTATATTGTAGATTGTCTCGTGTACACTTATTCCACATCTCATTTTATTCTGTAATATTGTATCGTCCCAACTGGCTGTTTTTCATTGTGTCTTGTTTTACATTGCCATTTGTTTATGCGGGCTGTGTCGCGTACACGTATTTCACATCTTTTTGTCTTCTATGTCAAAACTACTAATCTTCCACATAATCTGATTAAAAGGAAATTTGAATATTTGGTTAAATGGTGTTTTGACAAATCTAAAAGTGATTATATCTGTTCTAGAGTTTCAAAATCATTTAGTAAATCATTTTTTAGTAACGAGACTCAAAAGGGTTACATCAACTGGACTGATGCAGAAACTATTACTGCTCTAAATTATTTGTTAGATAATATTTACATACGTTTTGGTAAACAAATTTATCGCCAAATTATTGGTATTCCTATGGGTACTAATTGTGCGCCACTTATAGCCGACCTTTTCCTATACTGTTATGAATCACAATTTATGGCTAAATTACAAAAAGACCCGGACAAACAGAACCTAATCGAAACTTTCAATTATACTTTTAGATATTTAGATGACATTCTTGCACTCAACAATCCTTCATTTTCTAATTTTATTACAGATATCTATCCTTCTGAATTAACCTTGAACAAATCTAACGTCACCGGTGATAGATGTCCTTTTTTAGATTTAGATTTAAGTATTATTGACGGAAAATTACATACCAAAGTATATGATAAACGTGACGACTTTACCTTCCCTATTATAAGTTTTCCTTTTCTTGAAGGAGATGTTCCACTAGCGCCGTCATACGGGGTTTACATTTCACAGTTAGTAAGATATGCTCGGATCTGCAGTTGTGTTTCTGATTTTAATAATAAAAACCGTTTTATTACTGAAAAATTATTAAAACAAGGTTATCGATACCACAAATTAGTAAAATCTTTTTCTAAATTCTTCCACAAGTATCGATCTCTTTTTGAAAAATTTAATTGTACACGTCACTTTCTTATAGTGAAAGGAATATCACATCCTGTATTTTATGGTAATGTTTTTTATAAAGCTCACAAATTTAAAAGCAATCCAATAGAAATGAAAAATTGGCTTCAAAATTTATTACGGAAAGGATATGAAATGAATATATTGGTTAAATCTTTGAATTTAGTGTTTTTTGGCAGAAATATTGAAAACTTAATACTCGCATTGAAACTTCCATAGACGTTTTTACTATTGTCATTTTTAAGCATTATAGCGATCAAGCGTGTCGGTTTTGTGTGATGACACTTTACTAAATCATTATTGCTTGAAGTGTTGTGTCGGATTTAAAATCGATACGTTTGATTTTTTTACATCAGTCGATTGATGATTCTCAGCTAGCTGTCAGTAACAGCGAGTGTTCTATAGAGAGTTCCTTTACCGTCCTTTTGTTTGTTCTTGTTTTTTGTCTTAGGTTCTCTCTAGTAGAATTGGACTTTGATCGATTTGATTTTTATTGTGTGTTTAGTTTTTGTGCTTTGTCTAGGAATATTGATAGGGGGAAGGTTGGGCCCAAAAAACTAGTTTAACCCCGCCACATATTACATGTGCCTGTCCTAAGCCAGGAATCCTTGACAAAGCTTTCGTTTGTACTTGTCTTTTTGATGTTTTCTGTTCCTTGTTTAAGAAGGGGGTCTATCTGTGACTATTTCAGGGCTGGATTTGAATTATATGCATCTTATTTAGACCATGGGCCAATTGCATAACCGCGAGCAGTGCCAAATGGCCTCGTTGAAGGCTGCTGGCGGTTGTCCATTGTGGTTTTTCTAAATTGCCGTTTAATTGTGGGCTGTGTCGCGTACACTTATTCCACATCTCTTTATTTTCTACTTGTTATTCAAGTTTGACACATCATAATCTAATTGCAAATGTTTATTACTTAACGGAGGCGAAACGTCGACCAAAAAGGGAAACCGAAAGAACAATGGATTTTTAAAAAAATAAGACCTTTGTAAAATTGACAAGATGAAAAGTTAATGTCCCTTCCTGGCACAAGGTTATATTTTTTATTGATCAGAACTATTGTGTACAATAAGAATATCCCTGTTGTAAAAATGGGAAGTGGTCACGATTCTTTTTAAATCGGCATTTAAGTTGATTTAAGAAATCTTTAAAATACTAAAATATGTAGGTTTAACCCTCAAATTACAATACTGTGTGATTAAATTTGTATAAAACGGTAAATGTTGGAAATATTTGGTTATAAACGGTTCCATTTCAACTGATTTTTTTTTTTTGATAAAACGCGAAAATAGAATATTTACAACAAAAACCTCTCTGTTGGTTTCAAATCCACATTCTTTATTTAGGTTTACATTGAATCATAAATTATAAAGTATTTTGTGATCCTTAGCCGGCAACAAGCGTAAATTGATATCAAATTAAATGGAAGCAAGAGGCTCCAAGGAGCCTGAATCGCTCACCGGGCTTAATGTAACAATATTTAACATTGCCACAGCCCGTAATGACAGAAAACTATCGGAAAGCTCTTTTAAGCTGAGCATTTGATCATGCAAATGTGGTACAAAACCTTTACATTCAATCCACTGTTTTTGGCATTTGAGGGGCCTTAACTCTTATAATGGTCATCTCACAATTCTGGCCTAATAAACATTTTTGTAAAGTTCAATTAACTGAACATTAAAGCCTTTTCTCTATCTACTATCGTTCACAATCTTTAAGGCTAAAACCACGATTTTTGGCATATAAGGGTCCATAACCCCTATAAGTGATCATCTGTCAATTTCCATCCATTAATAATTTTGTAGAGCTTTAGCTTAACAATATGCAAATGAAATAACTTCAATATCCTATTAAAAGACAAAATAAGTGCAAAACGCAGAAAAAATCAAGAAAAGGGCAATAACTCCCACATTGTTTGTTGGAATTTCTTCAAAATTTCAGGGTAGGCAGATCTTGACATGATGATCTCGTTCACTACATGCCAGAATTTTGATATCTGTCACTGTTTTTTGAGTTATTTGCAAAAAAAACTGTTGTTTTACCCCCTGGGACAATTTGTATGTGCAAAAATCCAAAATAGCAGCCACAAAGCCTGTAAACATAAGCGAGAACACCCCGAAACAGCACGCAACATAAAAACAACAACTGAATAGCAATGAACAACGAGATTGGTAAGCAGTTCCTTCAGTTGTTGAGACAGACCCATGGCCTTCTTACGAACGAACCCGTTAAAAAAGGACAAAATAAAACCCTATGTCGAACAAATATTTGTTTTCACCTGAGAAATAGAAGCATATTTTTTGTCTACCGCCTGTATGTCTTTCATATAACAAATGCTGTTTAGCAATTATGTTTCAGACATGACTCTCTACCAAGGAAATCAATGTTTGCCCCAAAAGTGCTGAAATAACGTATCAATTGTGATATGTATATACATGTATACATGATAGAGGCAAAGAGGCAACAAGTGTCAAAAGTCCGAAAGGGCAACGAAAAAAACCGGCAAACACATCAAGAAAAGCACGAAGTAACACAAAACACAAAATCAACCGAACGGAAATCAACAATGCGAACTTAAGTCGTAACAAGAATGAACTCTGGTTTCAATAGGAATACAAATGTAATAACCAATTTTGAGTTATGAAAATGATTTTTGGAGTATTTGGCGGGGCTTTGTAAACCCTGTAGGGGGTTCCAAAAATAAAAAAATAAAAAGCTTCGCCGAGCGCAGCATGATACGACCGCAACACGTTGAACCCTGTACCTTTTAGGCCCAATATGGATAGTCCATTGCTCTGGACACATGTACAGATGGGTCCAAACCTAACCTGTATGCAAACCAAACTAGAAAAGCAAACCAGAAGTTTGGTCTAAGTTCACTTTTCACTTTGTTTGGTTTACTTTTAGCAAACCAAAGTTTACTTTAATGTTTACTCGAAAAGTAAACCAGACGGCTGGTTTGGATTGGTTTGGTTTGGTCAGAGCGAACCAAACTTTAAAAAGCAAACCAAACCAGCGCCCTAGTTTGGTTTGCTCTGAGCAAACCGCGAGCATGCGCAGATGATTCATATAATCGATGTGAAAGAATGTCCGAACTATTTCACAATTATTACATTTCATGAACAAATATTATTCACTAAATGTTTGAATCGAATTACAAATTTTGATTTAAACATTTAACATCATATTAGATTGATATTTTATGAGTAAACCAAACCAGCACGAAAGTTTTCTATTTTTAGAGCAAACCAAACCAGCGGCCTGGTTTGGTTTGGTTTGCTAAGAGCATGCGCAGATGTTCAAAGAATCGAAGTAATACGACGTCCGACATCATTTTATGATATTTGTTCTCGTAAAACAAATATGTTTTACTTGAAGAACTTATTATGATTTAGATATTAACCATCATTTTAGATTGGTTTGGTAAGAGAAAACCAAACCAGCGCCCTAGTTTGGTTTGGTCTGAGCAAACCAAACCAGCACCCTAGTTTGGTTTGATCAGAGCAAACCAAACCAGCGTCAAAGTTTGGTTTGGTCAGAGCAAACCAAACCAGCCGTCTGGTTTGGTTTGGTTTGCTTTTCAAACCAAACCAAACTAGAAAAAGCAAACCACGGTTTGTTTTGAGTAAACTGTGGTTTGCTATTTTGTTTGGTCAAGCAAACCAAACCAAACAAGAAAAGTAAACTAGATGTTTGCTCCCGGTTCACTTTTGTACAGGTTAGGTTTGGACCCATCTGTAGCCCATGGTGGACTGACAAAGGTTTTTGACACATGCCTTCTTCGGTGGACTTTCTACCTACATTTTACACGGAATTCATTAGATTTTAATTATTTTAAAAGCAAAGGGAAAAAATAAATTTTAAAAATTGGACCACAAAAAATAGTTTTAAAATTGCCCCTTTGGCCCCTAATTACGTAATAGGGAAAAAAGAGGGGGTCGCAAAAATATATTCATCTGAAAACTTCGACCTAATGACGACTTTTGTAGAGCTAAATGAGCTGAATATTTAAAACAGCAACAGCTTTTTTCTATCTGCAATAGCTTTCATTCTAAAAGCTTTTTTTCGCTTTTAAGGGGCTTTAACCCTAAAAGGGGTCATCTGACAACTTCAACCCTATGGAGACTTTAGTATAGCTAAATGAACTTAACATTTAAGCAAGCAACACTTTCTCTCTACCTGCTATAATTTTTCTTCCAAAGGCCAATTAAAAGCTACGCCGAGCGCAGCATGATACGACCGCAACAAGTTGAACCCTGTACATTGGAGGCCCAATATGGATAGTCTATTGCTTTGGTCACATGCAGCCCATGGTGGACTTACAAAGCTTTTTTACACATGTAACCCATGGTGGACTTTAAAATGCATATTTGACACATATATATTTACAATAACATTTAATAGAAAACAAATATTTCTATATTCATAGACATTTTTGACATTTTTAAGCCCCTTTTGGTCCTTTTTTTAAAAAGGTAAGGACCACAAACCCCAAATGCAATAAAAAGCTTCCTTCAGTGTATATAATAATCATATTTAAACTTCATAACAATTGGCTGGCCCACTACAGCTAAATTTCTTGTGTTAAACCATTTGCCTTGACCAACTGTAAAAAAATGGCGTTTTTTGCCCCTTTGACCCCTTATATCTCAAAAACAGTAAGATATATTGCAAATCTGATTGAAAAATGCAGGCAGGGATTTTCACAAGGATTCCAATGAAAAAAAGATTTTGAAAATCGGACCACAAATAAAAAAGTTTATTTTTTTATTGTGGCCCGTCTTTGACCCCCTGAACCAATGTAACGGTTCAATATACATCAAAACCATTGACACATTTTGTTGACAGAATTAAATGAGGAATTCAATAAAAAAAGAATTTTCAAAATCAAATGACTAATAAACATTCTACAACAGTTTTGTCAATATAAACGTTTTGGCCCCTTTTGGCCCTTTTTTCCAAAACAAAAAGGGCCACCAACCCCAAATACAATAGGAACCTTCCTCTAGTGGTTACAAACATCATATCAAAATTTCATAACAATTGGTCAAAATTTACTCAAGTTATCGCACGGAAACCAAATGTCCCAAGACGACAACGACGACGACATACGTCCGCAAATTTTTGCGGTCGTATAAAAACATGAAAAAAACATTATTTTAGGGGCTGTAGCCCCTATAAGGGGTCATCTGACAACTTTGACCCTATGGAAACTTTTGTAGAGCTAAATGAGCTGAACATTTAAGCAAGCAACAGCTTTTCTTTATCTGCAATAATTTTCATTCTATAGGCCAAAAACATGAAAAAAATGCTATTTTTCACCTGTATGGGGCCGTAACCCCTATAAGGCGTCATCTGACAACTTTGACCTTATGGAGACGTTTGTAGAGCTAAATGAGCTGAACATTTAAGCAAGCAACATCTTTTCTCTATCTGCAATACTTTTCATTCTATAAGCCAAAAACATTAGTTTTGCCTTTAAGGGGCTGTAAACCATGCATATAAGGGGTCATCTGACAACTTTGACCTTATGAAGACTTTTGTATAGCTAAATGAGTGAACATTTAAGCAAGAAACAGCTTTTCTCTATCTACAATAGTTTTCATTCTATAGGCCAATAAAAAGCTACGCCGAGCGCAGCAAGTTGAACCCTGTGCATTGGAGGCCTAATATGGATAGTTTATTGCTTTGGTCACATGCAGCCCATGGTTGACTTACAAAGGTTTTTAACACATGCATCCTATGGTGGACTTTGAAATGCATATTTGACACATATATATTTACAATGACATTTAATAGAAAAAATATATTCATTGACATTTTTGACACGATTAAGCCCCTTTTGTTCCTTTTATTTTAAAAGGTTAGGACCATAAACCCAAAATGCAATAAAAAGCTTCCTTCAGTGTATATAATCATCATATTTAAACTTCATAACAATTGGCTGGCCCACTACAGCTAATACTTGTGTTAAACCATTTGCCTTGACCAACTTTTAAAAATGGCGTTTTTTGCCCCTTCGACCCCTTATATCTCAAAAACAGTAAGAGATATTGCAAATCTGATTAATAGATGCAGGCAGAGATTTTCACAAGGATTCCAATGAAAAAAAAAGATTTTGAAAATCGGACCACAAATAAAAAAGTTGATTTTTTGGGTGTGGCCTGTCTTTGGCCCCCTGTAGCAATTAATGAAACGATTCAATAAACATCAAAACCATTGACACATTTTGTTGACAGAATTTAATGAGGAATTCAATAAAAAAAGAATTTTCAAAATCAAATGAATAATAAACATTCTACAACAGTTTTGTCAATACACCCATTTTAGCCCCTTTTGCCCTTTTTTCCAAAACGGTAAGGGCCACCAACCCCAAATACAATAAGAAGCTTCCCCTAGTGGTTACAACCATCATATCAAATTTTCATAACAATTGGTCAATATTTACTCAAGTTATCGATCGGAAACCAAATTGTCCCCAGACGACGAAGACGACAACGACAACGGCGACGACATCGCCATAACATTATACGATCGCAAAAAAAAAATGCGGTCGTATAAAAACACTATTTTTGCCTTTAATGGGCGGTTATCCGTATAGGAGATCATCTGACAACTTCGACCCTATGAAGACTTTTGTAGAGCTGAATGAGCTGAACATTTCAGCAAGCAACGGATTTTCTCTATCTGCAATAGTTTTCATTCTATAGGCCAAAAACATGCAAAAATGCTATTTTTCACCTTTAAGGGGCTGTAACCCCTATTAGGGATCATCTGACAACTTCGACCCTATGGAGTCTTTTGTAGAGCTAAATGAGCTGAACATTTAAGCAAGCAACAGCTTTTCTCTATCTACAATAGTTTCCATTCTATAGGCCAAAAACATGCAAAAACGCTATTTTTCACCTTTAAGGGGCTGTAACCCCTATAAAGGATCATCTGACAACTTCGGCCAAATGGAGACTTTTGTAGAACTTTTGATGCTGAAGCAGTAGGGTGGCATCAGATTTCATCTATCTCTTATACTTTTTGATATACAAGCCAAAAACAGTAGTCTGACCCCCTGGTCTATTTTTAGTAACGGTGGCCATGTTTTTTGACGGATCAAAAATTGAAACACAAATTTGGTGCAGGACACCCTAAGGATCATTCATATCAAGTTTCATTAAATTCTGTTCAGTAGTTTTAGAGGAGAAGATTTTTGAAAAATTGTTAACATACGACGACAGACGACGACGGACGCCAAGTGATGGTAATAGCTCACCTCTACCTTCGGTCCAGGTGAGCTAAAAACGAGAAACATTTCAAAAGAATCCATTTTATAAAAAAAAATTATGTTATCATAATGTAATAAAAAAATAATCATGATTTCAGCACTTTTTCATTTAGTAATCTATTACATATGATAACTTGTAATGGTAAAAGTCAATGATTACTGATTACATGTGATTACTGTAGAAAATGTAAACGATTACAATCAATTACGATTACTGTTTACGATTATCCAATCCCTGGTTGTTTGTTACATATTTGTCTTTCACTATGTTTATAAACATGTGGGTTTAATATCTTTTTATGCTTTCTTATCTGCATTTTTATTTTTTCAATTGAATGTGTTTAAAAAAAAGCCAATATTACAGCTGACATAAATAAGACTTAAGAAATGTACTGGTAAGTTTAAATTTGATGCACTGAATATTTTAAAGCAACATCATTTTCACCTTTTTTTATTTTTCAGCTATTAACAATGTTTCCGGAAATGTTACCTTCATGCAACTTTACAATACGGGGAAATGTAAATTGAGATAACAAATTTGCCTTGCTCAGCTTCATTTCTTAAAACACAATAATTCTAGGTAAATTTATCTTTATAATAAAGATAAACAATGACCTTTTTGATATGATTTTAATATTTTTACAGCGGTGACATAAATTAAAAAAAAAAGAGTTATACAGACACATTTTTAAAACAATGCAACCTTAGGACACTAATTTTCAAGAAATACATAAATGAAAAGGCTCTTGAATGTTATTCACAATGAATAGCAGACACCGTAAAATACCTTAAAATAAGATTTATATGCGTTTTTCGGCTGCCTTTCCGGTGATGATCATGATTAGCAGAATATAATCATGTGTTATTCTCTTTTTCTTACAATGATATTATATGAACAGAACATCTTCTGATAATGCCACATGTGTATATTTCACATGACACGTTTGACACAGAAATTGTTGATTTGAGTTTTGTGTTTCTTAGTGCTGTTCTTGTTAGTGTTTACCGGTTTCGTCGTTTCCATTTCGGAATTTTGACACTCGAATGCCCCAGTGGTGCCCCTTTGCCTCTATCGTATCAAGTTATACGTGATCTAATGTTATAGGACTCACCACAACTTTCTGTTCGTCACTGATTCATTTGGCTGTGAATCCCTAAATAATTAAAATACTTACTATCCAAGAGGTATGCCTTAACGAACCTACCTGTATGTTTTGCCATAGGTCTCAAAGACTGGTAATGATTTTCGTAAATGTGGCCCAAGAGTAAGACGTCATTGTTGGATCCGTTGCTGTTTATCCTTATCATGCTCTCTTCTAGGTTTGCATCTGATGTACTTGTAACGACAAGTATTTCAGTTTTTAGATATAAGGCCATTGCTAAGACCATGACATGATCGGCCCACTCTCCCTTTCTCGACATCTTTTGCAGATATGATGGCAAATCACCATCTTCCACGAATTCTTCCAATTTCACAAATCCTTCTTCTCGCTGTAATGAATGTGCTTAATATTTATCAAATATCTGAATAGAATGACCAATAAAATAATGAAATCAATTCTTAGGTCTCTTCTTGCTGCTTTATAATCTATTTAGTTTCATTACTGCAGTATGATTGGTTAACATTCAGGCGGAGGTTAACGAGATAATTCAGTATGATAAAATACGTTTAAAGTCTGATGCCACAAAAAGGATAAATAATGTGTCTAGAAAAAAATCTATAAGCACATTTTTGATAAACATAAAAATGAATGAATGAATTCCATTGTAGAAAGGTTTTATCCATGTTTCTTGCTTGCATTGGTAGATACTTTGCCATAAGTTAAGGAACACCGAAATTTTGGAGATGTATCAATTTTCATTATGATATTTCGGTAACAAAAAATTAACTCACGTTCAAAATTTTCGGGGAAATTACAGATAAAACAGTCGTTTGGTTGTGTTAACATACATTTTGAACAAAATGTATTTTAAAAACAAATTTTCAGATCTTTGAAAATGGTTTGCAAAATCCAGAGTTTGACAGTTGAAAAAAAGTTTGGACTAAAAGTGGTCTGCACATTTTGTCTTTGCTGCAAACGCAAAACAAATTTATTGAAGTTTATGAAAAATCACTTGTCTATAACACAATATCAAAAACAGATTTTGAAAATCGATTAAATGTATCTTTATTTAGAGATAAACTAAACACATCATTTTTGGAGAAAAATACCAAATTGGAAGAATTTTTTTCTTGATTTTACTAAATTTTGATATTTTTCTCAATTTTTTGGTCTTGATTAGTTAACCTCATACTCAAATGGAAAACAATTTTGCTTTGTGTTAAAAATCTACCACGATTACAAAATAATCAAGCTTTAAAGTTCAAAGTGTGAAAAAGAGGAGATTTGTCAATTTTTTTAAATGATAAGAAAAATAAATAGGTTTTGGAAAAACTTGATAGAAAATTATTGTTAACAAATGATTTTTCTTAAACGTCAATAGAAAAGTTTTGTGTTTGCGGCAAAGACTTTTTGTGCAGGCCAATCTTAATCCGAACATTTTTTCAATAGTCAAACTCAAGATTTTGCACACCATTTTTGATCATCCCAAAAGTCGCCTTTTTAGGCAAGCGCCAGCGAAGCCTTATGGAGTCTATAGAGTAGTGATGATTTTCGCGTTTTTTTTCTGTCTAGACGGAGTGATCTTCCTGCATCCAGTCTGGAATAAAATGCTTTATTTTCTATATTACTTTTCAATATTTGTTAACATGATATACACTTCTATAAATCTCAATTTTTATTGGCATTTTATATGACCGGCACAAGTTTTATTTATTCCTTTGCATCTTACATGACGAACTTTTTAGTTAAAGGCGATAGAATATACATCATGTATTCATATATTACTTGATTGGTTCGTATAAATATTTCTCTTATTTGATTGGTCAATGCAAGGATTCAGATTCTAGCTTCACCATTCATAAATTCAGTACAAATACACATCATTTGGACGAGTGCATTTCAATCGAAGGGGTGTTTCAATCGATACCGTTTTTACACGATACCTGTCTTGTTCATTAACTCCTTTCTTCGTTCACCAAAATTAATAATTCGCAAACATTTTGAACAATATACTTTAAAAGAGAATAAATTTATTATAGTTCTTATATTTTTCGCTTGCCTTTAAACGCTTTAGCGCTTTGATTAATTGATTTCATTTTACAAAATGTAACGAAACGTTTAACGACTCTTACATTTGTAAGTAACCTAAATGATCAATGTGGGTTAATTTTTTTATACCGAAATATCATCATGAAAAATTATATATCTTCAAAATTGCAGTGTTCCTTAACTTATGGCCAAGTGTATCTTATCCTAAAGTAAAATTTCTCTGTCTTTGGATATGGCCAAGTGTATATTATCCTAAAGTAAAATTTCTCTGTCTTTGGATTTGTTATACATATAGTCTATAATGATGAATTGATATGATTTACTAATCAGTTGTTCAATGGCTGAATGTGAAGCGCCAAAACTAGTTACCTGTATTATAGGGTTCTGCCTACAAAACGATACTGCATTTTTTCGGAGGTCACTAGCACTCTGTTTCTCGTAGCCCAGTCTTTCAAGTTGGTCACTTACGGCTTCAAAAAAACAGTCACCGTTGCCTGGTGTGGGGTTGCTATATTCAAGTCCCAATGACGAAATATTCTTCAACAGAATGTCGTGAGCGGTTTTCTGCTCCCTTTTCGTGCCACGTTTTTCTAAAAACCTCCTGTAATTTTCTGGGTCACTACACCTATTACCTTATCAAAATATAATAAAAATGATACTTCATGACAATCTACAAATGTTCAGAAAATCAGACATTCTCAAAGCATCAGGTAGAGAGTTTATCAAGGAAATACTTGCAGGTTTTGTCTGAACGCAGTGACAAAGCATATACTACTCTCTAATACCATATGTCACTAACATACAAGTATAAATGTATTACTCATACATGTCATATCAGCCTATAAGTCTGAAATCATAAAATCAAGGAGTAATTCCAAATATATGCTATTATTTCACACAGTGAAGAATCGTCTGGTATATCTTTTTTAGAAAATTTTGTGAATTAGATTTTTTTTAAATTGTGCGTCAGATCGCTGTTTCTGAAAATCCCTTCTTCAGTGGTACTGGTAACCGAATGTTCGGAAATGAAAATAAATTCAGACCTTAAAGAGCATTGAAAACAAAAGTCCACAGAGTTATCCCTTATTTATATACACGTGTATATATATTTGGTAACATACATACCTGAAGCTTTTAACAGTGATATATGTGCTTGAACAAATTTGTCTTTGACTTCCTCAATTTGGTGTGTGACCTTAATGCTTCCTGAAGAATATTACATACTATTATATTTCATACTTGTACAGATATGAGGCTTGCTTAGGGTATATTTGGATATGGGATATCCACACATTTTCTTAGTGGGATACGGGATATTTGAGGCAAAACTTATTGGGATATGGGATATTTTTGTCAATTTTATTTACAGGGATTTGGGATACTGGAAAAACATTTTTTGGGATACAGGATATTTGATAAAAAAAATTATGGGGATATGGGATACTGATACCCCCCCTAAACAAGCCCCAAATTTATTGTATGAATGGTCAGATGAATGTTCTTTAATTCTATGAAGACAATTTAAATATTTTCAAAAGAACTGCAACTAAATCGTTTAAACATAAAACAGAGAAAACTGTATAAACATTCCAATCACTTTACTGTAAATGAATTTCAAATTTTTAATTGGATGAAAACTAAAGAAAAATGTTTCATAAACTGGCACAATGTTAACTTCTCAAATAAGGCCTATAAAGGCCATGTCTTAATGTTTTTTTTTAAATCCCATTAAAAAGGTATGATATGTATTTGGAACGATAATGACCTTCATTTTCTAGAAGTGAACTTGTATCATTTGCAGCGTGGCATGGAGAGCTCAAAAGTTGAAATACGTCACCTTTTTCTTCGGACGTCAAAGCATGCAAATCTGCAAAAGCTAAATTGCCCAATAAGTTTTAAAAAATATTTAATGGGTTCAACATTTGTTTATTTACTCAGATGTGTATAAACTTGATAATAACATTGTAGTAATAAAAAGCTACGCCGAGCGCAGCATGATACGACCGCAACAAGTTGAACCCTGTACATTGGAGGCCAAAAATGGATAGTTAATTGCTTTGGTCACATTCAGCCCATGGTGGACATACAAAGCTTTTTGACACATGCATCCTGTGGTGGACTTTAAAATGCATATTTATAAAAAAAAATTTTTTTAATTCAATAGAAAAAATCTTATTTATATATCAATTGACGTTTTTTTGGCCCTTTGACCCCTAATTTCTTCTTTTTTTTCTAAAATGTTAAGGGCAACAAACCCTAAATGCAATTATATGCCACCTTTAGTTGATAAAATCATCATATTAAAACTGTGTAACATTTTGCTGGCCCATTTCCAACTAAATTTCTTGTGTACAACTATTTGTCTTGACAAACTTTTTTAAATGGCCTTTTTGCCCCTTCGACCCATATTTTCTCGAAAACGGTAAACATATTGCAAATCTAAATGAAAAACGAAGGCAGGGATTTTCACAAAGATTCCAATGAAAAAACGATTTTGAAAATCAAACAAAAATTTAAAAAGTTGACTTTATGGGAGTGGCCTGTCTTTTGCCCCCTGTAGCAATGTAACGGTGCAATATATACAAAAACCACTGACATATTTAGTTAACAGAATTTAATGAGCAATTCAACAGAAAAAGAATTTTCAAAAACGAATGAATAACAGTTTTGTCAAAACACCAGTTTTAGCCCCTTTTGGTCCTTTTTTCTAAAATGGTAAGGGCCACATAAGTGGCCACAGATCCGGCATTAACACCGAAAAATTCCCTTTCATTTACCAACATTTTAATCAACCGGACCATTCCATCTTGTCCATGAAAGTCCGCATTCTTGAAAAAATATACCATACCACCAACAATCCCACTTTAAGTACGCCATTTCGAAAACAACGAGAAGAATTCTGGATTAGAAGGTTAGGCACCGCTTTACCTTATGGTTGCAACGACAACATTGGCAGTTTAGGGAACTTATCAAGTCCAAAATGCAATGATGTGAATGTGATGAATCTTTTTGAACAACAGGAAAGGCGCAAACGCAGTCATGGACATCGGAAGTACAATTCACCGAAGGTACATGACGTGTCTATCAATGGACTGCTTTCGTCTATCCAACAACCTCTCGGGATTCATCACATTCGCACTAAACTGTATTCTATTCCTCTTTCCAAACTTCACACACTGTACAAAGAATGTCTCGAAAATCCAGTGACTGATTTTAAATCCAACCTGTACCGTCTTACAGCCATTGTTCTTGACATTGGATACAACCGATTATTCAAACCAGTCGGTGTTCCACACGAAAACAACAAGGACAATCGCTCTTTCATTTCTCTTCCATTTTTAAACAAAGGTTTGGATGCCATAAATTTAGGAAACATTTTACACCATAAATCTGTTACAGAACATATCCCTTCTTATTTCAAAGACACAAGTGTTCCCGTCATTTCTTATTCCTATACTTCCACCATTGCACCTAAGGTATTTAACTACAAACAAGTTTTGCGGGATTACCAAATCAACGACCTCAAAGCAAAACCACCAGACTGTTCTTGTGACAAATCCCCATTCAAATATAGTCCCTCTGGCCACGTCATTACCGGGGACCTCAACATAGTGGAAAATGACCAACTCCGCGATGTTTTGGCCAAAGAACCAAAATATCGTGAGCCTAGAGCAATCAACTGGAACCATAATTTCAAAACAATTATGGATTCAGTTGACGACTATGCCAGAAAATGGGCCAAAAAAGAACATGAAAAGGAAAGCGACGTTCTTTCTGAGTGGGTAAAGTCTGTGAGGTCGTTGGTTTTGAAAAGGATTAACTCTTTGAAAGGCTCGATGAGCACCAAGGCAACATCTATTTTCAACAAACCTGATGTTGCGAAGACATTGTCCACCTTACATGACAAATATGTTGTCGTACCTGCTGATAAAGCGCCTAACAACATCATTTTCGTATGCAAAAGACACTATATTGAATGTTTAACAGCTGAATTAGGGGTTGGTTGTACTAGCAAAAGCACCACATATACAGCAACAACACTGTCAAAGGAGGAAATAATCAACAATCATTATTCTGTCATTTCTTCCTTTGGCATTTCTGTTGACAAAAAGAACGATGACGTTCCATCCTTGTATTGGATTCCAAAGTTACACAAAACTCCATACAAGCAACGATTTATTGCTGGGTCATCCAAATGTACAACTAAGCCTCTTTCAGTTTTGTTAACATCAATATTGACGGCAATAAAATCAAGCATTCAAAAGTATTTCGATTGTTGTTACTCTAGAAATGGCGTCAATCAAATGTGGATTCTCAAAAATTCTAAAGAACTGATGGAAAATCTCCATTCTAAGTCATTTTCATCATGCAATAGCATTAAAACGTTTGATTTCTCTACATAATTTACTTCAATTCCACATTCATAACTAAAATCTCGTTTGGAACAGCTGATTAAACGTAGCTTTATCAAAAAGAACGGAAAACGCAGGTACAAGTATTTGGTAGTCGGTTATAAAAAAACTTACTTTGTCATCCAAGAGTCTAGCAAGAAAAACAAATTTACAGAAGATCAAATGATAGAAATGCTCAACTTTCTAATCGACAACATATTTGTTCAGTTTGGTGGACGTGTTTTTCAGCAAACAATAGGTATCCCAATGGGCACAAATTGTGCACCATTGCTTGCCGATTTGTTTCTTCATTCATATGAAGCGGACTTCTTACAATCACTTCTAGACAAAAAGAACCGCAAACTTGCTTTATCCTTCAATCTCACATTTCGTTATATTGATGATGTCCTTTCACTAAACAATCCTCGATTTGGTGACTATTTACATCTCATATATCCAAAGGAACTTGAGATAAAGGACACTACAGATTCTAGGAGGTCCGCTTCATATCTGGATCTATTTCTCGAAATTGACACACAAGGAAGGCTTTGTGCAAAGCTCTATGACAAACGTGATGACTTCAACTTTCCAATAGTTAACTTTCCCTTTCTGTGTAGCAACATTCCGTCCGCTCCAGCATATGGAGTTTACGCATCACAATTGATTCGCTATTCCAGAGCATGTGGGGAGTACAACGACTTCCTTGATAGAGCCACACGGCTGACAAGCAAATTGTTAACACAGGGGTACGTTGCTCCCAGGTTGTTGTCATCACTCAAGAAATTTTACGGACGACATCATGTGCTTGTATACAAATACGGGATTTCTATCTCTCAGATGAGCACAGATGTTGGTTTGACATAGAGTTTTGTAATGTCATCCTTTCCGGATTTGACCAACACTTAATCGATCTTTGGTAACGTGACGGGTGTGCTATAGCAAGCAGGAACTGCTTACTCTTCCGGAGCACCTGAGTTCACTCTCGTTTCGACTTGAGTTCGCGTTGCTGAATGCGGTTTTGTTGTTATGTGTGTGTGTGTTCTATGTTATGTGGTTTGTTTTGTTGTGATGTTTTTTGTCTGCCGGTTTTGTCTTTGTCTTTACGGTTTGATGATACTGATTACCCCTTTGGTACACCTTTGCTTCTTTCATACCACTGGGTCGATGTCTCTGCTGGTGGACATTTGTCCCCGAGGACATCATCAGCCCAGTAGCTACCATAGCATGATTACAAGGAACCAAGCACGGATACTGGCTCAGGCGTCGCCCAGTATAAAAAGGCCTGAACCTAACGACGCCACGGACACGGCATCGTTTTGTAAGACAGGTGTCCAAACTATCCCCGTTTCTACAACAATATCACACAAACAGTCTGAAAATCCAGAATTCCAATATAAAAACTCAGATTCAGTCAACAACATACGACAATGCTCTGTACTTTTGGAAGACGTTTTAGACTTTGAAAACATCGAAAGTCATTGCACAATCAAAAAATGTGGAATAAAAAACTGTAAAACTTGCGCTATTTTA
Organism: Arcuatula senhousia; assembly: GCA_963971305.1. Lineage (NCBI taxonomy): Eukaryota > Metazoa > Mollusca > Bivalvia > Mytilida > Mytilidae > Arcuatula > Arcuatula senhousia. The sequence goes on from OZ020313.1 coordinate 11,851,841, forward strand.
ATCACTGATCCACAAATTAAGAGCAATTTAACAAACCGTACGTACAACATCAACAGTTGGGATGATTTGAACTGTACATCTTCAAACGTTATTTACGCACTAGAGTGCACTTTATGCGGATTGATATATGTTGGGGAGACTAAAGGCAGATTGAATGCCCGTATAAGTGGCCACAGATCCGGCATTAACACCGACAAATTCCCTTTCATTTACCAACATTTTAATCAACCGGACCATTCTATCTTGTCCATGAAAGTCCGCATTCTTGAAAAAATATACCATACCACCAACAATCCCACTTTAAGTACGCCATTTCGAAAACAACGAGAAGAATTCTGGATTAAAAGGTTAGGCACCGCTTTACCTTATGGTTGCAACGACAACATTGGCAGTTTAGGGAACTTATCAAGTCCAAGATGCAATGATGTGAATGTGATGAATCTTTTTGAACAACAGGAAAGGCGCAAACGCAGTCATGGACATCGGAAGTACAATTTACCGAAGGTACATGACGTGTCTATCAATGGCCTGCTTTCGTCTATCCAACAACCTCTCGGGATTCATCACATTCGCACTAAACTGTATTCTATTCCTCTTTCCAAACTTCACTCACTGTACAAAGAATGTCTCGAAAATCCAGTGACTGATTTTAAATCCAACCTGTACCGTCTTACAGCCATTGTTCTTGACATTGGATACAACCGATTATTCAAACCAGTCGGTGTTCCACACGAAAACAACAAGGACAATCGCTCTTTCATTTCTCTTCCATTTTTAAACAAAGGTTTGGATGCCATAAATTTAGGAAACATTTTACACCATAAATCTGTTACAGAACATATCCCTTCTTATTTCAAAGACACAAGTGTTCCCGTCATTTCTTATTCCTATACTTCCACCATTGCACCTAAGGTATTTAACTACAAACAAGTTTTGCGGGATTACCAAATCAACGACCTCAAAGCAAAACCACCAGACTGTTCTTGTGACAAATCCCCATTCAAATATAGTCCCTCTGGCCACGTCATTACCGGGGACCTCAACATAGTGGAAAATGACCAACTCCGCGATGTTTTGGCCAAAGGACCAAAATATCGTGAGCCTAGATCAATCAACTGGAACCATAATTTCAAAACAATTATGGATTCAGTTGAAGACTATGCCAGAAAATGGGCCAAAAAAGAACATGAAAAGGAAAGCGACGTTCTTTCTGAGTGGGTAAAGTCTGTGAGGTCGTTGGTTTTGAAAAGGATTAACTCTTTGAAAGGCTCGATGAGCACCAAGGCAACATCTATTTTCAACAACCCTGATGTTGCGAAGACATTGTCCACCTTACATGACAAATATGTTGTCGTACCTGCTGATAAAGCGCCTAACAACATCATTTTCGTATGCAAAAGACACTATATTGAATGTTTAACAGCTGAATTAGGGGTTGGTTGTACTAGCAAAAGCACCACATATACAGCAACAACACTGTCAAAGGAGGAAATAATCAACAATCATAATTCTGTCATTTCTTCCTTTGGCATTTCTGTTGACAAAAAGAACGATGACGTTCCATCCTTGTATTGGATTCCAAAGTTACACAAAACTCCATACAAGCAACGATTTATTGCTGGGTCATCCAAATGTACAACTAAGCCTCTTTCAGTTTTGTTAACATCAATATTGACGGCAATAAAATCAAGCATTCAAAAGTATTTCGATTGTTGTTACTCTAGAAATGGCGTCAATCAAATGTGTATTCTCAAAAATTCTAAAGAACTGATGGAAAATCTCCATTTTAAGTCATTTTCATCATGCAATAGCATTAAAACGTTTGATTTCTCTACATTTTATACTTCAATTCCACATTCACAACTAAAATCTCGTTTGGCACAGCTGATTATACGTACCTTTATCAAAAAGAACGGAAAACGCAGGTACAAGTATTTGGTAGTCGGTTATAAAAAGACTTACTTTGTCATCCAAGAGTCTAGCAAGAAAAACAAATTTACAGAAGATCAAATAATAGAAATGCTCAATTTTCTAATCGACAACATATTTGTTCAGTTTGGTGGACGTGTTTTTCAGCAAACAATAGGTATCCCAATGGGCACAAATTGTGCACCATTGCTTGCCGATTTGTTTCTTCATTCATATGAAGCGGACTTCTTACAATCACTTCTAGACAAAAAGGACCGCTAACTTGCTTTATCCTTCAATCTCACATTTCGTTATATTGATGATGTCCTTTCACTAAACAATCCTCGATTTGGTGACTATTTACATCTCATATATCCGAAGGAACTTGAGATAAAGGACACTACAGATTCTAGGAGGTCCGCTTCATATCTGGATCTATTTCTCGAAATTGACACACAAGGAAGGCTTTGTGCAAAGCTCTATGACAAACGTGATGACTTCAACTTTCCAATAGTTAACTTTCCCTTTCTGTGTAGCATCATTCCGTCCGCTCCAGCATATGGAGTTTACGCATCACAATTGATTCGCTATTCCAGAGCATGTGGGGAGTACAACGACTTCCTTGATAGAGCCACACGGCTGACAAGCAAATTGTTAACACAGGGGTACGTTGCTCCCAGGTTGTTGTCATCACTCAAGAAATTTTACGGACGACATCATGTGCTTGTATACAAATACGGGATTTCTATCTCTCAGATGAGCACAGATGTTGGTTTGACAGAGAGTTTTGTAATGTCATCCTTTCCGGATTTGACCAACACTTAATCGATCTTTGGCAACGTGACGGGTGTGCTATAGCAAGCAGGAACTGCTTACTCTTCCGGAGCACCTGAGTTCACTCTCGTTTCGACTTGAGTTCGCGTTGCTGAATGCGGTTTTGTTGTTATGTGTGTGTGTGTTCTATGTTATGTGGTCTGTTTTGTTGTGATGATTTTTTGTCTGCCGGTTTTGTCTTTGTCTTTACGGTTTGATGATACTGATTACCCCTTTGGTACACCTTTGCTTCCACAAACTCTAAATGCAATTAATTGCCTCCTTTAGTTGATATAATCATCATATTAAAACTTTGTAACATTTGATTATTTTAATGACGAGGCTTGCCGAGCGATTAAAATATCAAATTTTTTCCCGAGATATTAGATATTCCATAATCATCGAGCATTTAGTTGTAGAAATATAGCTTCTTACATTGTTATAAGTGGAATATCAGATTTCTCAATCATGATAGTTAAATGATGGAATTTTAAGCTCGAGACTGTCGAGAGCTTAAAATTATGTCATTTAACTATCGAGATTGAGAAATCTTATAATCCACGAGAAATGATGTAAGACGCTGTTTCTCTAATTTTCCGGAAAACCAAATAGAAAGGAGATTCATTTTGGTTAAAGTTTAAATTCTCCTAACCTTTGATATTATTACGTTTTACCGAGAGTTTCAAATTAATTAAAGTAATCTAAACATTTAGGCTTTTATGATATTTAAAAACATAATTTGTAATAACATAATTATAACAATTGTGTCAGAAAATATCAGACGTAAACTTAAATATAGTGTGAGTGTCTAGAGGAACTATATTTATCAGCGAATGTTTTTCTTGCAGTTTTCGGTCGCAATGGCCGCGCCTACCCTAAAATTGACCAATCAATTCATGAGAACTTAATATTCTCTAGAGAGAAGAAATATTTTTTTCACAACTGGCTGGGAAGTAGTTAAATTGGATGAAAATTAGAAAAGGTTTTCTCTAATGTTTACAGGTAAAAAGTGCAAAAGATTGATCATTAATTGCACGTGCAATTACGCTGAGAACCAAATTTTCTCTAGAGGTGAGAATTATAGGTTCTTACATAAGTTCTTGGAAAAGACCGGCTGATCTTTAACAAGGGATAGAATTTTTCAGTCTTTTTGAGAGTGGAGCGCAGCGGAACGAGCTAAAAGACCCAAAAATTTCTCTCACGAGCGAAAGATCATTGCCAGTTTTCCAAGAATCTGGAAGTACCTATTTCTTCCGTAAAAATTATTTTTTTTATATATTGAAACCATAGGTGGCTTCATTCTAAAAACCGAAAGTTTTAAATAACATTGCATTTCATTTGTCGACATCATCGATCAATATCAAATGTATCAGTACCGGTGGTTATTATTGGTTAATTGACCAGCGTTAGATCGCTGCACGTGCTCGCATCTCAACCTGGTCATATCACACTGAAAAGAGTCATTAATTTACGGAAGAAATATTTTTTCCAACACTGGTTGAGAGGTTGATTAATCGGACGAAAATTAGAGAATAAAGATTAACAATAGTTTTATCAGTACACCCGTTTTAGCTCTTTTTGGCATTTTTTTTTTCTAAAACGATAGGGGCCACAAACCCCAAATACAATACAAATCTTCCCTTAGTGGTTACAAACATTATATTAAAATTTTTTAACAATTGGTCAATATTTACTCAAGTAATCGCACAGAAACAAAATGTCCACAGACGACGACGTTGCCATAACATTATACGATCGCAAAAATTTTGTGGTCGTATAAAAATGTATTAAGTATAACGAATTAGCAAAACGATGGTCAATATAGACGATACATGTAGTCGCGAAGCATTTATTAGGTACAGCATACAAACGAACACAACTTTGTTCTTTCTTGATAATGCCTGTAAATGATGCAAAGATATTTTCTTTGGTTGAAAGAAAAAAGGTTTAAAATCATTGCAATGATTACCTTTAACGTCCTCCATACTTCAATAAATTGCATTAACCTACAACGACAAAATATTTAATTTGTATAAATACTATGTGTGAACTGATTCATACAAATATCCAGAACTATTATTGGAACTGAACCTCTATTATACAGAAACAAGGCTCTAAAGTGTTAAAAGGTAAGCAAAATATACGTCAATTAGGTAATACAATATATTGATTCTCATTTCAAAATGTTTGCGAAATAATTTTTGTTGGCGAGGAAATGATGTTATGCAGATGGTTTCCAAGTAAATGAACACAATTTTGCCCCCCCCCCCCCCCACTGTTAGCTCAACCGAGCACAAAAAAATATTTCATGTATATTTTAATTGAAACACCCCTTTGATAAAAATGCACTCGTCCAGCATAAATAAATGAACCTGCGATTAACCATGCAAACAGAAATATTTATACATGTAGGTAAAGTGTACGAACCAGTCCAATTAATAGATGAATAAATCATGTTTATTCGTTCGCCTTTAATTAAATAGGTCGTTTTGTAGATTTCAAAGGAATAAAAAAAAAACTGGTGTAATGTAGAACAAGACGCTCCCAGGAGCCTGAATCGCTCACCTGACTTAAATTCCTTTTTTACATTTAATAGGCCATAACTTCAATATTAGGGGTCATCTGACAACATCAATCAACATCAATCAATTGCATTAAAGTGTATAGTTCAATTAGCTGAACATTTAAGCAACCAAAAGCTTTTTATCATTTTCTAGTTTTTCCAGCTATATGGCATTAACAGTTATTTGGACATTTAAGGGACCATAACTCATATAAAAGGTCAATAAAAACTTCCATCATATTGATTTGTTATCTAGCTTAAATGGTTTGCAATATAATGGGTAAAGGCTGTGAAAATGGACAGTTTTGACGTTCTAAGAGGAATAACTCCTTAAAGTAAGGGTTATACTACTTTGACCCTAGTATAGATTTTGTAGATCGTGATGTGCTTAACAAAATGCAATATAATTTTCGAAAATATCTTTAATAGTTTTCAAGATATAGAGGAAAAATCTGGAAAAGGGGCAATTACTCCTACATGGGTTGTTGGATCTTCAAAATTTCAGGGCAGGTAGATCTTGAGGCGCTGATCACTTATATCCTCTGTCAGAATTTTGATACCTGAGCTCTTTTTTTTAGTTATTTGCAAAACCCTATGTTCTATTTTGAGCCATGACGGCCATGTTTTTTGTCGAACCAAAATCAAAACGGTAATTTTGAAGCACATATGCCAATTAACAACTGTATCAAGTTAAGTTGCAATTGGACTTATGGTGGCAGAGGAGTTATCGTTTGAAAAAGTTAACGGACGACGGACGCCAAGTGATGGCAATAGTTTGGGTCAGGTGCTTAAAAAAAACACACAAAAAACATAAATACTCTATAGACTACTTAAGGCTTCGCTGCATTTGCCTAAAAATAGCAATTTGACCTATAAAGGTACGCTTATAACAAATAAAAGTGTGATCCTCGTGAAACAGACAACTAACAAGAACAGATATTTTTGTTAAACCAAAGACAGTGACCAAACAGACGACGATGTGACATGCAGGCATTCACGTATTAATGACAAATAAGTACACGTAAGAAGATAAAATAAAGCAGTGTCACCTGCAGGCATTCTCATGATATAGAAAAATATGAACCTAAAAAAATAATTCATCATAAAAACGAAAAGCAGTGTGACATACTTGTATATCTTTTGCCAACTTCTGACTCAACTTATCAGCACCAACGTGCCAAGTGTATGACAGCACTTTTTTGTTTAGCGTGTATACTTTTCAAGGTATTTCGGTTGGGTGAATATAGCAGGCACCGATCTGCTGAGGTTTAGTTTCGAGCGAATGAATACAATTTCAAATATTTGTTTTGGAAAAGAAGAATTGCCTGGTCGGGTTGGTCATATATTCAGCAAGTAAATATAATTGACCTTAATTATCATATAATAATGTTTGCTTTCCCGACCTAATCACATATTCTCAATCTGAAAATGGTACCTATTCCCCGGACCTATTCCAGCCGCATGTCCTATTACCTTAAATATAGGAAGTGGCCCTCCGAGGTTCCCTCTTATACCCCCGTCACACTGGGACAAAGACCACCAAGTTCTTAGTACGTTTTTAGAACGCAGCGCAAACGGGATAAAAATTTTGCTCCTAGGTTTTTAATACGACTTCGGATAAAAATATTGCTCCTACGACTTCTCTATGTCCTTATTAAGACCGTGCAACGTCCAAACTATCAAGTTTTTACTACGTGTCTTCTACGTTCAGCGCGTTTTAACTACGTGTCTTCTACGTTGATCACGTCTTCACTACGTTCCAACTACGTTCTTGCTGCGACTGTATTGCGACTAGCTCGTTTGCAGTGCGTCTATAGAAGTTTGCGACAGTTTAAAAACGAAGACAGCAATATCCCATCCGCGCATACGTTCGATGTCTGATTTTTATTTTGGTTAGCTCTACATACGTTTCAAACACTGCATGACGCATCATTAACCCATCGTTAGCCATCTATATTTAACAAACTTAATGTATAATGAAAATCGCATATATTGTGTTTCACAATCGTGTTGTTTTGTGTTGATGTTGCACACGGATTCTAAAATCGCAATGAAATGGGAAAGTTTAGTGCCACAAACCCGGGTTATCTCGGGTTTTTATTCAGCCTGTACCATAAGTCATGAACTAGTCTTGTATATACTAAAACTTACGGCGACAAATATCAAAGTCTTTTGGGGTTTAAAAAAAACTTTCTTAATTGTCCATGCACTTGAAGTCGACACGAGGCGATGCTTCATTTGTGTTATTTAAACCAGAAGATAGTTATTATGTTTATCTTATACTTATTGACTGGGTATGAGGGAAATAGGTAGATTATTTTCCCCGAGGTGCAACTATTGCCTGAGGCGTAGCCGAAGGCAATATAGTTGTCTCCGAGGGAAAATAATCTATCTATTTCCCGAATACCCAGTCAGTAAGTGTTTTATTATACCGAAAAAAAGAACAGACATAAACGTTTTTAATTTTAGCTATTTCAAATTGCAAAATGTAATAATAAAAATATTCATACAACTTCAAGCGTACTAAAAAATTGCATGGAAAGTACTTTAAATTCAATGTTTCGTACCAGTTTTCTCACTAACTACTCATCAGAGGCGCTTAATATTTTTTATAAAACATCGTCATGGGCTCCCATAAAATGGAATTTGATTTCAAGTCTGACGTTTATCCTTTTCCTTTTTAACGAAATCCGGCCATTACTATGTTTGACCCATTTTCTAAATGCTCTTTTTCATTTTTTCTTATTTTCTCGACACATATGAAACACCCATTTGATTTGTAAGTGTAGGCTATGGGTAAATTGACATTAAAAGACAGGATTGTATCTTTTGTTAAAAAAATAGTTCAGGATGCCCACTGTGCTCTATTCGGGAAAAAAAGTCAAGACAAAATTAAACAAAAAACCGAAACGACATGGGAAATCAATATGGACAAGAACATATCCATTATTTGGATCGTTCCGTTGTACATCCTTAGACCATGTATAGAAATGCTAAAAAAATGTCTAATTATCAGTATGCCATTCGTAGATATACAGATTCAGTCAGCAAATTATGTAGACAGAAATTAATGAGATGTGGAATAAGTATACCCGACACAACCTGCAACATTAACAACAATTTTAAAAATCCACAACATAAAACAGCCAGCAGCCTTCAATGTGACCAGCAGTCGCTGCTTGCTGTTGGCCCTGCATTGAAAAAAAAACTACATATGATTCAAGCTAAATCCTAAAGTGTCAATGAAAAAACCCCATTCTTGACCAAAAACAAAAACAAAAAAACACACACCCAAAAAAACACACAAAAAAAACAGATGTCATTAATGTTCGCCGAATACAAATAACAGCATAGATTTACAGAATCAATATATACTAACCCCAAAAAGAAACGATACCTAGTTACTTTTAAAAATTTAGTTCATATCTGAGAGGGAAATATTATGTACAAAATATACATGTATAAACATTATTTTAACAATGCTTTGAATGAAAAAAGTTTTGGAACATAATCGAGTATGACTTCATAAAACGTCTTTAAAATTTTGTTAAAGAAATTTGAAAAAAATGACAATCACCATAGAATTACTGGGAAAATGGTAAACAGTTTGGCATAAAGTTATTCTTGAAATGATGGATGACGAAAGGTGAAAGAGAATAATTTTCCCAAATGCCTTAAAAACATTAAATTTGTATTGCAAAAATGCCATTTTTTACCAATTTTTGTTTGAAAGTTTAAATCATCAAAAGCTGGATTGATTGAAAGCCAAAATCATCCGAGACATTTCCATTAAATTTTTGTAACGTTAAATTTTCTAAAATTTGAAATAACGTGCAAAAAAACCTTAATTTTGCCCCAAAAGTGCAATAAACAGAAGAGTAGGAAATTTCAGTTACTACTGGTTTGTTAAATGACTTTTTTTTATTTTTTTCTCTTGTTTTGTAATCCTCTAGGTCTTTGCAGCAAAACGTTTTTGTTTTAATCCTCTGACAATCAGTTAAAGCTCCCTACTGAACCTTCAACACCAATGTGTTAGCGATTTTTACCAAATTTTCAACTTTAAATTTCTACAGACCTAAACTCGCAAGCTCCCTGCACCATTTGTCCTGGTTTTTATTCATCATTTTTTCTGCAGATGTTGTCCAATATGTAATTCCCTCGATATGTGCAAAATATTGTGCTACAATTATCTATTGTTTTGAAAAGATGACATTTTTATTTTGGTATCGTTTCTTTTTTGGGCCAGTATATATACATGTGTGGTGTGGGGCGCGACTTTTTTGGCATTTTTGATATCGACAAATAAAATTGGCAAAGTATAATAATTATTTTTAAAAAGTATTTTGTCCTTTGTGTATTAAATGCAGAATAAATAAATTCTCTTCCGGCGGACAAGAGACAACCGATTTATTTAAATACATATCAAAACCTTTGGTACAATTCCTGTGAACTGTCAGCTAGAAAACCTAGTAAAAACTAATTAGACACGGCGTTAAAACCGCTTGGACGTACTGTCAACGTAGTAAAAACTGTACGGACGTGTTAAGGACGCAGTAGAAGTGCTACAGACTTGGACGAAAAATACCGTTATATGTAATCGTAGTGAAAACGTACAGTGAACGTAGTGCAAACTTTAAGGACGTAGTGAAATCGTAGCATAAAAGGCACAAAAATTATACCGTCCAGGCCACGTCCTTGACGTTTTTGATACGCAGTGTTGATACGTCCCTTCTACGTTAATTCATGCTACGATCATAAAGTTCTCAATACGTCCTTTATAGTAGGTCTGTACTACGTTTTGACTTCTCCGCGTCCTTACTACGTCCTTCGCGTTTTTGAAGTTCGCACTACGCCCAAGAAAGTTCGTACTACGTCCATTAAAGTTCCTACTACGTCCATTAAAGTTCGCACTACGACCATACAAGTTTCTAGTACGTCTTTAATACGTTCATCAACGAACTTCACAGCGACAATATTGTTATATTTGCTAACAATAATTAATTTTCTCAGTATAAATAAATCAAAAAAATTATTGGTATAGATTCATGACGTTTCGTACGATGATTATCATCATGGGATTATCTATCATTAACATTGCAGACATTATGTGGCGAACTTTTGGACCGAACGGTTTACTGACTCGACCTTGGATCTGAATGTAAACTAACATTTGATTGGCTAATGAAATACGAGGCATGAACCGCCACTCATAATCAAGTACTTTCCACGTATTACATGTATGCCTTTTTAGGACTTAGTAAGATTTCAATGTACGAATGTAAACATGCATGGTAAAAGTAACATTTAATAATTATCTTATCGAGATTGTTAACTTTAAAAAAGGAACAACTGTAATATAAAATAAAATATTGAATAAAATAACAAAATAAAGATTTACCTTTGATGTTTTGTGACAACTTATTAACATTCATACCGTTACGTGTGCTTATCTAAAAATAACTTTGCATCAATTTACTAATGGAATTCAAAGTACTACGAATACTGATTGTATACTGTAGCATCCCTTCTCCAAAGTGATCATACACTGTAGGAGGGTTAATCAGTTTCTCTAGCGGCATGACATCGTAATTAAAAATGATTTTTTTACCCCCGCCGGACGGAATGACTTGTACATGTACAATGATTTCGTCCGTCCGTCTGCGAGTCTGTCCGTCACACTTTTGCGAGACCGCTCGGCGGATTTTTTAAAAAATGTTGCGAACGCAACTCTCTTGGGACTGCATAGCGGATTTTAATGAAATTTTGGCATGATACATGTATGTAGTTGATCATATCGCACCGCCATTTTGATTTGACAAATTTTATAGGAGCTATGGGACTTTATCGACTTTTTACATTTTAGGTCATAGGAACACATTGTGCCAAAATGCACGAGACTCAAAATATGATGGAAGAAAAATCTGATTTTCGAAAGTATTTGAAAGTCTGCATACACTGGTAGAAAAATGACGGGAACTATTATCACATCGTCCCTGATTATGAAGCTCCATAAGTAGTAGTATAGGCCCAACTCCTCTGAGGCCGCTCAGCACATTTTGATGAAATTTTGTAGGGTTATTTTTTATAATATGTTGTTGATCATATCGCACAGCCATTTTGATTCGACAAAATCGACTTTGTTCATTTTTGGTCATATGAACACTTTGTAAGCGCAGATTTTAATGAAATTTTGTAGGATTGTTTGTCATGATATGTAGGTAATCATATCGCAATGCAATTTTATTTCTTTAAATTTTATTAGAATTTCAACTTAAATGCGGCGGCGGGGGACATTGGCTACGTGTAGCAACTTTATTACAAATTGGATCCAACAGTTAATATTTAAATAAAAACTAAATATTATGTTGTGAGGCTGATATGCGAGCGAAGCGAAGCTCGTTAATGTATAGAGTCTGCCAAAATGCACGAAACTCAAAATATGATGGAAGAAAAATCTGATTTTCGAAAGTATTTGAAAGTCTGCATACACTAGTAGAAAAATGACGGGAACTATTATCACATCGTCCCTGATTATGAAGCTCCATAAGTAGTAGTATAGGGCCACTCTAGAACACTTTGACCCCGATGACCCCGAGCTCATGCCCCTAGGCTCCATGTTAAATCATTGATTTTTTTTGGCACTGAAATGCCCACCCTAGATTTCCTACAGTAAAGTCGTATGCAGTCATGCGGAACGGTAATCACCCAATCGATGAAGCAGGTGGTCAATAAGAGCTGTATTGTTCTAAGGTCATATCTTGTACATGTATGTGTGTCAAATTCTTGAAACTACATGTAGGTTGTAGAGCTGGAATAAGGGTACATGTATCCCCGTTGACGTTGAAGACCAATATTTCTTATTTCAAAAAGTTTTGGCGGGAAAGGTACATGTATTTTGTATGAGGCCCGATATTCTTATTTTAAAAAGTTTTGGCGGGAAAGGTACATGTATTTTGTATGAAGTCCAATATTTCTTATTTCAAAAAGTTTTGGCGGGAAAGGTACATGTATTTTGTATGAGGCCCGATATTTCTTATTTTAAAAAGTTTTGACGGGAAGGGTACATGTATTCTGTATTGAGTGACAGAGTCTAATATTTCTCTTTCAAAAAGTTTTGGCGGGAAAGGTACATGTATTGTGTATGAAGCTCAATATTTCCTGTTTCAAAAAAAGTTTTGGCGGGAAGGTAACATGTATGTTATGTTAACCCTATTTAAATATGTACATGTATTAGTAAAATTCATTATCTATTTTGAGTTACTGTTTGTTGAAAGGTTTATAAGATAACATCTGTCATTTCGAGCAATGTAGTGTAGTCAGGCGGAACGGTGATCATTGACGAAACATGTGTTCAATAAAATCATATCTTGAAGAAGGGTTATTGTTGTCCTCAAAAAAAGATGTTTTCTATGGTGATTGAAAAATGTTCGCTGTTGGTCTTACGCTTTGTAGGGATGTGTATTGGTTTCAAACAATATAGTGTTGAAAACCTTCACTAGAAAATCGATGAAGCAGCTTTTGAGCAAAAGGGTATTTTTAAAATATTATTCATAGCATTGTAACGTACATTTTCATTGATTATATTATGATAATATCTGTATAATTATTAACTAAGATGTCGTCGTGGCAGAATGTGATTATTCACCTTGTTTCTAATAAAACCATGATATATATACATATTTCTTAACAATGGATTATAACGATCATTAATTTTGAATCGATATTATGAATGAATTAGAATGGTTATCACCTGGCTGTTTACTATGCAAATTTAAACACTTAAGATTGTGCAACAGTTTCAATTTTACGTTGAATGAAAATATTTGATTTCGAACATCTGCCCCGTTTTCCTTTGTTATATTTTTATTTACGATGTGATGACTTCGTTTTCGTTAATGACTGTCTGATAGCACAATTTGATTTAAAAGATATATATTTAAATATTATAATTTTGCTTCAGCTTGCTTTTTACAGTGTTTACATTTAGTTTATTGTCAAGCATTCGTCCTATAGATAACATTTTGATATGTGGTAATATGAGAGTGCCAGTCTCCAATGTAAAAACAATCCAATCTGTGTCACAGTACAGAGCTCTCCAGGTAAGTATAGAGTTTCCGTCCAGCTTGGACGGTAGTATAGGCTGCTATGATAAAATTAGTTTTTTTTTAAGTTTTTTTCGTCATCAAATTTTGTTTCATGTCAAGTTTTATCATGTTTCTTTTTAAAGTTGTTGTTTTTTCGTCAACAATTTTGATTTTGTTTGAATTTGATGTACCGAGTTTCGCTTTATAAGTCAATCTTTTTAATCTCTTTCTTGTTTTTTGGTGTAATGTTGTATCAAAAATCCTAAACTTAGCTATTTTAAGGCTTAAAATGGGTGTTTTGGGGGTATAATGGGTAAAATTGGGCTAAAATGGGTGTTTGGGGGGGGGGGTGGGTGAAATGGGTAAAATGGGGGGGGGGTAAGGGTAAAGGCAAATTGGGGGGGGGTAGATGAAGGGGATGCTGCTTACGGTACTTTTATATTGTTTTGGGGCACTATATAACAAAATGGGAGATAAGGTGTGAATGTTTTATTATGACACTACAATCTTCTATTTACATTTAGTCTTTTTTTAAATTTTCAATTCCTACACATCCACCATTGTTTTCTGTTCTTCACCAGGAAAGATGTCGGTTCGTAGGCGTAAAACTTCCGGAGTATCCTGTTTCATATCGATCAGCATGTATCCGTGTGGTTTTCTTACAGCAGACTGGTAGGCTTCAAGAAAATACTTTGTTCTTCCGGGAAACATCTGTTGTCCTAAGGTCATGATTTGGGATGTATCTCTAGGGTTCTTGAAGACAACCATGTAGTGGGTATTCAGACTGATGGTTCTGTGATGTTTGTTTTTATTAAACAGGTTCTGTACGATCAGCATGATACTGATAGATCTGTGGTGACTGTATTTGGTAAACAGGTCCGCTACGGCTTGGGTGACATTGTCCATCTGGTCGTCAATGATAATGAGGTGTTTCTCTTCTGGGGTTGAGAGAGTCAATATCCGGTAGTCCTTGGATAAAATCGACGTTATTCATGCCTGAATACAGAGGCTGGTTTATATTGTATGACCACCATATTCTATCGGGTTTTGGGACCATCATATGTTGTATATTGTCGATGAACCATCTTACAAAGACTGACTTTCCACTTCCGGTAGGTCCTGCAATGACGCTGGTAAACGGATGAGCCCATGGCATAAAGTGATCGTAGAGTTGACCATCAGGTACATGAAACGTAAATGGATCGCTGGTCGGGAGAATGTAATACGGTTCTTGTTCTGTCGATCTATAATCATAGTTTTCTGATGTATCAAGAGACGCTTCCGAATTCATATGTAGTGGTACTGGTGGCGTTGTTAGATTGGATTTTGTAGTTGGTCTTGTTTGCTTTTTTGTCACTTTGTTGTGAACTGTATCGATGTGTCTCTTCACGTGGTCTTTTCGAGAAAGTATCTTTCCACATATAAAGCAATCCATGTTTCCTCTTCGGTGTCTAACATAAAACTGACTTGATATCCACCTGTCCCTCTTTATATCCCCTTTTCCTTTCACTCGCTCTTTTTCCCCTTTCTTTACCTTATATTCGTAATGTATAGGTCTTTAGCTCTTCAACATTATGTGACATGACCATCTTTTACCTAATCTGTGGAATTGACATTGTGGTCAGAGGTCAGTCAGAATTTGACCACAAAATAACCAATTCCACAGATTAGGTAAAAGATGGTCATGTCACATAATGTTGAAGAGCTAAAGACCTATACATTACGAATATAAGGTAAAGAAAGGGGAAAAGGGCGAGTAAAAGGAAAAGGGGATATAAAGAGGGACAGGTGGATATCAAGTCAGTTTTATGTTAGACACCGAAGAGGAAACATGGATTGCTTTATATGTGGAAAGATACTTTCTCGAAAAGACCACGTGAAGAGACACATCGATACAGTTCACAACAAAGTGACAAAAAAGCAAACAAGACCAACTACAAAATCCAATCTAACAACGCCACCAGTACCACTACATATGAATTCGGAAGCGTCTCTTGATACATCAGAAAACTATGATTATAGATCGACAGAACAAGAACCGTATTACATTCTCCCGACCAGCGATCCATTTACGTTTCATGTACCTGATGGTCAACTCTACGATCACTTTATGCCATGGGCTCATCCGTTTACCAGCGTCATTGCAGGACCTACCGGAAGTGGAAAGTCAGTCTTTGTAAGAAGGTTCATCGACAATATACAACATATGATGGTCCCAAAACCCGATAGAATATGGTGGTCATACGATATAAACCAGCCTCTGTATTCAGGCATGAACAACGTCGATTTTATCCAAGGACTACCGGATATTGACTCTCTCAACCCCGAAGAGAAACACCTCATTATCATTGACGACCAGATGGACAATGTCACCCAAGCCGTAGCGGACCTGTTTACCAAATACAGTCACCACAGATCTATCAGTATCATGCTGATCGTACAGAACCTGTTTAATAAAAACAAACATCACAGAACCATCAGTCTGAATACCCACTACATGGTTGTCTTCAAGAACCCTAGAGATACATCCCAAATCATGACCTTAGGACAACAGATGTTTCCCGGAAGAACAAAGTATTTTCTTGAAGCCTACCAGTCTGCTGTAAGAAAACCACACGGATACATGCTGATCGATATGAAACAGGATACTCCGGAAGTTTTACGCCTACGAACCGACATCTTTCCTGGTGAAGAACAGAAAACAATGGTGGATGTGTAGGAATTGAAAATTTAAAAAAAGACTAAATGTAAATAGAAGATTGTAGTGTCATAATAAAACATTCACACCTTATCTCCCATTTTGTTATATAGTGCCCCAAAACAATATAAAAGTACCGTAAGCAGCATCCCCTTCATCTACCCCCCCCAATTTGCCTTTACCCTTACCCCCCCCCCATTTTACCCATTTCACCCCCCCCCCAAACACCCATTTTAGCCCAATTTTACCCATTATACCCCCAAAACACCCATTTTAAGCCTTAAAATAGCTAAGTTTAGGATTTTTGATACAACATTACACCAAAAAACAAGAAAGAGATTAAAAAGATTGACTTATAAAGCGAAACTCGGTACATCAAATTCAAACAAAATCAAAATTGTTGACGAAAAAACAACAACTTTAAAAAGAAACATGATAAAACTTGACATGAAACAAAATTTGATGACGAAAAAAACTTCAAAGAAAACTAATTTTGTCATAGCAGCCTATACTACCGTCCAAGCTGGACGGAAACTCTATACTTACCTGGAGAGCTCTGTACTGTGACACAGATTGGATTGTTTTTACATTGGAGACTGGCACTCTCATATTACCACATATCAAAATGTTATCTATAGGACGAATGCTTGACAATAAACTAAATGTAAACACTGTAAAAAGCAAGCTGAAGCAAAATTATAATATTTAAATATATATCTTTTAAATCAAATTGTGCTATCAGACAGTCATTAACGAAAACGAAGTCATCACATCGTAAATAAAAATATAACAAAGGAAAACGGGGCAGATGTTCGAAATCAAATATTTTCATTCAACGTAAAATTGAAACTGTTGCACAATCTTAAGTGTTTAAATTTGCATAGTAAACAGCCAGGTGATAACCATTCTAATTCATTCATAATATCGATTCAAAATTAATGATCGTTATAATCCATTGTTAAGAAATATGTATATATATCATGGTTTTATTAGAAACAAGGTGAATAATCACATTCTGCCACGACGACATCTTAGTTAATAATTATACAGATATTATCATAATATAATCAATGAAAATGTACGTTACAATGCTATGAATAATATTTTAAAAATACCCTTTTGCTCAAAAGCTGCTTCATCGATTTTCTAGTGAAGGTTTTCAACACTATATTGTTTGAAACCAATACACATCCCTACAAAGCGTAAGACCAACAGCGAACATTTTTCAATCACCATAGAAAACATCTTTTTTTGAGGACAACAATAACCCTTCTTCAAGATATGTTTTTATTGAACACATGTTTCGTCAATGATCACCGTTCCGCCTGACTACACTACATTGCTCGAAATGACAGATGTTATCTTATAAACCTTTCAACAAACAGTAACTCAAAATAGATAATGAATTTTACTAATACATGTACATATTTAAATAGGGTTAACATAACATACATGTTACCTTCCCGCCAAAA
This sequence comes from Arcuatula senhousia, assembly GCA_963971305.1. Classification (NCBI taxonomy): domain Eukaryota; kingdom Metazoa; phylum Mollusca; class Bivalvia; order Mytilida; family Mytilidae; genus Arcuatula; species Arcuatula senhousia. Next base: position 11,869,379 of record OZ020313.1, read on the forward strand.
CTTTTTTTGAAACAGGAAATATTGAGCTTCATACACAATACATGTACCTTTCCCGCCAAAACTTTTTGAAAGAGAAATATTAGACTCTGTCACTCAATACAGAATACATGTACCCTTCCCGTCAAAACTTTTTAAAATAAGAAATATCGGGCCTCATACAAAATACATGTACCTTTCCCGCCAAAACTTTTTGAAATAAGAAATATTGGACTTCATACAAAATACATGTACCTTTCCCGCCAAAACTTTTTAAAATAAGAAATATTGGTCTTCATACAAAATACATGTGTCTTTCCCGCCAAAACTTTTTGAAATAAGAAATATTGGGCTTCATACATAATACATGTACCTTTCCCGCCAAAACTTTTTGAAATAAGAAATATCGGACCTCATACAAAATACATGTACCTTTCCCGCCAAAATTTCGCATACGAATATATAAGACATATAAGGCTTCGTACATGCAGAATTCTTCAGCATATAATTGTTTACTAATACATGTATAAGGCATAATTAACACATATCATACGTGTACCTTTCCCGCCAAAACTTTACCTAAGCCTATAGTTTACATGACACCTGCTTCATCGACTAGCTTATTGGGTACAAGGTTTTTATTAACATAACGTCAACGGGGATACATGTACCCTTATTCCAGCTCTACAACCTACATGTAGTTTCAAGAATTTGACACACATACATGTACAAGATATGACCTTAGAACAATACAGCTCTTATTGACCACCTGCTTCATCGATTGGGTGATTACCGTTCCGCATGACTGCATACGACTTTACTGTAGGAAATCTAGGGTGGGCATTTCAGTGCCAAAAAAAATCAATAATTTAACATGGAGCCTAGGGGCATGAGCTCGGGGTCATCGGGGTCAAAGTGTTCTAGAGTGGCCCTATACTACTACTTCCATAGCCCCAAATTAACATTTCCATGGAAAGGATTTTATTTAGGTATCTTCGCGAGCTTTTAGGGCAATGCCATTCTCATATTTTTTTTTATGTTTTAAATACATGTTTATCAAAATAATATGAGAAAGGCATTGCCTTAAAAGCTCGCGTAGATACAAAAAATATAATTTATTCCATTGATAATATCGAATAATGCCTGGGACGAGATAATTCGGGACGATGTATTACTATTTCCCGCATTTTTTCAGCACGCGCAGACATTTTCGAAAACTTCCGAAAATCGAATGTTTCCGGTGACAGAACGATTTTTCTTCCATAGTATTTTGAGTCTCTTGCAATTTGGCATACTTTCTACATTAAAGAGCTCGCTACGTTCGCATATTATATAGTCAACGTGATATGGTAATGGCATTTTCATCCACTTTATCGACCGAAAACTATAGTATACAGCCGGTTATCTAGGTTTATTGTTTGCGCGTGTGAAACCCAGTTTCTCGGCGATAACAATAGTTTGCAAAGTGCAAATGTTGGTCTACCATTGCAAAACAACGTAAACGGATCATGAATTATGATTTGTGGTGGAACAAACGAGTTATCATAAACATTTAAAACTGCTATTTTCGACCACGCCCTCATATTGTCTACATTTGGTCCAGGATTTCTGCCGATTGTGAGTTTCTGTTATAAATATAAAACGTGCGTTTAAAATATAACTAACTAACATTTGAGACTATTTAATGTTGGAATAGGTTTATTCGTAAAAAGGCCATATGTATCTCAAATATATATTAGTTTTTTTTTTTTTTTTTTTTTTTTTTTTTTTTTTTTTTAAATAAGAATAGTTCTGGTGTAATACCGAAAAGTTATTATATACCAGACATATGTTGAACTTCTTAAATGCGCATTCAATATTAATATGTATACAATATGGCATGTTCGTGCTGTGAAGCGGGGGTTGTCAAATTGCTATATATGTACATGTTAAACTGAGATAACCGTGTCTTATAATATGAGAAAGGCAGTGCCTTAAAAGCTCGCTTAGATCAGTGAATACGAAATTGTTCCAAGGTTTACCAGACCGAATCCTAAATTAAGAACTTTTCTCCTAAGTGTGTAACTAAAATAGATCAAAATTTTTACCAGACCGAAATAATTTTTACCAGACATTTCATTCGGTCCTGTGAATTTCATATTGACTGTTAGATAATTCCTTGAAAATTTCGAATTATGCCTGGGACGAGATAATTTGGGACGATGTATTACTATTTCCCGCAATTTTTCAGCACGCGCAGACATTTTCGAAAACTTCCGTAAATCGAATGTTTCCGGACAGAACGATTTTTCTTCCATAGTATTTTGAGTCTCGTGCAATTTGGCAGACTCTCTACAATAGTGAGCTTCGCTTCGCTCGCATATAAAACACCGGTGCTTTTATGAATTTCTAAGCCACTTTCCTCACTCTTTGTGACATACTGTCATAGATATGAATCTCTTATTTTTCTCATTTAAGTGACCGTCCATTAATTAACTTGCAAGGGTTTTCTCCTAAAATATTTTGCTATATAGAATAATGCTAATAATGAAATTAATGAAAAACAATCTAACAAAAACAAAAACCCAAGGCCTCGATTCCCCTTTAAGTTTAATTGTCTGTCCCTTAGCTTCTATTTGCTCAGTACTCGTTGTACTTTGAATTCGCCAGTGATACAAAGCTATGTTTAGAAATCATACGTATGTAGGGCGACTATCCCCAAAAATCGACTATCCCCAAAATTTTGGGTTTAGTCGCAACAGAAAAATATCATCGACTAACCCCAAAAACAAAACTTGCGCTTATCCCCAAAAAGCAAGACGTTCATTACTAGTAAAATAAATGAGCGCATAATACATGTGTATATCATTTTACGATATTATAAACCGACCTATTAAACCAAGCCAGATTTTCTTCTCATTTGAACCTGCTATGCGTCTATTTTACTATTACCCCAAAAAAATACGCTAATTCTATAATTGAAATCTGATCTAGTATAAAATTACACAAAGTGGGTACTTAACCTGGGGTACCGACATCCGGGACCGACATTCAGGGTAGAGGCCATAACAAATTCAGTCTTGAAAAATACCTCATAGCAAGGCTAATTGAAAGGTCAGTGTCTAAATGGAGTTTGAATAATCAGATTTTATTGAAATCATTAAGTTAACGTAGTAATCGGTTTCTTTATGTCTATTTACTTTTAACAATCTGTCAGTCTTGGTGTTAACATCTGGCAATATGAGATTATGGATGATTCATATGGATAAGCTGAAGACGTTCATATACATTCAAATTGAATTTATTAAAAATAAAGAAATATCGAAAATATCTTCAAATCATAATGTATATACTAATCCTTTGATGCGTATATGCACTTTTGCCTATGCGCCTGTGAGAGTGTTTAAGATCGATCCTATAAATTTTCCACTTCATAAAATATGTTCTTTGGACTTACAAAGTGAATTGAAGTACATGTACATATTAAGTCCTCAATCTCCACCAATCAGATTCATACAATTATACATTGAATCTAAAACAGTTTCTTTCTTGACGGCGAAATTAATTGTTCAATCCTTTATAATTACATGTTTGCTTCTTTCTCTTTTTTAATTAATATTTACTTTTTTCTCCGCCTATTTTATACAAAATTAGAATGAACTCATATTACAAAAGTAGAGGACATATAATGTTCGGGTACGTCTGTTATACTACTATCCCGGATTTGCGCTTAAATCGGAAATTTCCTACTTAGTAGCAGATTGTTTTATTCTACTAACCCGGAAAAAATGAATTCGATTAAGTGGGAAATTACGGTCCGCCTATTTACCGACAAGAACCACCAAGAGAAGCGACAAGAAGCGCCAAGTAGGCGCAAAGAAGCGCAAAAAGAATATTTTTGCCTACAAAAAAGATATGTTATGTCAACAATAAAAAAAGAATCATGTGTGTATGTGAAAGAAAATTTGGTCAGGTCTGGAAGTACATGTAGTAAAAATTCATATTTATCGTTTATCTTTTCATAAATATTTTTTACAATACAATCAATTTATGCAAATAATTAAATAAAAATATTTTAGACATTTGTTTTTATTTTGTCCCTTTTTACTGCTGGATATACATGTAATAATATTTATGACTTTCCGAAACATGGTCTTATCATTCATACTAACAGTTTTATAAATAGAGGGGATGTATATATGTGAAGGTACCAAGAAGTCTGAAAATGCTTAAGTGAATAAAAAAAAATCATAACAAAACATCTGAAATTATTTTAAAGGTCTTTCAAATACGTCTATTATCATGATCATTTAGCCGACAAAAATCTAGTCAGAGGGTAATTTATAAAGAAGAGACTAGAAAACGATGCCAATTATCACAGCAGTAATTTTATTGCAACTTATATCCTCGACTGAGTCGTGATCATTGATTCCTGATTTAATAAAATTGATGCCCAACAGCCACGTGCGCCTACCTCTCGGACCCTACACCCATAGGTGTTTCTGCAGCTCAAAGTAGGACTTCGATTCAATTTCGTTGTGGCTTTCGTACAAGGTCTAAGTCTGCGTCGTCAGGGGTCAACTTAAACCTTGGGTAAACGTGATTTTGTTAAAAATTCTTTGATGTTTTTGTGTCTGCTGAATGCTACAATGGGGTTTTCAGTAAATATTTGTTTGCATTCTCTATCCTCATATATTTTGTTCCAATGCTTTTTCAATACTTTCCCAATTTTCTTTAAGTTAAAGCTGTATTTAGTAATGAAAACTAAAGGGATTCCTTTGTTTTCTGTTTGTTTAGGTCTTAGTACATCAGCTCTTTTTATTCTTAAGGTGGTATTAATTATGTTTTCAACAGCATCTTCTTGATATCCTCTTTTGACTAGACATTCTTTGAATTGTTGTAAAAATTTAATTAAATTTTCTTCATTGCTATTGTTTCTAATGTGTCGAATAGTTTCACCTTTGACAAGCCCACGGAACACATTTTCGTTGTGCATAGATGATCGATGTAGGTATTGAAAGGTATTTGTCGGTTTAATGTAACTCTTAATGTCAAGTATTCCTTCATTTTTAAATCGTTGGCCTTTATAAATGCAAGTATCTAAAAATATAGCTTCTTGATTAGAAATGTTGTATGTGAATCTTAACAGTGGATGAAATGAGTTAGCTATTTCGAAAAGTTGTTCGACTTCGTTGATAGAATCTGCATTTTTGTATATCAGAAAACAGTCATCTCTATACCTTCCTATAAATTGAATCTTGTCTTTGTGTGGGAATATTTGTAATATTTCGGTGATTACCTCAAATGCTCGAATGTCGCAAATTTCTGGGCTGCACTTTGAGCCCATGCTTGCTCCAATGACCTGTTTATAACATTTCTCATTAAATTCAAAGTAATTGTTTGTCAATACAAATTCCAGAAGTTTTCTAATGGTTTGTGGGTGAGGTGATTTCAGTATGTAATCAGATTCTTCTCTATTGGTGTAAGCTCTAACCACTGCATCTAAAAGTTCATTGAACTCTAAATTCGTATACATACTGGTAATGTCAAAGTATACATGACTAACAGATGTCACAGAAGTTTTGACCGCATCGCAGGTAAATCTTTTTATATAATATAACAATAGACAATATTTCTTTGCATAAACACATTTACATTAAATGGTTATAGCACAAAGAATAAGCAAAAATGCCAATAAACAGTTTATAATTACAAACCTAGCAATAATGGTCAATAATTAACACGACATGACAGTGGTACTAATTTAATTGTAATTTCAGATCTGTCAGCATTCTTGTAAAAAATATATAGTGTAAACAATCAAGATAAGATACTGAATTTGACTTACATGTAGTCTACATTCCGTATTGTAATAGTTTGACATAGTTTCCCCGCACAGTCATTCGATATAACAAGTCAATGATCCCATCATTTGGCCATGTACTTACATTGACCTTTGGTCAAAATCTAGGCTAAAATATCAAGCATGCGGCGTTTCTATCAAAGTACCAATTAAATATTACTTTCTTTTTTATTGTCATATAAAAATACAAAAACAGTTTTTGCCAGAACATGTACAAAGCATATTTAAATGTAAACATGAAAAAAATATAAGACCAATAAACATATACATATGGCTGCCGCAGGGTTAAAAACGACCTGCGACCCGAGGGCTTTTTAAGGGCAACTACACTTCATAAAATCGACCTATGCCAAAAAACGACCTGCGACCTCCGCCAAAATATGCCTTTTAAAAGCGACCTTGCGACCTCAGGCCCCTTTTAAAAGCGACCTTGCGACCTGAGACTGAGGGGGGGGATACCCTGCGGGCGCCCCATACATGTGGAAAGTTATGAGACCTCCGGGGACCTCTACTCTCAGTTCTAATGAGTCTTGACTGCTTAAAAAAGAAGGCAAACTTTCTTATATGTTTATGATTTGTTGGGGTAACTAAAAGACCGTTTTACCGCCATGTTCATATTAATAAAATTTGAATCATATGTTCTTTGGGACCGACCATTTAACTTAAAGGTTGGGGGGGGGGCTTTGGTTTTTTCCAAAAAAAAATATTCTGAAAATCATTTTTGATGAAAAAACTATTTGGGCAGCAGAGGGTAAGAAAAAAAAATATTCTAAAGAGAGATTTCTGCCATATAAAATAATGCTTATAATATGAAAAAAAAATATTCTGTCGCGACACCTTCGAAAAATTTTCTGGCCAAAATAAGAAACCAAGCCCCCCCCCCCCCCTTTTCAAGTTATATGGTCCGTCTCTTAGTTTTCGTATATTCAAAAAATTTAAAAATAACACACAACATACACGTGAAAATATATACATTCAACTTCTCTTGCTGTTTAAAAATATTTAAGTAAAGTAAATTAAGCATCTTTATATGTCAATTAGTGGAAATGATGCGATATAGAGATTATGACATAAATTTTGATTTTGCTATGTCAGGTCCCATATTATTCCCGGAATTTTTTCTCGACCCATATTATCGTCTCGAACAGCTAGCGACTCGACCTATATCTCGGAATACGTCTATTTCAGTTGTTGTTGTTGTTGTTGTTGTTGTTGTTGTTGTTGTTGTTGTCTGTTTGTTTGTTTGTTTTTTTTTTGTTTTTTTGTTGTTTTTTTTTCTAATTTATTTATTTATTTATTTTTTTGGGGGGGGACATGTAATAATTCACTTACGCCAACGCCGCTGTATCCTGATTATGTATTTGTAATCCACTAGTACATTTGTTAATGGCAACTTTTTAAGAATTTCAGTCGAAATGCGAAATGGTACTGTAGGTATCATCGGTGCTGGATAAATTAAAGTTCCCTGTGTAAAGGGGTTGGGGGTATTGTTTTTCTTTTATACTCTTCTAATGTTTGATTCAACTGCTGCTGTTGAGAGGTTAATAAATTAAAATATGCATATATAGCATTTAACAAAAAACAAAAACAAAAAATAACACACGTTCCAGTTTGCAGCTGTACCATACCATATCCATTATCCATTTAGCCAAACACATCGTTTTTATACCCGGGTTTGGTATTTTGTATTTAATTTTCGGAAACTCATAAGTAACATATCCGAAAATACTCACAGCATTTGAACACGAGTTCCAACAATAAGCGGTCTCGTAAAAAAAATATTTCTAAATTATCCAAAGTTAGAAAATGTAATATTTAGGATGCATGTGCTACGTATGACATTTCATAATACAATATTTATCTTAAAATGTCTTTTTAGATGTATCTATCCACGTTTTAAAGTTAAAACAATGAGTCAACAGGAATCTAATGAGCAGAACAATGAAAATGTCTTACAAAAGGCGACACCTGGTGACCTGATCCGAGTCAAGCGGTTTAAAGGAGTATACTATCACTGGGCAGTTTATATAGGTTAGCATTTCCTCTACATTATTGTCCACTTTTTGACAGCTATTTTGTTGATTTATTTTTTATCAAAGTTGACAGTTTAAGTTCTTTTTATTGCGGTAATTAATTGTACCAAATGTCATAGCAACTGTCAGCTGATGTGCGTGTATGAACAGTAATCAGCTTAACTGTTGTGCAATTAAAAATATTTTTTAACATTAAAGTGGAAAGAAAAGTGAAAGAGAATAGGGTATAATATAGTAATTTTTTTAATACACTACACATGACACTACATCCATACTTTCCTATAGTCCTTTTTAGAAACTATTTTTTGCTTTTAAATTATGCACTTCAGGTTTACGGCTTATCAATCTGGGTCGGTCTCGCTATGGAAAACAAAAATGGTGAACTTGTTAAAATTACAAATACCAAAACGCGGGTATAAACGGTTAATTTGGATATGCTATATATCGATATTTCAAGGAGTAACCTCTAATCAGTTGCATTTAAAGATCAAAATCAAAAACAGTTGAAAACGAAAAGTACTCAAAACCAAAACGTTCGAACAAGGAAGCCAAATCCAGCACCGAGGATTTTAAATCTTTCTGCCAAAATTATAAGCCACTCACACATACGTTAACATCTAAAACTTCTCTCAAAACAAGTTCACTTGAATCGTGGAGGGGAAATTTCGCCCAAAACGGATAGTGATTAATTGAGGTTTTCCTTAGCTAAGCGTTGTTCACATCATAAGGCCTACTAACAACGGGAAACTACACTTGCAAAAATGAAAATAAAAGAACTGAATTCGGAATTCAAGGTGAATTTTTGAAAAGAGCTATATTGTAATGATTTATTTTACAGGAGACGGAATAGTCATAGAAAGAGGCACTGACGAAAGAAACAAATCCTCTGTTTCCATACGACAGACCACCTTCCAAAAATCTGTTAAAAACGACAGAGCTGAAATTTATAATTACTTGGATAAGAAATTCAAGTAGGATACTAAAGGCCTATCGGCACCTTTCTTTATAAAAAAAGTAAACACGACATGATTCTAACGAGGTTCCGTGGATTTGTTTACCCCGATAAGCTTCTCAATGGTGAGGAAGTGAGTGTTTTACGCACTTGCAACGCCATATAGGTTATAATTTAAAGGCGATTAACATGAAGAGGGCGTTAAATGAACATGAAATGATGATGAGGAATGAAATATGGGGATTGGGTGGGAAACAAAGGAATAGTAAATTTTAAAGACCACAAGAAAGTGGAAAAGGTAGATAGGGGTGGAAAATTCAGCCTTTGTGGTGCACCCCTTGGCGGTCCACAAAGGGATCTTTTACGCGCATGAAGCGTACGTGGCACTCTCCACACACGTTGGTCCACTATGGTTTGCAGTCAGGTTTTCCGCAGAATAGCCTGACGACCCTGGCATTCATTATGACAGGGCTGTCCCATTCAACCACCTGGAACACACATCCGAGTCACTTTGTGGGCTAAGCAGTCTGACACGATGTCAGGTTTCTATGCGCTCTTTTTGTGACTTTTACCGACAAGTTTAGCGCTGCCTCGGTTCTATTCGCCTCCCGGGCCCGCTTGGGAGGCCGCTCAATGGCAATTGTTGAATGATTTGATTTGCTTTAATACGGTCAATTCAACAAAAGCATTTCAAAATGCGAGAACTTACAATTTTGACTCCCTTCTTTGTTTAAAACCATATTGATAACTACATATTGTGCAATCACGAGCTATCTCCAGCAAATAAACAAAAGTTTCATAAATCCCATGTGTCATTTTCAAGATGGAACCTCTTGCATGCATTGAATCTAAGAGGTGTAGATTTACTTTGACAAGCCCTTGGGGTCACAATTGAAGACGTTTCAATCTATTTCTGGTAATGCGTGTATTTTTTTACGTTTTGTGATCAGGCTTTAGTTGTTAAATAAAAAGGTAAAAACAAAACGTCCGAGCTGAAATCTCATATGTCCAAGAATTTGAAAAGAAAAACAAGGCAGACATACTGGAGTAATAGATAATCGCAATGGTCCTGACTCAGTACAGGCATTCAGAACGGAAATGGTAGGTTAAAATACGTTGTTAAAAAACCTAAGATGTGCATGTACATGAAACATGTACTGTTATGAAAGCATAAAAGAATTATTAAACATACATGTTTATCGTTGCAGACATTTTAGTGATCCAAAAATTGTGGAAAGAGCAAAACAACTTCTAAATCCAAATGATGATTACCATTTGTTCAAAAACAACTGTGAACACTTTGCAGTTTGGTGTCGGTATGGTTTATACAGGTCGGAACAGGTAAGTAGTATACATGTACGAACGTAAAAATGTGAGTATAAGATCGCGATGGAAGAGGGAGGTTTAGCGCGCCACAAAACCTGGTTTAACCCACCATTTCATTTGAATTGCCTGTACCAAGTCAGGACCATTGCGATCTATAACTCTTACGGTGTGTCTTCCATGTTTCGTCCTTTCTCTTTGACATTGAGATTGATCCTCCAAGTTCTGTAATATTGCTACTACCTTCATTTAAACAGATTCATTTATCAAATCCAACATTAGGAAACACAAGCTTACAGCTTATGTGAATTCCTCTCCAGTTTGATTTTTGCGAGTGTGGCATTTGTGGCGGACCGCTTGAGCCTACTTTTAATCGAACCGAACTCTACACAGGGGTCTTTAATGAGGATTGCACTCCCCATACACGGGACAATCATTTTCGTCTCCTACGAAGGACTAGCATCGTTCCTTGAGACGATCCTCGCAAAGAGAGAGTCGGAAAACTGGTCAAGGAAATTTTCACCCCTGACGAACTTCGGTGTTAGTAGCATTACGCGTTAAGGACATCACCGGCTCTTTAAAACTGTTTACCCATTTTTGGCATGTAGCTGAAGTTATCGGAATCTTTTTCCTGATCGGGGTGTCGAGGCTACCGTGTTCAATGTACACATTCCTTTTTTTATATGATTTCAGGTTGACAAGACTGTGATTGGACTAAATGGAGCTGATGGACTAATTGGACTTATGAAAGGAATCAGTGGAATTGTAAGGGCAGTTAAGCTGTAGACACAAACTACTGATAAAGATTACCTGATTTGAATGTTAGGTTAATACATTTGTACATGTACATACTTTCTCCTTATCGGCGAGATTGTGTTATACAACAAATGTAACTATGTAAGAAATAAAAGTTCATATACGAAAGCAGATTTATTTATGCACTGAATATTGGCCCCTCCTCTGTGTCGAAGAACACACGAAAGCAATGAAAATATCCACATAGATTTCAAAATTGTCAAAACCCTAGTGTTTTTCATACCCTGGCCATAGGATTATTTATTCTAGTTCAGCAAAGCTTGGTTTTATTGTTTTGCCTTTTATATTCCTATAAATTGACATTTCAAACTTTTCGGTAGAACCCCTTTGATGAGTCTTGAAAAAAACGAAATCTTCAATACACCAGTGTTCCAGGTAGGCCATTTTTACTGTGAAAATCTCCCGCCCTTTTTTTCGAATTTCCCTGGTGCCGTTTTTGATTTAGGTAAAACTCCCTGTCCTTTTCATGTCACTTAATTAATACTTCATCCTTTATAGTTATAAAAGTTTGTTTTAATGGGCTATCTCCCATACATGATTCATGCTTTGTTTAATTGAATCAATATAAGCCACTTTTAATCTGTATTCGGCCTATTATAGGTCATTTTGTAAAAAAAAAAACTCAGGAATCAATGTGCCCTGTTCAGAAATTAGATGTGTCCTTTGTGGAATGAGCTCCCTGCCCTTTTGAAAACCTAGCTGGAAAACTGAATATATAAAATTTAACTTTGTTTTTAATAAAATTTCAATCGTCATTGAAGCTAAGTTTCTGTATTAGTTTCAGTCTTGTTCAACATTTAAAATTCATATTTGTAGCATTAAACATAAATGCATTATTTCATTCAAAATCCCGATGTTATATACAGAAAGTAAAGTCGTACATTTTTGTAAAGGCCCAACTGGGCATTAAACTATCATAAGTTCTAAAAAACTAGGACAAAATTAGTAAATGAAAAAGATATGTCGAGTAAAGATAGGCGAGAAACACACAACATAGTATACACAATATAATACCTGCAAATATAAAACCACGACATTCTATAGCTACCAGAGGTTTCCTATTAAAACAGAACCTTTACAGAGAATGTGATATGTTTTTTCTCTGAAGCAATAACAGCAGGAAGATAAATATACATGGTGCCGTCCATTGTCACTTTTCTTTAAAATATCCTCGGATTGTTTTATTGCTTTATATTCTTTACCAAAAAGATTTTCACTACAATCATTGACAATGATTACACAAATTGGTGGTCGAACAACATAAAACCAAGCAAATTCTTAATTTTGTGCCGTAATATATTAAAGCGATTTATCAACTGAACAGCTTCACGGAAGACTTTTGGGGTCAAAATATTTTATCCATAAAATTCAAAATGGCCGACCAACAGGGCAATCCAGCGTGATAGAACACAAGACTTCAAGTATTATAAGATTTCCTCTGTCCCGTTTCCTGTTTATCCTCCAATTATCAAACGTTAAACAGTTTGAAATCCTTGGAATTTTAGATATATATATAAATCATGAAATCCTATTATTTCCCTTTACCAAGAACCCAATCCTTATACTGCACATGGTTTATATCTTCGGTCCTGTTCATTTTTTTTTTTTAGTTTTGAGTACTTTTCGTTCGATGCTGTTTTTTATTTGTTTTTTTTTTAACTTTCTAATTTTTTTATTCAAATGCTGCTGATGAGAGATAACTCCTTGATATATGCATATACAACATAACCAAATCACCCGTTTGTTTACCCATTTTGGAACCCTTAGGTCTATAACCACCGCTAGTGAACCAGACGTAACCGAGAGTTATTACAAGCTTGATCGTCAGACTTGTCTGATAAATTTTAATACTGTTTTGTTGTTGTTGAAATTTCCGATTGTTAAAATTCAAATTTGTTTAAAACACTAGGTTTCCTTTCTTGAAAGGCACATGGTCTATTTCCTCCATGTTGAATCTGTCTTCCCTGTTCGAATATTTAGGTTTTGGGTACTTTTCGTTCAAAACGTTTGGCATTGACCTTTCAATGTTTTGATTCAAATGCTGCTGATGAGAGGTTTCTCCTTGAAACATGCATATACAGCATAACCTAATGCACGTTTTGGTATTTGTACTCTGCTATGGAATGTAAATTTTTCATTTAATGTTAATGACTTTGTTTTCAGTGCATTCCTTATAAAATTCCGTCATCTAAATGCTTTTAACGGTTTTGATGTATTGTGTACCGATATGGGGGGGGGGGTAAAATTGTTGCATGCCTTAAAGATTTTGCTTCGCATCAAGGTGCGAAGCTATTAATTTCATAGGATATTCACGCCATCTTGAAATAATCAATCACTTATGAACGCGTTGATTGGCTGTTTAATAAGGTTGCAAAAGTAACAGATCGTTTCATTGGCTTAACCAATAACTATAATCGTGAATCAGTTACGGAGAAGAGACGATTTGATCATGATAAGGCTATTTTGTGTACTGCAGAACTGGACACGGTACAATTTAATGTAAAATTACTTTGACCAGGTGACCTCGACAAATCCACTAAATTATTTGATCACGTGATATTTATTGATCGCTGAGCAAGAATAGATTAAATAAACTTTGTTGTGATCAACAGATTTATCATATGATTTACAAGTCCAGAATATTTTTAGGCAAGCAGCGATGTCTTATGGAGTCTATAGAGTAGTGTCACAGGGTAGGGCTTGCTTCTGGGGGAAGACTAGCTTTTAAATTAAGAGAACACGTTTCAACGTCCATCATATTTTTATGTACAACTATTTATAAACTTCCGTCCGAAGACGGGTACAATTTCGGGTTACATACAAATTATACAGAAACATATACTGATAAAATGACCATACAAACATACAATATTACAGTAGTGATGATTTTGGTGTTTTTATTCAGTCTAGACGGAGTGATCTTCCAGCATCCAGTCTTGGAAAAATGCTTTATTTTCTTTATTAATTTTCAATATTTTTTAACATGATACACACTTTTATAGTCATAAGTCATAAGTCATAAGTTTATTGAGCAAATTACACCCCAAGGGGTCAATAGCTACAAACAAAACAAACATTCAAAACAAAGAAACAATTAAGAAATAGTATTGCCCCCTGTCCTCAGTGAAAGAGACTGTTTCAAAAAGGAGCCCAGCAATCTCACATGTTCCTTTGAATCCGGATTCCATATATATTTCAGTTTATCTTCTTCATTCATTTGATCAAAAATATCTAAGGCTTTTAAAAAATCTGTACGTAAATTTTCATTCAAAGTGCATTTTAATATAAAGTGAAATTCATCTTCAATTTCGTTACATGAATTGCATAATCTAAGATTTCTAGGTATTTTTGTATATCTGCCTCTTTCAATTAATAATGGGTGATCACTTATTCTCATTTGACAAATAATTTTTCTATATTCCGAATTTAAACTATCTAAATACTTTTCACAATTATATTCATTCTTTACCAATTTAAATACTTGTAGTTTACTGTTTTCGTCTAATTTTTCAATTTTTTCTCTAAACTTTTCTTAGTATTGATTGCTAGACTCCCTTTTGTAACAATTCTTGTTTAATTTGAAATTTACATTTTTATTTCTATTTGTGTATAAATCATATGACAATCTTAAATCTTTTCTAACATGTTGAACATAAGAATACCAAGAATAAACCCTTTGGAATGTAAAAATTTCGAGACATCGTAACATTCTTTCAAAATAGGTATATCACTATTAGTTAGTCTATCTTCATATAAAAGACTTTGAGTTTTAACATAACTATCTATTGGTTCTCTACCCAACTCTGCTCTATTTGCTATATTACTCGAGGATTTTTTAACGGAAAGAGTGTATTTACAAAATTTGGTGTGAACTTTATCAACAATTGATTTATCTAAAAAACTAAAATGTCTGGTTTCTCATTTTTTGCTGATGCCCTTTAATGTCCGAATTAAAGTATTTTTGATAAATTTCCATATACCAAATTTCTGCATTGAATGTAAGAACTGGACGAACTAGTGAATCAAATAAATGACAGGATAATTTTGCTGGAAGCTGGTTTATTAATTCTCCATTTTTATTGGCATTTTATAGGATTGGCACAAGTTTTATTTGGTTTAAAGCGATGGAATATAAACAAGTTGCTTTCTTTAAAAAAAAGAAAGCTAACGTGAGTTTTATATTTTTGCTTTCTACTCAGCAAGATTTTATTAATGAAAATAAATCTTTCAGGTTGAATAATGTATTGATGAATATTTTTGTGCATGCAGCAAAAATGCATATCAATTCATGGAAATTGGTTCAGCAGATTCAGATATAATTTAGAGTTGACTGAGAAATAAGCTGTTCTTTTTAAGTTCAAAAGCTAGATGTATTACATAAGCAGATTTGTACTGGTGATAAATAAAAAAAAATACATTTTACGTTTCATTAAATTCTTTTTAAGAAACAAATCATTTGGATTGTAATAAAATGTTGAAAAAGGAAATACCATATACAACCCAAAATCATCTGCTTGGCTAATTCTTAATTATTTCACAGGAGTTGTATTAAACGTAAGTGATGGTCAGATGGACATGTGATTGAAAAAATTAAGACATACAGACATTCTATGATATAGTGTTTTTAAAATATCTGCAGGTTTACCATCAAAGGTGGTGTCAAGTACTTCCTCTATATTTTCAACTTCCTGATTTTTTGCTTGGGGTGCTTTTTTTGCCTCAGTTTCGATTGTACAGAGATTATTACTGATGAATTCAAAAATACCCAAAATCCTATCTTGGACCGTTCAGTCGAATATCTGAACTGCTAGCTTTCTGTTTGTAAAATTTGAATTATAATTAATTTTTGGTATAGTAGTATATAAGCTTCTAGTTTCATCATTTGAAATTCCATTTTTAAAAAAAAGTAGGACACAAATGCCTCCGCATAGGTTCACAAACAGTAAGTCAAAATCCGACGGAATTGCTTTGGTAGTACCATCCTAACAAATTTCAAATTATTTCCATGTACGATTTCTAAGAAGAGCTTGACGGAAAATTTAAAGTTAATTTTCTTTTCTATAGCTCCCTGTCAAATTAAAATCCATTGTTGAGAAAAGCTTGACGAAAATATTCGGAATAAGCGTACACTGTCGTTTACAGAAGGAACTCGGCGCAGTGATCGGAGTCTAAACTGCATTACATGTACTTTCAGTTTAACGAACGGGAACGGGCACTGCGTGGAAATTGGTAAAGATGGAACGACATCAGTAAAACTGTATATTCCCGACATGTTGTGGCAGGGTATAAATTATGATAGGCGCATTAAAGTCAAATAAAAATAGGTTTCTTAAAGTATAAATTAGTAACTATATCACTGATGTTATTTTTTTCTTCCTTGAAAAATTTATTTATGAGTAACGATGATTATATGAGCTTAAATGGTACCCAAATTCTGGGTTTTTTAAAGGTATTTTAAACTTTACTGTATTTAATATTTATTTACAGTTTTGTACACTGATTGAAAAAAATTTCGGTTCTTGTCAGTTGTCAAAAAATTCTTCTACGTTTTAATACAGCTAGCCTATTGTGACATTGTCGCTTAATTGAATTTTAAATATTTACCCTCAGCAAATTTCGGAAGCAAGTATGTGTATAGGCTAGAAAAAGGATGGGGCACACAATTCAGTTGACTTTTTCTCTGTTCTGCTCAAATTCATCTCGTACCTTGATTTTTGAATTCCCATGTACGTCCAACTGCAGGAAAACTACTAAATCCTATACCCGGATATCAAATGATTATTTCTAAGTTAATCGTTTATTACATTCATAACATTTGACTGGTCATTTTAAACAAATTCTAATCACACACCCCGTTAGGAAATATTTTGCAAGTTTGGTTCCCTCATAATATTTTTTTTTTTGCTTTGCGGCATCATCTTTTTTTTAAAGTAGCACTCCATTCTCCTAAAATTCACCTCATGCGGTAAAATTTACCCGGGTTTTAAATAATATATCAATAACCCCATGTACTGACTACTCCAATGTCGGCACGCCCCTAAGATTTCATTTAAATCGAAGGGGTGTTTCAATCGATACCGTTTACACACGATACCTGTCTTGTGCGTGTGATTTTGAGAGCATATGCATGACGATCCTTTCTTCGCCCACCAAAATCATTATTTCTCAAACATTTTGAACAATAATTATACTTTAACAGAGGATATATCTTTTACAGTACTTGTATATTTCGCTTGCCTATAAACGCTTTAGCGCAACTTCCGGTCAACAATGGCGACCGCCACGAAAAGTTTGTAAACAAAACTATCAATGGTTTAAGAGTCAGGGCGCATTTAAGTAGCTATTAAGCTATTGAAACAGAACAAGACCAAAATATTCCCTCGTAAAAACCACAGAATTACCTAATTATCCGACAAACAAATCAAATATACAGACAATGTTGTTGAGCGGAAAAAAGACGGTGTGTAGGGAAAAAAAGGTCCCAATAAAGTTCCAGGATTGTCTTACTGGAAATGAACTAGAGAAACTTATTAATGATCCCATTGTCAACAAACAGCTGGAGAATCCAATAAACTGTACACAGGCTGATGGCAAAACTTGTAATGTTAAATTCAATACACTACCAGAAAAAGTTGACACATGGAAGAATGTAATCATTAACTACTTCGGGGAAAACAACACAACTCTCCTGAAAGATGGTTCCGTTATCAAAATAATCTGTGATTGTGAAGATGAGAAAAAATGTACAATCAAAATAAACACCTACAAAACCGGAGCTATGGTCATCCAGGGGGCCAAGTGTGTTAAATTCAGTGAGATGTTTTTCTCGGCATTGAAAGATAAGGTTAACGAGACAGAGGTGAATACTTATAAACCTGATAATGACAGTATATTATTTGAAACAAGCTTGGATAATACTACAATAGAAAAAGAAGGGGTAGAGAAAACCCTCGAAAATCCTGATGATTCAATAACACTTGATAAAAAGATTCATACATCTACCCCTATCAACAAGGTCACAAGGATAAGTGAATCCCCCAAGGAAAGAATCCAAAAACACAGCATATCCATCAGTGAAAAATTAGACAACATCAATGTTACACTTTCCACTATCGACACATCATTTAAAACTTTCGTACACAAACTTACTGAACTTAAAACCGAAACCGAAAACTTGATACCCAACGTTAAAAGTGATGTACCTGAAATAATTTCAAACAATCCTAAACTGAAACAAGCAATCCAGCACCTGGACAACTTAGAAAGTAAAATGAAACACTTTAATCAATCACTAGATTCAATACACACCAAAATCAATATTCTTGATACCCACCTTAAAGGTAATGAGAAAACTGGAAACAGACTTTTAGAACAACTTACAGAAAATACCAAACAAATGGCTGAATTTCATGAGGCAAACATGGAATCTTTCGAAACAATCGGATCAAAACTCAGTGAACTAGAAAAAAGACTAGATAATTTCGAGAAACCTAGTAGTAACAATGTAGATCGTGCTAACAAAATGGAACAAGGACACAGAGACTCCTTTATAAACACAGAAAGTGTACCGTGCAGTTACTTGATTTTAAGTGACTCCATTTTAAGAAGAATAATTCCGAAAAAGTTTTCACCCATTGGAATAACCAAGAAAAGATTTATCAGGGGTGGAGCAAACACTTGTAGTGAGGAAATCCAAAGAAACGGGGAAAAATTTAATCCTCTAAATGTTTTAATTCATATTGGAACTAGAGACTTACAAAATGAAGGTGAAGTTAAAAGCAAAGATTTCGAAAATCTTCTGAAGACCACTCAGAATATGTGGCCAAAAGCAACAATCTATGTTCTACCGATAATCCGAAGGAAAGACATTCCAGATGAGGTTGTAAATAGAGCAAACAATATCATATCTACAGAATGTGACAAGATGAAAACAATTACGTTAATTGACCAATTTGTGCCTAGAGACGATATGTTCTATGACAACGTCCATCTCAACACCAAAAAGGGCATACCAGAATTAGTTAGACATTTGAAATCTGCAATGAAAATATACCATCCTAATAGGATATTTTTCATGAACCAAAACTCCAAACCCATTAGCACTTATGGTCCAAAACCCATCAACACTAATGGTCCACCAATGAACAATGAACGGCCTCCGTTACTTCCACGGCCCCCGTTTCTTCCACAAAACAGCACACCACCGGTGCCATGGATGCCACCCAACAGACCTCCACCTATGCCATGGTATCCTCCACCACCACAAATCCTTCCTTGGCAAGCTCCACTCATGTGGAATCCATACCGATTCAATCAGATGAACATCAATGGTTTCAATTAACCTTATACACTTCTATGTACTACAAATGGTATATATTCAAGTATAGGATAGTTTGTAATACACTCAATTTAATTTGTAACAGACCTATATAATTAATGTACAATCTCATTATTTTTTTTTTTTAACATAATCATGATAATATATACAATACTTAAAGTACATGTTATAAGTATACTGCACAAAAAAAAAGTTATAGAAGTAATTATATAGTATTACTACATTAAAATGTGATGTTTTAGGTCAATACTCAGTACTTTTAATATTTTCAATTATAATGTATGAAACCAGCACTTATCGTCTTCTTTAAAAAATTTATTTATCAATTTTTCAAAATTATTAAAGTAACCAAACAAAAATAAAATAAAGTAATTTTTCCTGAAAATTTCAATTTACTTATGCAAATTTCTATTCTGATTTTTTTTTTTTTTAGTGGGAAAGAAAAGGAAAAAGGTAGTTCCGATATCTTGCATTTTTTTTTTTTTTTTTTTTTTTTTAATCTAAAGGATTAAAATTAATTAATTACGTAGTTATTTCGTCATGTTTATTATGTTTATTTACATAATTTCTTTATGTCAAAACCTGTTAATATATGGTGTATATATAAAATCTGTTTATATGAGCTACATGTACACAAAACATGCAAAAGTATATGCCACTATTATTTTTTTTTTTTTTCTAACCAAACCAAAATTAAAATAATGTAATTGGTTCATGTAAATTTTTACTTTTTACTTTTTCAATTACTTTCATAATGTGATATATTTTCCTTTAAATGAATAACCAGTAATACAGTATTGATCTTGAGATAATCAACTGTTTAAATTTATATACTATCCATAAATGCCATTTGTGTATATTCAGTACTAATGTTTATTGACATAACATTTCATGGTAATACATATAGCTGTTTTATCACCATGTTTATATACAGTTTAATATCTTTTTTTGCTTGTTTTATTTCATGTATTTTATTTTATTAATATGTTTTTGTGTTTATATTACTACATATACTCTCAAAGAAGGAGAGAAATTTAAATAAGAAAAATCCACTTGAATACAGATCATATCCTGTAGAAATTAAGTAACAAGCCCTTTTACTCAAAAACCATTGTATTAAAAAATATGACTCAAAATTTATTAAAAACAGCTGTTTGGAATATTGAAGGTCTCACCAAAGATAAAACACAAGACCCAAATTTTATTGATACTGTCTCTAAATTTCACATCATCAGCTTTGTTGAAACTTGGACAAATGATATTACTGATAAAGAAATAAGTATACCCGGGTTTAATCTTTTAGTCGGAAGTAATAGAAAAAAACATAAAAAAGCCAGACGTAACTCTGGTGGTGTAAATATTTTTG
This sequence comes from Arcuatula senhousia, assembly GCA_963971305.1. NCBI lineage: Eukaryota > Metazoa > Mollusca > Bivalvia > Mytilida > Mytilidae > Arcuatula > Arcuatula senhousia. The sequence continues at coordinate 11,890,025 of OZ020313.1, forward strand.
TTAAGAGTTCAATTATCAAAGGTACAAAGAAGTTGCCCAATTCACACTCAGATATCGTTTGGGTTAAATTAGATCATTCATTTTTCAAAATCAATAAAGACATATATTTGGCTACAGTATATGTTTCTCCAGAAAACTCAAGTTATAATGTAAATGGTATAGAGCCTATATATGAACAATTACTAGCTGACATAGCTAAGTATAGTAATTTAGGTCACATCATGGTTCAAGGAGACTTTAATGCATATACCAATAAAAACATTGATTATATTCCCCATGATGAACTAAATAAAAATAATTTAGAAGATGATCAGTACATTTCTGATCATATTATACCTAGAAATAACCTAGACCACAAGCTGGTTAATAAGAGTGGTAAACTTTTATTAAATTTATGCAAAGAATCTAGTCTCCGGATCTTAAATGGTCGCACTATGGGGGACCTGTTAGGCAAATACACATGCATAACCTACAATGGTTGTAGTGTTGTCGATTATATGTTGGTATCTCCTGACTTACTAAATGTAGTTGGGTATTTTGAAGTTCATGATTTTACCGTCTATTCTAATCACTGTATAATTAGCAGTTCATTAGTTCTGGGATTTACCCCTCAAAACAATTCTTCATATCAATTAGATCCCCTACCCAGTAAATATATATGGGATCCAGAGGCAATTAATCTTTACATTCAAAAAAGCAATAGTATTGAAAGTAAAAATAAATTTGATAACTTTTTACAGTCCAATTTTACTAATTCAGATGAAGCAGTCGATGCACTGAATGCAATTTTACAAGAGAATGCTTCTCAATGTGCAAAGTTTCTAAAGAAAATCCCTTCATCTAGAAGAAAGGGAAAGGCTAAGTCAAAGCGTAAACCCTGGTATAGTGAATCCTGTCAAGATCTATACAACACGGTTAAAAATTATGAAAAACTAGTAAATAAATTTCCAGAAAATACTGAATATAGACATAAATTTTATTCTTTCAGGTCTAAATATAGACGACAATGTAAATATGATGAACGAAAATATAAAGAAAAAATCTGTTCTGATTTATATAATTTAAGTGAGAAAGAACCCAAAGCATTTTGGGATACCCTAAATAAATTAGATAAACAAAAATATGGAGACAAACAATCAGATGATGATTTACCTAAAGAAGAATTCATAAAATTTTATGAAAAACTCAACATCTGTGAGAAAGAATATAACATAAAACAGGAAGATATTATAAAAGAATTTAAAATCTTAAAGGAAAATATTAATAAACCAGAACTTACTGACAGTATTGATAATGAGATTAATTGTAATGAGATATTAGAAGCCATTAAATCTTTAAAAAATGGCAAGTCTACTTCTGCAGATTTAATTGCAAATGAAATGCTAAAAAATGCCATACCAATTTTGTTAAGACCTCTTCAAAAACTATTTAATCTAATATTTAAAACTGGAACTTTCCCCAAAATTTGGAATGAAAGTTTTTTAGTCCTATTGCATAAAAAAGGAGATAAAAACGATCCAGAAAACTACAGAGGCATCTCTATTAGTTCGAATATGGGAAAACTTTTTAATAAAATCATTTGCAAACGCCTGCTTAAACACTTAAATGAAAATAATCTTATAAGTAAAAATCAAATAGGTTTCAAGGAGAAAAGCCGCACAGCTGACCATATATTTACACTTAAAACTATAACAAATAAATATAAACAGAATGGTAAGAAAGTTTTCACTGCCTTTATAGATTTAAAAAAGGCTTTTGACACAGTCTGGAGAGTTGGACTTTTCTATAAACTTCTAAAAAATAAAGTTCCAAAAAGGATATTTAATATAATTGATTCTATGTATTCTAATACCTCATGTAGAATTAAATTTTCAAATGGACTGAGCAAATATTTTTCTTCTGAAAGAGGTGTTAAACAGGGAGACGTACTAAGCCCTCTGCTTTTTAATTACTTTATCAATGATATAGTCAAAGTATTAGACCAACAAAACACTGACCCAATTTCTATTGGCTGCTCTAACATTAATATACTTTTATATGCTGATGATATTGTTTTATTATCTGAAAGCAAAGAAGGGCTACAAAAATTACTTAATATTTTATACGAATTTTGTTCAACCTGGAAACTACAGGTAAATATCAATAAATCAAAAATAATGGTTTTCAACTCAAATGGTAAGACATATCAAAATCAATTTACTTATAATAATATCAACCTTGAAACAGTAACACACTATTGTTACTTAGGCATGATACTAAAATACAATGGAAATTTTAATCTGGCAATAAATACATTAATGGAAAAAGCTAGAAAGGCATGTTTTAAAATTAAAAAAGTAATAGGAATTAATAATCCATGTAAACTTTTAGAAAAACTATTTGATTCACTGGTTGTTCCCATACTATTATATGGAAGTGAAGTTTGGGGCACCGATGCCTCACTTAAAGACACTGATGTATATGAAAAACTTCACATTAAATTTATTAAAGAGATACTAGGAGTCAACTGTAAGGCAACCAATGACGGTTGCCGTGCCGAACTAAATAGGATCCCACTAAAAAGTAAAATCTTATTTTCTATATTAAACTTTTACAAGCATATCCTAGATTCTGATAACACCTTATTAAAAGAAATCTTCATTAATTCAAAAGAATATAATCCCTGGATGAAAAAGGTAAAGGATGTCTTAAATGATCTGGGTTTTGCATACATGATAAATAATACTTCTTTTTCTAATAGCTGCCTTAGCCAAATCAAGCAACGGATACAGGATCAATGTCTACAGATCCAAAACTCAAATATATGCAAATCATCTAAATTAGAATTTTTTCAAAGTATATATAAAATGGGGACGAGACCCTCGTATGTTGATATATTAACAAACAGAGATGATCGAGCTGCCATTTGCAAAATTCGAATAAGTGCTCACTTACTTCTTATCGAGCAAGGACGACATCTCAATATCCCAAAAAATGAAAGATACTGCCCATTATGTAATTCAAATCAAATAGAAGATGAAAAACACTTTCTTTTACAATGCAAAGCCCTCAAAAGTGAAAGGGATAAATTTAACATTAATATTTTAAATCTGCTAGACATCAAGAAAGATATTAAAGAAAATATTAAAATACCATTTTTATTAAATAATAGTTCAATAAAAATACTTAAATTGACCTCTTCATTCATCACAAATTGTATGAACACTAGAAAAAACCTGTTATAAATGTCTAGTCTTAAACCTGTTAATAATATAGGTTTACAACATGTTGTACTATAATATTTACATTTACTACTATAGTTTATATGTATATCTCAATATACTATAATTGTAAAACTCATGACTATTTACCTTTTATTATATCTGTTTGTAATTGGGCCTTAACCATGTACATTTATGTGTTTGTGCCAATAAATTTGATTTGATTTGATTTGATTTGTGTAATTTCATCCAACTATAAGCTTTTTTGTTTGGCAACACTGTTCGCTAATGAATGCATAATGCACCGTGCTGAAAAGTTGTCTTCCAGAATTCCGACCAGTACCTCCTTGTTGTGGAAAACGGGCCCTGTCTCCAGGGCGTATGTACCTGGAACAGCCAACACTGGCGGTGGTGTGTCATAGGCTGGACGACCCATGGCACACAGCGAGTCTTTAATAGTCGTCGCAGAGGCTTATAGCCTATAGTCACGACTATAAACACCCATATAAATGCTGAAAAGTTTGGCTTTATATGAAATCATCTACATACTAGTATATTTGAACTTTCATACTCCAGCTTTCATATCATGTCTGTTTTAATAATAATGAGAACCATAGAATTTTCATGTTTTTTTTACTTAATTTTTTCTTTAAGCACATGTACATTTTACATCAAATTTATCTTTATCTGACTCGTGGGCCTAAACATTTTAGTCATGTTCTTGGATATTAACTTATATGTCTTTTTTCTGGTAGGGGCTATCAGTCCAGCATACCAATAAAGGACACATGGGATTTAAATTGCAACTATAGGCGAGTAACCAATACTTGTGCAGGTTCAGTTTATTTTAAAATTCACTTGTAATGTTTGCAAAGCGACAAATTAGAGTAACTTTTTCAATATCCCTCGTCTTGCATAGTGGTACTGTGGTGTCACAAAAATTCCTCATTACAGGTTTTCGGCAACTATATGTCATTTGCTAAGTATGGGTTTCTTCTATATCAAGCATTTTTTGTTTGTTACCCTTCTGCTTCTTGTTTACCGAACATCTTAAGACTACCGTGTAAAAGAAATATATCACAGTTTTCCAGGCAATTTCATGTAATTGTCCCTTTATAGACACGTACATTTAGCTACCCCTAATCATGCCCTATTGAGTCAAGCAATTTTATACCCGAAACTCATTTCCCTCCTGTTGACCAACTATCATAAGACGCATGAATCATATGTCTTCCATATATAGTAAGCCATTACTATTTGTCCTCAAAAATTATTTAACACAGACTCAGTAATAACTTATTGGCATTGTTTTATTAAAATTTTGATAAATATTTTTATTTTTTTAATTTTCAAATCAATAATTTATTTTACTCAAGTTAGCTTGGATTAATCAATGTCAGTTAAAGGTAAAATTTCATTATTCAAAATTTTGTTTGTTGATTGTTAAATCTCCAAGCTTTACTTTCAGTTAATCTTTTAGGCCACGGTATCCAAGCTTGACCTAAATTTGATTGGCGGAAACAGAGCGACCAGCAATCATGTGATCAAACCTTGGTGACAGAAATTTATGTTTGTTTGGCACATTTTAAGATTGCTGGTTCAACAATAAACATCGTTTTAATTTAGTTTATTTTCTCTGTTTTACGCCAGGTATGTTTAACTTATTTATAGTTTTTATTTTTAAAGATTTTTACTTAGCTTTATTTATAGTTTCAATTTTTAATTAAAAGTTTTAATTAATTAGCAATGCAATAAGAAGAAATTAATTATTTGTTTACTTTCTTAGTTTATTTGCATTTTAATTTATTTGCAATTTTTATATCAAATAAATATTCGAAGTTTTTATTAGATTAGGCTTCTTTTGAATATCAAGTTTGTTTTATTTCATTTTGTTTCATTTCATCGTTTTTGAAAATAGCACGAACTTTTGAAGTCGAAAGCTAGAGTAAAGACAAGTAAAGACATGTACGTCGTTTGTCTTGATTTTTCATGTAAATAGTTTCATTTTTCTTTTGTTTAATTTTCTCTAATAACTTTGTTTTAGATTTGTTTTAATCGATTTAATTGATTTATATCTAATAATTAAAGTTTTTATTTCAGCTGGCATGCAGTTTTGGTTTCCATAGTTTTTAGAATTTTAATTAACTTCCGGTTCAAAGTTCAAGTCTAATTCTTCTTTTTTTTAGAAAACGTTTTATGTAAAGTAATTTCATTTGGCTCAATATAACTAAGTATGTGTTTCTTTATTTCATTTCATAACTTTAGTATTTTTAGTTCAAAAATAATGCCAAGTGAGATTGCTACATCTTTGTGTAAAATTGACATTTTAAGATTGCTGGTTCAACAATAAACATCGTTTTAATTTAGTTTATTTTCTCTGTTTTACGCCAGAGGCCGAAAGACATACGTCAGGGCAAGAAGTCACTACGACAGCATTATAAGATATAATTTTTAATGACCACTGGTCCTTAAAGGAGACAATTATATTATGGCAAAGCAACTGTAACAGAGAGACAGAAATATGTTGTTTGATTATAAATGACCTTCAGCTCACGGTGATATTTCTTATGCATTGTAATTATATGCATGTTCCTGCCACATTCTATAAAGTTCTGGTAGACCAGTGACTTGTTTCACTTGTCATTTGTATACATCAACCGATATACACTTTCCTTTCCTTTAAATGCCGCTACAGCGAAGCTTCCCCAGCTTTTTGAAAAGCTAGAACTTGTTTTAATTAAAATCCTTGTTAAAATCACTGCCTGTGGTTTTTTTTTCTATTTTTATATCTCTTGAAGATTTCGAGTAATAACGGGCCAAAACAAAAGATAATGAGAAGTTAAGAACATCCCAGTTTGCAGAGATTTCGTCCGTCTGTGCTGCTCGGTCAGAATCTAAATGTAACACGTGAAACAGCCTGCAGCCTTCACTTTTAAGATTTATTTGGTAGGATTGAATCTTAAATTAGCAAATGGTCTCCATGCAATGCATTTGGTTGCTGTAAAAGTTGAAGGCTTTGTTATGGAATTTGTATCGGTTTTAATTTATTACATTTTATTATGGATAATATTAATGGATCTATTCATTTGGGGCGTATGAACCCTATCACTTCAGTAATAAAAGGGGCAAAATAGATGTACTGACAAATTTGTCGAGAAATATTAGTTTTCCAAATGTATACCTTTGTACCTCATTTAAAGTCGGCTAAATGTGTCATACAGTTGTTCCACATCTCTTTACCTTTTGTTATTAACATATAGATATTTACGTCAAAGGTGTCGAAAAGCTCTATACCCGCGAGCCTCCTTAAGCAAGCAACAGCCTTTCTTTATCTGCAATAGTTTTCATTTTATAGGCAAAAAAAAAACACTATTTTTCGCCTTTAAGGGGCTCTTACCCCTATTAGGGGTCATCTGACAACTTTGACCCTTTGAACACTTTTGTAGAGCTAAATGAGCTAAATATTTAAGCAAGCAACAGTTTTTCTCTATCCGCAATATTTTTCATTCTATAAGCCAAAACACTATTTTTGGCTTTTAAGGGGCTTTTACCCCTATAAGGGATCATCTGAAAACTTTCACCCTATGAAGACTCTTAAAGGGCTAAATGAGCTGAACATTTAAGCAACGACAGCTTTTCTCTATATGCAATAATTTTCATTCAATAGGCCAAAAACACAATTTTTTTGCCTTTAAGGGACTGTTTCCCCTATAAGGGGTCACCTGACAACTTCAACCCTATGACAACTTTTGTAGAGCTAAATGAGCTGAACATTTAAGCAACGACAGCTTTTCTCTATATGCAATAATTTTCATTCAATAGGCCAAAAACACAATTTTTTTGCCTTTAAGGGACTGTTTCCCCTATAAGGGGTCATCTGACAACTTCAACCATATGGAGACTTTTGTAGAGGTAAATGAGCTGAACATTTAAGCAAGCAACAGCTTTTCTCTATCTGCAATAGTTTTCATTCTATAGGCAAAAAACACTATTTTTAGCCTTTAAGGGGCTGTTACCCCTTAAAGGGGTTATCTGAATACTTTGACCCTATGAAGACTTTTGTAGAGCTAAATGAGCTGAACATTAAGGCAAGCTACAGCTTTTCTCTATCTGCTATAGTTTTCATTCTTTAGGCCAAAAACACTAATTTTCGCCTTAAAGGGGTTGTAACCATTATAAGGGGTCACCTGACAACTTTAACCCTATGACAACTTTTGTAGAGCTTATTGAGATGATCATTTAAGCAAGCAACAGCCTTTCTCTATCTGCAATAGTTTTCATTTTATAGGCCAAAAACACGATTTTTAGCCTTTAAGGGCCTGTAATCCCTATAAGGGGTCATCTGACAACTTTGACCCTTTGAACACCTTTATAGAGCTAAATGAGCTGAATATTTAAGCAAGCAACAGCTTTTCTCTATATGCAATAGTTTTCATTCTATAGGCCATTAACACTATTTTTCGCTTTTAAGGGGCTGTAATCCCTAAAAAGGGGTCATCTGACAACTTCGACTCTATGGAAACTTTTGTAGAGGTACATGTAAATAGGCTGAACATTTAAGCAAGCAACAGCTTTTCTCCATCTGCAATAGTTTTCATTCTTTAAGGCAAAAAAATGAAAAAAGGCTATTTTTGACCTTTAAAGGGTCATAAACCCTATAAGGGGTCATCTGACAACTTCGACCCAATGGACACTTTTGTATAGCTTTTGATTCTGGAGGGCCTAGGATCCTTCGGATTTTTTTCTATCTGCTATGGTTGCTGCGTTATAAGCCATTTTAAGTGAGTTTAACCTATGTTCCATTTTAAGTAACAGTAGCCATGTTTTTTATCAAATCATTTCAAAATTAGGATCGTTTGTTTCCAACGTGCCATTTACCATTCCTGCAAAGTATAAGTTAAATTGGTTAAGTGGTTTCAGAGGAGAAGATTTTTGAAATTGTTAACGGACGACGGACGCATAGTGATGGCATAAGCTCACATGGCCCTTGCCAAGGTTAGCTAAAAATGAAAGACATCTAATCATTTCTAAACAAACCACACAACAAGCAAAACCACAACCAAACCACAATAAACAACGTGAACTTAGGCCAAAACAAGATTTAACTCATGTATTCCGGAAGAGTTAGCAGTTCCTAAACGGTCGATTTAGTGGTAGTCGAATCCGGTACAGGACGACAACACTAAACCTGAGTAGAAATAACATGAATAAAGAATAAACAAATTAAACTAAAACTATTATTTTATTCTAAAATACAAGATACTGAGCATACAAAACAAGAAAAAAATGGAAAGCATTGTTTTATAACAATTTACTCTACGAAAGAGCCTTAAAGAAGCGTTGTAATGAATATTAAGCAATGGTATTGTATATATTTTTGGATTTATCCATCTCTTGCTAAATAAGCATAAAAACAATATGTATAAAAAGCTTTACTCATTTGTCATTTGTTATTTAATCAATATGATATATTATTTTATGAAAGAATTCATTTGACTGTTCTGTTTGTTTATGTTCCTTTAATATTTTTTCATGCTTGTTGTATATTCATATTTAACAAGTCGCTAACATTTTGTATAGCTATTCATAAGGCAATATAATGTAGAATGAATATTGATTACATTTTGTTAATTCAATATTAAAAGAGATGAAATATAAAGGCTTAGTCCTTCCTCCCAATCATGTAATTCCTTATGAATAAAATATATTCAAATCAAATCAAAGTAGTGTTGAATGTGTTGGGGATGCCCAACACAAAAATATCTCCCAAACGTACGCATATTAAATTTGTCATTCTACATGTACCTTATTTTTGACATCATATTCTATTTCACCATTATATAAAACCCCTATATACCAACTTTTGTTAAAATTGAAACATTTTGACAAATTGCTCATTTTTGGACTTAAATATATCACAATTTTGTAAATAACTCGAAAAACCGTAAATATCGTTTCAAATTTTTTTTCATATTATTGAAAGAGTTCTTTTTGCTCTATTAACCTACATAAATTTCAAAACCTTACGCACTTAGGTTACCGAGATATTTGCAGTTGAATTCAGTAAATATGCATACGTCATTACGATCCGCCCCTTTGTAGGAGAGCTTTATGGTACGTAATTGACATCTATAAGCTCCAGGATTGGTTGATAATTTTTCAAACTTTTTTTGTAAAAATCTCTAACTAGTATATAAACAAACTCCAAAACATAAAAAAGTTTCATTAAAAGTACATTTTGATTTTTTGCCAGTGCATTTATTGAGGTATGGATATTAAAGGAATTCACTGCGAAATTACAATATTTACAAACAATGGCATGTGAAAAGCCAAAACAGTCTAATATCTAGTGGTATTCAATTATCTCCCCTGCGGAAAAAAGCTAATGTGTTTTTAAATTTTTAACGATGACAACAACGATGGCGACGGCATGTAACTTTCATTTATTGCGCATGGACCTGACTACTATCATATACGTTGGACATGTCATGTTATTAAAGAATCTTTTCTGTTGCGTAAACAGTTGTTTATAACGTCAACAAAAGTGCATATTTTAACAAATCGAGTGAAACTTGCTGGACGTTGGAAAAAATTAAAATGTCAACTCAACCTTAAAAAAATCACATAAGGCGTAATACCTGCAGTACATTCTCGAAATTTGTGGGAATGTTAGGTTATTACCTTTTCTTACGACAGATATTAGTTTGGAAATTATATTTACGCGCAAAGTACCAAAGATTTTCCCATTGAAAATAATGCTTTCTTGTCAAAATTCATAATTTACTGTATGTCTCAAAATTAAAATTTTGGGTTTTAATTTCTATTCAGAAGAAAGTAAAATATATATTGACGTTTTTACCGGTTACGAAACTATATGGTCCCATGGCTTTTACGGGACAAAAATTTATGTTTTAGTATGTACCTGAAAATTCACGCTTTTTTCTTTACAAATTCGGAAAAATTAAATGCGTTTTTACAATAATATTAACATGAATAAATCACGTTTCATATGTGGAATAAAGACGTAACTCACTGTGCAATATTTCTACCAAAAAAAATCATTTTTAGGCAAGCGCCAGCGAAGCCTTATGGAGTCTATAGAGTAGTGATGATTTTCGCGTTTTTTTTTCTGTCTAGACGGTGTGATTTTCCTGCTTCCAGTCTGGAATAAAATGCTTTATTTTCTATATTACTTTTCAATATTTGTTAACATGATATACACTTCTAAAAATCTCAATTTTTATTGGCATTTTATATGACCGGCACAAGTTTTATTTATTCCTTTGCATCTTACATGACGAACTTTTTAGTTAAAGGCGATAGAATATACATTATGTATTCATCTATTACTTGATTGGATCGTATAAATATTTCTCTCATTTGATTGGTCAATGCATGGATTCAGATTCTAGCTTCACCATTCATAAAATAAGTACAAAATACACATCATTGGGACGAGTGCATTTTAATCGAAGGGGTGTTTCAATCGATACCGTTTTTACACGATACCTGTCTTGTGTGTGCAATTGTGTTCATTAACTTTAAATTTGAGGGCATCTGCATGACGATCCTTTCTTCGCTCACCAATATTAATAATTCGCAAACATTTTGAACAATATACTTTAACAGACAATAAATCTATCATAGTTCTTATATATTTCGCTTGCCTTTAAACGCTTTAGCGCTTTGATTTTATTTATAACCACACGTAAAAAGCCATTGTATCTTCCCTTCACAGGCGATGACTTCACACACGTACCTATTTGGTACCTTTCTACCTATACTGTGCGCATGCGCAATCAGAATCTATCAACTCGTGGCCAAAAATTGTGCGGACCTCTTTAGACCAGGAACAAGTAAACTCCATACCAATTCGAAATGAAATAAATTCTACAGAATTTTTTTCCAGAGGCCACCCCCACCCCAAAAAAGCGAACTTTTCGATAACAAAAAATCACATTTTTTGGTCTTTTGTCTGAGAAGTTTCAGGCATATAATCCTACTTTTAGTTTTATTCTACAGTCCAAGAAACTGATTTTACAAAAATAATCTCACATACGAAAATTTGTCATTTGAGTCCGAAAAATCTGACCGAAAATACGGACAAATTTAATTGAATTAATATCAATATTTTTGAAACAGACTATAGGTACCGAAAAGTACAAATACGATAGACTAGTGTTGGTTTTCCTTGAGATCCGCCTATATATTCGTCGTTTTAAGTGAAAAGGTCACATTATAATGGCTCACACTCGTTGAAGCAAACTGATTTTCAAGGGCAAATTTCGGCCGTTTATGTGAAAAAGGCTATTTCTTTGAATTTTAATTTCCGAAAACTGGCTTGTACACTAACCTTCCCCACTGTCTTATTAAAAAACAATTTGAATATCTGGTTAAATGGTGTTTCGATAAATCTAAAAGTGACTATATCTGCTCTAAAGTTTCTAAATCATTTAATAAATCGTTTTTTAGCAACGAGACTCATAAAGGTTACGTCAATTGGACTGATGCAGAAATGATAACTGCTCTAAATTATCTTTTGGACAACATTTATATTCGTTTTGGGAGAACAATTTATCGCCAAGTCATTGGTATCCCTATGGAAACTTATTGTGCCCCACTTATTGCTGACCTTTTCTTGTATTGTTATGAATCCCAATTTATGGCAAAACTTCAAAAAGACCCCAACAGACAACATCTCATTGAAACTTTTAATTATACATACAGATATTTAGACGACATTCTTTCACTAAACAATCCCACATTTTCTAATTTTATAACGGAAATTTATCCCAAGGAATTAACTTTGAATAAATCTAACCTTACTGGTGATAGATGCCCATTTTTAGATCTAGATTTAAGTATAATCAATGGAAAATTACACACTAAAATATATGATAAACGGGATGACTTTTCATTTCCTATTGTGAATTTTCCTTTTCTAGAGAAAGATGTACCACTTGCTCCGTCTTACGGAGTATATATTTCACAGTTGGTAAGATATGCTCGGATCTGCAGTGGTGTGTCTGATTTTAATGATAAAAACCAGTGTATTACAAAAAAAATACTAAAACAAGGATATCGTTACCACAAATTAGTGAAGTCGTTTACTAATTTTTATCATAAATATCTATACCTTATTGGAAAATTTAACTGTACACGACGACTTTTGATTGTAAAGGGAATATCCCATCCAGATTTCTACGGTAATGTTGTTTATAGAGCAAATAAATTCAAAAACAATCCCTTGGGAATGCAAAATTGGCTTAAAACTTTATCAAATAAAGGTTATGAAATGGATATTTTAGTAAAATCTTTGAATTTAGTCTTCTTTGGTAAAAATATTGATAATTTGATACTTACTTTAAAATGTTAATTGCCTTTTTATACTTATGTTATTTTTGAGCATTACAGCGATCAAGTGTGTCGGTTTTGTGTGATGATGCATCATCAAATCAAGTGTTTGACGTGTTGTGTCGGATTTAAAATCGACATACTTGATTTTTTTACATCAGTCGATGGATGCTTCTTAGCTAGCTGTCAGTAACTTCGAGTGTTCTCAAGAGAGTATCTTTACGTACCGTAAATTACTTGTTGTCCTTTTGTCTCAGATACTCTCTTGTTGATTTGAACTTCTATCGATTTGATTTTTACTGTGTGTTAGTTTGTGCTTTGTTATTGATTATCATTAGGGGAAGGTTGGCGCCAAAAAACTAGTTTAACCCCGCCACATTTTAATGTGCCTGTCCTAAGCCAGGAATCTTTATCAAAGCTTATGTTTGTATTTAGTCGAATTTATGTTAATTGTTTTTTGTCAAGAAGAGGGTCTTCCAATGCACTTTGGGATTGGGCTTGAATCATATGTATTTTATTTTCAATCCAGGGGCCAATTGAAAAACAGCGAGCAGCGACCGCTGGTCACATTGAAGGCTGCTGGCTGTTTTCCATTGTGGATATTTAAAATATACGTTTATAATGTAGGTTGTGTCGCGTACACGTATTCCACATCTCATTTATTTCTATTTGAATAAAAAATCAAAATATTTTTAGTTGGAAACCCCATTAACCCCCTAAAACCCTGGCATAACTACAAATTTCGGAAAGTTAAGCATTTTTTATCAAAAAAAATATAAGGCTGGGTACCCCCTAAAATCGGCCTTTTTACGTTTATTTTGTAAAAGACTATAGAAATTTGAAATATCAATATTCAGAATGATAAAATTGTGCTAGATGTATTTTTTTCCTCTCAAATTTGCGAAAAAACGCTATCTAAATGGTACATTTGGTGATATTTTTACTTTTTTCTATTTTCGATATAGAGTGCAAAGTACCAAAGATTTTCCCATTGAAAACAATGCTTTCTTGTCAATATTCATAATTTTCTGTATGTCTCAAAATTAAAATTTTGGGTTTTAATTTCTATTCAGAAGAAAGTAAAATATATATTGACGTTTTTACCGGTTACGAAACTATATGGACCCATGGCTTTTACGGGACAAAAGTTTATGTTTTAGTATGTACCTGAAAATTCACGCTTTTTTCTTTACAAATTCGGAAAAATTAAATGCGTTTTTACAATAATATTAACATGAATAAATCACGTTTCATATGTGGAATAAAGACGTAACTCACTGTGCAATATTTCTACCAAAAAAAATCATTTTTTTATTTATAACCACACGTAAAAAGCCATGTATTTACTCCTCTATTGTATCTTCCCTTCACAGGCGATGACTTCACACACGTACCTATTTGGTACCTTTCTACCTTTATTGTTATCACTGAACGATCCATTTGAATTCAATGTGTAACTATGAAAAACTTTCAAGGGACACAACCAAGTTCTATCTTTCATTAATAATAAACATGATAAAAGGGAGGCATTCCTATTTTTTAAACGGATGACTGGAGATTGAATTGGACATTTAATCCAATACAATGCAAATTCACATGTTGTTGATCCCAATTTACGGACAACGGTCAAAACGGTAAACATGTTCTATGACGTAATCAAATTCAACAGGTAAATCGTGTACTTTTAAGAAGAAGGTTGTCAAAAAGCACTAGAAAAAGGGCCTTTTTCATAATTTTATTTTGGCTTAAACTCTTGCAGTACATGTCTGAAAATTTATAGATGGAAAGATATACATTTCAAGAAATAGTGTATTTTTTTCTATTTTTTATATAAACGTTAAGGTTGTGCGATCCATTTCAGTTCCACCGTATGCATTTTATAAATATCCACATAATTACATGCATTATTTATGTAATTTGTTACTTTTATAAACTCTTTTTAATTCAGAATAGTTTATTTAAACAACATAACTTTAAATGGAATGAACTTTTTTGCTAAAAAGAACTTTTAATTCACTTGACAACCAGGAAAAACATTTGAATGGACTTTCCTATCTTTTCCGATGAAGAGCTCTCATTCTATTGTTTAAGTACCACCGGTTTTCGGACTGAAAATATACCGCATAGGTATATGGTTTTATTAGTGCAAAAGAATCTACTGCATCTTATCTTCTATATGATTTAGCATTTTAAAGGTGAAATTTCTATGAATATATTTCTAAAGTTGTCATGCTATAAATCTAATGGGGCATTCAATACTGGATTCAACCCTATATTATGACCTTTTTCCTGTTTCCATGACAACGGCAGCCATTTTTAATATTTTGATTTTTTGCATGCACACCTTTTAGTGCCACTCTATCACCATACAAAATTTCATCACGATCCATCCAGTAGTTTTTGAGAAACTGTGCGGACAAGTTCATGAACGGAAGAATTTTTTTAAAATCCTAGAGTAAAAACCATATATCTCACAAACAATGTTTGGGAACAACTCATTTGATCAGTTAAAATAGGAAATACTTTCCCTTCCCTTAGTTTTATCTACATCGCAAAATATAACTAGAATGGCAGTCTTATGGGAAACGTATGTCGCCTGCGTCTTCAAAAATTTGGTAAACACAAAGTAGATAAAATCGCTTTACAACATAGAGTTCCATATGAGGAATATACCAAGAGGCTGTGTCATATCAGATCAGATAACAAGCTCTTAAGAAGCTGGTCGGTCCAGCGAAATACCCGCCATCAACCATCGGGATGTGTAGACAACCACAGATTAGTGAGTTTAGGGTTAAAATGTACAAAACCAGTCAGAACACTGTAAGACTTCTCAAGGGGCATAGCCCCTGTTAGGGTTCATCTGAGAACATCAACACAATAAAGACTCTACTGTCTGTAAAGGGTAGTCTGGAGAATGGAAAAATCAAAAATATATTTTTTTAAAATAATTTAGCTTTAATTTGTTTACATAATCTTTTTAGTATCAAAAAGACGTAGTTAAAAAATATAACAACTTTACAGAAAGTTCAATACATTTCCTAAAAATTAGATATTTGCAATCCTATGGGGATTTCCCATCGTAAAAAAATTGCGGGAAAAATTGTAAATTTTTATTGTGATGTCATATGACGTCAAAGTGCACTCCCAGATGTAAACAAAAACAAGTTGATCACAAAATTTCTCTGTGATCTGAATGATATTCTGAAATTGTACAAAAAAGTAATTATTGACAATTTGGCATACCCAAATATGGCTGCCATTTACAATGGAAAAAACTAGGGGGCAAAGTGATTTTGCTTCATTTATCTAAGAGGTAAGCCATTTCTTTACTCTTTTTTGTGAATTTAGTTACGTTTTCTTGCAAAGATAAAAATGGCAAACATTTCAAAGGTGCTGGCAACAACATGAAGAAAAAAATTAAGAATTTCTGTTCTCCAGACTACCCTTTACAGACAGTAGTAGAAATTTTGATTCTCAAAAGACTAATATACCTCAGATTTTCCCTTTAAAATGTAGTTGCTGAAGTTGACATGTGATTTATCATTCCTACAAAATTTCATTTATGCATCGGTCAAGTGGTTTATGAAGACAAGACTTTTGAGATTGTTTACACGTTTATCCACTGGGCGACGACGTACATATTCCCTTTAAGATTTATAAAAGTACTCTTGGGTGCTTACTTCTGGTCAAAATGTACCAAAACAAAAGTTAAAAATTATATAAAAAACCTATCTATATAAAGCACTTACATAAAAAATATTGAGTGATAAGAAAAAAAAAAAAATAATTGTCTAAATACTACACTTTCATATGCTAAAGTTTTTATAAGAAAAAAAATCAAACACATGAAAATCAAAAGACAACATCAATATGTACAGGGGTGCAAAAGCCGAGTTGCTGCATTTCGCTGACCAAAACTTTTTTTTATAAATTGCTACAGGCATTACATTGTAAATGCCAATTTAATACAAAAATCTTTTTAGGGTTATTGTCAAGAGGATACTTTTTGCTGACCAAAATCTTGAGTGAATATTCTCCATAATCTCTAGGGTTCCTTAAAGTTTCTTAAAAAATAGTTGAAAATTTTTTTGAGTTTTTGTCTGCATTAAACACTTTTAAATGAATTTTCTGCCACTATGACCTGGTCATTGAACAGAATTAACCCAAAATTGATTTTGTTCCATGCCCCTTTCAAGCTAAATGGTCAATCATTTATAATGATATAAAAAGAACTAAGAGAAACACGAAAAATTCAAGTGCAATGCTGGACCGTTTAATTTTTGCCGAATATTAAACTTTTGTTATTCGTGTTGATAGTTTAATTATGTTTTAATTAAATGTGAACAGATGTTGATGAACATGCTTATGAATTAAGTTTACGTTCTGCAATGAACTTAAATGTCGTTTATTAAATAATAAATTGGTTGGTTGCAATGGTTTTCACGCTAAAAGGGCGGAATTTATATATTTGTTGCTCTTCATAATCTCGGAGCACAAAGTTGTATGCTGATTTGACATCCTTAAGTGACCGAGCGTCAACGAGTTAGAAATTTTGATAATAATATTGTTGAGGCTGTTTATGTCGATATGCATTAAATTTAATGGCAAATAATCAGCCAAAGCTAGTTTTTTCATAAACATGAGTTTATCCACAGAGGCTTGGTTTCCGGATTTATCTATATAAAGCAAACCATTTTGTTAAATTAATAAAAAAGCAAAATTACGGGGTACAACTAAAATTACAAAGAAATTACTTAGACTAAATTAGGCGATATGGTATGAAACCTTTACAAGCAAAATTATATGAAACTTTGTAAAGCAAAATGGTATGGAACTTGTGAAGAGAAATGGGTAGAAGCCTTGTAAAGCAAAAAGATATGAAACCTTGTAAAAGGAAAATGGTACGAAACTTTGTAAAGAAGAAATGGTATGAAACTGTAAAGCAGCAAAACTCCAGATCAATTATATAATAATTATCTAAATAAGTGCAAAATGTGGTGAAAAATCAAATCAAGTTTTATATAAAATTTTTGGTCGTCTTAAAATATAAGAGCTAGTAGATCTTTTGCTTCTGATCACTATTGCTAGCCATCAAAAATATTTGTGCTAAAATTATTTTAACTCATAGATTTAGGCTGCGTTCACACTGAAGTTGTTTTGAATAAACATGTGTATATGTAGAAGTATTTTAATGTGCTAAAAACTAGTTTCACTCTTGATTTGTTTTATTGATAAACCTAAACTAAATGACTTGACATATGAATTGTTCACATACGTATGCATAAATATACAAAAATTCCATGTACCCTTCTTTTTTCACTCACCCGAAAATATTGGAATATACGATATTTTGTGATAAAAATAAAGCTTTTTAATGAATTAACTGCAAATGCATGTCGTTTATTCAAAGGAAATATGCGAAATTCATCGTACATTAAACCCACACAAGGCCTACATTAAGTATCGAATGCATGTTATGAACACAACATTTAAACCACATGTAATCATCGAAATTTTACAATATGAACGCATTGCTGTTTAATGTTAATGTGGCCGACATTTAAACTACTATGAGTTTTGCCCAGTGTGAACGCGGCCATAAAATGTTATACTATGTTATATTCAGTGTTTCGATCTTAATAACAAAAATCGGAAAATAAGCATTGGACGTCAATGATCCTATGTACACGCAATTGGTCTTATGCCTACTCTTCCAGTTATTTGCATCATTGTTGTTCTGTACAAGATGAAGTCGTTACATAGAGCTGACTAGTGATTTTTGTTCCAAGGCCTTAATTTCCTCTGCCAACGTGCCTCCGCTCAATCTTAATATAGCCTATAAATACAAATGAGAAAGTAAATAAACAAAGGAGTACATGTAACTATCGTTAGTCCGAAAATATCAAGACAAAATAACAAACATTAAAGACAACTAGAATTACAAACGATAGCATAACATTATTAACACAAGATTAGCTTTAAAAAAGCTTGGTGTTCTTAAAGGATAAGAAGTATTTAATAAGACAAAATAGTGTAAGATAGATGGTATGTTATAACGTTTCAAAGAAATCAAATAGTCAAGAAATATCGCAAGAAAAAAATTATTTACCTCTCTGCTCACAATATTAAGGATAAATAGCAATTAAGGGAGTACAAGCCTGACATTTTTTGTAATTAAAAGTTTTTTAGAATGAAAAAATTGGAAAGAATAGCTCAAAATAGCTAGACTTTATGAAAAAAGTTTTCAAAAACATGGAGCCGTTTTCAAGATATAAGCACCTAAAAATATGGCGGGGAAAACAACTTCTCTAGATTTTTCATAGGAAATACATTGAAAGTTCGTCTTCTGTTTTAACATAGAAATTGTAATTAGAATTTAATGAAATTGTTATAGGGTGTTTATTATGACCTTCTCTTAATAGTTCTGAACAAATATTAAGAAAACATGTTGAAAATTTTTTAATGCATTTGAATGGATAAAAGCCGAGGATCTCGAAAATGTTCAATTTCTGAAGCTCGTACTCCCTTAAAACAATTTTTTTTTCATAAACTCAATCAATTCGTCATACAAATGGGTCAATGTTAAACATTTTTTTTTGTAGATGAACAGATGAACAGAAAGACTCAAAATATATTCTTATAACACAAGCAATGACCTTTTGTGTATGATTTTTTTTGAGGAAATACCTCAGAGTTCCTGAAAGCCATTCTTGGAACTCATGCAATCGATGAATGCTTTTAAAACTTAATATCTGCCAGTAGCAGTAATTTCTCAGACTAGAGTGACTGTCGATCTTTACGACAAGAACAGGTCGAATAAAGGATATTTGCTGTGTTTTACATGGTGAATATTTAAAGAGTTATCAAATTATTTATGTTGTGTTGCGTACAGTTGTTCAATGTGTATTTAGGTTCTATTCCATATAAGGATCAGGCAGGGGTGGCACATCTATAATTTCCAATTTCAGATTTTGGGGTTTAGATGCATTCATTTTACCATAAAAACAAACCCAATGCAGTATTTACATCTTTATATGTGTTTGGTGCCTAGATATTTTTTGACTGGTTATATAGGAAAACAAGAATATGTCCAAAAGACATAATGCCCCATCTCGCAACATTTATTTTTTTCCACAATCACTAAAGCATCAACATGGTTGCTATTAAAGCACTTGTCAGTCAGAAGGAATGGACTTTAACTTAACCATTCTTCTATAAGTGGTCATTCATGTGGAAAATATAGGTCACTGCCAGCATCCGAAGCATGCATTGTGCTAAGCATCACTAGGTGCACCTACCATACCAATATAGTTGATGTGGCACATGTCAGTAAGTGGGAATGGACTTAACCAGTCTTCTTTAAGAGGCCATCCATGTGGAAAATATAGGTCACATCCAGCATCCGAAGCATACATTGTGCTAAGTATCAGTAGGTGCACCTACCATACCTATATGGTTGGTATGGCACTTGTCAGTAAGGAGGAATGGACTTGAACCATTCTTCTATAAGTGGTCGTTCGTGCGGAAAATATAGGTCACATCCAGCATCTGAAGCATGCATTGTGCTAAGCATCACTAGGTGCACCTACCATACCAATTTGGTTACAGTGGCATTTGTCAGTAAGAAGGAATGGACTTTAACCATTCTTCTATAAGTGGTCATTCATGCGGAAAATATAGGTCACTGCCAGCATCCGAAGCATGCATTGTGCTTAGCATCACTAGGTGCACATACCATACCAATATGGTTGATGTAGCACTTGTCAGTTAGAGAGAATAGACTTTTACCATTTTTCTGTACATGATCATTCATGCAGAAAATATAGGTCACATGCAGCATCCGAACCATGCAATGTTCTTATCATCACTAGATGCACCTACCATACCAATATGATTGATGTGGCATTTGTCAGTCAAGTGCAAATTTGGAAATATGGGATTTGGGACGAACATCCGAACGGACGGACGAACGGACGGACAGACGAACGGACGGACGAACAGACCCGAACACTATATGCCCCTCTACTTTCGTTGATGGGGCATAAAAATATGGCGGGAAATTTTCCCGTACTTTTCACTATACAATGTAACTAATTTTGACTGGTAATATCTTCTTAACCCAAGATAGACTGAAAAATTAGTGGTCAAAACAAAGTTTACTGTGGTTGCTTTACCTAATTCTGTGAAAAAAAATTTTATGTATTTATTATCGATGTGCAACCCTATTAATGGTATCTGCCTGATTCTTAGAAAAAGAAGTACTAATATATGTTTGTTGTCACGTATACTTAAAGAACTTACATACTTCAAATTTGTAAGCGCACTTGTGACCAGTTCTTTTAATGAACATAAGATCTTCGTCATGTTCGTATTATAACAAATTGACACAATTTTCACCAACATCAAAAAGACTAGTGTGAATGCCAAAAAATGTGACTTGCTTTGTGATAAAATAAATACTGCAAGCCTGAATAAGACAAGACAAAAAAACATGACACAGATGTCCCAGCATAAGGGTCAAATCAGCAAGTTTTTAGTTCCGACAGGTCTTAAAGTCGATTACAATATTAACAAGTTGTGTTTCATACTGTTGTTGTTAAAATGTTAAACTATTCTCATGTACAGTTTCTTGAAAAAAACTTGATAAAAACTCATAAGGACGTACGGACGGACATTAGTAAAACTAAATGTCTCAAACATGGGGTCGTAGGGGCACAATATAACAATAAGAAATAACAAAAACATCTTAACTGCAATCAACAACGTGAACTACAGTCGAAACAGAAGTAAGTTAAAGCGTTCCAGAAGAATAATAATGAAAGTCTGCTTGTTATAACAAACTTTTCCCTTTATCAGTGGTCAAGTCCCGGATGGCTAATAGGTCTACAGCAGAAACCATCTTAATTGTCGTAAAAGGGGGCTAAGGGTCTTTATATCTTGTGGGGAGTGAAGTAGTGCATGCTATTCTTTTCCTATAAGCAACACCAATTGAATCACTTATTGTTTGACACAATTAAACATAAAAATCAAACATTTTCAGTAGAAATTTCCTAGTAGAATTTCATAATTATTATACTTTAATATTACAAACTCTAAGGCCTTATATGATCCTTCTCTAAGGCGTAGACGATAGTCTTAATTTATTTTTTATATGTGATACATTTTTGTTTATTTTGTTATTTTAATTCATATCTTAGTTATGGCTTTTTCGGTCGTTTCTATTGAGTCGCTGGCGTGTAGATTGCAATAGTTCATTTTCTCATCCAGAAAAGCGCTTCACACGCAATGAAATTTTGCTTTGTACATTTATCAAAATCAAACCAAAATGTGGATCGTGTCTTTCTGGCACATATTCCATATTCTTTCGTTTTTAATATAGCGCTTTCTCATTTAGTGGAGCATATTGTTTACTATCAAATTTATGATATTTAAACTTGATTTTTAAAATGAAATATCATAAAAGAAATTAATTTATTTTATAGTACAAATACCTAAGGGTGTATTAATTTCACGGATAATGCTACATATTTGACCTTGAACTCAGCTGTATAGTAGCAAATAAACTAAATGAACATATACACCCAACAAGAAAGCTGGCAGCGCCTTAGACCACTCGTCCACCCAGGCCTCCAAAGAGAAACGAAATGAATCCTATTTCAACATGTTTTTTTTTTAATACCGCAATAGTCTTTCACTTCTCTGGCATCTTATTTCTTTATTTTGCTGCTTTAATTGGACATTAAAATTGAACATTTTGACCATTAGCACTGACTTTTTTTGCATTCACGTTTGTAATATACTAGGCACATAAAGAAACGAG
This sequence comes from Arcuatula senhousia, assembly GCA_963971305.1. Lineage (NCBI taxonomy): Eukaryota > Metazoa > Mollusca > Bivalvia > Mytilida > Mytilidae > Arcuatula > Arcuatula senhousia. Next base: position 11,912,399 of record OZ020313.1, read on the forward strand.
GCCTTATATGTGATTGATTCCTAACTTTTCGATTAAAAAATTATCTGAATGTGATGAAAACAATTTCACATCGGTTTCAAAATGTTAAAATTTCATAAAAGATGTTTATTGCTAATTTTGAAATCGAGTGACGGGAACCAGGAAGTCAATTTCAAAATTAGAATACATTTTCTACAAACGCATTATTTCATTACTTATCGTCCAAAAAAGTAAAAAAATCAAAGCCATTTGCCAACTGATACAAAATTGACTTAAAACTCACAGTTTGTCATTTTTGGCTTAAAAATGGTTTATGAAATCTCAAACTTATATTCCACATCTCATTATTTTCTCCCCTTTTCCCACATATGTCAGGACGTCACAAAAATAAATTTTTAACTTAAATTGATAGGGAAGGTAAAAATACCTATGTTAATTTTTGACAAAGTTATGAATCTATCAAATATTAGTCAGTTGAATTTGCATTGGTTGGTATCGTTTGTTTGTGTGTGCCTTGTATAGCTTTTAAAACTCAGTTGTCATAGATGACACAGTATAAATTCGACGTTAAAAAATTGAATGAAATTCATAACTTTTATTGATCCATGCAATGATCACTGGTAGAAAGTTCTTCAAAATTGAAATAAAATATGTACAAAGATACGGCGATCAATCTTTAAGAGTAAAATATTTAAGATGCTACTCACTTGACTTAGCTCAGACCACGTTTGCTTGAAAATGTCTTCCGTTAACTTGCAAATATCATTATGAGCTAAATAGTTTCTAAACATCCTCACTCGCTCAATATCGTCCGCCTCTGATATGTCATTGGTGAGTGGTTTTTTGCCCCAACCTTGAGCTGGAGGCGGGATAGACAATGTATTCCTTATCAGTTTATACAGCAAGGAAAAGTTAAAGTTTTTTGACTGTGGTAATAGCGGTATAGCTACAAAATCAAAATGGTATGACTAAAATGAGATTTTAATCTATTATTTGATCGACAATGTGTTCCTTTTCTGTTTGTGAAATAAGGAAAAACTGAATTTGTTGAAACTGGCAAGGTTGCCTACACATTAGAACTACATGTATTTCATATTTAAGATAAAAAAAAAGGCTCAAATAAAAATTTGTCCTGTCAACGAATTCATCGAAATAAGTTTTCATTTTCATAAACATAATCGTTTACCACTCATAAATCTAAACCAAAATAAACCTCGTTTTATGTCATTTTTTTTCAAAATGACACTCGTTGTGGACGTACAGTTTGTCATACTAAGTTTCAAATGGTTTCTTGACAAGTTCCAAACAGGAAGTAGAAGACTAGCAGATTTAAAAGCTTTTCAAACTTAATACATCTCATATAAAAAAGTTCAAATTATTATAACAAGTTAACTATTAATAAATTATCAAGCCTAAACGATCAAAGTAAAATATTTCTTTATTGATCATTGAAGTCAGAGCTGGGAAAAGAATTTGATTCCAACTCTGACTTTGAAAAACGTTAAATACATAGCAAAATTTAGAATGTCTGACCACTTTATAGACATAGAGCGAGGAAGATATAGAAAAGTTCCCCGAGACAAACGTCGTTGTGCCTTTTGTAATCAAAATAGTATAGATGATGAACGCCACTTCTTTTTATATTGCAACCATAACCAAGCTCATTGAAATAAATTAATGACATATTTAAATATCGTGAATGTAAATCCCACTTATACCTCCGATCATGATAATTTACTTAAAGTACTATCTCCTACAAATTTACGGCCAAACTCAGAGCCTTGCCTCCTTCATTAAACGGTCATCAGAATTGAGGATAGGAGTCTCATAGACTTTATTTTCTCATTTATTTGTACTTTCTCTTTTTTATTTCTGCCACAAATCAAATGTTATATGATTTATATGACAATAAAGTTATTATTATTATTAATAAAAAGGTTGGCTGCGCGCAACATGATACGACTGCAAAATGTACATGTTCAACCCTGTACGTGTGAGGCCCAGTATTGATTGTCAATTGTTTAGGACACGTGCAGTCTATGATGGACTTTTTTACAAAAGCAGATTAAAAAAAAACTTACAGTGACAAAAATTTCTCCCGTTTGGTCCCTTATCCGTTTTGTTATCTCACAATATGAATAAGATTTTTTTTCTAATTCATTCAAGAAATAAAGCCATTGACTTTTTGGACCTTAGTTTATTCATTTTCTGACAAAAATAAGCATTTTTCAATTCTAATATTTGATACTTTTGGCCGTCTTTAGTATTTTATTTTGAAATCACTGGGTCGATAACTGCTGCTTGTGAACCAGAGTTCCCCGAGGGTAATCACAAGGCTGGTCGTCGTCTGGCACGAATTTACCAATAAATTGTAAAAATTTCCGAATTTGAATTCAAAATTGTTCAAAACACCAGGTTTCTTTCCTTGTACTGCACATGGTCGATATCCTAGGTGATGGATTTGATTTTCCTTTTCGAACGTTTTAATTTTGAGAATTTTTAATTCAATATTTGGGGTTTTGATCTTCCAATGGTTTAATTCAAAAGCTGCTGATGAGAGGTTACTCCTTGAAATAATGATATACACCATAACCAAATTACCGTTTTATACATGTTTTTGGTATTGTAGTTTGAAAGTGCTGGGTCGATAACTGCTGCTGGTTGTCCAGAGACCCCGAGGCCTGGTCCTCAGACTTGTCTTACACGATTTTACCTATACATTTCTAAAATTTTTGTCATTGAAATTTCCGATTTGTTTCAAACACTAGGTTTCTTTCCTTGTAATGCACATGGTCGATAACCTCGGTGTCGGATTGTGCTTTCCTGTTCGAACGTTTTGATTTTTAGAACTTTTCATTCAATATTTTGGGTTTCTGATCTTTCAATGTTTTGATTCAAATACTGCTGATTAGAGGTTACTCCTTGCAATATCGATATACAGTATACCCAAATTAACCGTTTTATACCCCTTTTTGGTATTGTATTTTGTATATGGAAACCGTGACCGCTGACCATACTGGGCCAACCTGTGTGGAGAGTGACACCTTTTACGCACGTAAATGACCCCTTTGTGGGCCGCCAAGCAGTGCACCACATGAGGCATAATTTTCTGCCCCTACCCACCTCTCCCCTTTTATCGTGGTCTTCAAAATTACTGTTCCTTTGTTTCCCACCCATCCCACCCAATATTTCATTGATCATCAGCATTTCATGTTCATTCATGTTCATCGCCTTTAAGTAACCTGTATAGCGTTTTAAGGGCGTAAAACATCATCTCACTCACTCAAAGGAAACAGTAGTTCGACACCCTTGTTTTGCTTGTTATATGTTAGGCATAAGTGGACTGGTAGTTTGTAAGCGAATTTTGACCGAAAAAAGATGATGTGTCGAAACGTTTTCAGAAAGTACCATGTTGGGATTTTTTAAATAACAATTAATAGCTCACTTGACCCTTTGTGTTTGAAAACTTATCATGATTTAGCATAAAATAAATTACCTGGGAAAAGAACGTTCAGTTGTGCTGGGTTACATTCCCCTTTTCCTCTCAAATTATGTTCATGCTTTCTTAAGTGATTATGTAGGTCTGCTGGAGGAACATGTCTATCAAAGAAACTACGCACAACTTCTGTTCCTATACTCGTACTCAAATGGAAAAGAAGAAAGAAATTGGTCTCCTCGGTTGTTACTGCAACAAAGAATACGTATACATTTGTCAATAATTAAGATTTGACAAAGTACTACAAACAGGCTCTGTTTATGTGCAAAAGTGAAAACAAGCCTAAACAATATAACAAGTTGATAAGAAAGAAGATCACTTTTTACATCTTGGAATAAATAAAATTATACATGTAATTTTAAGTCTTATATTCTGAAACGAACTCAAATGCAGACCTGATAACCTGCCTTCTTATTGAAGGAGACTAATTTTTTAAATATTTTTTGACAATACCGCCATTTTTTAACAATGATGGACAATGGTTGAAGATTTTTCCCATTAGAAAATTAACACTAGAGGCTCCCAGGAGCCTGAATCGCTCACCTTGTATTCGATGATACTTATATGCTGGATATTTTAACAAAGGACTGCTACTCTGTGGAATTATCAATTTTAATGTTTTAAGGGAAACAACTCCTATTAACAAAGGTCTTACAACTTTGACCCCATTACATAATTTTTAGATCTTTATGTGCTTAACCATATGCAATTTAAATTTTTCAAATATCTTGTATTGTTTTCAAGATATAAGTCTTAAAAGAGCAAAATTTGAAAAAAAACAAGAAAAAGGGCAATAACTCCTACAAACATCGTCAGATCTTCTTCAAAACTTCAGGTTAGGGAGATCTTTATGTGTTGATCATTATTACCCAAATAGAATTTTAATATCTTTTACCATTTTTGAGTAATTTGCAAAAAACTGCAATTTACCCTTATGTTCTATTTTTAGCCATGGCGGCCATGTTTTTTGTCGAATCGAAATTTCGAACGATAATTTTGTAGACCACATGCTACTGAACAGCCCTACCAAGTTTCATTTCATTTGACTAAGCAGTTTCAGAGAAGAAATTTTTGAAAAGTTGAACAAAAAACTGTGAAAATGGTCATTTTTTACAATCTAAGGGGTATAACTCCTAAAGGTACAATCCTACAACTTTGACTCTGTTGCGACTTTTGTAGGTCTTGATGTGTTTAGTCATATGCAATTTAAATTTTTGAAATATCTTGTATAGTTATCAAGATATAGGGCTAAATAAGTAATTTTTTTTGAAAAAATCCAGAAAAAGGGCAATAACTCCTACATCGGTTCTTTTTGAAAATTTCTGGGCAGGTAGATCTTGAGGTGCTGATCACTTTAACCCTGCCAGGTATCTGATATCTGTTATGGTTTTTGAGTAATTTGCAAAAAACTTCAATTTACCCCTATGTTCTATTTTTAGCCATGGTGGCCATTTTTTTTTAGTTTTGAAGAAGACATACTACAGAACAACCCTACTAAGTTTCATTACATTTGGCCAAGCGGTTTTAGAGAAGAAGATTTTTGAAAAGTTGAACGACGGACGACAGACGACAGACGACGGACGACGGCCGCCAAGTGATGGCAAAAGCTCACATTGCCTTCGGCAAAGTGAGCTAAACAAGAGGCTCCCAGGAGCCTGAATCGCTTACCTGGTCTTGATGTCAACCCTATGAAGAACTTTGTAGAGCTGAATAAGCTGAATATTTCAGCAACAGCTTTTCTCTTTCTTTAAGGGGCCATAACCCCTATAAGGGGTCATCTGACAACTTTGACCCTATGACGGCTTTTGTAGAGCTGAATGAGCTGAACATTAAGGCAAGCATCAGCTTTTCTCTATCTGCAAAAGTTTTCATTCTATAGGCCAAAAACACTATTTTTCGCCATTAAGGGGCTGTAACCTCTATAAAAGGTCATCTGACAACTTCAACCGAATCAACCATATGGAGAATTTTGTAGAACTAAATGAGCTGAACATTTAAGCATGCAACAGCTTTTTCTATCTGCAATAGTTCACCTTTTATATGCCAAAAACACTATTTTTTGCCTTTAAGGGGCTGTAACTCCTATAAGGGGTCATCTGAAAACTTCGATCCTAAGAGGACTTTTGCAGAGGAAAATGAGCTGAACATTTAAGCAAGCAACAGTTTTTCTCTATCTGCAAAAGTTTTCATTCTATAAGCCAAAAACACTATTTTTCGCCTTTAAGGGGCTGTAACTCCTATAAGGGGTCATCTGAAAACTTCGACCCTAAGAAGACTTTTGAAGAGGAAAATGAGCTGAACATTCAAGCAAGCAACAGTTTTTCTCTATTTGCAATAGTTTTCACTCTATAGGCCAAAAACACTATTTTTCGCCTTTAAGGGGCTGTAACCCCTATAAGGGGTCATCTGACAACTTTGACCCTATGACGACTTTTGTAGAGCTAAATGAGCTGAACATTTAAGCAAGCAACAGCTTTTCTCTATTTGCAATAGTTTTCATTCTATAGGCCAAAAACACTATTTTTTGCCTTTAAAGGGCTGTAACCCCTATAAGGGGTCATCTGGCAACTTCGACCCTATGGAGACTTTTGTAGAGCTAAATGAGCTGAACATTTAAGCAAGCAACAGCTTTTCTCTATCTGCAATACTTTTCATTCTATAGGCCAAAAACATGAAAAAAAGCTATTTTTCACCTTTAAGGGGCCGTAACTCCTATAAGGGGTCATCTGACAACTTCGACTCAATGAAGACTTTTGTAGAGCTTTTGATGCTGAAGCAGCAACGTGGCATCAGATTTCATCTATCTCTTATACTTTTTGATTTACAAGCCAAAGACAGTAGTCTGACCCCCCTGGTCTATTTTTAGTAACGGCGGCCATGTTGTTTGGACGGCGGTCACCATTTGTGCAATCTTGGTAGAGAAAATCCCATAGATGAAGTGTGTTAAGTTTCAAAGCAATTGCTTCAGTGGTTTCAGAGGAGAAGATTTTTAAAGAAAAGTTAACGACGGACGACGACGACGACGACGACGACGACGGACGCCAAGTGATGGCAATAGCTCACATGGACCTTCGGTCCAGGTGAGCTAAAAAGGATATTCAAGTTATAAATTTGAATAAATTTGGATCAAATATTGGTTTACATGGAATATAATACAGAAAATGCCTTGAATATAAGTCCTGTTTGTTGAAGAAGAATGAATGGCTTTTTTTCCAAAATAGTCATTTACGCAATTATTTTTCAAAACGTTTCCACCTAAGTTAAATATCTGTTGTTGTTACAAATCACCTGCACACCGTACGTGCCATAACATGTACAGATACGGTAAATTCAGAACCTTAATCACTCTTCAAAACTTTGTATTAAACTAAGGTGATAAACAAGAAATCAAAATAAAAGCATTTATTAGGCTTCAGATTTCTTAGCGTAGACATATGACATACACATAGTGACATATGACACAAAAATACAGGTCTTGACCAATACAAGCACAGTTACATTACAAGCACATGTAACACACAAAGACAAACATATAACATATATATCAAAATACCCCTAAAAACAATAATAAAAATAAAAGAAAGGGCTGGGTGGGCGGGTTTTTAAAACAATTTACAAAAAAGTTGATCAACGCTTCAACTTGAGAAATATAGGAATGTGTCCATGGGGAACGGATGCCCCCGCTAGGCCCCAAACAGGAACTAGATGTCTGACAGACCTGAAAGTTGCTTAGGACATACAGTCATCCTACTCCTACAAAGTTTCAAATCATTCTCATGTATGATTCATGAGAAAAGCTTGACGGAAATTTTCATAGTCATGTTCACATATTTTCACATTTGCCTAAGTCCCTAACAGGACGTAGATGTTCGACATGTATCAAAATTGCCTCGGACGTACAGTTTGCCATACTGCACAATCCTACCAAGTTTCAAATCAATCTCATATACGGTTCTTGAGAAAAGCTTAACGGAAATTTGTACGGCTGGACGTACGTTAAGTACGTACGGACGGACATGAGTAAAACTTAATGCCCCCCGACATGTCGTCGCGGGGGCATAAAAACAAAAACTTGGTGTGCACAAACTTACAGAAAAACATTTCTAGAATCAACCAGGTCGAGAGTTCATTTTTTTAACTTTTCAACGAGGTGAGAGGAAAAGGATATAGAACACTTCATCTCCAGACATAAAACTTTAGCATCAATTATAAACTGTTTTATTAAAGTGTACAGAAACACATAGCCTACCTGATAAGTGCTCATTTATTATTATTCAATTGTTTCTAGAATTATCTGGGTTTCGCAATAGAATGTGTTTGGCCCGTACCAATTTTTAAATATTTATGACAAAGAACCTACAACAGAAGCTCAACACCATCAGTCGTGGAATATATTACTCCATACATGCTGGGAGATCTTGTGGACCCATTAACTAATAACAGACTTACTCATGGCATTGAATTACTCTATTTTATCGACCGGGTAGGTCATGTGTCAATTATTTCGGACCTCTTTGTTTAAATCCTATCTAAAAGACTAAAAAAATAAGGTTCCGCCCAACCTTGTGAATATAATATAGTAATAGTTTTGTAATTTATTCAGTCACTTATGTCAGTTTGCAAATCATTAACTATTAAATTTTACATTAATTAATTGTGCATCTATAAAGTCGGAATCTTTATTTCATCATACATGTGACGGATCTGTGATGACAAAGCTGGAGATTTTGATTTTTTTGGCTGGAGATTAGACAAAAAAGCGGGAGATTTTCAACGCTTATTAAAATTGCATTTCAATGTCAATTGACGGCACTAGCGTGTGCCAATATACATGGCTTCACTGATTAATCTCAAATCATCAGGTCAATTATGGCAATAAACCTTTAATTAACACCTTTACCTGTTACCTAATTGACAAACCCCTGAAACACCGGAAATGCTTTATGACTGAACAATTAAAACGTCTATAAAACTAAGATTTTGTCATGTCTTGAAAAAGCGGAAGATTACACAAAAAGTCGGGAGAACGGGAGATGGATCAAAAAGTTGGGAGATTTCGTCTCCCGGCGGGGGAATCACATGTATGTTTCATTAGAGACAAATCTTTACTAAACTTAGAATAAGTGACCATAATCTGGAAATTGAGAGGGGAAGATATTTCAAAATTCCCCGCCATGACATATTATGTAAAACTTGCTATATTTTCTTGAATATGAAATGCATTTTCTTTTAAATTGTAATACAAATAAAAAGAGTCGGAGAAAACCTTTTTAATTTACTACTTTATTCTCAAAAAGTTAACTCCCTTTTACAACATGTTGAAGGTTGTGTTCATATTAATGGTAATCTAGCATTCTTAAAAGATTCACATTGTCATTGTGTTTAATCATATTTATTTCCTTTGTTCATACCTTATAAGTGTAACACCAATTCTACCCAATAGAGACAACAGCAAAAAAAAGATAAAAGTTTTTACCTTTCTTTTGCAATACGACTTGAGCCTGACACAGTGACGACTTTTGCAATACGACTTGAGCCTGACTCAGTGACAACTTTTGCATTATCTTCTCTTCATTTAGCTCATCAGAGTCCTGTTCTATTTTACTGGTAATGTTGGTTAATTCCATAGCACTATCAACTTTATATCAATGAAAAAAAATCAATGTTTTGTATATAAGTGCATCAATTTGCATACTTTTATGAATGTCTAGTATATAATCAAACAATGTTACTGTCATTAAACCCTGAAAATCATCTGACAAACAAATTTTGATTTTTTGAGTGCCCTCAGCGAGGATCGAAGTCACAACATTTGGGACATCTAGCTAACAGAACAGAGGTTGTAACCACTACACCATCCTAGGCTCCAAACAGAACAGAGGTTGTAACCACTACACTGTTAGCTAGGCGCGTACGCTGTAGATGTCCCAAATGTTGTGAGTTCGAACCTCGCTGAGGGCACTCAAAAAATCAAAATCTGTTTGTCAGATGATTTTCAGGGTTAAAATTACAGTAACATTGATTGATTATATACTAAACATTAATATACATTATAAAAAATTTGAATAATCTTGCATTCTGCAGTTTCTGTGGAATCCGATGGGGGCATGAACGTAAACACGTCAGAGATAGCTATAGATAGACCATGCAATTTACATAATTTTAACATACATTTTAAGTTAAGAATATCATTTAGAGACCGGTCATTTAACTTGAAGGGGGAAGTCTTTGTTTTCTCTTAAAAAATATTCTGGAGCTCATTTTTTATGACAATATTTTGGCAGCAAAGATATAGCAACAAAAAATCTGGAAAAGGATTCCTGTCATATACAGTACGCCAAGAAATTTTCCATGACTGATCACTGACATAGACATCCCCACTCTTTTGGTGGTTAGGATTAATTTTTCACAGTATTTGGGCTATTAGGGGGTTATAAAACTTCAGGTGGACCAACTTTTCTAAACGAAATAATTACCTGTATAGGATATGAGCTAATTGCAACAGGCCATTTTTAGTACAGGAAAACCTCTAAAGGATTAAAGGTTTTAAGTGCGTGTCTCAGAGAAAACCATGCAGATTTGTCCAGAAGCAATATTTTCATAGCTATAAAAGCAATGGTGTAACTTAAAGCCTCTCATGGAAGACTTCATTTGGCAAAATTTTTTTTCTGAAAAATTCAAGATGGCCGACCTACGGGCCTTAACCCAGTATAACTGCATTTCTTGGCCAAATCAGTTTTATTGAAAACAAATCTTCAACTATTCTAAGGTTTGTTTTGTCCCAATGTCTTCTGATTATCAAAAATTGAACCTGATATTCTTTAAGGGTCATGCCTTGGCTTTCAATCACAAAAGAATTTTTGAAAGTCATAATTTCTATCACTCAGCACCCTAGGGGTTAATAATGGCAATTTTTTCAAAATAACCAAAATGCTTGGGTTTTAACTTTAAATTTTGTCCAAGGCAGGCCTCTTAAATAAAATTCTCTCTAATATTCAAAAATTTAATGGTTACAAGGTTAACATGTTAAACCTGCAACCATGGATCGTGTATTATAGCTTTGGTATAGGTCTGTTAAGTAGGTTGGTTTCAATTTTGGTAGAAAAACTCCAATTTTTTGCCAACTTTTGTAAAATCATGAAAGTGTTTGATTTCAAACAAAATGCATTTTTAACAAGTTACATAATAGTTTGTTTGAATAAGAATAGCTCTCCATGTCTTTACTTTGCACAAAATGTTCAAGTCGGAACTCAAAAATGTGGAATATTAAGGAATTGATGGAAAGATATAGAAAATGTTAGTTTTAGATGATTAAAGCAGTTCCATTGAAATATAGGTGAAATGTTATGGTTATGTATCTAAAAGAACCCTCTTTGTTCTTCAAAAAATTATGTTTACAAATTTGCTTGTTGTCAGTATTGTCATGATACAGGCATTCAAAAAGTGATCTTGGGCCCTTTTCGTTCAGTGCCAAAATAAGCTCTGGGCCCTTTTTGTATATATTTTTTGCAATAGTTTTTCAATGCAGAAAAAAAAGCTATTTATTCTTTTCTTAAGTATGCTTAGAATTTTATGTAGAAAAACAATATCAAAAGATTTAGTCTAGAGGTAACTTGAAAAAAATTGTCAAAAGTGGCAAAAAGCATCATTTGGCCACATTTGCCAGTTACCCTTAAAAAAATAGTAAGTAAGACCAAACTCTTGAAAAAAAATGTATCAGGCAAAGCAGTTTTTTATACTTCCCTTCACCTAATTTTTACAATAAAACATCATCTCAAATACATTCCAGAAATCAATATTTTTTCGACTTTTTTCCAGGAGTTTCCTGGTCCAATGATGTTTTTCCCACTTTTGACCAAATATTTTAATAGACATCTTTTGACTGATTCTTTTGGTTTTGTTTGCTTTTAATAGAAACCTAGATACACTTTCGAAATAAAACAATACATTGTTTCTGTATTGAAGAACTATTGCAAAAACTATATACAAAAAGGGCCCCAGAGCTTATTTCGGCACTGAAAGAAAAAGGCCCAAGATCACTTTTTGAATGCCTGTATCATGACAAAACTGACAACAAACAAATTTGTAAACATAATTTTTTGAAGAACAAAGAGGGTTCTTTTAGATACATAATCATAACATTTCATCTACATTTCAATGGATCTAACTAATAAAGGTAATAACAAAACTACCGAACTTGAATGATCAATCTCATAGTCCAGAGAAAATGACAAAAACGAATCAGTCATACCGGAGAACTGGTGGATCGCAATGGTCCTGACTTGGTACAGGCATTTCAAACGAAATGGTGGGTTAAACCAGGTTTTATGGCGCCAAACCTCCCTCTTCCATTGCGATCTTAGGATCCGGTAATGGAAGAGGGAGGTTTGGCGCCATAAAACCTGGTTTAACCCACCATTTCGTTTGAAATGCCTGTACCAAGTCAGGACCATTGCGATCCACCAGTTATAACATTTTCTATATATTTCCATCAATTTCTCAATATTCAACATTTTGAGTTCCAACTTGAACATTTTGTGCAAAGTAAAGACATGGAGAGCTATTCTTATTCAAACAAACTATTATGTCACTTGTTAAAAATGCATTTTGTTTGAAATCAAACACTTTCATGTTTTTACAAAAGTTGTCAAAAAATTGGAGTTTTTCTACCAAAATTGAAACCAACCCACTTCACAGACCTATACCAAAGCTATAATACACGATCCATGGTTGCAGGTTCAACATGTTAACCTTGTAAGCATTAAAGTTTTGAATATTAGAGAGAATTTCATTTAAGAGGCCTGCCTTGGACAAAATTTAATGTTAAAAACCAAGCATTTTGGTTATTTTGAACAATTTAGCAAATTGCCAATATTACCCCCTTGGGTGCTGTGTAATAGAAATTTTCATTTTCAAAAATTTCTTTTGTGATTGAAAGCCAAGGCATGACCCTTAAAGAATATCAGGTTCAAATTTTGATAATCAGAAGACATCGGGACAAAACAAACCTTAGAATAGTTGAAGATTTGTTTTCAATAAAGCTGATTTGGCCAAGAAATGCAGTTATACTGGGTTAAGGCCCGTAGGTCGGCCATCTTGAATTTTCAGAAAAAAAAATTGCCAAATGAAGTCTTCCATAAGAGGTTTTAAGTTACACCATTGCTTTTATAGCTATGAAAATATTGCTTCTGGACAAAATTTAGGATTTTGCATGGTTTTCTCTGAGACATGCACTTAAAACTTGACAAACTCAGCAGTTTTATTGCTTTTTGTATGTCTGACCTATTATCATGTAAGTGTTTAGTCATGGAATGTCTCTTGGTGTACTGTAAAATAAGCTAAATTAGAAAAAAAACTATAGCGACACCTTTATTTTTTTTTTAATTACTGGCCAAACAAAAAATTAAGGACCCCTCAAGTTAAATCAGAGTGATGCAGATTCTCAACAATCATCAATTTTTTTGAAGTTTATGCATATTTTGTAACGTAAACGTCTGCTTGACATAGGTCTTTGACAATAGCGTCTATCTTTCTGACTTTCACCTACGCCATCATTTTGCATTTTCTCTATGCTATAAATATTAAATCAAACATACATATTAGTTTTGCGTTGTGCGTGTTATCATAGATCATTATTGGTTAAATAAAAATTTCAAAATTTGCAATGCAATATATTTTGCTATGCCTGATGCAGGATTAGTAATTTAAAGGCATATTGTCTACGAAAAAATATTTTTTTGTAAATCCAATAAATTGTCGTCAAACTATTTTTTTGGTTTATTTTGAAAGATACAAACGGTTCAACTGGGGTACCTTTTTACTTCAAAAATTGAAAAATATATAATATTTGTAAAGCTCTACAAAAAATCATATTCATGCGATGTAGGTGAGCTGTAAGCGGAATATACTTTCTTTGATTGAAAACTTCCATAGTTTGTGCACGTGGTGCATAATCTGTTTTTCGAAGTGTTAGCTGGGAAGAATATTAAAACGGCAAGCGAATATTAAAGCTACTTAATGAATAAAACTGACAATTATTGCCTGTATTAAGTTTTGAATGTGATATAAAAGGCAAACACAAAAAATATTGGTATTTTTTTCAACACATCAATGTATTCGGGGACAAAACCCGAGATTCTGATTAGTGTCCACGATAAAACTACTCAGTTTAAATCTGTGTCCATGTGAAGTAATGCAGGTAAATAAAATATCAATCAATATTGTCGATCTATTTTGATCGAAATAAACTACTTTTGAGGCAAAATTGGTGGCAAATTTGTTTTTCAATATTCTGATTATTGCATTTCGGTCTAATTGACACCAAAAAAATGGGAGTAAAAAAATTACTTTGCCGTAGACAATATGCCTTTAAGAGCATGGTAACCATATGCTGAAAATGACAAAAATGCAAAGACACCACTACAAAATTAATCTGAATATGAATCCAATTTTGTTTTATCTGTAACCAAGCATTAGAGAAAACAACACAACATTCTCATGATTAAAGCTGCAGATCGCAGTTGTTCTGTAAACCTTTTTTAAAGAGCATAAAAGATCGAGAAAAACAGAAATGATTACCTTTGTTTTCTAAACCTTGAAATACAATTTTGCAATTCGGACAACAAACTTTTGTTTTTTCGTCTAGGTGTTCCATTAAACACTTCTGTGTGATTTCTTCGTATCCTACAAAATAAAACAAAACATGATACATGTTATAGACATATAATCTACCATTTTTTGAATGAATAATGAAATTCTGTACTTGACCACTTAATCTCTCAATTGCAACGAAAGAATACTTATATAAAGCATTATCGTAAAATTGCTTGCTGACATAGAATAAGATTGATTGGTTTCATTCAGCAGTATGCAAAACATTTTTATTTTAATATCTATTATATGAACATGTACATACACAAGAATACCGTTTACTTAATAAGAAACTTTAATTGAACCTAAAACAGGTTTTTTTTCTTATTATTAAAAACTCACTTTACCAGTGTTTTTATTATTTCATTCAACGCAGCAAGGAGGGAGCAACAAAATTACCGAACTGGGATGATCAATCTCATACATTGTATATCCAAGAAAAAAAGACAAAACAAGATAGACAAATACATACCAGAGAAATTGAAGATCGCAATGGTCCTAACTAGGTACAGGCGTTTCAAAAGAAATGGTCGGTTGAACAACGAAGGTTTTATGGTGCCAAACTTCCCTCTTCCATTGTGATCTTAGGGTCTGGTAACACAAAACACAACATAGTTGTGAGACACAATGGGGATAAAGAGTTGATCATCTCAGTACAACAAACTGTCGCAAACTAATTGAAACAATCACGAAGCATTTTTACTGACATAATTTTGAATTTTTCTATCAGTGGCTGATAACTTTTCTTTACTTTGAGATACAGGCGCGAACCCTCTAAACTGAAAAATCTAAAGAAAATCTAAACCACATATATTGGGTAATTTAATTTTCATTGAAAATAATGTAGTTTCAACATTCCTGATTTTGATCATCATGAAGCTTGAATACTTTGAATAAATGTGCCTAACTAAAACGTTCAACTGATATCTAGGAGTTATCTCCGATAGGTTTTATGTGCCTACTAAATTAACAGGTATTATTTCTTGAATTTTACTCTGATCATTATTTCAACCTTTTAGTTCTTCAGGTAAGCGTTCCATTACACACGTCTTTGTACTTTCTACATGATCTACAAAATAAAGAATATTTTAGCAAAACACATCGTATTTCAAATATAAAAGAACAACCCTTTTGCATGCCTATTTGAAAATAGGCACTGCCTACCTTTACTCGGCTGTGCAAACCTAAGAAAACGTTAGGTTTACACGTGTAAAAATAACGAAAACTTATGTTTACATGGAAAAGTAAAACCGGATCACAATAACGGTGACGGAACCGAAACTCATCTTATTTTTACACGCATATTTTTTTTCTATATTTTTTCTAAAGCACGGTGACCTTTTCCTTTTATTTATTTTTCAAACATATGGATTTGATATTTCTTATGACAAATTTTAAGAAAAGTCTATCCGATCTATTTTCACTATTGAACTACCTTAAAAACATTTTTATTACTTCCAATCATATAACACAGTACGAAATAATAAATATTAAAAGCCCATTATACATGTTATAAGAGCCTCACCAGGTTGTTCATCGAAGTTCACGGAATTCATTTAACGTTAGAGTGGCATGGTCTACAACTCCAATAAGTGCTTTTTCAATGCTACACATTTCTGATGAAACCAAGTTAGCCATCCGTCACACTTGTTTGATGGTGAAGTGTTTACATCGGCGTCACATACCCTAGGCTGGTTGCCAGCTTACACAGTACTCCTCCTAGATATTCTCTCGGAGACCTCCTTGTTAAAGAAGTTCCATCCGTCCACCGTAAAGTCCTTTTTTATTCTTATTCAAATATCATTTGTATCGACATATTTCCAGACTCAATCATCTCTTCAGTTTTGTAACCTTTAATCTACTAGCGTGTTCAATGTTAACTTATGCCGTCGGTACCAAGTTGAGCAAATGTTCGAAGTTTTGAATTTATATATGATTTTAAACTGAAAAAAAATATGGCATAAAAAGATAATAAAAAGCTTCGCCAAACGCAGCATGATACGACCGCAACATGTTGAACCCTGTACGTTTTAGGCCCAATATGGAAAGTCAATTACTTTGGACACATGCAGCCCATGGTGGACTGACGAAGGTTTTTGACACATGCAGCTTTTGGTGTACTTTCCACTCACATTTTTAAAGAAATTATTTTTTTCCCAAAAGAAATCAAAATCAGACCACAAATAAATTACTTTCAATTTTGGCCCATTATTACATAATAGGGGGGAAAAGGGGAGGTTTCAAAAATTAATTCTCAATTTTGTATTCACTATTTGACAAGAACAAACATGCGAAAAAAAAATCAAAATCGGACCACTAATAAAAAAGTTTCAATTTTGGCCCCTTTTGGCCCCTTATTTCATAATGGAGAAAAAAGGGGGAAAAGAAAGTTCATCCAGTACATTCTTTTATTGTAAGAAACATTCTTAACAAATTTCACACCAATAAGCTGACTAGGACCAATTAAAGTTATGGTGGAAACAAATAAAATATTTAAATTTGTTGCCCCTTTTGGGCCCCTTATTTCGAAACAAAAAAGGGGGACCCCAAAATCAATCCTGTCCACCCTTTTATGATAAGGAACATTATGGCCAAAGAACAAAGCAATCAGATAACTAGAACTAAAGTTATCCTGGCAACAAACATAAAAGTAGCATTTTTGGCCCCTAATTTCGAAACCAAAAAATGGTGGGACCTCCAGAATCCCATCCATCCATCCTTTAATGGTAAGGAATATCATTGTGAAATTTCATGGCATACAGATAACTAGAACTAAAGTTATCCTTAACAGACAACGACAACGACAACGCCAATGACGACAACGACAGCATCATACCATTATACGTCCACAATTTTTTTTGCGGTCGTATAAAAAAAAAAAAAACAAAAACAAAAATCCTAAAAAAATTATGGGATATAAATAATAGCGTGTAAAAATAAGGTGTGTAACAATAACTATTGTTACAGGTTTCGGTTCCGTCACCGTCATTGTGATCCGGTTTTACTTTTCAGTGTAAACCTAAGTTTTCGTTATTTTTACACGTGTAAACCTACCCTTACCAAAAAGGCACTGGATAGAGTTACCTGGAAAAGTAACAATAAGAAAAAAATTATTGTTACCTGACACCGGAAGGACGGACTAACGGAAAACCGTGTAACGGACGCGGACCTGTTTTAAGTAACAATAAGTATTTTCTTATTGTTACCTGGCGTTATTGTTACCTGATTATATGAATTTGAATATTATAGTATTTCAGAATATTATTAACAATATGTACATTTCTTTATATATAATGTTTTTGTAATTGAAAACTTGAAATAAACAGTTATTTATTTTAACTAATAAAATCACCGGTGACTGCTTGAACTGTGGTCATGAAAATACATATAATGAAAAACCGTCTTTTCTTTGATATCGCCCCAAGTTAATTCATTTGGTCTGTTTTGCCTTCGGCCCTAGATAAAAAAAATAGCTCACAACATATCAAAATGGCTTCCGAGGTGCCGATGGTGAATTTTTCAATTGGAGAAGATGCCCAGTGGAATTGCATGGTTTGTTCCGATGATGTCCATATTCGGGCCTCCATTGTTTGTGATGGTTGCCTGGAATGGTATCATCTGTCATGTGTCGGACTTAAAAATATGATATCCACCTAAAGCAACCTACTGGATGAGTAGAAAATGTAACAAAAAATGAAATAACTTGCACTTAAATTTGTCCTAATTCAAATTTCATTATTGTTTTCATGTGACTGTATCATGTTTCGTTGTTAGTTAACACATTTTCAGGTAACAATAACGAACGGTAACAATAAGAATTTTTTTTATTGTTACTTAATTAAAATCAGGTCCGAATCCGTGGACCGCTTAATATTTTACTTTGACTTCCGGCGTCAGGTAACAATATTTTTTTTCTTATTGTTACTTTTCCAGGTAAATCCAGGTAATCGTAGCCACTTTGTACCAAAAAAGAGGTCTTCCGCAACCTGTTGCCGCTGATCTGCAGCAAAGTTGCTGTAAATTAGCGGTAAACTGTCTGCTGCAGACTTGCAGCGACTTTTTACCATGCAAATTAGGTTTGCGGCAAGTCTGCAGCAGATAAATTCTTTGACCTTATATGGGCATTCACCTGCAAACTCTCGCGAACATCGCAGCTAGCTGCAAACCTGCAGCAAGTTTTCTGCGAACTTTGCCGTAAGTCTGCTGCGACTTTTTACCATGCAAATTAGGTTTGCAGCAGGTCTGCTGCAAACTCTTCATAACCTTATATGGACATTTTCCTCAGATGTTGCAGTAAATCTGCATGATTGAACAATTTATATGAAGTGATACATGTATAACAAAATTTAATTATACATGTACATATATGGTCTTTAGTTTGCATGCATAAGACATTTTTTCAAGCATAAAAAAATCTATTAGATAAAAATTATTCAAGATGTGAACCATTTAATTATCAATGATTTGAAAATTGAAAACAGAAAATAACAAATTTAAACAACAGCAGATGAGTACTGTTATACTTTTGTAGAAAAGTGAAAAGAACTATACATGTACCTAAAAATAAGAGGACCTTCTAAAACTGCCAATGATTTCTAAAATTTGAACTCTTAAACTGATAAAAATGCCATTCATATTTCATTTGTTTGCATATATATCTCTACCTTAAAAAGATAATTATTCATCCATATACATGTATGCAACCTTGGAGTAAAAATTGGCAAGGAATTTAGCTTATTTGCATGTCATATTGCAAGAATAATATTATTTTACTTACTTTGTCTTCATCTTTTAAAATGTACACCATTAAATCCTTTTAAAATACTGATTTGAGCTCATAACATGTGAACTTCCATTAGAAGAATCTTTGCCTCCAAAACTGATGATGTCATAAATGACATCATCAAGTGTACCAGGGTTAAGGTTCATCTGTACCTTTCAAAAAACTTTTAAAAATGGCGAAATTTTCTACCTATTTTTTAATATATGCAGAACAAAATCTACAAATAAAATAATAAAATAAAGCCTAGCTGGACCTAGATATGGTAATTTCTGATTCAATTTCTATCAATTTTTCATTTTAAATTCCTTAAAAATAAAGATCTCTTTTTTTTTCCTGTTCAGATTTTAAATTGAAAAAGGACAAACTATCCCTATTGTGCCTCTTTCATGAAACGAGGTGAACACTTTTAGTTAAATCCCTTATTGAAAGTTGCATGAAATTTGAGGCCACAAGAAAGGGCGAAAGTGATATTAGCCTTAAATCGGGTGTTTTTAAAAGCGGAGAAAAAAGAGATCTCTAAAATAAAGGATTTTTTCGGGAACACTTCATAGAGAAAAGGTAAGAATTTTTAATATCTAGGTCCAGCTACACTTTATATTTCAAATTTATGTGCAGTTTTGGCTGTGCATATACTAAAAATAGATTAAAAATAACGCCATGTTTTAAAGAAAGGTACAGATGAACCTTAAAATTATCAATTGCTGCAAACTTGCTGCAAACAGTTAACTTTTCCTGCATATCTGCAAACTTTGTATTATTTGCTGCAGATTTACGGCAAACTCGCAGAAAGTTTGCAGGTAGCCGCAAACATCTGCGAACTATTATCTTTTCTTTCTGCGAACTAAAAAGTTTGCTGCAAACTTACTGCAGACTTGCGGCAGGCTTACAGCAGACATTAATGTTTTGTAAGGGTAACGTTTTCTTAGGTTTACACACCCTTGTTAACGTAGCCAGTGCCTTGAAAAGTAAGCATGCTTTAATTAAAAAAGTAAAGGTTGTACTTGTTTGAATTGTGTATAAATATAGTATGTGTAAGTGATAATAATATAATCTAGTTGAATTTAGTATGATCATAAGTCAAAATTCCTTACCTTGAACCCTTTCCCTTTTTCGCATATATCCTATATTAAACACTCCTATTCTTTATATGTCTTCACAAATCTGTTGTGTTTTGTGTAACAATGACCCAAAGATCGAAATGAAAGCGGGAGGTTTGGCGCGCCTTAAAACCTGGTTTAACCCACCATTTCTTTTGAAATGCCTGTACCAAGTCAAGACCATTGCGATCTTCAATTTTTCCGGTATGTATTTTTTGTTTTGGTTTGTCTTATGGAAATTTGAGATTGATTCTCCAAGATTTCTCCAAATTTTGTTATTACCTTTATTTACCACATACCCTATAATTATCTAAATACACAGCATTATGGTTGCAAAAACAATATCTGTTCCGTTTCTTATTTCTTTAAATTTTCCTTTCTTGGTGGATTTGTCCAGACACATTATGGGAAAACCTTTGTATATACAGACGTGATAGCGAATCATTCGGAGTGTGCAATCCACTTTTATTTTTTTAAATTATGGTCGCCAATTTTGTCTTCCTTTCTCCATTGACATATTTTATGTTTATGCAAGATATTTGCCAATGTATATTATCAACAACATAAAGTGGAACATGTTGTGGAAGAAGACATGCATCTTTTCACCCCCTGTTCATTAGTTTCCGTAATTAAAAAAAAACTATTAAAAAGTTATAGTTTCCGTAATTAAGGACTATTAAAAAGTTATAGTGTCATTTTGCACCCATAAGTAGTTTTTTTTTCTTTATTATGATAGGATAATAATATCCTGTTTTTTTCCAAAGTTATTAGTCAAAGACCACTTCCTGACATTAGAAAAGAACAGATAATATATTTTTTTTAAATACCATTTTAATAACATTTCAGATAGGTTTTCTGACATATTTATTTTGTTTTCGGTAAATCCTTTATGGTTTTATTCGCGGCGCATATTTTCCATCGATTTTTAAGGTTTCCAGAGAAAGTTGAAAATTTCAATATCTAAATATTGAATATTCTGATAGGGGTCAACCATGAAATGTAATCTGAATGAATTTCATTCTCTTCAAACTTTGTTTTCTGACAATTTAACAAGTCAACGTATAACATAAACCTTAAAAGTTCTTACCTGCATTAGGTGGTACCTCTCTAAATACCATTTCTACGTGTACCGTTTCCTTAATTGATGTATCAATTTCACAAAACTCCACAATTTTCTTGAGAAATGATTCTATCGCTGAGTTAAGGGTTGTAATGTCATTCAGGATATATCTATCCACGGTTGTGTGAATAATTAGAGACCCAACATAAGCAAATCTTATCCTAAAGGATAACTTAAGCTGAGACGCCATTTCTTCGAGTTTCTTTTTGATGTCTGGTAAATTCCACATTCTTGGTGTTGAAATAAACCATCTTACTTCACAGATTTCACCTAAATCAAAGTAAAATATAAAATGAATGAATATTATATTTATTATGAAACTTGTTCCTGTCATATTGTTTGAGGGTCAGTGAACTATTTCATGATGGCTGGACGTTGACACTAAATACCAAATGACAGGAGCTAAAATCTGTGACCAAATTGAAAAATTTATAGTTCATCCATCCCTAGAATCAACTATATCACCCCCGATGATTAATGCCTCTTTGCTTTTTATAGAATTTGACAAATGTCATTTGTTTTCTTTATGCTCAATCATTCCTAAAGTTAAAGCAAAATTCATTCAGTAGCGTGAGCGAGGTTTCGTCAACAAATTATACCTTAAATGCTTAAAGTCGATTAGGGATAACTTCTTTTAAAGTTGTCAGACAGAAAGACTATCATTCCTTTACAATATTCAAACAAATTTTGGTCAGACCGAATTTACTTATTTCTGACAATGACACTATGTCTTAGGTCAGACACATTTCACCACATGTCTGACAATTGTTGACGTTAGCTAGGCTTCCTAAAATGGTCATATGGCAAAATCTTATACAGATGCTATTCATATCTTGACTATACTTAGACGTACCTTTAAATTTGTTTTCACTATCAACTTTTTCTTCATCCAGGGATGTGTGCTTTTTATTTACTTCATCTAAATTGAATTATTGCAATGAAAAGATATTAAAAAATACGCAAATAAGGAAAGCGCATTATCACAATACAACAGCAGACAAGATTGAAAGAACCTTAGTGAACACGCTCACATACCCCACGCGTCCACATTATGGACAGAGATTATCTATTTCGAGTTAGGAATAAAACATTTAGAGTTGTTGTCCTTCCAAGTTGGCTCATTAAACGGGAAGCAAAAGAGTAACAGACCTGAAAATGTATCCCACTATATCGAACTCATAAAGCTACGTACAAAATATCAAAAGACTATGATTAATAGTTGCTGAGAAATCTGTAACGAAACTTTCAACCCTGAAAATTTAGTGAAAAAAGTCTAAGTCATCTCATTAAACAGGAAGTAGATGATCAACAGACCTGAAAACGTATCCACCCATATGAGACCCCCACCTGAAGCTGCATGCCAAATATCAAAAGCCTACAATTAATAGAAGCTGAGATATCTGTTACGAAAATTTTGATCACGGACAGACTTATGGACTGACGGACGGACCAGTCAAAAACATTATACCCTTCGCAACTTCGTTGCGTGGGGTATAATAACTATATAAACTATATATATATAGTTCGTGGGGTATGATAACTATATAAACTTTATATATAGTTTCATATCATTATCCTCTGATAGAATTTGGAATTATTCTGATATAATAAAACAAATAAAAAGCTACGCCGAGCGCAGCATGATACGACCGCAACATGTTGAACCCTGTACATTTGCGGCCCAATATGGATTGTTTTACAAGGATTCCAATGAAAAAAAATTTCAAAATTGGACCACAAATAAAAAAGTCGATTTTTGGGTGTGGCCCCTTTTTGACCCCTGATAGCAATGTAATAAACAGTTCAAGATACTTCAAAACTGTCATTACATTTTCCTGACAGAATTTATAAAGGATTAAAATGAAAAAAGTTTACAAATTGTATTATGAAAGATAATGTTCTACTGAGTTTTGTCTTAACATTTTGGTCCCTTATCTTTGAAATGATACATGTAGGGTCAAAAATCCCTTAATACACGAGGAAACTTTCTCTAGTGGTTAGAAACATTATTTTAAAACAGTGTAACAATGTGTCAGCTCACTACAATTACATTTCTTTTAATAAAACCATTTGCCAAGACAAACTCTTATAATTGTCAGTTTTGGCCCCTTTTACCCCTTAATTCTCGAAAACAGTATGAGATATTGCAAATCTGACTGAAAAACGCAGGCAGGGATTTTTACAAGGATTTTAATAAAAAAAAAAGATTTTGAAAATCGGCCCAGGCCAAACTGAACTGCCTATTTAGGCAGTTCATAAGCAGTTCATTAGCAGTTTTTCTAAATTTAAGCAGTTGTTTAGCAGTTAGAAGCAGTTCAGGTCTTAACAGTTAATGAGAACTGCCTAAAATTTAATTTTAGCAGTTCACTATTTTTTAACAGTTTCATTTAGCAGTCTAAAATTTATATATAGATTGCACTTTGTGCACTGTAGTTAATGACATCATCAGTTTCTGAAGTCAACAGAAACATCCATGATGTGTCCATATCTCCATGCTGTTTCTTATGTTTATAGTGAAAAACATGAAATAAAGTATGATTGTGATATAGAAGTATGGTCATGTAAGTATACATTACTGATTTTTAGTAATTATTTCAATTTTTTTTCCTAATAATAATCCACCCTACTGCTTCAGCATCAAAAGTTCTACAAAAGTCTCCATTTGGTCAAAGTTGTCAAATAATCCCTTATAGGTGAAAAATAGCATTTTTTCATGTTTTTGGCCTATAGAATGAAAACTTTTGTAGATAGAGAGAAGCTGTTGCTTGCTTAAATGTTCAGCTCATTTAGCTCTACACAAGCCTCCATAGGGTCGAAGCTGTCAATGACCCCTTATAGGGGTTACGGCCCTTAAAAACAAAAAAATAGTGTTTTTGGCCTATAGAATGAAAACTATTGCAGATAGAGAAAAGCTGTTGCTTGCTTAAATGTTCAGCTCGTTTTGCCCTACACAAGTCTCCATAGGGTCGAAGTTGTCAGATGATCCCTTATAGGGGTTACAGCCCCTTAAAGGCAAAAATAGCGTTTTTGGCTTAAAGAATGAAATTATTGCAGATATAGAAAAGCTGTTGCTTGATTAAATGTTCACTCATTTAGCTTTACAAAAGTCTTCATAGGGTCGAAGTTGCCAGATGACCCCTTATAGTGGTTACAGCCCCTTAAAGGCAAAAAATAGTGTTTTTGGCCTATAGGATGAAAACTATTACAGATAGAGAAAAATTTGTTGCTTGCCTAAATGTTCAGCTCATTTAGCTATACAAAAGTCTTCATAGGGTCGACGTTGTCAGATGATTCCTTATAGGGGTTACGGCCCTTTAAAGGCAAAAAGTGTTTTTGGCCTATAGAATGAAAACTATTGCAGATAGAGAAAAGTTGTTGCATGCTTAAATGTTCAGCTCATTTAGCTCTACAAAAGTCTCCATAGGGTCGAAGTTGTCAGATGATCCCTTATAGGGGTTACGGCCCTTTAAAGGAAAAAAGGTGTTTTTGGCCTATAGAATGAAAACTATTGCAGATAGAGAAAAGTTGTTGCTTGCTTAAATGTTCAGCTCATTTAGCTCTACAAAAGTCTCCATAGGGTCGAAGTTGTCAGATGATCCCTTATAGGGGTTACGGCCCTTTAAAGGAAAAAAAGTGTTTTTGGTCTATAGAATGAAAACTATTGCAGATAGAGAAAAGCTGTTGCTTGCTGAAATGTTCAGCTCATTTAGCTCTACAAAAGTCCTCTTAGGGTCGAAGTTGTCAGATGACCCCTTTAAGGGGTTATGGCCCTTTAAAGGTGAAAAATAGTGTTTTTCGCTTTGGAGTGAAAACTATTGCAGATAGAGAAAAGCATTTTATTGCTTAAACATTCAGCTCATTTAGCTATACAAAAGTCTTCAAAGGGTTGACATCAAGATCAGGTGAGCGATTAAGGCTCCTGGGAGTCTCTTGTTTGTGGTCCCCCATGTTAAAGTGAAAGGCAGTTCCATAGCAGTTCATTAACCTTCCCAGTTAAGGTCAGAGATGTAGATAATCGATTGAAAAAAACTTTATTATACAATATGTAAGGTAAGGTCAGATCAGGCCTTTAGAACTAGATACATTACTGAAGAGTCGCATGGGTGCATGTTAATTATATTAAAAAAATAATTACACTGCATGTGCAAACAAAGGACTGTGTTCTTTGAAATATTGTATTCAATCAATGTTGTACGTGTCTTCACTCTTTGTGGATCTTAGGGCTGTTCTATCTGGTTTGAAAATTTACAGCCAATCTCACTTTTTATAATGTAGAAATATTAAAGAGAGGGTGGCTATAAAGTAGTCTAAATGCTGTGAAGTGGGAATTTAATTAATTGACAAAAAACAGGATGGAAAGGCAGGGGTCATGGGTTTTTGTATAAAGTATGGGAAATTGAGACTTGAGATACATGTCATGTGGGTCCCAGTGTTCTGGATGGGGACACCAATGTTGATTTATAAACAAAAATATGAAAGTTCCAGAGTTTTACAATAGATAGAAAATAAAGAGATGTGGAATAAGTGTACGCGACACAGCCCACAATTAAACGGCAATTTAGAAAAACCACAATGGACAACCGCCAGCAGCCTTCAACGAGGCCATTTGGCACTGCTCACGGTTCTGCAATTGGCCCATGGTCTAAATAAGATGCATATAATTCAAATCCAGCCATGAAATAGTCACAGATAGACCCCCTTCTTAAACAAGGAACAGAAAACATCAAAAAGACAAGTACAAACGAAAGCTTTGTCAAAGATTCTTGGCTTAGGACAGGCACATGTAATATGTGGCGGGGTTAAACTAGTTTTTTGGGCCCAACCTTCCCCCTATCAATATTCCTAGACAAAGCACAAAAACTAAACACACAATAAAAATCAAATCGATCAAGGTCCAATTCTACTAGAGAGAACCTAAGACAAAAAACAAGAACGAACAAAAGGACGGTAAAGGAACTCTCTATAGAACACTCGCTGTTACTGACAGCTAGCTGAGAATCATCAATCGACTGATGTAAAAAAATCAAACGTATCGATTTTAAATCTGACACAACACTTCAAACAATAATGATTTAGTGAAGTGTCATCACACAAAACCGACACGCTTGATCGCTATAATGCTTAAAAATGACAATAGTTAAAACGTTTATGGAAGTTTTAAAGCAAGTATCAAGTTTTCAATATTTCTGCCAAAAACACTAAATTCAAAGACTTAACCAAGATATTCATTTCATATCCTTTCCGTAATAAATTTTGAAGCCAATTTTTCATTTCTATTGGATTGTTTTTAAATTTGTGAGCTTTATAAAAAACGTTACCATAAAATTCAGGATGTGATATTCCTTTCACTATAAGTAAGTGACGTGTACAATTAATTTTTTCAATAAGAGATCGATACTTGTGGAAGAATTTAGAAAAAGATTTTACTAATTTGTGGTATCGATAACCTTGTTTTAATAATTTTTCAGAGTTTGCAAGAAGATCTTGAAAGAAATACTTTAGCATTATTCAATAACTTCACTTGCATGCTTTAATATACATTTAGGATTATACAATTTTCTTCAACTCCATGAATATGTGCTGTACTTGTGAATGAATTAAATTTATTTGAAAAAAAAATTGAAATAATAACTAAAAATCAGTAATGTATACTTACATTACCATACTTCTATATCACAATCATACTTTAATTCATGTTTTTCACTATAAACATTAAGAAACAGCATGGAGATATGGACACATCATGGATGTTTCTGTTGACTTCAGAAACTGATGATATCATTAACTACGGTGCACAAAGTGCAATCTAAATATAAATTTTAGACGGCTAAATGAAACTGTTAAAAAATAGTGAACTGCTAAAATTAAAATTTTAGGCAGTTCTCATTAACTGTTCAGACCTGAACTGCTTCTCACTCAATAAACTGCTAAACAAATGCTTAAATTAACTGCTAAAATTAAAATTTTAGGCAGTTCTCATTAAGACCTGTTTAGACCTGAACTGCTTCTAAATGCTAAACAACTGCTTAAATTAAGAAAAACTGCTATTGAACTGCTTATGAACTGCCTAAATAGGCAGTTCAGTTTGACCTAGGGTACTAGTAATGGGTTGTAAGGTCACTCATTGAATATTTCCTCATATTTAGAATCATTCCTAAGTAAACTATAAATATCAATAGTGATACCATTGAACTGACAAGTAATTACCAAAGGTCTTGTTACCTCTGATATCCTGATGCTCATCTGTTTGAGAAGCTTGGTAACCTCTGCCACTTGGAAGGCACAAAGATGTCTGCCTTTGGTAGCTAGATGCTTCAGAAACAGCTGCCATTTGTGAAATTGCATTTTGGGATTGAACTTGTCTAAGTCCTTCTGTTTTTTCTTTTGTAGTACTGGTTTCCCCTGATAAATTTTGAGTAGCGTCCTTGTTTTTTAGTTCCTGGTCAACAATATTATTGGAATGTTGATTTTGATCTTTATTTGTGATGTTTAAATTTTCCTGTTCGTTTTGGTCAGAGTGACTTTTGGGTAGATTGTCGCCAGTCATAGCATACTGATTTTGTTGAGCATAGGACTTTGACTGGCGTTCTCGCTCTGCCTCTAAAGGAAAAATCTCATTGCGAAGGTCAAGATAAAATTTATTTTGAGTCATAGCACGATAGAGTGAGTAAATACCCACACCTTGCTGCAGCAATTTATCCTGAGGAAATCTCTCTTTCTTTTCTTTAGAAAATATCTGTGAATAATAAAATGAAGGATAACCTTTAAGATATATCAGAACTACTCTTGGCTTCCCATCTTTCAAAATGGTAAATCCAGGGCAGCCTGAAGCACCTCCTAGAAACTTACACTTTATAACAAGTCTACTTTTATTATCTAGTCCAACATAGCCATTCCCTTCATCGACGAAGTCTTTACAAAATTCCTGTAATTCTTTCATATTCTGCTCTGTTGGATTATACAGCCCGATGCCGCTGTTAACTTCTAGGGATTCGCCCTTGCTATGGCTTATCAGAAAGATTTCTTGGTCACTGTGTTTTTTGGGTGTTATTTCATCAAACATATCAATTGGAGGTGGAAGAGTTAAACTGGGGTCTGTTTTTAATCGCAACACAGCAATATCCAATGTTTTATCATGGTAATACAATCTTTCATGTAGTTTAAAACACTGACTTTCATCTGACTTTTTATCCAAATAGTTAAAGTCAACCCTCATATTGGCTATCAAAGGTTCAATAAGTGCACCATCACCATCAGATGTAGGATTCCCTGCAAATTATAATCAGATGTCAGCTAGCTAGTTCATATTATTCAGTTATATGATTTAGGGTCTTTGAAACTTTAATATGACTTATATTTTAAGTCACTTCATAACACACCTCAGAGGCGGATCCAGAGATTCTGGAAAGAGGGGGCCCACTGACTGGCCTAAGAGGGGGCCCGCTTTAGTCACGCTTCAATGATTTCCTATATATTCAACCAAATTTTTCCGCCAAAAGGGGAGGCCTGGGCCACCCAGGCCCCCCTGGATCCGCCTATGCACCTGTTCCTAGTTACGATTTAAAATTGTCTAATTACAAACTTGATTTAATCAAAAAGTCCATACTGTTGGATGATACCGTAGTTCATTCAAAGGTACTGTGTGTAAAAATTATTTTGAATATAATTGGTTTGTAGTGAGCGACTCGGCTTACATGGGGAAGGAATTATTAAAACAACTCTACATGTACATATACTGTATATAAGTTGTATTTTTTTGTGAGATTATGATAAATACATGAATATGATAATCAATTAGGTCTAGTGAATAACAACAAGAGGCTCCCAGGAGCCTGAATCGCTCACCTGGTTTTGATGTCAACCCTATGAAGACTTTTGTAGAGCTTAATGAGCTTAATGAGTGTTTAAGCAAGAAACAGCTTTTCTCTAACTGTAATAGTTTTCTTTGTATAGGCCAATAACACATTTTTTTTCTTCTTTAAGCGGTCCTAACCCCTATAAGGGGGTTTCACCTTTAACAACTTCGACTCTATGTAAACTTTTAAAGAGATATAAAAGCTGAAAATTCAAGCAAGTAACAGCTTTTCTCTTTCAGCAATAGTTTTCATTCTGATTTGTTGAAATATTTTTCCGTGCATCGTGATTGGATATCGCACGTGAACCGTTCTCAGCAAAGTATTTTGTCCGTGATTCGTTATAGACATGCTTTACAGTGATACACAGTCAAACTTTTATCCGTGAACAAACATTTAGCCATATTTCCGTGTTTCGTTATTTGCATTTTTTATTTTTCGTGATTCATGTTCAGGACCCCCCATCATGACCCCCCTATAAGGGATCATCTGACAAATTCGACCCTATCTATTAGATACTTTTGTAGAACTTTTGATGCTGAAGCAAAACGGTGGCATCAGATTTAATCTATCTCTTATACTTTTTTATTAACAAGCAAAAAACAGTAGTCTGACCCCCATGGTCTATTTTTAGCAACAACGGACATGTCTATTGCCGGATCAAAAATCGAAACAAAAATTTTGTGCAGGTCACCCTTAGGATCAATCATACCAAGTTTCATCAAATTCTGTTCAGTAGTTACAGAGAAGATTTTTGAAAAAATGTTAACAGACGACGACAGACTACAGATGAGAACAGACGCAAAGTGATGGTAATAGCTGATCTGGACCGAAGGTCCACTGGTTAGCTAAAAATATGATCACTTGTGCGGGAACACACACAGATTTAACTTGTTCGTGGAACTTGTTGGGCGCACTCAATAAATCAGATGCATTCACGGACTCGTGATCACATTTTGGTTATTCTTTCGACCCAATTAATTATCATATAAATATTCAATCAGACTTGGCCAAATAGTTTTGGAATACGCTGGACTTTTGGTCCGACAACGTAATATCACTTGCCGGTCCGACCAAAACACCGACGGACCAAATTTTATTGAACTTTGATTTTATCATCGAATTCCGGAAATCGATCATGTTTTTTTTCGGATTTCAACACATCATTTCCCTATTTCCGATAATTTGCGCATGTGCAACAAATTTTGTTGACATTTTCATCCATTTGTCGATGTTGTTTGTTAATAAGTAAAATGAAATTAACCGGCTGTCTCGAAATAGCAAGTAAAATCGTGATATTTAAGCCAAAATCAAAAGATTGGAAGAACATTTAACAACGAAAAATAACAATTTAACACATAATGACCCAAAAGTCTGACGGACATCTGGTCCGGTGCAAAACTGACTTTGGTCAGACCCATGATGACAATCACCAGACATGTCCGTAGGACAGACGAATTTCGCCAAGGCTGAATATTCATTTTTAGTACTTTCAAATCTTTGAAAAAAATAAGGGATGCAAAAATAAACTAGAATGGCGGTCTTCCATGGAAGACGTACGTCGCCTGCGTCTTAAAATATTTGGTAAACAGGAAGTAGATGAGTTACAGGCTTACAATTGCTTTACACCATATAATACCCTGGAAGGAAGCTACATACCAAATATCAACAGGCTGTGACTTGTAGTTGCCCGGAAAACTGATGGAAATTTTTGTGACGCTGCAGGATGACACAGGACGACGGACGGTGCCAAAGTTACCCCTATATGTCACTTCTGCAACACGTTGCAGGCGACATAATGACTGCTAAAATCAACCTATCTTGAAGACATATCACAAAACCTGGCAACTGGGAAAACACTGCTTACTTATACAACCTTAACTGGACCCCTTTTTTTGATAAATCTGTTCATCAGTAATATATAATCCTCCTTTCAAATGTTCAGTAAACAGAAAGTAGATCCAGTGTCCTAGAAGCATAAAATTTCTAAACACCATATAATACTATAGGATTTAAAAATATAATATATACCAGGCTTAATGTGTAAGGCCATCATAAAACAAGAGGCTGAGCCAGGAGCCTGAATTGCTCACCTGGTCTTTATGCCAGAAGAGTCTTCTATAAGGGGTCATCTAAAAACATCGACCCAACAGTGACTTTTGTAGTGCTTAATGAGCAGAAGGTTTAAGCAAGCAACAGTTTTTTTTAGCTGCAATAGTTTTCATTCTTTAGAGCAAAAACATGAAAAAAAGCTATTTAGACCTTTAAAGGACCATAACCCAAATAAGGGGTCATCTGACAACTTCTACCAAATGAAGACTTTTGTGGAATTAAATGAGCTGAAGGTTGATGCTAGCAACTGCTTTTCTCTATCTGCAATAATTTTCATTCTATAGGGCAAAAACATGAAAAAATGCTATTTTGACTTTTAAAGGACCATTACCCCTAAAAAGGGGTCATATAATAAACTTTTACCGATAAAAATAGGACTTCGGCGAACATGTGCTGCAAACTTACGGCAAACTTTGCAGTAAATATGCAGCGCATATTTGCCGCAAGTTTCGGCGATGAATTTACCATGCAAATTGGGTTTGCCGCAAACTTGCGGTGAACAATGATTATGCAAATGAAGCTTGCTGCAAACTTGCGGTGAACAATGATATTGCTTGTGGCGAATGTTTCGGTGAACATTGTAATAAATATAGGTTATCTCCGGTGAATAAGCAGCGATTCTTCTAGCGCACAAATATTTATCTTGATACAAATGTATTCTATGACCTACATAAAGTTCATTGTGTGCATTATAACTTGATTTCAAGTAATTTTTATCAGTGAAAGTTTACCAAATTGAATTTAAACAATTTTAATTCAAGTTATCAATTTCTTATATGCTTAATATTGCTATATACATGTCATGAACATAACATGTAATTATTTGAGAAAAAGTAATAATAAAAATATATAGTGGATTAACTTGTAGATCTATATTAATTAAGAAAATAATAAGTCAAATTATATTTTATATATAATTTTAAAGCTGCATGCACAAAACTTAATGATTCAGCTGTTGAATAAATCCTTATATGTTGCACACATAATATTTTGTAACTGTTTTGTTGCACAAATATGTCACTTTTCCATTAATTTTCAGTTATGTCATGTTTGTTTCATTAAATAGAAGTATATTGTGTTTGTTCATATTAATAAGAAGGCAAAACATCTAACAATTATACTGAACATAATCCATAATTTCCACAATATTTAAGCATGTTTAAAACAAATGCATGACCTCTTTCTTCTGAGATTCAAATGTAATTGTGGAAAAACAACAAGAACCAATCAGATTCAATTTTCTGGTGAACTTTTGGCAAATACAACTATAAATATAATTAAATTTTACGGTGAACTTTTGGCAAATAAGATTATTCTATTAAAACATTCTGGCAAGCTTACGGTGACTATTTCTTACTATTAGAGTTTGTGGCAATCTTTCGGTGAACATCAGAGATGTTTTAGCAATCTTCTGGTAATCATAAGAGTTTTGGTAAACTTGCTGCATATTCACCGAAAAATGATCCAATGTTCACCAAATGTTTGCAACTTATGGCAAACAACCTGCAAACTATTGTGGTAAGCAAATTGTTCACCGTACGTTTGCAGAAAAATACAGAATATTTTATTTAGAAAATCGCTCAGTCGCAGAAACTGCGTAACAGGAGAACAATTAAACAAACTACAATACAATACAAATATAACTGCAATACAGACAATTAATTACATACCTACATGTACATACAAATAATTTTTTTTTATCACAACTGATATATGAAAGAAAAAGACAGTACAACACAAATATGATAGCTACTCTAATAGATTACAAACTTTTTGAATAAAAATAGACACATTTTTTAATAGACTAACATTCCAAAACTTGTTAATCCCAAAAAACTTTTCTTTGTTTGGATATTCAACATAATACTTAGGTATGTACTTTCGCCTTAGCTCAAGTACATTGATATTAGTGCATACACAAACAAAGTGGTATTCATCTCCAAGACCGTTCATACACAGATTACAAATTCTATCCTCCCTAGGAATGTTTCTCCATCTACCCACTTCTATGGGAAATTTAATGTTACATGTTCGAAATCTACTTATGTGTATACGACGAACTCGGCTTAGTCGTAACAAATATGGCTCTAGTGAAAATAACGACTTAAAGGATAAATAATACTCCCCCCTTGACGAATTATACATATCTGCGAACCATTTTTGTATGAACTGATCCTGGAGACGTCGTTTAACTTTTACCTTTAACAGATTTATATTATTAAATTGTTGAATCTCCCATGCCCCGCTTAAACCGCAATCATCAAAAATGGACTTTACGTAGTTGATCCACTTACATGTTTGATTACCATTACTATTAAGCTTTACCAAAAGTGAGTATAATTTACTCGAAAGTTTTTGTTCGTTACTTACTAATCTATACCAAAAATTAACCATCTTCAATTTAATTTGTAGCTCTAAGGGATACCTTCCTAGTTCACCATATACCATAAAATTTGGAGTTGATGTTCTCACTGAGAGAATACGCTTACAGAATTGTAGGTGGACCTTTTCTATAATATCTTTATTTTCATACCCCCAGATCTCCGACGAATATGTCAAAATCGGAGTAACTAGAGTATCAAAAAGTTTTAATTGAAGGTCAACAGGTATAGCTATATTTTGAATTTTTCTATATAGCGCATACAAAGCTCTCTGCCCTTGTTCGACCAGTTTTTTACGAGTTTGGAAATATTTTCCATTATAGTTGAACAGTATACCCAAATACACATAAGAATCTTGTATTTCTACATCTTGGTTACAAAGTGTAAAATTAATATTAGGTTTGAACTTTCTGTTTGAAAAAATTACAATTTTAGTCTTGTTTACATTAACAGAAAGCTTCAATTCTCTGCAATAACTTTCAAATTTATTTAACATTGTTTGCAGTTTTTCTGCAGATTCAGCAAAAAGGACAGTATCATCTGCATACAATAATATAAATAATTTAATGTACATATTAATGTTCTCATTAAATAATTCAGACACAAAGGATAAATGTTCACCGCCGTTATCTACTAAATATTCTTCTAAATCGTTGAGATATAGAGCAAACAAAAAAGGCGATAGCTTTTCACCTTGTCTAACGCCAATTTCACATGGAAAAAAATCTGTTCTCAGATCTCCATCTTTTACACAGGACTTAATATCCGTGTAAAAGTTGAGTATAACCTTAAACATCTTCCCCCCAATATTTCGTTTAATCAACTTTTGCCAAAGACCTACTCTCCACACGCTATCAAAAGCCTTTCTGAAGTTAATAAACGCACAAAAAAGCTTTCTGCCCGTGGCCAAATACATCGATATAAGCGAATGCATAACAAATATATTGTCTTGTACTGAATATCCGTGCTGCACACTTGCTTCAAACTTGCGGCAAACATTTCAGTTTGATAAGGGAACTTTGATCCAATGGAGACTTTTGCAGGGTTTAATGAGCTGAAGGTTTAAGCTAGCAACAGCTTTTCTCTATCTGCAATAGTTTTCATTCTAAAGGACAAAAACATGAATCAAGAGTTAACACTAAAGTATGTCTTGCCTGCCGGCACCATCAGAAAAAATAATTCTTTCTTACTTCCACTATACTTTAAATTTATAAGGATTTTCAGTTTCTGAGATAAAAAGATGTTTATTGAACTTAAAATATTGCTAATATATGCAATAGAAATAATCAAAGTCACTCAACCAGAAAATCAAATTCAGGGTCAAAAGATGGGATGCAACTGTGCTAAGCTATTACTAGGGCATATGCATACCAATTTTCATCAATCTAGGACTAATAATACTTGAGATATCATTGCTATTTCATGTTTATGTATTGAAAATTGTCAAATTCACTCAACCGGAAAATAAAGATCAAAGTCAAAAGATGGGGATGCAGCGGTGCTAAGCTACTACTGGGACATATGCATACCAAATTTCATCAACCTAGGATCTGTAGTTTTTGAGATATGGAGGTGCTCGCAAAACTTTTCCATTGCTATTATATGTATTGAAAAATTGTCAAAGTCACTCAACCTGAAAATCAAGGTCAAGGATAAAAGATGGGGATGCAACTGTGCTGAGCTACTACTTGGGCATATGCATACCAAATTTCATCAACCTAGAATCTGTAGTTTTTGAGATATGGAGGTGCTCGCAAAACTTTTCCATTGCTATTATATGTATTGAAAATTGTCAAAGTCACTCAACCGGAAAATCAAGGTCAAGGTCAAAAGATGGGGATGCAACTGTGCTAAGCTACTACTGGGATATATGCATACCGAGTTACATCAACCTAGGACTCATAGTTAGGTGCTCGCAAAACTTTTTCATTGCTATTATATGTATTGAAAATTGTCAAAGTCACTCAACCGGAAAATCAAGGTCAAGGTAAAAAGATGGGGATGCAACTGTGCTAAGCTACTACTGGGATATATGCATACCGAGTTTCATCAACCTAGGACTCATAGTTAGGTGCTCGCAAAACTTTTCCATTGCTATTATATGTATTGAAAATTGTCAAAGTCACTCAACCGGAAAATCAAGGTCAAGGTAAAAAGATGGGGATGCAACTGTGCTAAGCTACTACTGGGGCATATGCATACCAAGTTTCATCAACCTAGGACCTATAGTATTTGAGATATGGAGGTGCTCATAAAACTTTTCCAAAAAGTTAACGCCGCCACCGCCGGTAAAGTAACACCTGTGCCCCACTCTGCTTTGCAGGCGAGAGAAAAACACTAAGTTTGACCTTCAAAGGGTCATCACCTCTGTAAGAGGTCATCTGAAAAATTCGACTCAATTGGGACTTTTGTAGATCTTTTGATGCTGAACAAGGACGATTGCATCAGATTTTCTTTATGTCTTATTCTTTTTGATTTACTCCCCTGGTCTATTTATAGCATCAGCAGTCATGTTTTTTAAAGGAATCAAAAATCCAAACACAACTTAAGTGCAGAACACCCTAAGGATCAATCATACCAAGTTTCATTAAATTCTGTTCAGTAGTTTCAGAGGAAAAGATTTTAAAAATTGCTAACAGATGACAACAACAACGGCGACAGACAAGAACAGATGCCAAGTGATTTTTTAAATATAGGACGGCTGGGAAATTTTGTTTTTCATTTTTTATCTATTTTGTTAAAAAAAAATCTGTCATTTTAAAGGAAAATATTGACAAAAATTGAACATAGTAATGTACCAAAAAATCTAAATAAAATTTTTTGAGGGGTTTGAAAAAATTGGGACTGGGGGGGGGGGGGGTGAGAATCGAGGATATTTTTTTTTATTGGCCTATTGTACCGGTAGATGAAGAGAAAACTGAGGCAAAAATCTTTGTCATAGACAGACAGAAGAACGGACAAATACATACTTTTGACTTCGATTTTAATAGAAGATTAGAAAAAGATGTCAAGGGACAATAATTAACAGTATCTTTGCCTTTTGTGTTTTTTATACCTACATATATTACACTCCACAACATGGAATGCTGTGATAACTTTGTCCTCTCCCACTCTCCAACATGTGCCCTCCTTTTTGTTCCCCCATATATAGCCAACAGATTCTCCTATTGTTGATATAGCCTTGTGAAAAATAAACTTTTTGGTGTCACCAGATGTAAAGTTGTCTGAAAAATGAATTTCAAAATATTAATTCTACCATGCACCAAACACCTCGCTTATCCTTTGTCTAGTTTTCTTAATGCTGGCGTCACACTGTCCCGATTTTGACATACGATGGACACACGAATGTTAAAATTTCAACTTCGTGCGAAGTTAGTCCCGAACTTGCTAAAAATCAAAATCAAAACCGAAGGGTATACGATTAGAACCGATGGCTAAGCGATCGGAAAAGTAGCACAAACGAATAGATGCGAACCGATTACGAAGTTGTAACAATGTTATCAAGATTAGTCGAGAATTAGATCCGAAGGAGACACGAACTTTACGACGTCGTGTTTAGCATACGATGGGTCTACGAAGCATCACGATGGGTATACGAAGTATGAAATATAATAACGCGATTTGCAATAAGATTAAATAATTTAGTCTATATAGATTGTTCTTTGCAGTCTCTAATTAGTATTTATGGATAAGAAGTTAAAACGATGGCTCTCCAAGCAAACCCCTGCTGTCCCTGATGTCGATCAGTAAGAGAAGAGAAGACATTTGATCTAAAGCTAATATGTAGAGCCTGTTAAGATAGAACAAAAAAGATGACGCTACTTTATCTTGTTTTGTTCGTGTGAGTTGACCGAAGCACACATAATCTGAAAACAAGAAGAATATGTTGTAACTTTGTAGAAAGTTCAACAATTTTAGCTGTTGCGAACAATTCTTGAACAAAGCGTGTCCACCATATAATACATAACTTCGTTACCGGTCCTATACCGGTATGTAAGTCCAAAGGTTCCGTAAATATTTGCGGACCGAAACGGAATGTAAACTTGATCTCAGTAACCCGAAATGGTAGACTGGCATACAGTACATACCAAAATCAGTTTATAACTATGATTAAGGGTTTAGAAAAAAGTGTGGGAAACTGATATTTCAGTGAAATTCCAATGTTCAAAGGGTCCTACATGTAACTCTGTAAAAAATTGTGGACCGGAACAACGCGTTAACTTGATCTTTAACTCATCATGGTAAGACTCACATACCAAAAATCAGTTTAAAGTTTAATATCTACGTATACACAAGGTTTTAAAAAAAAGTGCGAAAAAGTTATTGTGACAGCGAGACGGCCGGGCCGGACGGACACACAAACGGGCAGACGGAGTGCAAACCTAAAGTCCCCTTCGGCTTTTGTCGGTAGGGGACTGATAAAAACTAAAGTAAGTTTAAAATGTTTAAACCTTTATTTCTGATATTGAAATTTAAGTATTAAAAGGTGCCACAAAAGCCTGGACGAGGACGCAAAAGAGGGAAGCGCCTGGCTGGAAAGAACAGGACGAAAAGAAAAGCGTCAGAAGATTCTAAATCCAGACTGTCTTCGCTTTGTTTTGTCTTTTCTTCTTGTACTTTTGAGACTGATCATTCTAGTTTCAATTTTTTTTTTATTTCCTTTGTCAATTTTTCGAAACTATAAATATTATGAATAAAGAATTAATGATGATACTTATATCATAAGCTGCTGTCTTGTAAGTCTTCCTCCTGCTGCATTTTAATTATGAGGGGGGAAACAGGGTACTAACTTTTCTTTTTCTAAACGATTTATTGTAAAACGCCCCTAACTGAAATGGATTAATAAATGTCCCTATAAGGCACTTTTGACACGTTTGATATTTTTTTACTTCAGAAATCGTACTGCTTTGACCAGTGCCGTGTTTCCATCTCCATGCCATTACTCTATGCCATTACATTAGTTACGACGGATATACGAATACAAAGCGAGGTCTTTGCGACGCCGTGTTTCCTTCGCACCACCTTCGGAGAGCTTCTTGTTTTATTCGTGCCGCCATCGTAAGATAAATTAAGCCGACGACACTTAGAAGGCAACACGAAATCAGAAGATGCTTTCACGAAGGCATTACGATAGAAAGGATGGATTAAAGAACACAACACGAACAAGGACCTTCGCACGAACCTTCGGGAGTTTTTTAACATGTTAAAAAAATAGGAAGGCATTACGAAGTTGCTCCCGAAGTTGGAATATTTCAGCCGATGGTGCTACGATGGTAAAAGATGGCAACACGAATAGCGCGATTTGAATACGATCACTCCCGATTTTGAAAATATCCATAATCGTGTTTCCATCGGGGTCAAAATCGGGATAGTGTGACGCCAGCATTATCAAAACCTCTTCTGCAAATCCACATTTTTAAAACTCTAGCTAACAATAAAAAGGTACGCCTAGCGCAGCATGATACGACCGCAACTATTTGAACCCTGTACATTGGAGGCCCAATATGGATAGTCTATTGCTTTGGTCACATGCAGCCCATGGTGGACTTACAAAGCTTTTTGACACATGCATCCTGTGGTGGACTTTAAAATGCATATTTGACACATATATAATTTCATTAACATCTAATAGAAAGAATCTTAATTATATATTCATTAGCCCCTTTTGACCCTTTTTTCTTGTAATAACAAGGGCCACAAACCCCCAAAAGCTTCCTCTAGTAGATATAATCATCATATTAAAACTTCATAACAATTGGCTAGCCCACTACAGCTAAATGTGTAACACCATTTGTCTTGACAAATTTCAAAAATGGCATTTTCCGGCACTTCGACCCCTTATATCTAACAAGACCAATCGATGTCTGGCCCTGCGTCGCACGGCAAAACGTTGAACCCTGTACGTTCTAGGCCCAATATGGACAGTCAAAATATTTTGACATTTGCATCCTATGGTTGACTTACAAAGCATATTTGTCACATGCCACCCAATATTGTAAAAATAGACAAAAAAAGTTTCAATTTTTTTCCCTTTTGGTCCCCTTATTGCTAAACAGAAAAGGTGGGTCAGGAAAAAATTGTATCCTCTATTTTGTATCCAATATATGACCAAAATTAACTTGTAAAAAAAAATTCTAAATCGGACCATAAATAAAAAATGTCATATTTTCGCCCCTTTTGGGCCCCTTGTTCCTAAACAAAAAGAGAGGGGACACCAAAAATCATCCCCACCCTTTAATTTATTGTGAGTAACACTACTGTTAAGTTTCACTGTATTTGTCAACCAAAACAAGTTATTGTGGTAACAAATAAAAAAATTGCTTTTTTTGCCCCTTTAGGGCCCTTAGTTTCTAAACGAAAAAAGAGGGGACACCCAAAATCAGCACAGCCCTTCCTTTTATGGTAAGTAACATTACTGTAAAGTTTCATAGCATTTGGTCAACCAAAACAAAAGTTATTGTGGAAAAAATTTAAAAATTCGCTTCTTTGGCCCCCTTTGGGCCTCTAATTTCTAAACGAAAAAAGAGGGGACACCCAAAATCAATCCAACCCTTCCTTTTATGGTAAGTAACATTATTGTAAAGTTTCATAGCATTTGGTCAACCAGAACAAAAGTTATTGTGGAAAAAAATTAAAAATTCGATTTTTTGGCCCCCTTTGGGCCTTTAATTTCTAAACGAAAAAAGAGGGGACACCCAAAATCAATCCAACCCTTCCTTTTATGGTAAGTAACATTACTGTAAAGTTTCATAGCAATTGGTCATTCAGAACAAAAGTTATTGTGAAAAAAAAAATAACAAAGTCGCTTTTTTGGCCCCTTTTGGACCCCTAATTTCTAAACGAAATTATAAAATGACCCCAAAAGGGGAGGTGCATATCTTCAATATATCTGTAATCAGTGTGTAAAATTTCAGAAAGATCTAGAGCTTAGTTTTTGAGATTCAGATTACACAAGACAGGCACCCCATAGCGGGACGGACGGACAGACGGACGGACGGACGGACGGAGTGACCCGACTACTAGACCTGCTTTCGCCTTCGGTGACGCAGGTAAAAAACAATTAGAGATATTGCAAATCTGATTGCAATATGCCGACAGGAATTTTCACAAGAATTCCAATAAAAAAAAGATTTTGAAAATCGGACCAGAAATGAAAAAGTTGATTTTTGGCGTGGCCCAATTTTGGCCCCCTGTAGTAACATAACGGTACAATTTACATCAAAACCATTGACACACTTATTTGACAGAATTTAATGAGGAATCCAAAAACAAGAGGCTCCCAGGAGCCTGAATCGCTCACCTGACATATGTGCCTGAAGTAAAGGCTATTAGGCAAAATCTATTTGACATTGAAAGGGTTTTAAGTTTAATAAGGGGGTCATCTGACAATATGGTGGATCTTTAGGTGCTGATCACTTTTATCTCAATTGAAATTCAAAAATCTGTCATTCTTTTTGAGTTATTAGCCAAAAAATGCAGTTTAACCTAATGTTCTATTTTTAGCCACAGCGGCCATGTTTTACAACCAATCAAAAATTCCCACATCAGTTCTATACACCTAATGCTAATAAACAACAATACCAAGTTTGGTTCCAATTTGACTTTAAGTGTCAGAAGAGTTAACATTTTCAATGTAATGAGGAAATGCTTTTCAAAAGCACAATTTTGACGTTCTCAGGACAATAACTCCTCAAAGGAAAGGTCCTACAACGTTGACCCTATTACATATTTTGTAGACCTTGATGTGCTTAACAATATGCAATTTAAATTTCTTAAATATCTAGAATAGTTTTCAAGATATTGAGCTAAACAGGTGCAAAATTTGCAAAAAATCCACAAATAGGACAATAACTCCTACATGGGTCGTTGGATTTTCTTCAAAATTTCAGAGCTGGTAGATCTTCAGGTGCTGATCACTTTTACCCTATGCCAGAATTTTGATATCTGTAGCCGTTTTTGAGTTATTTGCAAAAAACTGCATTTTACCCCTATGTTCTATTTTTAGCCACAGCGGCCATGTTTTACGACCAATCAAAAGTCCCCACTTCAATTCTATACACCTAATGCTAATAAACAACTAAACCAAGTTTGGTTCCAATTGAACTTGAAGTGTCAGAGGAGTTAACATTTTAAATGTAATGAAGAAATGCTGTTAAAATGCTCAATTTTGCCGTTCTAAGGGCAATAACTCCTAAAAGGAAAGGTTCTACAACGTTGACCCTATTACATATTTTGTAGATCTTGATGTGCTTAACAATATGCAATTTAAATTTCTTAAATATCTTGAATAGTTTTCAAGATATTGAGCTAAACAGGTGCAAAATTTGCAAAAAATCCACAAATAGGGCAATAACTCCTACATGGGTTGCGGTTGTTGGATTTTCTTCAAAATTTCAGGGTAGGTAGATCTTGAGGTACTGATTACTTTAACCCCTGCCAGAATTTTGATATCTGTAGCCGTTTTTGAGTTATTTGCAAAAAACTGCATTTTACCCCTATGTTCTATTTTTAGCCACAGCGGCCATGTTTTACGACCAATCAAAAGTCCCCACTTCAATTCTATACACCTAATGCTATTAAACAACTAAACCAAGTTTGGTTCCAATTGAACTTGAAGTGTCAGAGGAGTTAACATTTTAAATGTAATGAAGAAATGCTGTTAAAATGCTCAATTTTGACGTTCTAAGAGCAATAACTCCTAAAAGGAAAGGTTCTACAACGTTGACCCTATTACATATTTTGTAGATCTTGATGTGCTTAACAATATGCAATTTAAATTTCTTAAATATCTTGAATAGTTTTCAAGATATTGAGCTAAACAGGTGCAAAATTTGCAAAAAATCCACAAATAGGGCAATAACTCCTACATGAATTGCGGTTGTTGGATTTTCTTCAAAATTTCAGGGTAGGTAGATCTTGCGGTACTGATCACTTTAACCCCTGCCAGAATTTTGATATCTGTAGCCGTTTTTGAGTTATTTGCAAAAAACTACATTTTACCCCTATGTTCTATTTTTAGCCATGGCGGCCATGTTTTACGACGAATCAAAAATCCCCACATCAGTTCTAAGCACCGAATGTTAATGAACAACCATTCAAAGTTTGGTTTCAATTGAACTTATGGTGTCAGAGGAGTTGACGTTTTAAAAAGTTTAAGGAAGGACGACGGACGGCGGACGGACGGATGACGAACGCCAAGTGATGACAATAGCTCACATGACCCTTCGGGTCAGGTGAGCTAATAAAATAGTAGATTTTTTTTGTGGCCCCTTTTTGACCCCTTATAGCAATGTAACGGTACAAGATACATCAAAACTGTTGTTACATTTTGTTGACAGAATTTATTGAGAAATACAATAAAAAAAGAATGATCAAAAGCGGATGAAAATTAAACATTCTACAGACGCTACAGACGTTTTGTCAATAAACCCATTTTTGCCCCTTTTGGCCTTTTTTTCTTAAACCGTATGGACCAGAAACCCCAATTGCAATAAAAACCTTTCTTTAGTCGTTATAAACATCATATCAACATTTTATAACAATTGGTTAACTACAACTAAAGTTATCGCACGGAAACCGAAGTGTCTACAGACGACGACGACAACGACAACAACGACGACGACGACAACGACGACATCGCCATAACATAATACGATCGCAAAAATGTTGCGGTCGTTTAAAAATTAAAAAGACCGTATGATTCACGGGGAAAATTAAATTTCACAAAAATATAAATGTCTATGCATATGCAAAATATTCTGGCCCACCTAAATTTTGAACGGAGAATTATAAAACAAACTGGTTGCAAGAACATTAACACTGATATTGAGGAAGAGGGCTACGCCTTGTCTTCATTATAGAATAATGACCCCCCAAAAGATAACATCCAAAATGGCGGAGCACAGTGGTCATGTTGGTGGCATAATGGAGGCCTTTTGTCTCACCGGCTGCATGGGTAGTGATATATTAAAGTTTCAATCACGAAAGAAAATGTATGATTTGAAAATTAAAATCATCATGATCATTGTTTTTAGGTAAAAAATCAAAATGATGCTTATTATTCCTTAATTCATGCAAAAAGGGATATAAAAAACTTTTCTATAATGTAGCAACCCTCCCCCCCCCAAGAAAAAAAATATTTAGCTCAGTTGTCTTTATGAGTTGACAGAGACAGCCTAATATAAGTTCCAGATATTTTGATATGTGAAGCACATTTGACTTCGAGAAGGAGATGTATTGTTACCTGTTGCTGGTGTTTCTTTACTTGCACATGCTTCATCCAACTCATTGAGTTTGTTGTTTATCATTTCCACGTTAAACGTCAAATTATTCATACTAACTGTAATGAAAGTTCTTCAAAAATTGTCAAAATTGTTCTGTAAATCTGATAGTTACTGATCCTTTTGACTGATATGCAGTTTCTGGTTTAATTATTTACTTTGTCTTATTATAAACACACGAAGGCAAGATATTAAAGTGGAAACATCAACCTGAACACTTTTCTTAATCGAAATTCAATATTAAACAATATACATGTATTGCTATTTTAAATCATTTATCTTTATCGTTTTTAGTGAGCAAGCTCATATAACCCTTGTGTCCACATTTTGGACATAAATTATCTATTTTAAGTTAGGAATCAAAACTCAAAGTCGTTGCCTTTCCAAGTCAGCTCGTTAAGCAGAAATACCGTTTGAGTTGTTTTTCCGGGAGCCACATTGCGTGGATTTCTAAAACAATGGAAGATTTATTTTCGCAGAATTCATTTTTTGAGATTTCTTATATATGAGTATATACTGTACATATACTTTTTACAAAAAAAAATATATTCGCACAACTATTTTTTCGACACTGATAATTCAGTAAAACATTCTAAGTAATACGTACAAGAGGTAGATGATTTACAAACCTGTAAACGTATTCCACCATATGGGACCCCTACCTGAATCTACATACCAAATTACAAAAGCGGAAAATTGTCTATTTTTGACCCCAAAAAAGTTTAAGTCGGTTCGAAAAACAGATAGTAGATGATGGACTGAGCTGGAAAGGGGATGCATGGTATAACTAATCATGGTGAAGTTGTGTACTAAATTCGAAACAAATCCATCGAGTAGAAGCCGAGAAATCTGTTACGAAAAATTTCACATTTCAATTTTTTTACTCTAAGTCGGCTCGGAAAACTGGAAGTAGATGATGGACTGTACTGGAAAGGGGAGGCACGGTTTAACTTATCATGCTGAAGCTGTGTACCAAATTTGAAACCAATCCATCAAGTAGAAGCCGAGAAATCTGTTACGAAAAATTTCACATTTCAAATTTTTTAATCTAAGTCGGCTCAGA
Organism: Arcuatula senhousia; assembly: GCA_963971305.1. Lineage (NCBI taxonomy): Eukaryota > Metazoa > Mollusca > Bivalvia > Mytilida > Mytilidae > Arcuatula > Arcuatula senhousia. The sequence goes on from OZ020313.1 coordinate 11,957,213, forward strand.
AAACTGGAAGTAGATGATGGACTGTACTGAAAAGGGGGGGGCACGGTATAACTCATCATGCTGAAGCTGTGAACCAAATTTGAAACCAATCCATCCAGTAGAAGCAGAGAAATTGAACCGGACGGACAGACGGACGGACGGACAAGGTGATTGCAATATAGCCCCCTCTCTTGAGAGTGGGGGTTTAAAAAGTAAGTCAGCTCGTTTAACAGGAAGAAAATGATCGACAGACTTTAAAACGTTAATCCATTTTATGGGACTACAGCCTGAAGTAACATGCCAAATATCAAAAGCGACAGCCTACGAATAATAATTTATGAGAAATCTGTAACGATAAATTTTCGACCCTGAAAATTCAGTAAGTATAAAAAGTTTATGTCGGCTCGTTAAACAGAGAGTAGATGATCGACAGACCAGATAAAGTATTTTATCACTCTTACCAAATATCAAAAACCTACAACTAATAACTGCCGAGGAATCGCTTATGGAAATTTTGATCACCACCGGACGAACAGATGAATCACGGACATTATACCCTTCGCAGCTTTGTTTCGTTGGGTATAATGAAGTAGAAAATTTGTTGGGTTTTTTTTCAAGTTCTTCATCAAATATGTCTGCAATCGTATATCTATATACATGTATATACCATCATGAGCCTTGAAATTTTCTTGAAGAAATCTAATTAATTTTTCGAATTCCTGCTTGGTGTCTTTTGATTGTTCTACCATCAATAAACGAACATCTTCTTTGAAACCTTCTTGTATCAATGCTGCTAGCTGAAAAGCAAACAACAAAATGAAATACAGATTTGAATACTGTGGAAATTTTTTGCGTACTTGTTCCATATGTTTGCTTTCCGATTGTTTTAATTCGATTCTCTTTCTTTCTTTGTAATCAACATGGTTGTTATCCTATGTGCTGAATTTTCGAACTATTTGGTGCAGTGGTTGATTGATAAGTCTTTAAGGTCGCTAACAAAAGTGTAATAGACCTCTTTTCATGGTCAACACTTCCACAAAACAAGAGGCTCCCAAGAGCCTGAATCGCTCACCTGGTGTTGATTTCAACCCTATGAAAACTTTTACACATGTAGAACTTAAAGAGCTGAATGTTTAAGCAACAGCTACAGCTTTTCTCTATCGTCAATAGTTTTCATTCTATAGGCCAAAAACACTATTTTTCACCTTTAAGGGGCTGTAACCCCTATAAGGGGTTATCTGAAAACTTCAACCCTATGGAAACTTTTGTAGAGCTACATTGTAAATAAGCTGAACATTTAAGCAAGTAACAGCTTTTCTCTTTCAGCAATAGTTTTCATTCTGAAGGCCAAAACATGTAAAATTTTATTTTAGGGACCATAACCCCTATGAGGGGTCATTTGACAACTTTGACTCTATGAAGACTTTTTAGAGCTTAATAATTAGCTGAACATTTAAGCAAGCAACCGCTTTTCTCTATCTGCAATAGTTTTCATTCTATAGGCCAAAAACTTGAAAACACGTTAATTTAGGGGCTGTAATACCTATAAGGGATCATATGACAACTTCGACCCTATGAAGACTTTTGTAGAGCTAAATTAGCTGAACATTAAGGCAAGCAACAGCTTTTCTCTACCTGCAATAGTTTTCCTTCTATAGGCCAAAAAAATGAAACAAGATGCTCCAAGGAGCCTGAATCGCTCACCTGAACTACACAGATACATATGTTTTGTAGATATTATTATGCTTAACCATATGCGATTTAAATTTCTGAAAAATCTTGTTTAGTTTTCAAGATATAGGGCTTAATAAGTGCAAAATTTGGCAAAAATTACGAAAAAAGGCAATAACTTCCACATCAGCAGTCGGATCTTTTTCAAAATATCAGGACAGGTAGATCTTAATATGCCGATCACTTTTGATGCTTGTACAATTTTGATATCTGTAACCAATTTTGAGTTATTAGCAAAAAAACTGCAATTTACCCCTATGTTCTATTTTCTGCCCTGGCTGCCATGTTTTTTTGACGAATGGAAAATTTGAACGATAGAGTTGTAGCATATATGCTATTAAACAAGTGTGCCAAGATAAGATACAGTTGGTCTTACAGTGTCAGACAAGTTAATCTTTGAAATTCAGGGGAAAAGAAATGAAAAATGGTAATTTTTGTCGCTTTAAATGAAATTACTCCTAAAGGAAATGGTCCTACAGCTTTGACCTAGTTACATGAAATGTAGATCTTGATGAGCTTAATCATAGATGCAATTTGAGTTTTTGAAATATCTAGTATAGTTTTCAAGATATAGAGCTAAATAAGTGAAAAAGTTCGAAAAAAATACAAAAAAGGGCAATAACTACTACATTGGTTGTTGGATCTTCTTGAAAATTTCAGGTCAGGTAGATATTGAGTTGCTGAACACTATTATCCTACGCCAGAATTTTGATATCTGTCACTGTTTTGGGGTTATTTGCAAACAACTGCAATTTACCCCTATGTTCTATTTTTAGTCATGGCGGCCATGTTCTTTAACGAATCAAAAATCCAAACGATAGAAGCACAAATGCCAATTAACAACTGTACAAAGTTTGATTGCAATTAGACCTATGGTGTCAGAGGAGTTAACGCTTGAAAAGAAAGCTAACGGACAGACGACGGACGATGGATGGACGGACGGACGGACGCCAAGTGACGGCAATAGCTCACATGACCCTTCGGGACAGGTGAGCTAAAAACCTTATTTTAGGGGCTGTAACCCCTATAAGGGGTCATCTGATAACTTCGATCCTATGGAGACTTTTTTAGAGCTTAATGAGCTGAACATTTTTTTTAAGCAACAACTATTCTCTATCTGCAATAGTTTTCATTCTATAAGCCAAAAACATGAAAAAACGCTATTTTCACATTAGAGGGGCTGTAACCCCTATAAGGGATCATCTGACAACTTAGTCCAGATGGAGACTTTTGTAGAACTTTTGATGCTGAAGCAGAAGGGTGGCATCATATTTCATCTATCTCTTATACTTTTTGATTAGCAAGCCAAAACAGTAGTCTGACCCCCTGGTATATTTTTAGTAATGCCGGCCATGTTTTTTAACTAATCTAAAATCAAAACACAACTTTTGTGCAGGACACGCTAAATATCAACCATACCAAGTTGCATTAAATTCTGTTCAGTAGTTTCAGAGGCAAAGATTTTTGAAAAATTGTTAACAGACGACAGACACCAGACGACGGACGCCAAGTGATGGCAATAGCTCACATGGACCTTTTTCCAGGTGAGCTACAGTAGCCAATTCCAAATTTGTTCAAGCTATTAATGATATAAACATTATGTACAAATTTTATAAACATTGGTTTAGAATTGTAGGTGTGAGATTGCTTACGAAGGTGTGACGGACACACGGATGCACGCACGGACGGACGGACGGCCAGTGTTTCTATGTCTCCACTAGAGCTTTGCGTCGGGGAACAAAACTAAAACGGACATCTATTGCCGGTGACGTTAAATTTATCCAGTGTTTGTTATTCAAGATAAATGTCATTTATCATGTTTATAAAAGTTAGATAATGTGGTGTTGTTAAGAGCAAGAACACGGCCACCAGACGGTCAAACGAGCGAAAATCTATTAATTTACCTGTAGCATGGAGATAAATGCGCCAGAGGTCTGTTACTCGAGTTGGTCAAAGACTGTTAATAAAATGTTATCGAGAAAATTATGTAACATACAGGAAAGTTGCAGTTTTTATTATTATCATTTTTATAGAATCTTATTTGTAAAACAAAATATGTCTGACAAAATGGTTGGTCGTTTTGCATTGATATACAAAATTGCGTTTTGATGGGATTTAAACGAAAGAAAAAATTTAAGAAGGCGTCTGACTCAATCGAATTTATATATGTGTACACAATATTCCGACATAACAATTTTATCATTTTCTGTTGTTTTTTTCAGTAATTTTACACAAAATGATTGTGTTATCGTTTGTGATGTGTGAAATGATCTCATAAGATTCTAACCTCAAAATATTGTATGTTTTCGTGTCTTATAAATGAAGATATTGATTATTATTGAAAATTCGGTCGGTTAATGAGTCATGTCAATTGAATTTTGGTCTGTTAACAGGTCGGTTACGAGTAAATCAATATAGATTATTGCAGCTAGCGATCTGATCTTGAAGGTTCACAAAAATCTTAGTGTTCCTACTTTTATTCCATTCCACATTCCCATGTATTTCTTTAACATGTTCTCCATTTCCACTTCTCGATACTATATGTGAATGGTCAGAAACATATTTCATTAATTTGTTTTCTGTCATCAAAATGCAAATTTAAAAATGCATTTGTTTTTTATTTTATTTTTCCAGAATAGAAAATGAAAAGAAAAAGAAATTAGAATTATGGAAACAGAAAGTTTCTATGGAAAAAAAAGAAAATCCTAGACCAAACATAAAAATCTCCGTGTTTCCTGTAACATGTGTGAAACAAGAATATGTCCAAAAGACATAATGCCCCATCTCGCAACATTTATTTTTTCCGCAATCACTAAAGCATCAGCATGGTTGCTAAGGCATTTGTCCGTCAGATGGAATGGACTTTAACTTAACCATTCTTCTATAAGTGGTCATTCATGCGGAAAATATAGGTTAATGCCAGCATCAGAAGAATGCATTGTGATTAGCATCGCTAGGTACACCTACCATACCAATATAGTTGATGTGGCACATGTCAGTAAAAAGGAATGATCTTAGACCATTCTTCTATAAGTGGTCATTCATGCGGAAAATAAAGGTCACAGCCAGCATCCGAAGCATGCATTGTGCTAAGTATCACTAGGTGCACCTACCATAACAATATAGTAGATGTGGCACATGTCAGTAATCGGGAATGGACTCAATCCATTTTTCTTTAAGAGGCCATTCATGCAGAAAATATAGGTCACATCCAGCATCCGAAGCATGCATTGTGATAAGCATCACTAGGTGCACCTACCATACCAATATGGTTGCTATGGCACTTGTCAGTAAGAAGGAATGGACTTTAACCATTCTTCTATAAGTGGTCATTCATGCGGAAAATATAGGTCACAGTCAGCATCCGAAGCATGCAGTGTGCTTACAATGAAAATGTTAGATTAGGCATGAAAATAGGGTAGGTAGGGAAACAGGAAACACATGTTTTTATTTGGCCCAATATATTGGCATCAAATTACAAACACTCTAAGGTGTAAGGAAAACAAGTCACATTTTCGTTCCTTACGTACATAATGAAGAAATCTGATAAATTACTCGCAAATATAAAAGCACTGTATGCATAGATACATACGCATTATATTAAAAACGAATTGGGATAATAAAACACTTAACAGACAGTTTTTACTTTGACTTATTCTTTAACCGACATTATCTTTAGAGTTTACTGAAAATCCTGTTTTAAAAAAGGCGGAATAACACAAATATCTCCAAATGTATCCAGTATTATGATGCGGTGTAAGATTAACAATAATGATACCGATATTTCCACTCTGCAGAGTAAATAGATTTGAAAAACTCAGAAATTCTGTTTTTGAACATGTTTTTTTTTCTTCTAACTCTCCTATCGCCTTTTTCATTTTATTCATAACTCCGTTGACAAAGTTTTTACTTTTTGCATCCATTCAATCCGCTAATGATAATCAGACAGTTTTTGTTTTGGCCAAAAACAAATCATTATTTCAAAAAAGTAATGATTTTGTACATAAATGACTTTTAAAACTAATATTTACTCTTAACAGTCATAGAACCGACTCGAGTAACAGACTTCTGGCGCATTTATCTCCATGCTACAGGTAAATTAACAGTCTTTCGCTCGTTTGACCGTCTGGTGGACGTGAAGAATGTCATTTAAATATCTGTAGGTCATTGGAAGTATTGTAAAAAGTTTCAATAAAGTGGTCTTTGTTTTTGGTCTTTAAGAAAATATCAGCTTTATACGGTGGCAGAATGCGGCCATGAGAAAAAAAAATAAAATCACGTTCCCTCGTGATACCATCACGTTCCCTCGTAATACCATCACGTTCCCTCAAGATAACATCTCGTTCCCTCAAGAAAGTTATTGCGTTCCCTCAAGATAATTATCTCGTTCCCTCAAGATAACATCACGTTCCCTCAAAATAACATCGCGTTCCCTCAAAATAATTATTGCGTTCCCTCATGATAATTATTGCGTTCCCTCATGATAACATCACGTTCCCTCAAGATAGTTATCGCGTTCCCTCAAGATACTAAGTAGTTATCACGTTACCTCAAGATAACATCTTGAGGGAACGTGGTGTTATCTTAAGGTAACGTGATAACTACTTAGTATCTTGAGGAAACGCGATAACTATCTTGAGGGAACGCGATAACTTTCTTGAGGGAACACGATAACAATTTTGAGGGAACACGATGTTATCTTGAGGGAACGCGATAACTATCTTGAGGGAACGTGGTGTTATCTTGAGGGAACGAGATAATTATCATGAGGGAACGCAATAATTATCATGAGGGAACGCAATACTTATTTTGAGGGAACGCGATGTTATCTTGAGGGAACGTGATGTTATCTTGAGGGAACGAGATAATTATCTTGAGGGAACGCAATGACTTTCTTGAGGGAACGTGATGCTATCTTGAGGGAACGTGACGGTATCACGAGGGAACGTGTTATTATTTTTTTTTCTCATGGCCGCATTCTGCCACCGTACATGTAGCTTTAAGTAGGGTACAATTGGTTCCAATTTGACTACCCACTTGTGTGGGAATACCACTTACTTGGCGAAAATTTTGTTTTCCAAAACGTATGTAAATGTAACTCAAGAAATAATTTGAAAGAAATCTACGATACTTGGGAGTGGTATTTGCCCCAAAATACAATATGAGGGGCTGGTTTACCATTTCATGAGCGGCTCATGAAATGATCATCACCGAACGTAATTTTTGAGCAAATACCACTCTCAAGTATCTACCAAATAGAAAAATAACAAACCTTTCTAAATGAATGCCTATAATGCTACCATTTATTATACGGAGCAACTTGTTTGACGTAATAATATAAATTTATTTTTTAGAATAGGGACTCTTTGCGATTACCATGGTATTTCAAAAACTTGGCAGTAGTAATGGCGGGAAAAATACCACAGCAGCTTCAATTAACTTCAGTTCTGTTGACTTCAATACTTACGGCAATAAAATCCGGCCACCAGAAATATTACAATTGTTGGAATTCTAGAAATGGTGTCAATCAAATGTGGATCCTGAAGAATTCGAAAGAACTGATGGAGATTCTTAACTCTAAATCAGTTTCATCTTGTACCAGCATCAAAACATTCGATTTCTCCACACTTTACACTTCTATTGCACATGAACAACTGAAATCGCGCGATTGGCACAGCTGATAAAACGCAGCTTTTTCAAAAAGAATGGAAAACGCAGGTACAAATATCTAGTAGTCGATTAGACCAAGACTTACTTTGTCATCAACGAGTCTAAGAAAAAGAACAAATTTACAGAAGAACAAATAATTGACATGCTCAACTTTCTTATTGACAACATATTTGTTCAGTTTGGTGGACGTGTTTTTCAGCAAACAATAGGGATTCCAATGGACACAAATTGTGCACCTTTGCTTGCTGATTTGTTTCTTCATTCATATGAAGCAGACTTCTTACAATCTCTTCTAGACAAAAAAGACCGTAGACTAGCTCTCTCTTTCAACCTCACGTTCCGTTATATTGATGATGTCCTTTCACTAAACAATTCTCGATTTGGTGACTTTCTCCATCTCATATCACTTCATCAAATGACAAAAAGAAAACCATAGGTCATAGGTCCGAGCTCTATGACGTAAAAAAATTGGCGGGAAATTATAATCCTCTAGATTTTGCTTTACTTTAACATTGGGACTTTATTGGTCTTAAAAACCATAAAGTTATAATTGTATCAAAAATTTTATTTAATTTTATACAGTTTGTTTTAAAGGTCTATATATTCAGAAAATATCATAAATTGTAGGGGTCAGTGTGCAAAAGATTTCTTCAGGTAAAGTCTAGGTGAGTTCCGAAATCTGGACTGAAATTCTCAAACATGAGGAGTGACCATCCTTAAGCATCCCAGGTATCTAAATTCTGAATAGGAATATTTTTATACTCTGTGAATGAAGTTGGTATATTTACAGGTTTATTTTGAAAAATCATTGTTTTAGTTTTACTGGCATTTACAGTTAATCATAGACCCCTTCCGTTAAACAAGAATCAGAAAACATCAAAAAGACAATAACAAACAAAAGCTTTGTCAAAAATTCCTGGCTTAGGACAGGCTAGTTTTTTGGGTCCAACCTTCCACCATTTAACAAAATAATCAAATTTCTTTTTATTAAGATTATGAGGTAGGTAGGTATACAAATTTTCAAATGCATGAAGTTTGTTCAATGTTCCATTATTTTCAATTATTACATAGATGCATGTGAAATGCCAATTTTTCCTTTTGAAATAAAATCGGGTAAATTCATGAATTCACAGTGTGAAATAACAAAAATATTTTCACTCTTGCGTCATTTCCTGCCAAACTGTCAATTGTGACGCCAAACTTTCAATTATGTCGTCGTGAATGTTGATCATATAAATTCATACCCCATTCATGAATTTGTTAAAAAAAAACGATTAAATATCGACATTTTTATCTATGTTTCAATTAGGTCTCATGAATAACCAAAATATGATCACTCGTGCGGGAACGCACACAGATTTAACTCGTGCGCGCACTCATTGAATATTATCATGATGCGTTCAACGATGTCCATTTCTAGATTTGGACTTAAGCATTATCAATGGTAGATTACACACTAAAGTATATGATAAACGGGATGACTTTTCATTCCCAATAGTTAATTTTCCGTTTCTTGAAGGAGACGTACCATTAGCTCCAGCTTACGGGGTATACATTTCACAATTAGTCAGGTATGCTCGCATTTGCAGTGATGTGTCTGATTTTAATGATAAAAACCGTTTTATTACAGAAAAATTGCTAAAACAAGGTTACCGTTACCACAAATTAGTCAAATCTTTTACAAAATTTGCACATAAATATGGACATCTCATCGAAAAATTTGATTGTACACGTAGATTTCTGATTGTTAAAGGAATATCTCATCCTGACTTTTATAGCAATGTAGTTTATAAAGCACAAAAATTCAAAAATAACCTTATGGAAATAAAAAACTGGCTTAAAAACCTTTTGAAAAAAGGATACGAATTCAATGTTTTAGTAAAATCTTTGCATTTGGTATGTTTTGGCAGAAATATTGATAGCTTGATAGTAACTTTAAAACGTTAAATTTTTCACTTTTTATCCACTGTATTATTTATAAGCACCACAGCGATCAAGTATGTCGGTTCTGTATGGTAATACAACTCTTAATCATTCATTGTTTTGACGTGGGGTGTCGGATTTAGAACTGATGTATTTGATTCTTTTACATCAATCGATAAATGTTTCTTAGCTAGTTGTCAGTAACTTCGAGTGTTCTCAAGAGAGTTCCTCCTTGTCTTGTTATTTTCGTACAGTATTTTGTCTTAGGTTCTCTCTTGTTGAATTGAACTTTTGTCGATTGAGTTTTACAGTGTGTTTTTTATATGTTGCTTTGTGCAAGCTTATCAATAGGGGGAAGGTTGGATCCAAAAAACTAGTTTAACCCCGCCACATTTTATATGTGCCTGTCCTAAGCCAGGAAACATTGCCAAAGCCTTTGTTTGTCCTTGTCATTCTATGTTAACTGTTTTATGTCAAGAATTGAGTCTTTCGTTGATGATTTAGGGATTGGTTTTGATACTTTTGTATTGTATTATAAGTCTTGGGCCAATGCAAGACGGTAAGCAGTGACCTATGGTCATGTTGAAGACTGCTTGCTGTTTTCCGTTGTGATTTTTTGAATTGCTGTTTGTTTATGTTTGTTGTGTCGCGTACACTTATTCCACATCTCAATATCGTATATCTTGATCATATTTTGGTTATTAACTCGACCCTATTTTCAGATTTTCTCTATCTCTTATACTTTTTGAGCTATAAGCTAGAAACTATGGTCTGTCCCCCCTGTTCTATTTTTAATAACGGCGGCCATGTTGGTTGGTAGACGTTCACAAATTTCATAAACTTGGTAGAGGACATCTTAAAGATCAAGTGTACAAAGTTTCAAAGCAATCCCATCAGTGGTTACAGAGAAGAAGATGTTTGAAGAAAAGTTAACGGACGGACGACGGACGCTTAACGATGACAATAGCTCACCTGACCCAAAAGGTGAGCTAAAGAACTGGAATTCAAGTTCATTTTTAAAGGTGGTCTCAATTTAAGTCCTCCCCCCCTAAAAAATTACCTCTGGGTCATTGATGATGGAAAATTTGATCGATCACAAGGAGCATATCAAAAGTTCAAACACGGTTGTGACGTCATGCCATTGTTAATGTACCGATAAGTAATGCTTAGTCTTAATATTGGTCTTTTTTCTACTAATGTTGGATTGCTTTTATCTTATATTGGATGGCCTGTATTTTTTGTAGGTTTTTTTTTGTGACATTAACATTTTCTAAGTTAATGATTGAAGGGGAAAATGTAGCAAGTATAAAACTCGACACATTTTTGACAATGTATGCCATGCCTAGATTCGAACCGGGACCCTCATTCTTTCTCTCCGCAGCCCATGTCATTAAACGTGCATCTACCGATTGCTCGAATCAAAAGCGTTATTTGGGTATTTAAATCATTCTGATTGTGTAAACGTGGATAATAAATAAACAACAAAAAAGTTTTTGCTATGGCTGGAATCGAACCCGTAGGCTCTCCAACAATAGCCCACAACGCTAACCATTCGGCTATGGAAGACTTGTCCGAAAAGTGTTCACTTAAAGTGTTTAAATTATCTAATCGTATCAACGTACAAAACATTACGGATGCAAAATATATTTTTGATCGTGTCATGCTTAAATATAAAAGTTTTGTTTTGCATAAACTGTGTTTTAAGATATAAGCCTTAAACAGTCCATTCGGTAAAATATAAGACCAAATTACGGCTTATACCTTCTACTCAAATTTAGCAGGGTTTGCTCCGGCACCAACACTTTTGAGTTGGAGAATACATCAAAGCTTTAAATTATCCGTCTAAATTTCAAAATTGTATGAACCCTAAGGTTCTTCCTACCCCAGACATAGGTTGAATATCTTAGTAATAATTTGGTTCCCCAGTTTGGTATTTTTGGTTATACTGTTCTATGCTCTTCATATTCATACAGTGTTTGGCATTTTCAATATTTTAGGTAGAGCGCCTCTGATGAGTCTTGAATAGACGAAACGCGCGTCAGGCGTAGCAAAATTTATTGTCTGGAACTTTGTTGTCATTTGTATTTCGAACACACGTGAAGGTTAGCACTGCTGGTGGAGTTTATATTCCCCGAGGTTAGCCCGCTCCGGCACCAACACTTTTGAGTTGGAGAATACATCAAAGCTTTAAATTATCCGTCTAAATTTCAAAATTGTATAAACCCTAAGGTTCTTCCTACCCCAGACATAGGTTGAATATCTTAGTAATAATTTGGTTCCCCAGTTTGGTATTTTTGGTTATACTGTTCTATGCTCTTCATATTCATATAGTGTTTGGCATTTTCAATATTTTAGGTAGAGCGCCTCTGATGAGTCTTGAATAGACGAAACGCGCGTCAGGCGTAGCAAAATTTATTGTCTGGAACTTTGTTGTCATTTGTATTTAATAGCAATAGGAAGTTCAGTAATGAAAATAAGGTGGCACCAGATCTTAAATATCATGATCCAAAAATATACTACATATGTTTATGAAGTCCAGTCCGCTTTTGGTATAGGTTAATTCGATAGATTGTAGAATTATAGACTGAACAATACTCACTGATTCGTTTTCTTTCTTAATGATGTCAACAATTTCGGTAATTTCTTCAGCCGCCAATAAAGAGTTCTTCAAATGCTTTATTTCTTTTTCAAAGCTCTTCAAGGCGTATCTCAAAGGACAACTTTTTGTCAATTCAAGCACAAAGAATTCCATTTGCTTCCAGAACGTTTCCAACTCCGACCGACTGAAGAACTCTGGGTTTGGTGCATGGGAAACTTTGTTTCTTATGTCAACAATTCCTTCAAATTTCATCGCATCATTTGGTGAAAGACTCGCACAGTTCTTCAGTAGAGTATTAATTATTGTTATATCTAAATTATCAAGGTTACATCCGGCATTCAGTTCAATAGCACACAAACAGTTCTGCTTTCCTTGTATAAAATGGCCTCTGGTGTAATTTCGTGTTATGATGAACATCTTTTCGAACTGCTTTATGTAAAGGATCTGATTTTTAGGTAAAGTAACTGGATTTACACAGACACAGCATCTGACCTTATTACTCCATAAATGATAAATGGTATGCTTATTATTACCTAAGAATTTGGAAAGTGAATTGTTGTAACAGCTTAATACTGTCGTTTCAAAAAACCCTCGAGCAATGCGTTGGGCAATGTCATTTGAAAAGCTGAAAAGTTTCAAAAACTCATCTGCTGCCATTGCTGAAAAGACAAATAAAATTTAAAAAGACCCTTGTAATGAATGAATTTTGAATTAAATAAAATAATACATCAACAAGATTATCTTGTTCTTTAACATGTTTACTAACCTCTAGCTGTGATTACTCTAATATAAAAAAAATTATAGCTTAAATCAATAGGAACATGCCTTAAATGGACAGTACGTGATACAGCCTCTTTTAATTCTAACTCGTGGATCATTGTATAGTCTGTATACTCCGTCTAGGTAGATATGATAATTCTTAAAGCTCTTGCCAAGTATTTAGCCCAAATTATCTAAAATGCGAATTAAAATCCACTCTTAACAATATTAGGAGCTATATATACAGATAAGATAACTTTAATTGAAACAAATCAGGTCTCCAAAAGGGGGGGAATAAGTTAACAATCATAATTTGCAACAATACAAATAAGCACAGAATGACACTAACAGATATTTGAATATGAGTTAAATGTATGCAATATAAATGGGTATATATGTATAAGTATTATGTATTGTAATGAAATATGCCATGCAAGTGCAGTCCGACAGGATTGGATGAGTGGGAATTAAAGGTAGTAGCTACAACAAAGAACAAGGGTCATATCGAGACGATGCCACAATGAATTTCCTGCTTGTGCCAAGTGTTATTTGTGTACAATTTTTTTTAAATGATTTGCGTATAAATGTATAAGATATCATTATAAAGTAGACAATCCACAAAGGACACGATGCTTAAAGGAGTTTCCTACTTGTGTCCATTGTAGATTGGCTAGACCAGAAAAAAATTAGAAAAAAATTATAATGCTAATTAGCTGAAGGCATAAAACAAGGAACATCATGAGACGATGCTTAAAGGATTTTTCCTACATGTGTTCAATGTTAAATGTCTTGAATAATCGTTATCCCTTCCTATTGAAAACATTATGTCATAGTTTTAATTAAAGTAATAATAAAGCAGTTTTTGAACAAAATTGCAATGTAAAAATAATCACTTAATTAACTGTTGCATAATCATAAAATAGCTTTCGCACTTTAATGAAGACGAAAATTTTAATAATATGCGTGTACCGGCAAGAAATTTAGCTGATTTTATAAAGAAGTTTTATACCAATGGCCGCTTATTAACTTTCGTGTACAACATTCCGATTTTTACCGAGCATATCAAAACAAACATGATTGCTACGCGTAGCCATGTGTCCCCCGCCGCCGCATGAAAGTTGTGTGGTATGTAAATTCGAGCGATATATTCTCTGAGAAACAATAGAAATTGGTTGTTTCGGAGACAAAATCATTCAGTCAAAACGAGGAAGGAAACCAGTGAACGTAAAAAAATTATTCATTTTCCTCAAAATCGGTGAAGGAATATATTACAAAATTTCGCATTTCTAAATTGCGAAAATGAATGGCACCATCTTGTTCATTTCAAAGTATGGGATGATCACCTACTAATAGTACCCTATCAGTGTGTAAAGTTTCAGAAACATCCGTTCAGTGGTATCCGAGGAGTTGCACCCGCAAAAATGTTTGACAAAGTGCAATTTTTTGGACTGGAAAATCACAAATTCGTAAATTACTCGAAAACTGTAAATAATGCTTCAAATTTTTTTCCCGAGTCATTATAGAGTACCTTTTGCTCTATCAGCAAACAAAATTTCAGAACCCTGTGCACCTAGGTAACCGAGACATTGAATGTCCTATATTTTGACCTTTCTTCCCCGTTTCCATGGAAACGGCGCCCATTTTGAAAATTTCAAATATTGGATGATTACCTAAAAAGTACCATATCAGTGTGTAAAGTTTCAGCAACATCCGTTCAGTAGCGTCCGAGAAGTTGCACCTACAAAAAACGTGACGGACGGACGGACCGACGGACGGACGGACAGACGGAGACCATTACTAGGTCCCTCCAACGCGTTGCGGCGGGGGACAACGAAAATGTATTGTGAAGTAAGAGCATGTAAAGCCCTGGGTTTAAAATAATTTTATATTTCTTCAATATTTAACAAGTAAACCTTTCTGCTATTAAGAAATACTGATTAAAGGATGTTTAACATGTAAATAATAACAATACACACGTACCAGTTTTCTTTTTATCGTGCTATATATTAACCGGGCCTATTTAATTGAAAACTCGATTAATTCAATGACATTAGACCCTCAATGGGAAAATTTCTAAACCACTTTTTCTTGTTATTGGTGTCATTTTAATATAGTTTTTGTATGTAAGCACATTACTACAATTGTCTAATAAAAGAACTAGGCATTGATGGTAATACTTCCGCTAGTGCTACATACAAACGGACTACATTTAACAAAGATGAAATCATAGCTTACCATAGCTCTTTTAAGTCCTCTTTCAATATTCAAATGAAAGAGGAACATGAAGAGTTACCATATTTGTACTGGATACCTAAACTTCACAAAAATCCGTACAAAGAAAGGTATATAGCTGGATCTTCATCATGTTGATGAAGAGCTGTCCGTCCATTTAACTAAAATCTTGTCTGCTGTCAAAGAAGGTCAACAAGCATACTGCGACACTATTTATAATCGTAGTGGAATCAACCATATGTGGATTTTGAAGAACTCAAAAGATTTGTTAGATCATTTTAAATCTATATCATTTTCTGAGGTTCATTCTTTGAAAACGTTCGATTTTCAACTTTATACACTACCTTGCCACACGAAAAAATAAAATGTCGCCTGAAAAAACTTCTCGAAAAAGCCATTTCAAACTCTAGGAATTTTGTTGTTTTTGGTTATAACTCTACATTCTTTTCCAAAACACCTTTCAAATATAAAATTTGTTACACACAGGAACAAGTTTGCAGTATGCTTGATTTCCTCAATGACAACATATTTGTCACCTTCGGAGTCGACATTTTTCAACAACAAATCGGCATTCCAATGGGCACAAACTGTGCTCCTCTCCTCGCCGATTTGTTTTTATACTCTTACGAGACTTAATTTCTTCAGGGACTCGTAAAGAACAAGAAGATGACAGAGGCAAGGTCATTTAATCTTACATTCAGATATATTGATGATGTCCTTTCTGTCAATAACACTTCATTTGGTAGATGGATTCCTTCAATATATCCTCCAGAATTGGAGATTAAAGAGACCACCGAATCCAATTGCTTCACGTGCTCTTGGATTTGCACCTTGAATTAGACCCAGGTGGTCATCTCAGTACAAAAATTTACAATTATTGTTCAAATTATTATTTTCCTAATCTACAGAGCAATATACCTTCTTTCCCTGCATACGGTGTTTATATTTCACAACTTATTTGATATGCCAGAGCTTGCACACATTTCACAGATTTTTTTTATCATATACCGATTTGTTCGTGACCGACTTTTGGAGCAGGGCTATAAGAATATACGTCTCATACGATCCCTAAAAGAAATTCTTTCTTCGTTATCAGCCACTAGTAGAAAAGTTCAAAATTGAGTTAAAAGATATGGTGGTTAATTGTTTTAATAAGTGTTTGACTGGTCTGCTGTACTGAGATGATCACTTCAATATCCCTATTGTGTCTCACAACTATGTTGTGTTCTATGGCCATTACCGGATCCTAAGATTGTGGCTTTAATAAAAGTTTTTATTAACAATTTCTATTTTTAAACCTTAAAGAGACGGTTAAAAATTTTATGATTTTTTGATTTATTACTACTTTAAGTAGGTTCATAAAGCCTTAAGAACAACTTGAATTTCATTACTGTGTGTCCAAATCAATTTACTTTTGTCATTTAAGCTTGAAAAATTTAAACTATTTGATGTTAAGGTTGAGATTAGACTAGTTCTAAATTCGGAATGAGAGTTACAATGGAATACGGTAATGCAATAAAGTTAGAGTAGAGATTTCTCGACTTGCTACGTATCAGGCACGGTTGCTACGTATCATAACCGTAACACGTTTTCGGGAGAAATTATTGATGAACCAATGTTTATGTATGTCGATAACTCGTTTATAAACCTTTATTTAACTACTAGTATCTATCCTGTATGGCCTTTTTAACTGTAAATACTATCTTAAAATTACAAGTTCAATAAAATTTTAAATATATATTTTTTTTCATTAAAATTGCAAAAATGGAACATTGTTATAATGTACACGAAATAAACAAATTAGGGAATAAAATTCACAACTATAACTATATGCGCTTAAAACCCTTTGATTTAACAGTTATTGGTATTTTTATACTTGTCTTTTAGCATTATCTATAGCATTTAAATTCGAAACACCTTCAACCCCTCAAAAATCACCTAAAACTAGAAACCTGTGAGCACCTTGCCACAAATGACTACCCTGTGAAATGTTTGGCACAAATGATTTCCTTATCTCCCCCATCCGCCACCTATAACAGAGTTTAAAATAGGTAGGAGTGAACATGTTCAGTTTGTCATGTACATGTAGGATTGTGTATTTTTTTAATGAAATTCTATTAGAAGGTTTGGGATGAGTTGCTTATATAAAATTGGTACCCCGAGAGTTAATGGAAGGACAGACGAACACCCCTTCAATAAAATATCCCCTTAATTTTCAGTCGGGGATATAATAATGTGCATTTTAGGGTTAATTGATTGTTACATTTAATTTTTGACTTTATATATATATAATATTTGGGGTTTTTTTTAACAACAGACGATTAATTTTTTTCTTTAATTACTCTTCTATGAAATTTATCATCATCATAGAAAAGTATTATTATACCCCATCTTCTAAAAAAGGGGGAAATATTCCAAATTACTTGTCATTCGTCCATCCGTTTGTCTCTATCTGTTTGTTCAAAATTTTTGTATCTTATATCCTCTGCGTCTTGTGTAAGGATTAATTTTCAATTTGGTTAACAGCTTTAGCATAATGTCATTGAGTTATACCCACTTCGTGTTTCCGAGCCGACTAAGACTGTAAAGGGTTAAATGAAATTTTGAATAAGAATTCGTTAATTTATCTATATTAGACAACAGTATCATATAGAAGAGGCGATAAGTCTGGTAAGTTCGACGTAGACATTTGTTCGTCTTTGTGACCGCTTCACTTTAGTGCACAGCTAAAGTGAATTCCCCAAAACTATACAAAGTTGAGATGCATTTGAATCTGAGTAAAATGTATAGTTAATATTATTATAAAAAGGTGCCAACCATTAAACTTGAAAAGGAGAAAGGAGGGGTTGTATTGTTTTCATTAAAAAATTTAGTTTATAGGAAAAATATTTTGAGAAAACCAGAAGTAAAGAGAAAAATTTAAACGCCGTTACAGCGTTGAAGAAAAAATATTTTAAAGAAGAATGTGTGCTTGAACAAGAACGGAATTCCTGCCGAGTGCAAAAAAAAAAATTCTAAGTTGGCTCGGTTAACGTATATAGGCGACAGACCTGAAAACATATTTTACCTGTTTGCAAATACATGGTACATTTATCTGATGCCAAAAAAAAAATGTTACGGACGTACGGACATCCAGCATTTATATTATTATTATGAGTATGTTTGGCGCACTGCGTAAAAATAATTCTGACAACAACAAGGAGTTGCACTAAGTCGTGCTAAGCATACCCCCACTCGACCATTCAGAAAACGGACGAAGATGAAAAACAGGAAGCAGATGTGCAACTGACCAGGAAAGAGGAGGCACGATACAACTCACCATGATAAAGCTGTATTCCAAATTTGAAATCAATCCTTCTTGTAGAAGCTGAGAAATCTGTTACGAAAAATTGTTTATTTTTTACCCTAAAAAATCTAAGTCGGATCAGAAAACAGGAAGTGGATGCGCGACTGACCCGGAAAGGAAAGGCACGATTCAACGCATCATGATAAAGCTGTATACTTAATTTGAAATCAATCCCTCTTGTAGAAGCTGAGAAATCTGTTACGAAAAATTGTCTATTGTTTACCCTAAAAAAGTCTAAGTCGGATCAGAAATCAGGAAGTGGATGCGCTACTGACCTGGAAAGGGGAGGCACGATTCAACTCATCATGATAAAGCTGTATACTAAATTTTAAAATAAATCCCTTCACTAGAAGCTGAGAAATCTGTTACGGAAGTTTTTTACGGACGGACAGACGGACGGACAAGGTGATTGCAATATAGCCCCCTCTCTTACGAGTGGGGCTATAAAAATTGATGTCGTTCTTGGTATTTTTCAAATGTTACCTGGCCGCTAGGGGGATTAAAATTTAAAAACAAAGGTAATCTTAGAGCTAATCCCTGAGAAGTGTTTACTTGTCACTGCGGTACGTAACACAACCGTTACTCAACGGTTACTTTTCAAAGAACGATTCGTTGGTCTAACTAAAGACCAAACCAAAATTTGAGTTCATATTCTATTTAAAAACACATTTTTGAAAAATTTTTAAAAAAAATCAATTAAAAACTAAGAATATGTTTTAATTCTACCTTTACTACGGGAAACTTGTGCACAATAAGCTTGTTTTCATCTTAATTTGACTGCATGACCAATAACCGCTCCCCTTTCGTTGTACGAAAGCAACCGTATGAAGTTGAGAAATCTCTAGTAAGAGATGAATGTCACTTTCAACCTGCCCGGACATGCACTTGCGACCTAATCGATTCTGCCGGAGTATATCCTGGTATCCTTCCTCTTCTATTTGAAGTTTATGTGCTGATATGCGCAATTAAGTAATTTTTCTCCTCCGCTCAATTTTTTTTTATAATAGAGAAGTAAATTTCATATATCAAAAATTTGTTTTAACAGAAAGGTATGTACCAAGTTTACCATTATCAAGTGTTTCTGTTTTTTTACCATTCTTCTATGTAATGTGTCTTTACAACTTTATTACATTTTATTTCAAACACCTGACTGCTTTTAGTATTTTGGTAGTTCGTCTTTAAAGTCAGGCATTAGTGATAATTAATTGCCCGAGTATACGTACTATGATGCATCATTCGGAAATGAAAGTAGAAACTCTTTAAAGGTGTCCTCTATCCGGTTCTATCGTCTATTTTAAGCATATATTATGACGATAAAGAGATGTGGAATAAGTGTACGCGACACAACCAACATTAAAGAAACGGCAATTTAAAAAATCACAATGGAAAACAGCCAGTAGTCTTCAACATGACCAGAGGTCACTGCTCGCTGTCTTGCATTGGTCCAAGACTAAAAATACAATACATAAGATTCAAACAATTCCTAGATTATCAAAGAAAGGCCCATTTCTAGACATAAAACAAGAAACAGATAGTAGACATGGACAAACAAAAGCTTTGACAAGAATTTCTGGCTTAGGACATGCACATATTAAATGTGGCGGGGTTAAACTAGTTTTTTGGGCCCAACCTTCCCCCTATTGTTTATCTTGTACAAAGCACAAAAAATAACACACTTCAAAAATCAAATCGATAAAAGTTCAATTCACCAAGAGAGAACCTGAGACAAGAGTACTATACGAGAACAACGAAACGTTAAGGAACTCCCTTGAGAACCCTCGCAGTTACTGACAGCTAGCTAAGAAGCATTTATCGACTGATGTAAAAAAAAAAAAACATATCGATTCTAAATCCAACATAACACGTCAAACAACTAATGATTTAGTATTATATCATCACACAAAACCGACATATTTGATCGCTGTAATGCTTCGAAACAATACAATAGTCAAAAAGTAAAAGATTAATGTTTTAGAGTTACTATCAAATTATCAATATTTCTACCAAAAAACACCAAATTTAAAGAGTTTACTATAACTTCCAACTTGTATCCTTTCTTTAATAAGTTTTTAAGCCAAATTGAGAAAAAAAAACACTTCCTCGATATGTTTGCAGGTGCACTCCTTTTCAAAACCATGCAAAAGCTTGCATTTCTTGCTGTTATTAAAGAAATACAGGGACAACCATTTGATTCTGAAAAGGGGGGGCCTGCAGTTTTTGTCGAGTCTGAAACGTTATTTTCCGCCGTTTTGTGCCGCCAAGATTATTCATTTCTAATATATATACCATACTGGTAAAGAATCTTGGGACAGATTTTTTTCCCTTGGAAGTAGAGGCCAGATTATTCATCTCCAATTTTTTTGCAGGCAAGATTATTTATTTACAAGAACTGCCACTCAACCCCGTCAGAATCAAATATGTCATCCCCTAAAATATATTTGCAGGAGCTTATCAGGTTGAACATTATCTTTTCAGTTGAACTATACCATGATAACAGTTTAGTTTCATGTAGATATTTTGAGGTTTTATAAGCTGCATTGAGCAAGGGAAATGAAGTGTCAAGATTTTCTAATCTATGCCAAAACATGAGAACATGTTTTATGACATCAAAATGTAAAGGCAAACGCCCTAGTTCAGATAGTACTCTTCTTGTGAACTCCCAAGCTTAATATGTAATTTTTCACATGATTATTTTGGAAACATCTTTTCAATTGAGAAGTCACCATTTCTGAATTTTGCAGAGAATGGACTAAAGATTCCCCAAATTTCTAATCCATAAAGGAGAATAGGTTTTATGGTATGGTCAAAAACATGTGCAGATATTTTGGGGTCTGGGTTGTGTGTCAGTAGGTCAACTTTCAGCTTATAAAAGGCGTTCAGAGCTTTTTGGTATAGTTCGTTTTGAGCAGAGGAGAAGGACCTAGATGCAGTAAATTGCATTCTTGAGTATTAATCTAATTCATTTTTATTGTATTTGTCCGACTAGAAAAGAAAAACAATGTTTATACTTCAAAAGTCTGAATGCCTGTCTTCCGAGTACTCAGTTCTTTTGGTATTATTATTATGATTATTATGAATTGGTGGGGGGAGGGGCATCTTCGCTAAATATCCAAGGGTTACGATCCGCTTTCTCTAATCTTCAAGATAAGAGATATCCTCACAAGTCCACGTCGCTTGTGGGAGCGGGACGTGCATAGACTCGAAATCCTGACTTGGAAAGATCATTTAGATGGATAAGAGATAGTGGATGGTAACCCTTGGCTAGCGAAGATGGGAAGAGGTTCCACTGGGTCAAAAACGTCCATGAGGCTTTTCCCCTAAACTTTTTAGGAGCGAACTTCATCCTCCATGTAAAATCTGACCGATCTTGATCATTCATTAAAATGACATAGCTACCACCTTCATTACAAATGTGCCTTGGCTTAGACCTGAGGGGGTATCCTGAAGGTGGGGCAAATTAGGACGAGCTATGCGGAGTATAAATATTTGTAATAAAAGAATATTGAAATGTCTTACATGTTTATCAACAGACAGCTTTATTGCCACAGAGGACTCTATGGCATTTTAGATTAGAAAAAAAATACCTAAATATTACCTTTTCTTTGTCCAAGTTTCGAGATTCTCGTCTGTGCAATGTTCACCTATTCATGTCCCATTTTAAACGTAAATATTAAATTCAATCTTCGTGTTTACACATGAATGTGAAAACCATCATACTTCCTGGTGAGGTTTAATCGAAGTCACATGATCCCTAGTGATCAAATAACTTTAAATATCCCATTTGGAGGTGGGTCTTCATATATGGTTTTCCTCTGATAATTGTAAACTTCCCTTTGCTTCATGTGGACTCCTTATTTGGAAAAAATGTAATATCATGTTATGTTATGCGTCTTAGCTGTTACCATGGACATGGTTATGTTATACATGGCAAAATCTGTATCATATGCTGTATTTACCCGAGACCCCTATATCATACCGAGGGCCAACGGCCCGAGGTATGATATAGATCGAGGGTTAATACAGCATGTGATGCAGATTTTGCCATGTAATGTTCATTATTTCATATAGAAAAAAATATTGATATTTTGTAGGGGTGCGATATAGGGTAAGGGGTGCGATATAGGGTATGCGATATAAGTAATGTGCTTTGTCCTATAATGCATATTAAAAAAAGACTATATTTATACTTAAATATATGATATAACGGTATATACAGTCAGCCACTGACTGGCTAGGGTGTGCACTTTGGCTATGCTTCAATAATTTCCAATATATCCAACCAAATTTGCCCCACGAATGTTGTCTGCTCGCCTTCTTTTACACAATCTTAAATCTTTCCGGCTTTTATCAATGTTCAAGGGATTTAAGTTTTGAAGGAGACAACCAAAGAAAAAGTGCACCCTGTCTTCTTTTTTCGAAACAACACTGACATTTAGAGTTTGCTATAAATTCTTAGAGATCAAAATTAAAAAAGGAGGCAGAACATCTTATAGCTGCATGGGTCATTAATTTGTTGCACTTGCGGGGACATTAATAGTAAACGCTATCTTAATGAATGGGTTTCCAATTTTGTATATATTGGAAGTCCGCTTACGATTCTAGCTGCTTCAAGCTAAATTTGGCAATTTTTTTTTAAAGTTTCTCCATTCCTCAAAGGATTTTATGACTGTTAGATATTTTTCAAGACAAAATGTTGTTTTTACATAAGTGTAACTACATAATTTCCCATCTGAATGGTTTTGCATCTGTTTAATCCAATTTTGTTCAAAACATTGGAAAATATTTTTTTTATACATATACTTAAACTTATGTTTAGAAGTATTAGCAAGGTTTTTCAGACCTGGCATTTTGTCCATTAGAAAGTTTACTGATCCATACCATGAGGGGATGTTGTTATTGTATAGTCTCTTTGATTCTGTATAAGCATCTTGTAATAACGGGAATGTACCATTTAAGTTTTCAATTCTGTGCCAAAATCTTTATAAGGATTTAACAATATCAAAATGAATTGGAAAACGTCCTAATTCTGAAAGTACAGCCAAATTTGTAGCTTTTTTATTCACACCAAGAATGTATTTACAAAATTTTATGTGTAACTTTTCACTCAGTAAATTAAGATGTATTTGATCAATTGTCATATCTTCTTTTTGAATCTGGCTTTACTAGGGTTAAAATGTCCTCAAACTTCTGATCCATACATGAGAATTGGTTTAATGGTATGGTCAAAAACATGTAGACTATTTCCTATTGAAGGTCCGAAAGAAAAAAACTCTTTTCTTAATTTGTAGTATGCCTTTAATCCTTTGTTATAGAGTTCCCTTTGAGCAACTGAAAAAGACCCTGATGCACAAAAAATAATTCCAAGGTATTCATACTCTGACACACACTCTGACACTGCAATATAACCGAGCGCGTTAAATCCTTACATCAATTCAGTGTGTCAAATCGACGAAAAGAGGACAAAATTCTATGACCAACCAACATATGTACTCATCTGAGAGGTAGAAATCTCATATTTGTTTACGAGTATCTTATGTCTTTTGTAATTTTTTTGAGTGAAGACAACGGTCGAAGATCTTCATAACTCCGTGTTAGCAAATTTTTGTGTCAGCCGTAACTCTCTATCAAGGAATCATGAAATGAAATGAGTAGATCCACGAAGGCCCTAAGTCGGCCCAAAATTCCAATGATTTACATGATTGAAACTGCTGCTTTTATGTTCATTAGACTTCATATCACATAAATTGCAGTATCTTTTGGTTCAACTGTGTGTCAACAAGGAGGTCAGTGAGCTAAAAATCAGTGAGCTAAAAATCAGTCTATTTTTCAAAAATCTCAATATTTGACATTTTCCCTTGATTTTCATGTATAAATCGGTTAATTTGAAAATGGCCACACTCATCGACCAAAATTATTTTGTGATAGAAACGTGTATTATTATGAAATGAATTAAATGTAAAAAAATATCTGATGGTCGACGAATGTGGCCAATACTAAATTTGACATAAGACACTGAAAATATGTGGAAAGTATATTTTTCTACAATTTATGCTGTGATTGAAATGTCATGACTAGTCCGGTGGTGTAAATATTTTGTTAAATCTTACAGATACGAAAAGTTTAGATATACCTCAACTCATTTTTGTTTAATTACAGTTGAATTAATTTGAAAATTTGTAAAAATACCAGGTCGATTGGTGGCCTTCGTGGCTCTAGACAACTCCTTTCTGACAGGCTCATGAATTGAGCTTTGTGCAAAATGATAATTGGCAATTTCGAGGTGTTAAATCAAATATTAAGCGAAATTCCTATAATCTGTAGTGTCCTTAATATCTACTGATTATATGATATCATTTGTTTATAATTGACGAGTTGCAGAAAGTCCATAAATAGATAAATCTTTATTAGCATAATAAATCTTTATTAGCATAATTACGTCCATAAGGACCAAAGCAACATACAAATAACGCACAAGCTGAAATAAAAGTCACATGTATAGATCATTTTGAATAAAAACAAATGATCCATATAAGCATATATGTACGAGTATAAAAAATATATACAAATTAGGAACCTGTCCGACCAGGGTCTAAAGACCTCAGTTCTAAAGACTGTTTAATAAAGACTCCAGCGTGACAAACAAGTTCTGTAAAGGGGCACAATATTTTAATTAATTTAGTTTGAGTGTCCAGTCCTTCGAAAGAGGTTATGTAGTATTCTAATTCATTCAAAAAATCCTTTCGTAAAGAGGCATTTATTTCACAATCAAAAAAGAAATGTTTTTCATCATCTAAGACTTGACATTTTCTACATAATCTTTGTTCCCTTGGAATTCTTGTGTAGCGACCAACTTCAATGCCAAGAGAATGGTCACTTAATCTAAATTTGGTTATTAACTGTTTTAAATTACAATTTCTATGTTCAAGATACTTTTCTAAATTACAGTCTTTTTTTATTTTTTCCATACCAATAGAGTTTTGAAGATGTATCAAATTTGGAATTTTTTTCCAATGTTAATTTTTCATATTTTTCTAAAACTGCTTTTTTTGGTTGTATCTTTGAACTTTTCTTTAGTAAAGTTAAATTGGTCAGCAATTATATCCAAATCTTTTAAAATAGTATCTGCAAATGTATACCATGAATAAACTCCCTTACTATGTAAAGATTTATTAACTGTAAATGATTCATAGACTAAAGGATTTACATTATTTGAATTTAATCTGTAGTAGTACATACATGACATTAGGGTTTGAATTTTTATAAATGAATCTAATGTAAACCTACCAAGCTCTGATCTTGCACCTATATTTGAAGCCGCCCTTTTTAGCCCTAATACTGCCTTACAGAATTTTGTGTGAACTTTTTCGAAAGAGAATTTTTCAACAAGTGATAAGAAATCACAATAATTGTTGTTTTTAACTGCTCTTTTTTTCAGAAGTATAGATTGAATTAAAAATATCCATATACCAAATTTCAGAATTATACGTCAAGGTTGGTCTAATGAGTGTATCGAAAAGTTTACATGATAAAGTAGTAGGTACATACCTAAAATTTGACATATAGCTCCTTAACAGAAATTAAACTTTGATACCTTTTTTGACAGTTCTTCAGAGGATGGTTTAAAATTTCCTCTGGTATTTATAATAGAAAATTATACAGTAAAGAGTCATCACCAATACAACGGAATGCGAGGGAATGAGCTTATATTCCCCCTTTTTGGAATTTGGATTTTTTTAAATGATCCTCCAAACCAAAACCAGGTTCATTCATGTAAGCTTCGCAAAAGTTAAGAAAGGAAAACATGACTTAATTAGTCATTATGTTAAACGATGTGAAGGTGTTAAGGTGGAGGTACATCTTTAGGAGCGCATGCAAATGTGCAGATGAAGCACAAGAGCATTTTGGGGTCCTTAATCGCCCACCTGACTTTAATGACCATGCAATAGAATGAAATTTTTTTTTTATATTCCTTGGCCTATCAAGAAAAAAACTCTTAATAGGGATCATCATACAACTTCAACCTATGGTGGCTTCTGTAAAGAACATTTAGCCAAACATTTGAGCAAGCAAAAGCCTTTTTTTGGTGTTTTACAGCTTTCAAAAGGCAAAAACAAACAAAAAATTAGGGGCCAGAACTTTTTAAAAGGTCATCTAACAACTTGAATCCAATGAACATGAAGACAATCGCCGAGCGAGCTCAATGAGACTAAGATATTTATTCCATGTGGAGACTTCTGAAGATTTTAGCTAACGACTGCTTTTCTCTATCTGCAAAAACACGTGCATAAGCTAAATGCTGAGGCATGGTCAATATGATACACAAGAAGGGGAAGTCGGAAATGGGAAAAAATGTTAGGGAGTTCTGTAAAAAATTCTTCCTTCAATTTCGAGATGCAAATCAAAATGAATAAACATTAGGAATATGTTTGATAAAGCTTTTCATTGTTAGTCCTATAAAATACCGGTTAGACGTCTTATGATTTCCGACAAAAAACGTTATGGTGAATCTAACAATGTCCAAATACAACTGAAAAGCCCCTAAGGAATAGTTTGAGTCTATTTTTTCCGGGAAATGACGCGACGTCATTACGTGAAGATTTTGAAATATGCTACGTAAGTTTACACGAGAGTAAATACCGTGAGAAATAATTAATACACGCGAGGATTCATTTTACAGTACACGAGTGACCATCCAGTGTCTAAAGTTTATGACACGTACAGATTACAGATTACAGAACAAATTCTAGAAAATAATGTCGGAGAATTCTCCAGAGAACGGAAGCCACGGCGAATATATAGAAGGTAAGAACGAGTGTTGTGTAGGTTAAGTTTTGAGATACTAGTAAATTGTTTGGAAATGAACTAGCTGTCGATAGCGTTATCTGCGACAAAGTCTCATTCATAACAAAGACGTCGCGCACAATGTTCATACCATCGTCAAAAGCGTCAACCAAGTTTAAAGAAAATTACTTTTAAAAAAATTGCTGGAAACATAACAAATAAGAAGCTTATATCAAATTAAAGTGTAGATTCTGTAGAATATTTTTTGAAAACTCTTTTCAATATCATTTTACGCAGAAAAATACGGGTGTTCTGAGATGATTGAAAAAACGTCATTTTCGTGCTGTAGACGCGTAACATAATCAACCAAACATTTTTGTATTTCTGGGTGTAACTTTTTTAAAAATTGAGTTCTTTATGTCATATTTTACAAACAGAGACCTGTCGACCAACTAAAAATATTTTTGGCTGTGAAAAATCAAAATAGAGCGCAATTTTGTTATGATCGCCAATTTCCTCTTGAAAAAAGTATGTAGACGCTGCAAAATTGACCCAAAAAATTATTTTTCGACAAGCGATTTTACTTAAATAACATATTAAACCAACGACAATAGTTCTGATCTCAAATGTACAAAACGTTTAGACATTTTTCTCGATACTTAGACTATTTTTGGACTTTTCATGTGCGAATTTTCTTGAACAGGCGCGGAAAACAAAGTAATACGAAAAAGTCACAAAAACGAAAAACAACGTTTTCAAGTTTTTTAGTCCATGAACTATATCGATTTATCAGGTAAAGTCGAATGTAATTATTTTTGCATTTAAGATATGTTTTTCTGCAAGCGTATTCCTTTTCAGATAAGAAATTTGAAATCATCTTAAAGAACCTTAATGTAAAGATCTCAGTTTTAGTACATGCAAGTCAAATGTCACACGACGTAAAAATTGCCGTTTTTGGCGTCGGAAATCTTTTTTGTCAAAATTCTCATAACTCCAATAAAAAGACGAACGATTAAAACAAATTTTTGCTTATATTTTTTGAATGTGCATTTATTCAAGAAGATGTATCCAAAAATTTGAAAATATACTACTTCATATTTAAACGCACTTACATTTTTTCGATTTCTCACACAAATGTCACACGTCCGAAAAGCAAGACAAAATACTACTATTTTTACGTTTGCTTTAATATTTGAGACAATATATCTTTTGTTTTACAGTTCTGGATTAAAACTTTGAAACCATTTTTAAAATGTGCATTTGGTCAACTTGTTGTAGAACTAGCTTCGGAATTTTATGATAAAAAATATCAAAACCATCGGATTTTTACGATTTCGCACTTGAATGTCACGCTTGCTCATTTTTGACGTTTTTCAATATTCATAACGACGTAATCATACACGTTAAACAGATTGCGTTTGGTTTTTTATTTTTTTTTCATCCTTTTATCTTTATTTAAGGGAAGGCTCATTCCCCTTTGATGTGGACATACTGGTGTGTGTTTATAAAAAAAAAAGTTAAATATATGCAAAGCATAAACAAAGAAAACTTACATAAATAAATACGTTATTACTAGTATTACATAATAAAACAAGAAAATGACAAACTTGCCACGAGGAGCAAAATATCAAATAAAACTGAATTCTAAAAAATATCCTAATTTAAAAACGTTTTGAATGGAAAAAAGTCATACCTAAATTATCATATAATATCGGAAGAAGCAAAACAGATTTATATGAGCACAATCTCATTTGTTTGTACAACGTCAATTTGACGACGTTACGGAAAGTGGTACCAATATCGTGCGCGACGTCTAAGTCTCTGTTAGGTTTTCCCTGTCTTTTATTAACCAACTAAGTAGATTATTAGTCTATCTGCCCTTACTTAATGAAATGCCAAACAGGGCCATTATGAAAAAACAGGACATTATGACAGGGCCATTATGACAGAAAACAGGGCCATTATGGATTTGAAACAAGATGGCCGACATCATTTTACTTCAGATGTTTTAGCAATTTGAATTAAAAAAGTATCAAATGTTACACGTTGGAAATAGGGTTAAACTACCGTTTGATTTTCTGTGAATTAATTTATTTTGTTGTAAATGGCTTATACTGCATGTAACTTGATGGTCATTTCACATTTAGATGTTTTATACCCTTATAGTTTCCTTTATAATTTCTTCTTAAATAGGCTATCTTTTTTTACCTTGATCAAACAAGGTTTTTAGATTTATTGTATACGTTTTATTTAAAAACTCAACTAAACCAACGTCCCTTAAAACTTTGCTGCACTGGTAATTCACAAATAATTAAACATAAACAAAGTAAATGGTTCCTACCTGAAGATAAACCTATATACAGAGTCTGAGATCCTGTCTGTTTCTGTCAGGTTTCTAAAACAACCTTCTGAATGTCAATAGTTTGAATAAAATATTGATATACAGAAAATATGCAAAACCCTGACAAACTTTAAAGATGTTTACGTCTGCTGTCTGCTAAAGGGGGATTCTTGATTGGGGAAAGAAATGGGTTGTAATTTGGTCCTTCAACTCATCCCCTGAAAATTTTGTCCCTAAAAATATTAAATAACTAAAATTGTTATTATTTGACCACATCATATGATCTGTAGTTTTATTAGTTAAATATTTTGTACTTTGCACAATAATTTCTCAAATAAATAAGATATTTTGCAAATAGTTTTAATAGTGAGAACAAAAAAAAAATGAAACGAGCAGATCTCAATTATGTCAATGATAAATTTTAAAATTTTCTAATATCAATCTAAGACAAATGTACGTGATTTATGCATCGGCAAAGTAAAAGCCTAGAACAAAATGGTCATGAGCTATTAGACATGCATTTCAAAGAAATATTGGGCTAAAGAAGGTTTTACGAGTTACAGCTCACTTCTCCACTCAGTGTAATTTGTTTATTTTCTAGTTGGTTAATAAAAGTATTAAGAAATGGGTTATTTTAGAATGGCCCTGTTATATGTTCTCGGTCTGCAATAATGGCCCTCGGAGTCTGTAATGGCCCTCGGCGTTGCCTCGGGCAATTACAAACACCTCGGGGCCATTATTGCAGACCTTGAACATATAACAGGGCCATTATAAAAACACCCATTTATTAATACCATAGTATTTTATACTTCTGACATGAACAAGTGCTGCGATATGATATGCTCTCAATTTCATTTTCCGTCTGAAATACCTTGATATATTACGGACTATAGGTTAAATTTCTTCATGTAGCTTGATTTGCTATGAATGAGTTAATTAAATTGAATATAGCTGCATCGTTTATAGGTGACCTCAGGGGCGGATCCAGGATTTTGGTTTGGGGGCATAAAATATTTTGTAATTGTTTTTCGAATTTTTTACTTTTTTTTTGCGTGCATTTGTATATTAACACATTATTTTTGTCAGCTTTAAGGAGGGGCATACGCCTTTCCTTGAATCCGCGCATGGGTGTACGTTTTTCCAAGTATGCCTAAACTGGTCGGACATGTTCGACTATACACACAAACAAAACTACAGGTTTGACCAGTCGAATTCCTGTCACCTGGTTCTAGTATTTGTGTTAGTTATTCCCCTGAGGGAGGATGCCCGATGGGGGATAACTGATTTATACCACGGGACTGTAGAGGGCGCTAAATGAAAGTTTATGATAATAAATGAGGGGGGGGGGTCTTTCAGGAATTTAGCCTTATATACTGATAAAGCATGATTAATGCAGGGTATCTCGTTACATTTTATGACATAGTGGTATAATTATTTTTATTTTCAGCAGACCATGAGAGTGGCTTTGCAACGCATTACATAGTACGTTCTGATAGTACAGAATGGCCTGATACAGAAAGGCAAAGTCGGGACAAGTACAGAGAATCCGAGGATGAAATAAACCAAAAGTAAGGCAGCAACCATTTGAAATTCTGGGGGGTATGGATTTTAGCCCCTTGACAATAATTTTTTTTTCAATTTTTTTCGAAGACGAGAATTTGTTTTTTGAACGACACCGAAAACAATTTTTATTTCGCAATTTTGTTTACGCTGTGTAGCCCAGGCTCACCAAAACAATTATTTTTTTTTCTTTTCTGGGTCAAGGACAATCTATTTTTTTTCCCAAAAAATTGAAAACTAAAAAAATATTTTAAAAAATCCATACCCCCCCCTTTAGAATTTCAAAAGGTTGCTGCCTAATTACTAGTAATAGCATAATAACCAATCTTAAAAGATGTCAAAACAAAAAGACAAAGCATTAAACGATGATTTGGGTATTTGTATTGAATCCTACGCATTGCATTTTCAATCTTGTGCCAAGGCAAGACCGCAGGTTCTATTGAAGGCTGTTGGCTGTTTTCCATTGTGGAGTTTTTAAATAAATTGACGGTTCTTTATATATAGTTTGTGTCGCGTACATTTATCTACTTTGTATTTACGTATAATATATTGATCAAAGAAATAACAATTTACAACTCAAGAGTTGGTTGAATGTTTTTTTCTTGCACCACACCTATGTACATAGGGGTCGGTTGGATGTTTCAGGAACATAACGTGGTATAGTGACTAAAAATTAAAAAAAAACATTTTAACACAATTTTAAACATACTGTGCAGCCATATCAACCAAAAGACTCATGTAAACTAAAAAAAAAGCAAAAACAAAAAATAAACAAAACAACATAAACGCAAGTGAATATGACACGACTGATTTCGCAAAATATTTCCGCACAGTAAATCGCCGGAGTGACGCTCTGACCTTTGAGTGGATAAGTGTGAGTAAACTCGGGTGCTCCGAATATGACCAGACTTTCTCTGAACTTAATGTTTTATTTTTAGGTTACTGTTTCACATTACAAAACTTTGTGAAGAAAACTACAGAGAAATCAATAAAGAAAGAGAGTTAATAGAAGAAATAGATAAAAAAGAGAAAGAGTTACTTCCGCGCGATGCCGAGATCGATAAAATATACAGATCTACCATGCAAAATATGGAAAAATGGCAAGGAGAACTGGAATATTTTCAGATCATTTATCCTCATTGCATAAAAGATGTCGGCGAAGGTCAGTTTACCACTCTTCCTCGACATGAAGGGCTGGAACTACTGTATGAAAAATTGACCACCAAGTTCAAGGACTACATTGAAAAAGCTCGCAAATTTTCAATAGAAAACGATTATCTATTAGAAATAAAATCTAAAGCCATACAAGGTTTAATTGCTTGTAGTAAATCAGAAATGATTCACAGGGAAAATATCGAGAACAATATTTTTGATATACCATGTTTGCTAAACTCTGGAGAACCGCCTGAAAATCCACAATCGGATAACATTAAGTCGTTAAAGGAAGAAAATCCACAGAGCGATGTAAAGCTAGAAAATTCTAGAATGGAAGATAATCCTCAAAGCGTTCCAGTGGAAGTAGAAGAAGGGACATTTCATTTTAGTCTTTCCGGAAGTATTAACAAATCTGACGTAGATCTTCTACGGCAGACGTACACGGTTGTGCGGGACCACGAGGACAAGTCTAGCAACTTAGCAAAAGCGATCCATCGGGCTACGACTAAGAAACGCAGCAAAGTCAAGAAACCACCGAAAGCACAGCGAACAAACTCTCCTTGTTCTAACAAGGATCGGGCACTACAATTACCGAAAATATTTCCGGGGGGCGACAGCGAAAATAATACAAATAATAATCCGCGCAGTAAATCACCTACCCTTGGACATGGGAATGACGCTCGGACCTTTGAGCGGATAAGTTTACCTTCCATTACCCCCAAGTCTTCAAGCGTTCCTTCGAAGAATAGACAAGAAAAAGAAACGGCAAATGCTCCTCAAAGTAGCCAATCTACATGTAGACAGAAAAGTTTACATCATGTTGATATCGTATATGACGAACTAAGCAAAGAAAATAGGGAACCAGTAAAGTTACCGCCGATTCTTGATCAAAAGAGAAAACGGAAGTCGTCCTCTAAGCATTGATTTCTTTGCAGAAGTTGCCATAACAAATAAAATTTGTAACCAAGTACCATAAACTTAGTTTTACGAGTCAGTACTTGAAAAATTTCAAGGTTTTTTTTTTGGAATTGAACTGCAAAGTTCCAGACACACGATTGTTACCTGATCCTGATGATAGCTTCGAGTTTGAAAGCTCATCAGAGGCGATCTAGAGTGTAGATACACAAGCAATGTTGCAACAAGCAAAAGCAAATAACCAATCCTGAGTCTACCACACAATTTGTTTAGGGTGTTCGTCCTAAGTGTTTTTGTTTAAACTTAATTGCTTTGCTTTGTTTTTGGCTTATTAGTTGTTTTATCCCTTTATAGTGCTTCTTATAAATGAACATGTAACCATAAATTTGCCAGGAAGTGGTTTGTGAAAGGAAAGGGGCAATAAAAACTATTATAAAGGATGAGTTGCGATAAGACCACTATTAAAGTAAAAAATCAAATGAGATAAATTTTACCACGAAATGTATTGTTCGAAAGGTATAAATGGTTATATATTTTTTTTAATTTAAATTTATAACTGTTCGTAGTATAAAGCTAATTTTATTTTCAAAACATTATGCTTGAAATGAACCACCGCAAATGATTTTAACCTTGAGTCTATGGAAAAGTGAGTTATATATATCCTTCACAAAAGTATAGCCTTGCAGATGTACCAGCTCAACATATTGTTCAAAAACTTGTATTGATTAAGCTGGTTCCGCGTGCAAGACAGACTGAAAAATAAACGACCATTAAATTTCAATGATTTTTTGCATGTTTGCTCCTTTCACTAAGCTATATTGAAAAATCAAATAAAAAACGGGGGTCACCATCCTTGTTTTTCCAAAATTTTGAGTTAAAAATTCAAGATTTTGGGTATTTTTTATATAGATTTAATAGAAAAAGATAACTTTTTTCGAGTTAAAAATCAGAACATTGACCAGATTACGTGTAAAATATGTACGAATGTACACCAAAAACTAACAAAAAATAGGTATTTAAAATTCAAATCTGTTGATACCAAATAAACCATAGGTCACCATGCTTGTTTTAAAGATATAAGGCTTAAAAGTGTATGTGTAGGATCGAAATTTGACAAAAGCGACGTCACGTCGCAACGTCAAATTAATTAAAGATATCATTTAGCTTCAACGACAGGGAAAGCATCAAACAAATAAGTAATTTTCAAAATTGTTTATGAAATTAAAGTAAATACTCATATGAACAGTAGACTAGTATACTTAATATAGATAATTTTGGATGGATTTTACAAAAAAATGCAGATAAATTGTCAATTTAAAATCGTGAATGTCGTTGTTGTGAATTGTGAATAGGAAGTATTTTCATTACACTTTCTCAGTAGCTACATACAGACTATTGCATACAACCTATTGAAATTGATATTTTGAAATACGCAATCAGCATCTGGTAAGCAGGAAGTAGCTAAGCGACAGGTCTAAACTCAATATGGAACAGATGTAACAAATCGGATTCCGTTTATTAGTTAAATAGTAAATTATTGCTTTGCTCCCAAGCAGCACGATTTCTGATTTCCAGGAAATGAACACGAAAGGATGATAAAATGAACATGAAATGATGATGAAGTGAAGGAAAAGGTGACAATCGGGGAGGCACCTTTAGACTGCCATTGGTAAAAGGAGTAGTGGAATGGGACAGGCAATTTAACATCCTGTATGGGTATCCTACGGGTCGTACTTTAACCAAGACCAGCAAGAGGGTTCTTTAACGTGTGATGAACGTGACATTTTCCTCGACAAGGTGCACAACTATGGTTTTGCTCATTATAGCCTGACGATTCAGCATTCACTATGACAGGGCTGCGCTCTATTAAACCACCTTGGACACACCCCCATTCAATATGTTGGCAAAGCAGCCTGACCCGACAAGCTAGCTTTGTGCTGCTGCGGGCCTATTCGCCACCCAGAACCAACACGGGTGGATTGCGTTCATAACTTACAATCGTATGATACATATGAATAAATAGCTGTTAGTCTCTCCGCCATATGTGAAATTAGCATCACATCACAAATATGGCGTAGATCGGATAGATAGAAACATTTCAATATCGTAAGTCCAAAAAGGCACAAACCTAGGTTGAGGACATGAAAGACAAGACGGATACAAAAAGAGGAAAGTCATAGCATAATTATAATACACACAAAACAACTAAGCTGAAATTAGCAACATGAACTCTGTGAAGTTAAAACTGGAGTTTACTAAGGTGCTCCGGAAGGATAAGCAGTTCCTTCTTGTTATAACACGCTTGTCTGTTGCCAACAATCAATTTAGGATGGCAATGCAAACACTACATCGGTTCTTATCTAAGAGATAGAAATCAGTATTAGTCTATAAGAACAAAAACATTTCTCTTCCTTAAACTTCTTGAATGAGGAAAACAACCTACATGTAGGAACAAAACATATCTATAGACATATTTTTCCTAGACTGAAAGTTATAATGCCCCCGCGACGACATGTTGGGGGGGAGGGGCGTTAAGTTTTACTCATGTCCGTCCGTACGAATTTCCGTCAAGCTTTGCTCAGGAACCGTACATGAGAATGATTTGAAACTTGGTAGGGTGGTTCAGTATAACTATATGTCTGACAAACTGTATGTCCTAAGCTATTTTGAGACCTGTCGGACATCTACTTTTTTGTTTGGAACTTAGGCCTATGTGAAAATATCTGAACATGACTGTGAAAATTTCTGTCAAACTTTTCTCAGAAACCGAACATGAGAATGATTTGAAACTTGGTAGAATGGTTCAGTATGACAAACTGTATGTCCTAAGCCTCTTTCAGATCTGTCAGACTTTTACTTCCTGTAATGCGGGGCATCCGTGTCCCATGGACACATGCTTTCTTTATTTTTTATACTCATTGCCAAATTAAATGAAAAAAACTAAATTTTAATTAGTTTTCCTTCAATGTTAGTACTATAAATTATTTGGTTACATGCCTCATATTGGAGTAATGTATAAAGAATGCAATTTCGGATCTGTTCGACTTCCAGTTCTGAATACTCAGAACTTCTGTGATGGCAGAGATATCATTTATATGATTAAAAATGATCCAAAATTAGAACCTTTAGTTACCATAATACATTCTATACGGTAATAAATAAAATTATTTGAAATTATGTTACATTAATAATGCTAGACTATTTAGTACCCTCTTTTAACATGGCTGCTTATATTTTTTCGTTCGTATAAAGGAAAAAAGTATATGAACTTTATTTTAAAATCTAAAGTTTGTATGCTCATTTGATTAATGTCATTTACGGAAGAGAATTTCATATGCTAACTATTGTACTGTTTTTTTTTGTGGTAATTTTTTTTTATCTCAACAAAAGAAAGAAAGTCTTTTATAAAATATTTTTTGTTGTATTTTGTAGTCCTTTTTATGTAACCTTTTATGATATACTAAATTAATGGATTTCCAATTACTAGTAGATTACCTAATTTTACACACTAATAACAATAACTTTTATTACCTAATATGATAAAAGTTTCTTTTCTATTATCTATATTTTAATTTTGACCATTATCACATTCAACCGGGCAATAGAAAGGTGTCACAGAGATACAGACAAACGTGGTACACAGATCTTGGCAAAGTAATAGATTCGTGTGGACTGAGGGAGCTCTTCGATTCGAACACGACCAATGGACTAAGTGCGAATTTGTGGTAAAATTTTCAGAAACAATGTTGATGGAAAAACACATTGAAAAGTGGAAAGACGAAGTAAGCAGCATGCCGAAACTACGAACTTTTAAAATACTTAATTCGAACTATAAAGCTCAGGATTACGTCCAAGCCAAAATTACCCGTCAACAGAGATCGGCGATAGCGAGAATGCGATGTGGAACTTATCCACTTGAAATTGAACGAGGCAGATATCGTGGGACTCCAGCTAACCAAAGGTTCTGCAAAGTGTGTAAAGATGGAGTTTTGATAGAGGATGAAAAACATTTCCTTTTACAGTGTCCATCATACCAAGACGAGAGGAACAGAACGTTTGTTGACTTTCAATTAAGAAACGCCATTGACTTTTCTCCATTAAATGAGTCTGAAATTTTAACCATTCTACTTACAACAGACTGTAAACTTATTTCCTCATATATTGTAAACATTTCTTTTGTTCGAGATCAGTTAATTTAAAGGTTAAGAAAGTCTTCTTTTTGATTTACAGTTATATAAAGTTTTCTTTTTGATTTAAAGTTTTGTAAAGTTTTCTTTTTGATTTAAAGTTTTAGAAAGTTCTCTTTTTTTTTATTTAAAGTTTTAGAAAGTTTTCTTTTGATTTAAAGTTTTAGAAAGTTTACTTTTGATTTAAGTCTCGTTATTGCGATTTAATTGGAAAACATAACGGACAATATTTATAGTACAATGATAAACAGTGCTCCATAAGCCTTTGAAGGCTGGCTGATAAATTAATGTAATTAATATCTATGTACATTATTTGTAAATATCAGGCTGCACTTAAAATAAAATAAACATATATAAGCATATAGAATGAAAGCTGTTACAGATAGAGAAAAAATATTGCTTGCTTAAATCAAATCTTCAGTTCAATTAGCTCCTCTAAAATGTCCATTTGGCTGAAGCTGTCAGATGCCCCCTATAAAAGTTACAGCCCTTAATTATCAAGTTTTGGTTATTGCGCTTTTTTTTGCTTAAATGTTTGGCTATATGTGCTCTACAAAAGCCTTCGGTGAAATTTTATGGTGATCCTTTATTGGAGTTTTTCACCTGAGATACTCCAAATTATTTTTCATCCATCAGTCAGGTGAGCGATTCAGGCTCCTGGGAGACTCTAGTTCCGTTAAGATTAGTGATTATTTTTAATTCAAAATTGTTGTTAAAAGTAATGTATATCTATACGAGGAACCTTTGATAAAATTGGCAAACACTGTTTTCAAGCATATAAGCACAACATTTGAATGTATTGAAGGTCTGCCTTGACATATTCTTTAAATCAAGTTGAAATTTTTATTCAAAATGGGTCAATTTTGAACCCAATTTTTCAATTGGTGTGTATGCAAAAGAATAAAAGAAGCTACAAAATAAGGTATAATTAAAGTAACAAGTTTGGAAATACTTTTTTTTGTTTTTCGTCTCTAGATGGGCCTAAATAGGGCCTCATCGCAACCCATCCTTTCGAAGCGTATAATAAAAATATATACTTTCTATAAATTTTACGGTTTTTTTTATTATTAATATTGACCAAGTCGAGTGGAAGTTTTAAACAGAATGATGATGTTTTCGCGGTGTTCCGGATGTAAGGTAACATTATCCATCATCGCTAAAATATGTTTTTTTTTTAGTTTTCAACTTTTTGCATTTTCCACCTCTTACATATTTTCAAATTAAAATAAAATACCTGTCCAGGCTTTTTCATGAGGCGTCCAGGTTTTTTTCAAGAGAAGTCCAGGTTTTTTTCATAGTTTAGATATACAGTTTCGTTCGACTTGAGTTTGCGTCGTTGATAACTGTTTTGTTGATTTTGTGTTTGTTTTGTAGTGTTCTGTGTTTCTTCGTGCTGATCACGTTCATGTTAACTGGTTTTGTCGTTGCCCTTTTTGACTTTTAACACTCGAATGCCCCACTTGATTTTTTGTCAAAATACTTGGAGTTTTTGCAAATACTTATAAGTATCAATTAAATCAATATGACTCTAAAATATCTTAAAATGCTTGTAAAACGTATCTTAATTACATGCTTGCATCAATTGAAATAAAATGCCCCATCTCAGATTTTTCTAGATCTGGAAGGGGGTGCATCTACATGCAGTCTCATTTTTAAAACGAACTACATTAGCAATGACTTTGAATTGGTTGCCCTTATATTCCTGCAAACAGGCACATTCATTTCGTTACAGTATTTACTATTTTCGAATTGCAAAACCTCCGTGCGGGTTCCGGATGGCGAATAGGCCCGCAGCAGCGCTTTAGCTTATCGGTAAACGATCGCTCAGAGACCTTTCGTCGCGTCAGGCCGCTTTGCCCAAATAGCGACAGGGACATGTGCCCAAAGTGGTTGAATGGCGCAGACCTGTCATACTGAATGCTGGGGTTGCCAGGCTATAATGCGGAAAACCTGACTGTAAACCATAGTGGTGCACCGTGTTGGGAAAAAAAAGAACCCAGCTGCAGAATGATCCCCATGTAGGAAGGAGGCTTAACTGTCCGTCCAAGCTACCCATCAATCCTTTTTCCAATGGCAGTCAAAATATCCTCACTGATTGGCCCGAT
Source organism: Arcuatula senhousia (assembly GCA_963971305.1). Classification (NCBI taxonomy): domain Eukaryota; kingdom Metazoa; phylum Mollusca; class Bivalvia; order Mytilida; family Mytilidae; genus Arcuatula; species Arcuatula senhousia. The sequence continues at coordinate 11,996,496 of OZ020313.1, forward strand.
GTCCCCATTTCCTCTACTTCATCATCATTTCATGTTCATTGTATCACCTTTTTAGCTCACCTGGCCAAAGGCCATGTGAGCTATTGCCATCACTTGGCGTCCGTCGTCGTCGTCGTCCGTCGTCGTCGTCGTTAACTTTTCTTCAAACTTCTTCTCCTCTGAAACGGCTGAACAGATTCGAACCAAATTTGGTCTGATGGTACCTTAGGGTATCCCCCACTGAACTGATGTGGGGATTTTTGATTCGTCGAAAAACATGGCCGCCGTTGCTAAAAATAGACCATGGGGGTCAGACTACTGTTTTTGGCTTGTAAATCAAAAATTATAAGAGATAGATGAAATCTGATGCCACCCTACTGCTTTAGCATCAAAAGCTCTACAAAAGTCTCCATTTGGTCCAAGTTGTCAGAAGACCCCTTATAGGGGTAACAGCCCCTTAAAGGTGAAAAATAGCGTTTTTTCATGTTTTTGCCCTATAGTATGAAAATTATTGCAGATAGAGAAAAGCTGTTGCTTGCTTAAATGTTCAGCTCATTTAGCTCTACAAAAGTCTCCATAGGGTCGAAGTTGTCAGATGACCCCTTATAGGGGTTACGGCCCCTGAAATAATGTTTTTTCATGTTTTTGGCCTATTGAATGAAAACTATTGCAGATAGAGAGAAGCTGTTGCTTGCTTAAATGTTCAGCTCAATTAGATATACAAAAGTCTCCATAGGGTCGAAGTTGTCAGATGACCCCTTATAGGGGTTACGGCCCCTAAGAGAATGTTTTTTCATGTTTTTGGCCTATAGAAAGAAAACTATTGCAGATAGAGAAAAGCTGTTGCTTGCTTAAATGTTCAGCTCATTTAGCTCTACAAAAGTGTCCAAAGGATCGAAGTCGTCTGATGACCCTTAATAGGGGTTACGGCCCCTAAAATAATGGTTTTTCGTGTTTTTGGCCTATAGAATGAAAACTATAGCAGATAGAGAGAAGCTGTTGCTTGCTTAAATGTTCAGCGCATGAAGCTCTACAAAAGTCTCCATAGGGTTGAAGTTGTCAGATGACCCTTTATAGGGGTTACGGCCCCTAAAATAACGGTTTTTCGTGTTTTTGGCCTATAGAATGAAACCTATAGTAGATAAAGAAAAAACTGTTGCTTGCTTAAATGTTCAGCTCATTTAGCTCTACAAAATATAGGGTTGACATCAAGACCAGGTGAGCGATTTAGGCTCCTAGGAGCCTCTTGTTTATGTACATCTCCCGAATATATCCGAAATCGTGCCGCTTGGAGTGATGGCAAAACTTACTAACTAACTAACTAATGAATTAAGAAAAAACGGGTTGGGGGATTTATTTATAGAAAATGGGTTGGTGCTTCCGTAATTTGAGACCCATGCATAATATCTGAGGTGCACTTTTTCGGGGGGGGTTTGGCCTGCGTGGCAGGGCGGGCAATAACTGTTACTTTTCCAGCGGCGGCGACGACGGCGTCCGCGTTTAATGCTATCAATGTTTCAGTGTTGGAGTTATATGAGCACTTTATGTTGACGAAACTTGGTATGCATATGCCCCAGTAAAGAAGCTTTGATTTTGTTTTAAAATTTAAAGTTCTTGCACAAGATCGGGTTTACTTGAAACACAAAAGTTTATCCTCAAAACAAAGAGAGATTCTTTCTGTCCCTTCGACTAGTTGACCGTGACATTTAGGACCGTCCATAAACTACAAAAGCGCTCATGAAACAATATTTAAAAAAACTTACAAAACCTTAAGGTTTCCAGAAATTTGTATCTCATTTCTCATCAGACGTAGCAAAATTTGTTTTCTGGGACTTTACTGTAATTTTTATTTCAGATGGATATGAGTAAGAGAAAACTCAACCAGGAAATGAGAAATGTATCAAAATCATTTTGCATTCGCTTGTAAGACAATAAATTTTAAGGTGAAATGGAAGAATTTTTAAAATTTTCAATAACCGTTGGTATAGGGATAATAAACTCTTAATGATACTCTTCGCTTTCGAGTATGTCTGGATATTCAACCAAATATGCAAAGCCTTGATTGATGTATATTGATTGTATTATTTTTGCCAATAATAAGCATCCTTTATTTATCGATAACAATAATTTCTTTAGGGTATACTCATTTTTTCCATACAAATTTTCAACTTATCTCTAGTACGTATAATAGTCTTGCTATGATGAAAAATATAGACACTTTAAGCAAACAAAAACACAAACATTTGATGTTATAGTTTCCGTCATGAACATAACTCAACCTTGACGTTTTTCGTGAATTGTAACTTTATTTTAAAACAGATTCGTATATGCTTTTACGACTTTTTAGTTTTTTGTGGTACAAATAAAGAGACGGGATTAAATTGATCATTTACCTTTCGAAAGACATTGATTTTGCAACAAAACAAAGTTGTTTACTTTTTAGCTCACCTGACCCGCTATTGTCATCGTTAAGCGTTCGTCGTCCGTCGTCCGTCCGTTAACTTTTCTTCAAAGATCTTCTTCTCTGAAACCACTGAAGAGATTGCATTGATACTTGGTATACATGATCTATAGGATGTCCTCTACCAAGTTTGTGAATTATATACATGTCGACCAACCAACATGGCCGCCGTTGCTAAAAATAGAACAGGGGGGTCAGACCATTGTTTTTGGCTTATAACTCAAAAAGTATAAGAGATAGAGAAAATCCGAAGCAACCTTCCTTGTTCAGCATCAAAAGCTCTACGAATCTCTCCATTGAGTCGAAGTTGTGAAACGACTCCTTATAGGAGTTATTGCCCTTTAATCATCAAAATTGACCATTTTTGCAGTTTTTGGACAATATCTTAAAAACCGTTAGAGCTAGAGGAAAAGTTAGCATTGCAGAATTGTTTAGCTTATTGAGATCTACAAAAATGATTTCAGGGTCTAAATTATCAGATCAGCCGTTTAAGAGTTATTCCCCTTTAACTGTTTTTTTTCCATTATTTTACACTGATTTTCAAAAATCTTCTCCTCTAAAACCACTGAAGGGATTGCATTGAAACTGAGTATACATGATCTTTAGGATGTCCTCTACCAAGTTTGTGAATTATATACATGTCGACCAACCAACATGGCCGCCGTTGCTAAAAATAGAACACGGGGGTCAGACCATTGTTTTTGGCTTATAACTCAAAAAGTATAAGAGATAGAGAAAATCCGAAGCAACCTTCCTTGTTCAGCATCAAAAGCTCTACGAATCTCTCCATTGAGTCGAAGTTGTGAAACGACTCCTTATAGGAGTTATTGCCCTTTAATCATCAAAATTGACCATTTTTGCAGTTTTTGGACAATATCTTAAAAACCGTTAGAGCTAGAGGAAAAGTTAGCATTGCAGAATTGTTTAGCTTATTGAGATCTACAAAAATGATTTCAGGGTCTAAATTATCAGATCAGCCGTTTAAGAGTTATTCCCCTTTAACTGTTTTTTTTTCCATTATTTTACACTGATTTTCAAAAATCTTCTCCTCTAAAACCACTGAAGGGATTGCATTGATACTTGGTATACATGATCTTTAGGATGTCCTCTACTAAGTTTGTGAATTATATACATGTCAACCAACCAACATGGCCGCCGTTGCTGAAAATAGAACAGGGGGGTCAAACCATTGTTTTTGGCTTATAACTCAAAAAGTATAAGAGATAAAGAAAATCGGAAGCAAATTTTTTTGTTCAGCCTCAAAAGGTCCTTACAGTAGCTTTCCCTTTAACTGTTTTTTTCTATTAATTTAATTTGATTTCCAAAAAATCTTCTCCGAAACCACTGAAAGGATTGTTTTGCAACTTTGTATACTTGAAAGTTTGTGAAATTTATTCAAACTTTGGCATAAGAGATCAGGTGAGCGATTCAGGCTCCTGGGAGCCTCTAGTTTATTAAACCCGACAAAACTGAATCGTCTTACCAAATACAACTTTACGTGAATCCTTCACTGCACTTTCCTGATCGTCGTGAATCCACCTTACTAGGGTAGGCTATTATTGCTTTATAATGCCGGCATATATTATGAGAAATGTCAACTTGGAAATAAGAAATGTCAACTTGAAAATTATAAATGTCAACTTGGAACTGTGGTAGTTGTAGTTCCAATCGAGAAATGTGAAAGAACTAATGGCACTACCGGTCTTTTGTACAAATGCGTTAACTTAATAAGCAACATTGGTCTTTTCGGTTGAAATGTAATCATTCACAACCTCTGTGTGTAGTATGTATATGTTTGTCAATTATACAAAAGAAGAGAGAATGAACGTTGAAAATCAGTCTTAAACACATATTGCAATATTGCGATAACATAACAACAAAATAACCAACAGTAATATTGGTTAAGACAAAATACAAAATTTATAGTCGAAGACGCTTTGAAGAAAACCCCACAGTGCGAAATAAAAAGCAACCATAAACTCCACTCACTTTTAAAGTGGCAAAAATATTCAGTTGCTTGTATAAAAATCAAAAGTTTCTGTTTGTAATTCCGATGAGAATTCCGGTTAAAATACAATATAAAATCCGAATGTGTTCTAAATAAAGTGGCAGACGCAGTAAAAGTGTTTTACGTAGATGTTTAATACATATATCTTTTGTATTCATTTCATCACCACTTCGTGTTCATTTCACCATCATTACACAATGTTACATGTTCATTTGTCCCTGCCTTTTCGTGTTCATCTCTTGTTGTGACCAGAGTCAACTACCCAATTGTTTTAAATTGTACATATATTTACCTCAATCTGTTTCTGCTGTTGCAATTTGTATTGTTTTATTTTCCCCTTTTTCTGTGGTTCTTCAAAATTTGCCACTCCTTTGTTTCCCACCCACCCGCCATATTTCATTTATCATAATCATTTCGTGTTCATTTTGTCGTCCTGTTTGTGTTCATCGCCTGTGGATGGCCTGTGTTGCACGGGCGTTAAACGCCAACTATCTCACTATTTGCAGTCTACATATATTTTAATTTTTATGATCATTTACCTGTCAAGTAAATTTCAGCATGACCCGATTTTGATTAGTTTCTTTACAATGACCTGTTTTAAGTAAGGTATATCCTGATTCTTCCCCGTATTGTAGATAAAAGGGGAAGAATGTTACCAAACCCATAAATTGTTGTTTTTTTTGACAAATGAATTAAGGAAAGATTTTAAAAAACAATATTTCCATTAAAATATTTAATGTTGATGCATTGTGTCTTATTTTGCTTAATGAATGATAAATTTCCCTTTTCCGTCGTTTATAATTCGTATAGAGATTTAAATGTATGGCTAAATGTATTACTGTTTCAAATTTTATATAAATATACGACGGAAAAAGGAGAATATATTTGTACACGTATACGTATAAGTAACTACAGTACTAAGTGTGAATTTCAGAAATATAGGAAAATAATTCTAGTATAATTTTTTTTTCAGATTAACGACAGAAAAGGGGTATTTAAGATAACACCTTTTTTTCATTTTTTTAAATCAATCATAGGCTGAAAAGTTGGTATACTAGTATATATATACATAAATTTTCCTTTTCCGTCGTATGATATTTAAGGCAATAGAGATTATAAATAATTTAGAATAGTAAATTTAATGTATTACTGTTTCAAATTTTATATAAATACTAGTATACGACGGAAAAGGAGAATACGTTCGTACATGTATAAGTACTTAAGTGGAATATAGGAAAATAACTATTTTTAAATTTGATTTTTAGCTTAACGATGGAAAAGGTGTATTTTAAGGCACATTTATCTTATTTTATTTTATTGTGTTATTTTTCATTTTACTATTCCCTTTTCCGTCTTAACTGAAATCATAAATGTACTTTTCCTATTTCAACTCTGCATTCCGAACACTGGTCCTGATTCTACCCCGTACACTGGTCCTGATTCTACCCCGTATACTGGTCCTGATTCTACCCCGTATACTGGTCCTGAATCTACCCCGTACACTGGTCCTGATTTTACCCCGTACACTTGTCCTGAATCTACCCCGTACACTGGTCCTGATTCTCCCCCGTGACACTGGTCCTGATTCTACCCCGTATACTGGTCCTGATTCTACCCCGTACACTGGTCCTGATTCTACCCCGTACACTGGTCCTGATTCTCCCCCGTGACACTGGTCCTGATTCTTCCCCGTATTTATTTCTATTCGTATTTCTTTGCGTATCCCCCCAAAAAATATCCATGCCCCTTTTTTCTAATTAGTATCCCCAAAGAAAACCCTTTCAGAAAGTAGGATAGAAACGTCTACAAATACACTGACCAACATTTCATTAAAACACTGTCTTCTTTATACTGTTCCTGATTCTACCCCGTGTTTCAATAAAACACTGTCTTCTATATACTGTTCCTGATTCTACCCCGTGTTTCATTAAAACACTGTCTTATATACTGTTCCTGATTCTACCCCGTGTTTCATTAAAACACTGTCTTCTATATACTGTTCCTGATTCTACCCCGTGTTTCATTAAAACACTGTCTTATATACTGTTCCTGATTCTACCCCGTGTTTCATTAAAACACTGTCTTCTATATACTGTTCCTGATTCTACCCCGTGTTTCTTTAAAACACTGTCTTATATACTGTTCCTGATTCTACCCCGTGTTTCATTAAAACACTGTCTTATATACTGTTCCTGATTCTACCCCGTGTTTCAATAAAACACTGTCTTCTATATACTGTTCCTGATTCTACCCCGTGTTTCTTTAAAACACTGTCTTATATACTGTTCCTGATTCTACCCCGTGTTTCATTAAAACACTGTCTTATATACTGTTCCTGATTCTACCCCGTGTTTCATTAAAACACTGTCTTATATACTGTTCCTGATTCTACCCCGTGTTTCATTAAAACACTGTCTTATATACTGTTCCTGATTCTACCCCGTGTTTCTTTTAAACACTGTTTTATATACTGTTCCTGATTCTACCCCGTGTTTCTTTAAAACACTGTCTTATATATTGTTCCTGATTCTACCCCGTGTTTCTTTAAAACACTGTCTTATATACTGTTCCTGATTCTACCCCGTGTTTCTTTAAAACTCTGTCTTATATACTGTTCCTGATTCTACCCCGTGTTTCTTTAAAACACTGTGTTATATACTGTTCCTGATTCTACCCCGTGTTTCTTTAAAACACTGTTTACTACAAAAATCAATTTTGAAATCTTTCTTTTATTCAATTAGAAAAAAAGTCATAAAAAAATAAGTAAAAAAGTGTATCCTGAGGTTCTTCCCCGTACGGGGGAGAATCAGGATATAGCCTAAGGTAAGTACGTTACTGTGTTTCAAAATTGTTTATTATACTGATGAAGGACATACGAATGTCCGAAATATCTATAATCTTTAAATTATTTAACATCAATTGGTTATATTGACGGCCGTCATTCGGTATCGTGAGTTTTTGACTCGTGAAGGAATCGACAACGGCGGCAAAGTATAGAAAACTGCTCGTGGAGGGAGGAGGCGACGGTTCGTGGTGGAGCATAAACTATAATTTTTCTGAAAGTTGATTTATTTCACTCAATATCAAAGTTATTTGAAGAAAAATAAAGAAAATAAAACTGTCTCACAAAATGATTGTTTTTACTCTGTAGAATGGGAAAAAAAGTACACGAAAAAGCTTTACCAATTTCGAGAATTAATTAAAGGCGTTACTGCACCCTATATTTTTGGGGGTTATAAAAAGGACATTTTATATACAAATATGTATTAAATTGCACAAAAATTACGTTTTAAGCATATCATTATATCCAAAACAATTTTTGCCACATCTTGACAGCTAATATGAAACGAAAAGTTATTAAAATGTAATAAAATTTCATTTTTTCCAAAAAAAGATGCTGTTATTGCTCGTGAAGAATGCGGCGACGATTTATCGCTCGTGAAGTAGCAAGCATGACCAGTAAAAAATGGCCTCAAAATAGTTAGATAAAACAATAAATCGGCCATAAAAAAGGCACAAAAAGTAAATCCAAATTAAAAAATATATATAGATACGGTTATTCCGGTAATCTACAGATCATAAGCGGCCAATCTCTAATAATTTAGATACAATACGGACCAAAACTTGGAGAAAGATTATAGACAAATATATAAATATGTTGAAAAAATTAGAATAAAATTCATAAATGAACATTTTCTTCAATATGTGCAGCGAAACATTCATTTACATATCGCCGTTTGTAAAAGTGCTTACTATTGTAGTTATCATTACATGTATGTTTTTCATTGTATATTCAGTGAAATGTCAAGGCAAAAGATCTACTTTGCGGAAATGATTGACTAGACCTTTTTACTGTCTAATCGCGCATCACAATTTAATATTGGATCAGTTTAAGTTAATAGTACATGATTGGGCCCGACGCGAGCTTTGTCAATGAAAAACTTATCAACACAACATACCAATATCAGAAAGGTGAGTTAGATGGTACATCACATCGATTTTTTATTGTGAATCTCTATGGTTATTTATACATGTTTTAAAACAATTAATGGGAATGAAAATGTTAAAACAATTATTGGGTAGAGTTGAACATTCTTTAGTATTCTTTGGTAGCATTGGTCCATCATAGACTAGTGTTATTGTCTCATCTTCAACTAGTGTGGATGTTTCATCTTCTACTGGTGTTACTGTTTCATCTTCGACTTGCGTGGCTGTTTCATCTTCAACTGGTGTTACTGTCTCGTCTTCGACTGGTGTTGTGGTCGTCGTCCCATTTTCTCCTGGTGTTGTTGTTTGTACCTTTCTTCTCTTCATTGCCCAATGTCTCTTTCTGTTGTCATAATTATTGTTCTTTCTTCTTTTCATGATCTACAGTTGTAAAAATATGACAATAAATACCAAACGAATTTGTTAAAAAAATATATAAGTATTATATGCAATATCATTTAGGTTATGATTGATTCTAGTGCCGGTACAAAGATTTGATAATTGATAAATTCCTCCATCACGAGCATAATTCACGAGCAAAAAAATACGGTACACCATTCATCACGAGTCGATTTTTCGGTACCGAGCATATTTTTCTTAGCTTATTAATACATTTTTTCTTTAAATCATTGTAATGGTGTGGAATATGTAAAAACAAAAGATGCTGCACACGCACATACCAAATTTGTAACGTTTTGTGCAAAAGGCAACCCGCAATTCGTAGAATAACATGTTTGTTTACAGAAAAAATGATGACGAAATATTCGCCTTGAATGAGTTTAAAGAAAGTAATGCATTTTTATTTTTATTTTTTGTTGGCTTTTGTTCACAATGTTCTTTAATTTTGTGAGACATATTTGTTTTTTGAATATTTTGTATATAAATATAAGAAAATTAGAATAAAAGACTAACCTTCTATTTGAAATGTCCGAATTCCTCCACCACGAACCGTCGCCTCCTCCCTCCACGAGCAGCTTTCTATACTTTGCCGCCGTTGTCGATTCCTTCACGAGTCAAAAACTCACGATACCGAATGACGGCCGTGATATTGCGTACATTTTCTTGACCCTATTGATTAGTTTTTATGTATAGCATCGTTTTAAATTCATTGTTTTACTTCAATTTCTATAAAGAATGCTTGGTGCAATTATTTATTGCAATGATATAATCAAGAATGCTGGGTGCAATTGTTTATTGCTAAGACAAAATTAAACAGAATCACAACATAATACAGTTTTAACATATATATATAAAGCATTAGCTGAATGTAATGTACTCATAGAAGCACATTATATCAAAACATAATGAAAAACCCCATAGAAGCACATTATATCAAAACATAATAAAACCCATAATGCAATATAAAAGCCAAGCATACATTTGTAGTTTAAAATATTTAATAGCATGAATTAAAGCATATTAAGTAAAGCAAAAGCAACCAGCAAATAATCTATTGGTGTGGGTTGGTGGGTTTACCAAAAAAAAAAGCTCACATGGCTTAGGCGGAAGTGAAACAATGAAGTTAAGCCAAAAACGGAACCGGAAGGGCTCCGAAATTATCCGTAAAAGAGAATTTATTCCACTTTTCTACAATTTCTAAAAAGAATGCTTGGTGCAATTATTTATTGCAATGATATAATCAAGAATGCTGGGTGCAATTGTTTATTGCTAAGACAAAATTAAACAGAATCACAACATAATACAGTTTTAACATATATATATATATATAAAGCATTAGCTGAATGTAATGTAAGCATAGACGCATTATATCAAAACATAATGAAAAACCCCAGACCCAATTGGCATGATTGGAGTGAAACAATAATTAAGTGGAAAGATGTATAAGTAGGGAAAAAAATAATAATACTCATAATAATAGAATGCTAACAAAAAAAATCTTAAGCAACAATTGTCAAAAACAAACAAACAACAACATTCATTTAAGCCAAAAACTTAACCTACTTGGCCTTAACATAAAAAGCATAGTGGCCCGAGTAATGGCGCATATTGAATTTACGTGTGTTTTGGCAAATACTTAAATCTTAATTTTTTTAAGATCGTTTTTATCTTGGGTCGATTTAGATGCAAGATTTCTGCCGTCTAAAAATACGTATATCAAAATAGCAAAATTTACGTCACGGCATTAAGGGACGGACCATTTAACTTGAAGGGGGGAGCGCAGACGGCGGACAAAATATCTATTTTTCGAAGGCGTCGCGACAGAATATATATTTTTCATTATCATCATTATTTTTTATAGCAGAAATCCTTCTTCAGAGTATTTTTATTTCTTACCTTCAGCTGCCAACATTTTTTTCATCAAAAAAAAAATTCAGAATAATTTTTTTAGGAAAAACCAAGCCCCCCCCTTCAAGTTAAATGGTCGGTCCCTAACAATATCTACATGTTTAAATACACATTAATGTAGAAATGTACTTGCATAAATACAAGCTTGAAAAACTAACTTTTAAACATAGATAAACATTAGCAAGTTCAGGTACAGTAAAATGTTGATACATCCTTGTATAAGAAATGTGCTAGCCTAAATGTAGGCTTGAAATACTATCAACAAAGCTCTATGACAAACTTGATGACTTCAACCTTCCAATTGTCAACTTTCCCTTCTTGTGTACCAACATTCCGTCCGCTCCAGCTTATGGAGATTACTTGACACACTTGATTCGTTCCTCCAGAGCTTGTGACGATTACATCGATTTCCTTGGTAGAGCGTCACGTCTGACACAGAAATTGCTAACACAGGGTTATGTTGCTCCTCAGTTGCTGACTTCCCTCAAGAAATTCTACAGAAGACATCATTAGCTCATAAAAAATATGGGATATCTTTCTGATGTTTCTCTCATATGAGTGCAGAAGTTGGTTTGTAATAGGGTTTTGTTCTGTCTTCCTTTACCGGGTTTGACACACTGAATTGGAAATTACCAGCGCAACGGATGTGCTATAGCAAGCTGCTTTCTCTTCCGGACCATCTGTGTTCACTCTCGTTTCGACTTGAGTCTGATTTCTGTTCGGTTGATTTTGATTTTTTATACTTTGTACATGTGTTTCTCAATGCTGTTCTCATTTGCCCTTTCGGAATTTTGACACTCGAATGCCCAATGGGGCCACTTTGCTTCTCACATAAATCTAATGTATGTTACATAAATGGTTGTATCTGATAAAAATACAAAATAATGTCATTCTAAATGAGTGTTCAAAATACACGAACATAAAACGAGACAAAACCAGAACGCAAAATACAACTCTCTAAGCCTTTTCTTTATTACCGTCCCTTAGAAGATTTTAACAAACATATCTTGATCTTATTCGAAAAAAGTGTTTGTTATTACAAATGTTTAGAGCATTAATGTTTGCAATTTATTTGTTAAGTGCATTTTTGTTATGATGGGTAGTTTGTTTATGTTTTGTTAATAATGTGTACCGATTCTGTATTTGCTTTTTTCGGATTTAAGGCATGCGAATGCTCTATTGGTACTCATTTTATTCTCCGATTATCTTTCTGTTAAAAAAGTTCCTGCGTGTTGCAACTAAAACTGAGTAAAAATGTCGTGGATCGAAATCAAATAATTAAATTGTTTATCAATACGACCGAAGCTGATCTAAGCAATTAACATGATAAAAAGATGAGCAAAAATTATAATTGTAAAAGGTTTAGTAATTTATTTTAACTACTTAAACAAATGTTAAATAACCTTATATGATAACGATTGACTGTTTAAACATACATGTGAGGCTGAAATTTTGTCGTGGCATATAAATATATTCCACATTGAATCCCTTAGGACCAACTATGACTGCCAATAGAAAATAAGTTCACCTTTTTCATCCAATTACAGTCATGTAAATTGTTATAAATAAAAACAAAGAGCTAATCTACCTTTATTATCTGCTATACTAAATTGAAAGAAACAAAACAAATTATTTACAAACGTAAACAGGTGCAGCAGTTTTCAATATCAATATGACATAATTATCAAAAATAATGCAAAAAAACAATTTCTACAATCACAAAGAGACAACTCTATCTGCCTCTTTAAACTTGGAAAGATTAAAATTTTTAAATTGAAAATAAAATTTGTGCCAAAATAGCCTTTAAAAAATAAATCAAAATGTATAAATAATAAAAACGGTGTTTAAGAAAAAAAATCTATACGTCAGCATAGTGCCTAAAGGGAAATTAAACCATACGTGGGTATGGTGGCATTAAGAGAAAATTAAATATGTTAGAATGTAAATGGTGTAAAAAGAGGCCAATGAACCATACGTTATCATGGTGTCAAATATTAAATGGCAAATAATATTATAATAAAAAATGATGATATAAATCATACGTCAAAATAGGCATCAAAGACCAAATTAAACCAAACGTGTAAACATTGGTTTATTGACCATACGTCAGCATGGTGTTAACAGGGGCAAGTGTCAAAAAGGATGAAAATTAACCCTAGGTTAGTATTGTGTCAAAAAGAGGCAAATTAAACAAACGTCAGTTAGTGCCAAAAAGGGAAAATAGACCATACGTCAATAAGGTGTCAAAAAAGGGAAAATTAACAATAGGTAACTATGGTGTCAAAAGGGGACAAATAAACCACACGTCAGCATTGCGTCAAAAGGTGCAAATAAACCACACGTCAGTATGGTGTTATAAGGTGCAAATAAACCAAACGTCAGCATGGTGTCAAAAAGGGCATTTTAGCCATACTTCAGCATGGCGTCAAAAATAAAGACAATCATATAATAAAAATTAAAAATTCATAACTATATGTATATTAAACCTTTAAATGAATGTCTAGAATATAATCAAACAATGTAACTGTAATTTCAACCCTGAAAATCATCTGACAAACAGATTTTGATTTTTGAGTGCCCTCAGCGAGGATCGAACTCACAACATTTGGGACAAAACTACCCTATATCTAAAAACAACAAGGCATTTACAACAAGGAGTGTGGAAAGGGATGGTAGTGGCCAAACTTTCAAAATCATGATGATTTAGAGAGGCAAAAACATTGATCAATCTTATCTGTTGTGGTAAGGTACAGTGATGATGTATGACCTACTTATTGTAAGTTTGCATGTGCATTTTCGTCATAGCATGTTCGATTCAACCCAGAACTAATAAAACTTAAAGTCAGTTGTAGATCAACGTATTATAAACTAAAATTAAATATATAATTGTAATATAAAAACGTTAAATGATACCGATTGACTGATTAAACATACATGTGATGTTGAAATTTTGTTGTGGCATATAAATATATTCGATATATTATATCACCTCTATTCAGTGTATTCATCTTGTGATGTAATAAAAGATTTAATCTCTTACTTATCTACTTTATAGACATAGAACCTATCAATTTTGCATTTTTTTACATTGAATAAAATGTACATTAATTAAAAATATACTATCTAAAACTTACCTTTACCAACATAAAAACGCAATGTTTTGCAGTTTTCTATTAAATAATCTTATTTTAATTATTCGCGTTGATTAAGTATTGTCCAGCATAAATATTTACTTTTGGTAAACTGGGTACTGTTAAGCTGAGAAACAAAATGTAACCAAAAGAGGCGAAGAGAAAACGAAATCGGAAAATTAAGAAAAACGACTAGTGTCGGCTAAAATCGATTCAGTTTTTTTCTTTTTTAACTAGTTTCGATCGATTTCGTTTCCTTTCGTTACAGATTTCGGTTGCTTATTTTACTGTTTACGTTTCCTTCTTTAACGATATCGTTTTTGTTTCGCTCCGTTTCGTTTGGTACTTTTTGTTTCTCAGTTTACCGGTACCCGCAAGTGTTTACATTCTATAATTAGATTGTCCTCTATTTTGACACTGCGTTTTTTTCTTCAGTTTTCCGTCGAAAAGAATACTTTCTGGTAGGTTTTTTGAAAATTTAACAGTTTCGCCAAAGGTTGTACAATGTATTCTTCAAATAGTGTGAATTTCATTATTTTTTTTAAATGCCAAAATGATAGGTTCTATGTCTTTAATATTTGCTATACAAAATTGAAAGTAAAAAAATATTTACAACATGGCAACTTGAAACTTACACAACTGCAGTGAAAAACAATATAACATAATAATTACTTATAAAAAAAAATGCTAATTAGCAGATTCTACCATCCAAGATAGATAACTCAATCTACCTATTGAAACTTGGCCAGATAAAAAAAAATTAGATTGAAGAAAAAAATTATATCAAAAAAGCTGAATACAGATGCTTGCAGATGTAGCACCAAGTTAAAAGAGATAAAATTAGCCAACACAAATGTCAAAGCAACCACACTCCTAATTGTAAATCAGTAGTTAAAGACATAGAACCTATCAATTTTGCAATTTTTTACATTGAATAAAAAGTACATATATTAAAAATATACTATCTAAAACTTACCTTTACCAACATAAAAACTCAATTTTTGCAGTTTTCTATAAAATAATCTTATGTAATTATTCGCGTTGATCAGGTATTGTCCAGCATAATTATTTACTTTTGGTAAACTGGGTGCTGTTAAACTGAGAATCGAAATGTAACCAAACGAGGCGAAGAGAAAATGAAATTGGTAAATTAAGAAAAACGACTGGTGTCGGCTAAAATCGATTCAGATTTCTTTTTTTACCAGTTTCGGTCGATTTCGTTTCCTTTTTTACAGATTTCGGCTGCTTATTTTACTGTTTACGTTTCCTTCTGTACCGATATCGTTTTTGTTCCGCTCCGTTTTGTTTGGTTACTTTTCGTTTCTTAGTTTACCTGTACCCGCAAGTTTCTTCAAAGGTTTTACAATGTATTCTTCAAATAGTGTGAATTTCATTATCTTTTAAAAAAATGCCAAACTGATAGGTTCTATGTCTTTAATATTAGCTAATTATGGTAAATTGATACCAATTCAGCTTGAGCTTCTTTAAAAACATCAGGAGAGGTTTGGGTATTTCGTTGAAAGCAACCAGAGGACTATCGGTCTAATGTTTGAATAAGATGTTCCTTTTTCTTGTCTGCCTTTTTGAGCAGTGGTGGCTGCACCACTTCTGAAAGAGTGGATATTATACAAATTGGGTGAATTTCCAAGCAGTACTAGAACAAGAGGCTCCCAAGAGCCTGAATCGCTCACCTGAACTACACAGATACATATATTTGTAGGTATTATTGTGCTTAACCATATGCGATTTAAATTTATGAAATATCTTGGTTAGTTTTCAAGATATTAAGCTTAATAAATGCAAATTTGGCAAAAATTAGGAAAAAGAACAATAACTCCCACATCAGCAGTCAGATCTTTTCCAAAATTTTAAGACAGGTAGATCTTAATATGTTGATCACTTTTGATTCTTGCACAATTTTGATATCTGAAACCAGTTTTGAGTTATTAGCAAAAAAATGAAATTTGCCCCTATGTTCTATTTTTAGCCATGGTGGCCATGTTTTTTTTACGAATCAAAAATCTGAACGATAGAGTTGTAGCATATAAGCTATCAAACAGTGTGCCATGTTAAGATGCAGTTGGTCTTACCGTTTCAGACAAGTCAGGGGAAAAGTAATGAACAATGGTAAATATTGACGCTTTAAGGGCCATAACTCCTAAAAGAATGGTTCTACAGCTTTGACCTAATTACATGAATTGTAGATCTTGGTGTGCTTAATCATATGCAATTTGAATTTTTGAAATATCTTGTATAGTTTTCAAGATATAGGGCTAAATAAATGAAAAAAAATTTAAAAATCCAGAAAAAGGACAATAACTCCTATGTCGTGTGTTGGATCTTCTTGAAAATTTCAGAGCAGGTAGATCTTGAGATGCTAATCACTTTTGTCTCCTGTCAGAATTTTGATATCTGTTACCGTTTTAGAGTTATTTGCAAAAAACTGTAATTTGACCCCTATGTCCTATTTTAAGCCATGGAGGCCATATTTTTTGACGAATCAAAAATTAAAACGACAGAATTGTAGCATTAATGCTATTAAACAACTGTGCCAAGTTTGGTTGAAGTCGGATGTATGGTGTCAGACAAATTAATCTTTGAAATTCAGGGTAAAAGTAATAAAAAATGGTAAATTTTGACGCTTTAAGGGCCATGACTCCTAAAAGAAATGGTTCTACAGCTTTGACCTTATTACATGAAATGTAGATCTTGATGTGCTTAATCATATGCAATTTGAATTTTTAAAATATCTTGTATAGTTTTCAAGATATAGGGCTAAATAAGTGCAAAATTTTGAAAAAAAATCCAGAAAAAGGGCAATAACTCCTACATCGGTTGTTGGATCTTCTTGAAAATTTCTGGGCAGGTAGATCTCTAGGTGCTGATCACTTTTACCCTACGCCAGAATTTTGGTATCTGTAACCGTATTCGAGTTATTTGCAAAAAACTGCAATTTTCCCCTATGTTCTATTTTTAGCCATGGCGGCCATGTTTTTCAACGAATCAAAATCCCCACGCTAATTTTATACTTCTTATGCTAATTAACAACTGTGCCAAATTTAAAAGCCATTGGACTTATGGTGTTAGAGGAGTTAACCGACGGACGACGGACGACGACGGACGCCAAGTGATGGCAATAGCTCACCTGGACCTTCGGTCCAGGTGAGCTAATAATTTTGAAGTGTGAAATGAAAAATTGTCTTGTTAAAGTCAGACCAGTTTTACTCACGAAATTGACTTTGTACGACACTAAATTATGTCTTAGCTCTAGATACTTATTGAGTATTTACACAGGACAAGTTACTGAATTATTTCTGAACAGAGTATAAGTTATTCCATATCTATTAAATGGTCTGTGTTTTTATTTATTTTTTAAAAATAAAAGTACTTGCTGTGCTGGAAAGTGAACTTTATCAACACACAGGTTAGACTCTGGGTCAAAATTATTTTGTATTGTAAATTTTTCGCATCTTAAAAAAGCCCCAAAAAAAGCTGCAACACAGGTGTCTTCAATCTCAGAATAATAATGGTAAAAGTAATAACATAAAGTTGTATGATAATATATATCAGTAATAGCTTAGAAGATTATATAGCAAACAAGGAAATTAGAATGAACAACCTTATGAAGTTTAAATAAGTAACACCGACGATTTCATAGCTATGAAGAACAAAAGTGTTGATACAAGTGCAGAATAACCCGGGCATTTTTTACGCTGCAAGTAACGATACCATCACAGGTTGGTTAATTCTAATTAAAACAAAGTGTCCGGCAATTAACTTGCTAAGCCTTACCCACTCTGAAAACTCATCACAGGAACTTTAGACATGGACAAAAGGTTGAAAATATCACAAATATGAATATAAATAGCATACATGAATAACAATAAATCAAACATTTCCCGAGTAAGAATTTAAATCATGCCAATTTTGAAGTTTCCTTCAATTTAAAATTTTGATGCCGGAACGGCCTTTCATCAAGTCAGCAAGAAAGTTTGACATGTATCATGTTAACCTAACAGCAGACTGAATAAATTTCACATGTTACTGTCTGCCTTTTTTCTGTAAACTTGCATACAATTTTTGCCTTTATGATCATTTAGCATTAGTATCCTATATCATATTATATACATTTTTTATAACTGTTCAGAAAGCAACTTTAAATGTTTTCTTCAAGTTTATAGAATAAGAAGCCACTGTTGATTGTACACAATAAGCCAGTCATCCTTGGTAAACAAACTCGATGTTAAAATCACCAAGACGAACGATTTGGTCCAGTCTTTGCTGCATCCTTTCAACGGTCCAATCGCCGGGTTGACTAAATGTCCACACGACAATACATTTCTTGGGATCTATAAGTACAAGGAAATATTTTACAATACGACGATTGAACCATTTCTGCAAAGGATCAATTTAGTATAGGAAAATAATAAACTTTTCTCGTCTGCCACATACATAATTATATATCTTAAAAAGTGTGGCAACTGAAAGTGTGTCTCGTCTGTTGGAACCACAGTGAATCTCATCAAAGGTCTATAGGTATTAAGTTTATCAGAGAAGAAAGAAATTAAAATCATGGTCATTTGGCAGGTGACAGAATAAAATATCACCGCCAAAAAGAATCTTTCCATCAACCACAGCTCTAAATATCAAAGTTGTTTAAAAACTGACTTGATCTGAACCAAAACTGAACAATTATCCAATCAACAGTTGAATAGTCATGAAAGTGTACAAATGATGAACAATCTCTAAACTTTATGTAATATCCATATATATATAGTAGACTCAGATCCGTGTAAGCCATCAAATCTAAGTACGTTTCGTGTCATTTTAAATGGCAAATCAACTCAAATATGTGTCATTAGTCAGCAAAAAAAATATTTTTAAAAACAGATATGGCAAGAAGAACTCAAGTGTTTATTTTACGCATCAACTTTCTGGTTAAATCAATGCAATTTGTTCCGTGAAAAACATTGGTCGTGTTCTACTCATGCCGTCTTAAAAACCTTTTAAGTTAGGATTTTGCTCCAAACTTAACAAATAATCGTTATTATTTTTTCTTTTTACTTCATTTACATTCAAGCTTTACAAAAATTCATATTCATAAGCTTAATCCTGCCTGTTTTAATTTTGTTTTTAAACTTTTCTTGTTTAAAATCACGACCAGTACACTGTACATTTATCTCAAGGTTTCAGCCCGTAAAAATACTCACGGTGACGAAAACACCAAAGTCGCAAAACAAAGAAAATGACATTTATTGGCTCGTATATAATAAATGAAGACGATTTAGATAGTTCACATGTTTAATTTGTCACCATCATAAATGTCTTCACGAACAAAGCATCCAAGATCCTGATCGATGGCCCAGTCAGAAAGGTGGTGACAAAATATTATCTCCCTTGTAAATAATTTGTATGGGTAACTGATTCAAAAAACATGACGCGATGAGCTGAAATCACCAACTTAATCATTTGATTAATAAAAAGTAGGTCATGGTTATATTCAAGTTCGGGTACAAGTAGTTGGACAGAATATTGTGTTTTTCTTCTTAGTTAGGATGTTTTACGCATACAATAATAATTTATGACAAAAAAGGAATTTATTATCTCTAAGGAATAAACGTAACTCTATAAAGGTGATAAACATGTTGAATTCAAAGAATAATGGTAAGTGCGACGGGTCACATACTTTGACAGATGACGACAAATCTTATGCTATTTTTGTTGACAAAATTTTAAGGAAATCGAAGAAAAATGTTTTTTTGTCACAAGCAAGTCTAAAACGTTGCTAGGCAAATGAAGGGAGACGATTAGAGTTTTACAAATCGAACAAACCTCAATCAATAGACCTCCCCCTTCTAAAACGTCATTTTACATTTGCTTAATATCATTTTATTATAAAGACATGCATTATATTAATAAAAAGTAAAATCTAAACACCACCAGTTAAGGCATTGTATATTGAAGAATTAAAGAGAAAAAAAATTTAGGAAGTTGAGTAGATCATTGCTATTTTTAGCTGGGTATGAGATACTCTCAATGTTTATTTGTTTTATGAATGAAATTTTTATATTTAGAAAGGGGGAGTCACAAATAACTTATAAAATTATAGTGCAGTGACAATTTCAAATAACGTGCTTATTTTCGGAGTTTAATCAACCGGGTGGACACACGGCTAATTCTTATTTTTTCGTTTAGAGTATACCCTAGGGCTACTTTTTTGCCTGGTCGTAAAGGTTTCCCGTGGTGCAATTTTTTTTTATTGGCGATAAATGAAGACCTCTTTATTTTTTGATATTTTTTGCTTCAAACTTTGTTCAATCAGAAATTGTAGACAGCACTTTTTTTTCGTAAAACTTTTATTGAATTATTGAAATGAATATGTAAGGAAGATAAACTTAAATTTTCAAGTAAATCCATCCACGGGTTTAAAAGATATAAAAGTTTTTAGAATATGCTTAGATTTTCCGTAGTTTTGACGCATTCCGTTTACGATATTTAGCGAAAGCATGCGTGTAAAATATATATTTTGCTGTTTCTATGTTGTCTTTAATCAATCAAAAAGGATAAATATATTTTGTGCTTTTTACTCTCAATCACTTTTTCCTAATTCATAAAATTCATTTCGTGGTTAAATGAAATCTAAAACTCTAATTTACGGAAACATCCCATACCATCACCGATACGATTTCAAACTTACAATTTTGTTTATATTTCAGATATGTACTCTTACAAATGTGTTGATAAATAAAAGTGTTAAATTTGCATTTTGGTAGTTGGAAATGGTTTAGAAGGGTTTTAGATTTTTGAATAGTTGGTTCTGAATCATTTTTGTTATTGTTTGTTTCATCTTAAGTGGAAATTTAGGACTTTTTAGTTGTTATTAATTGGTGCAACCAAATACCGAACATGTCACAGTTGGTTGGAAGTCCCTTAAAGTTGGAGGTTAAGCGGAGTCGTTTAATGATATGTTGGGACAGATGTGTTATTTGTCAAAAATATGTAGAAGAAAAACTTACTTCTTGTTCGGAAAAAGGTAAAGGTACTCTGTTTCATGCCGTAAATGTTAGACAGGATGATGTATACCGCAGACTTTATGACGAAGTTTCATCTTTGGATGAAATATCAGTTGATCGCATCCGCTATCACAAATCTTGCTATAGATCATATACTAGCAAAGTTAACCTTGCTCGGTATCATCCGGAAAATGCAGTGGCCGATGAGGGTAAACAAAACATTGTATCATCGCAACATGCTCGGACCAGATCCTATTGTAGTATTCCTATAGAGTGGTCAGTATGCATCTTTTGTAAGAAACAGTCATACAAGAAAGACAGAAAATTGAAAAAGGTAGAATCCAAAGAAAGAGTTGACAGTTTACTTGAGGCAGCGAGAAAGAAATTGGATTTTGACATGGAACATATACTTTCAAATGCAGGTTTTATTGACAAAGCATTATACCATTCCTCGTGCATAACAAATTATCTACTAAAAAAGGAAAAAACTTCTGTTGAAAGTAAAGATGATAATGAACATGATGTCGCTTTTCAGCATCTCATTTCGACAATTCACGATGATCTGATAATAAGGAAAAAGGCATTTTCAATGAACATGTTGCTCGAAAGATTTTGTAAGTTTCTGTCTCCTGAATTAGCTTCTAAGTATACAAGCCAGAAGTTGCAGAGACGCATTGAAAATTATTATGGAGACCAAATTGTTATTCAAACTGATAATGGTCAAGGTAAGACAAATATGTTGTTTAGCAGTTCAATTACTGTTGCCGAGGCGATTAAAGCAGCACGGCATTTAAAAGAAGAACTGCGAATGGCAGAGTTAGAGTCAAGCTTTGTAGATGCACAGGATTTGGAAGAAGATCAGATTCTCCACAAGGCCGCATTAATTTTGCGCAGTAAACTCAATGAGGTAAATCTTACCGATGATTACTTTCCATCTCCATGTGAGATTTCCTTTGAAGAATCGCTTAAATCCATCCCAGCTTCATTGGTAGTCTTCCTTTCTGGAATTTTGAGTGACCAGTTTCTACATAAGGAGCACCAATTCAGTGACCTTTCTCTCGAAAAGAAACGCAAGTGTGTTGCCATTGCAGAATGTCTTCTGTCATTGTGTAAAAGACGATCCACCCCATTTACTCTTGGTCTAGCATTACAATTACATCATGATTATGGTTCCAAACAGCTAATAGAAACTATCAATGCTCATGGTTTTTGTGCATCTTACTCAGAGGTTCGTACCTTTCTGACCAGTGCAGCTAACCATGAAATAGAGAAAAATCGAGATGGTTCTTATGTACCCAGTGGTATCATTCCTCTTCCATCTGGGGGTGCTTTTATCCAAGAAGGTGCTGACAATGTAGATTTGAACGCAGAGACCATCGACGGCAAGAACACATTTCATTCAATGGCCAGAGCCGTCTTTCAGATTCGTACTGTTAGTGAAAATGGGGAATCGGATCTTCCATCATATAACGAAAAGGTCCAGCGTGGCCTTCAAAGATCTCTTGTTCTAGACGAAGATTCATCAAAAATGTTAGACTGTCTCCCGTTCCAAAAACCAAAAGAAAGATGTGGACCTCGACGTTATACCGGTGCCTTCGAACAAGTACAGTCGTGTGGAAAGAACGCTATCAATGGTCCTGATGTTCCATGGGTTTTACTTCGTATGTTTAGCAGAGGCTTTGTTCAGGAAATACCTATCACAGTACCAATTGCAAAACAAATTATACCATTTTGGACTGGATTTAACAAGCATTTTTCTGAACTAAGCAAATCATACGCCTTTGTTTCATATGCACCTGTAATAGACGCCAAGCCCAGTGATATGGCAACTGTATATACTGCTATGATAAAATGTCTTGAAATGTCTAAACGAATGGGACAAAACAAATCCGTTCAAACATTTGATCAACAGCTTTATGCAGTTGCAAAACAAGTCAAATGGGCTATGCCTGACACATTCACAGACCATGAACTGCGATTAGGTGGATTTCACACCCTTTCATGTTTTATGTCAGCTATCGGTAAAATTTGGACATCAGCTGGACTCCGTGATTTACTTGTAGACTCGGGTGTCTATGCTGGTTGTACCGTCGATCAGATGTTGCAAGGTAAACAATTCAATCGCGCTGTTAGAGGTTTCACTCTTGTTTATGAAGTACTGATGGCCACATTCCTGGAATCCTTTCTTGTTTGGTGTAAGACTGAAGATCGTCTCCATCAAGTTTGTTCTACGTTTTGGGATAGTTTGGTAGATGTACATTATTCATGGTCAACGTCAACCAAAGTAGACAAGGTTAAAGATTACATTCAGTTGTTTTTTCGTGATCTTGGTCCTTTGATACACGAGTTTTGTGAGTATGGTTGTCAGATTTCACCAACGTTCAAGTTTTGGGAAATGTTTCTCAGAGCAGTAGAGGTTATTCTTGCGAATATAAGAGCAGAAAGATCAGGTGATTGGAACCTTCATTTGCAGTCAGTGTTCTCCATGTTGCCATATTTTTTTGTTGCCAATAAAACAAATTATGCCAGATGGACACCAGCTTATTTACTCGATATGCTTTCCTTACCCGAAGAGGTTAAATCTGCTTTTATGTCAGGCAGCTTTGCTATCAGACAAATTTCAGGAAAGTTTAATGGCATATGGAGTGAT
The DNA here is from genome assembly GCA_963971305.1 of Arcuatula senhousia. Classification (NCBI taxonomy): domain Eukaryota; kingdom Metazoa; phylum Mollusca; class Bivalvia; order Mytilida; family Mytilidae; genus Arcuatula; species Arcuatula senhousia. The sequence goes on from OZ020313.1 coordinate 12,020,032, forward strand.
ATGGCAACAGAGAAAACTGTGATAAAAGATAGTAAAGGAAATGGGGGCATAGTAGGTTTAACCCGACAGAAATCTGCATTGCTCCGTTGGACTATCACCAGACACATCCTTGGCCAGTTTGCCTCAGAGATGAAAAAAAGGTCAGGTATAAACACCGAAAATGATGTTGATCATGAAGAAAATCGACCAACAGCTATGACACGAGATGAAGAGCACGCTTCCACTCTCATTGACCATATCAAAACCAGTATGACGAATCCATTTGATTTAGATAATCCTCCTAAATCTTTGGTCAATATTTCAACTGGTTTGGTAGCCACAAAGGAAGTACAACAATCACTAGTGAAGTGTCTTGATCAAGGAAATCAGATGGTCAAAACATTTGTCGATGGAAGTTTTGATGACAAAGGATGTCGAGATTTTTATGCGCCTATAAGTAGATCATCACTAAAGACATTCGAAGATATGAACAAGGCTTGTAACCTTAAATGTCGATCAGGAGAAATGATAAAGGCGCATATTAATCCCGAGCTTGTTTTTCGGCGAGCTCTTTCTTTGTCGACTCTTCGTGAAGATGTCACAATTGAAAAAGTTTTGGCATTTCCCATTGGTCCCATACCGACAGCTTTGTTTCATGACGATGGGTCCATGCGCAAATGCTGCAAGTCTGACTTCATTCATGCCCTTGAAAACGATGTTTGTTCTGCCTTTTCCTTGCGACAATGGAGTTCAAATAGTTCTGTTTTGATCAGGGATGGCATGGCAGTTGTCCAGAGTTTTGATGTGAAAAGGCTTGACACATTTGCTGACTTGGCCAGACACTATTTTAGTTCGGCAATATCAAATTTCTCGGGTGGTTTATATAGTTGTTTGATGGATGTTTTTGATAGATATGACACAACGGAATCTACCAAATCAGCAGAAAGATTACGACGTTCTTCTTGTGGTGGACAGAAAGTGTATAATATTACAGAAAGCACAAAGATTCCCGAATGGAGAAAGTTTTTGGGATCATCCAAAAATAAACAAAACCTGATCGAATATTTAGGCGACTATGCCTTAAATCACTTCCATGAATTTTGATTCCAAAATGAACAGGAATTTATATTGGCAGGAGCATTTGGAAACCCAGAAATTGTCAAAGTGTTTAGATCAGGGTCTGTTGCTGATGTAGTGGATTTATTTAGCACACAAGAAGAGGCAGATACAAGGATTATTTTGCATTCAATATTTGCTGATAGAAACTTCACACAAAATGGTGAACCAGGTAGGATTGTTGTGAAATCTCCAGATACCGATGTTTTGTTATTGTGCATTAGCTTTTTTCACCAGTTTCAAAGCACGAGTGAAATGTGGTTTCAAACAGGAAGTATCTCATCAGTAAAAGATGGAAGGCGTTTCATTCCAGTCCACGATTTATGCGAATCTCTTGGTCCAGTTCTTTGTCATATATTGCCTGCTGCCCATGCACTGACAGGTTGTGACACCACCTCGTCCTTATTTGGTATTGGCAAGAAGTCGGTTTTGAAGGCTTTGAAATCAAATTCTGCTAGATATGAAACACTGAGAAACCTTTCAAACACAGATTCCGAAGTAGTAGTTGCTGCAGGAAGAATTCTTATTGCAGATCTTTATGATTCAAAAGGTAAGAATTCTCCGACTCACTCAGACTTGAATAAGCTGAGGGTAAAGTTGGCCTCAACCAAAGACATAAGCTTAGTACGTCTCCCCCCTTCAGAAGCAGCATTCAAACAACATATGCTTCGGGTTTCATTGCAGACTTATACATGGATGAATTCAGGTGTTTCAAAGCCTCCACCACGATCACCGTTAGAATATGGCTGGCAACGTTTAAATGGAATTTTACAGCCAGTATTCTTTGAGGGACAAATGACATCAGACTTTTTGAAAGATCTGATATGTACTTGCAGGGGGAAAAATATTTGCAGTCAATCATGTGTTTGTTTTGAACAGAATCTTGGATGTACTAGTGTTTGTGTATGTCAGGGCAACGAAGACTGCAAAAATGTCAACACTCTAAGGGCTGACTCAGTTGAATCGGACGAATGAGAAATGTAAAGTGCAAAGTTGAACAATATGACCTCAGTTAAACACTATTAAGTGTTTTTTTATCTTTTAACTTTTTTGTGATTTGATGTTTTTAAAATGTATTTTGTTTGTTTGTTTTTGTTATGCGACTGCATTTGGCTTTTGTTAATGTTCATCTTGTTATTTTGTCTTTATTAGTTTTACCCTCTTCCCTCTTTTTGTGTTAGTCTTTTTAGAAGAAAGGACATAGTTTATCAGGATTTTATTTTTGATAATGTTTTTTTATAAAGGTCGAACTGGCTGCCAGGTTCATAGCAAAATATTCTATGTGCTGGTGTTTTAATGCACAATGCACGTCCTCTTTTGTATGTATTTGGAACTGTTTAAAATGTATTTTTGGGGGTTTGGAACGACTGTTTATGTAAAGATGAAATGGTGAATATTTTTGAGACCGAACAATTAAAGCAAATTTTAAGTTTTAAGCAGACTTGGGCCAAACAAAAATACTTTTGAGTCTTAAGTCAAATATGGCATTTCTTTGAAAGGGAAGGGGTGTTTAACATGGCTTCACTAAACCAAATTAGTTCCTATTGAGATGGAAACTTCCCAAAAATATCTTACAACTGATTTCTTTCCAAATTAGTGACTATCTTTTACAAAATCATTCTATTTAGCAAGCACTTCCGGTTTTATTTTATAATATAGGAAAATACACCTAAGGCAAAAAAAGGGGAAATAATTTAGGTTACAAAAGAGTTATCGCCCTTGTTATTTTTGATTATTATCTTGAATATAGCAATAATCAATTTACAACAAAAAAATAAACAAAAGAACTTCTAGTGTTTAAAATATTTTTGTAAAAAGTCGAGATTCCGAAAAATTGGATATTGCAAATATGACCTTTGACCTTGATTTTTATCATTTTTGCACCACTTGTAATCTTTACGACCAGGCAAACCAAAAGGCCCATTTATTCATCTTTCTAATGAGCCCAAATTTAGCCGTGTGTCAGGGTGGTTGATTAAAATTTAAAATTTATATCTTAAGTCACTGCACTATTAGCACAACTTTGACAATCATTTTTATCAATACCACTATAGCGACGGGTTTAGGAATTTTTTATCAGAAAGAATGGAGTCTTATCTATTGGATATATTTTTTTCAGATTTTTAGGAGCATGATGCTTTATTTGTCACAAAGGAAATCAGACCCCATAATATCACTTAACATGAGAAATGTGCTCTTTTCACGCTGCATATTTAATAAACCAAGGCAAATTCGGTGTTGTTTACTTTCATTTTACATATTTTATATCACATTTTATTTCAAAAGTTGCTCGAATAAACTTTTAAATGCCCTTAGTTACTACGTAAACATCCCGAATCATATTCTATCTTATTTACTGAAGAGCACATATTCTTTTGTCTCGTTCTGACCACCTTTCTGACTGGGCCGTATTAAATAAACTAAAACTATTTATCTGTCGTCACGAATGTAAACAAATAATCAATCAATATGGTCAATTATTTTTGAGCGAAATAAACAAAGTTTAAGGCAAATTAGGTAACAGATTGATGTTCAAAGTTTTCTTTAATAACATTTTGGTCTGAATAATTAAAAAAATGGGGACGAAAAAATGTATTTTTGGTAGACAATATGCCTTTAAAACAGCCATCAATCGAGATCGCGAATGTTTTGTTTCCGAAGACTTTGATATATTGACAAATCATGCAAATTAAATGTGAATTATCGAAATCATCACAATTACTTAAATACAACCGTTACTGTTAATTTCTTTTTTTTGCAGCTTCGGTGTGTATGTCTCCTCACTGACAAAAACCTCGAGATATAGATTTTTGGCCGCATGTTTGAACCAACAAAGCATGCAAAGACGGGAAAAGAGCTCGTGGATATGAATTTTTGTAAAGCTTTACAAATATTATTGAGTGATTATTGGGTTTTTTCGATTTTTATATTAATACGGGACCCCACTTATATTTTTGCTGTATACATGTTTAAAAATTAATCAAAAAAGAAATGGAGCAGTCGCACACGACAGCTGATCCCTTCGCCCGTTTAATTAAGATATAAGCTAGGTGACCTTAATCTGGAACAAATGTAAATTAATACTATCGAAGATATACACACTTTCCAAATATCATTCCTCTACCCTTTTTGAGTCACCTAATTATGTTCCTCTATCACTTGCAGTTTCTGAGGTCAACTAATTTTGGTACAAATGCTGACTTCCATCAAAGATGTACCCACTGACACAAAAACATCCCTCTATGATGTTAAGTTCTATTCTCTGTAAGAATCACACGTTACCTAATTATGTTCCTCTATCACTTGCAGTTTCTGAGGTCAACTAATTTTGGTACAAATGCTGACTTCCATCAAAGATGTACCCACTGACACAAAAACATCCCTCTATGATGTTAAGTGCTATTCTCAGTAAGAATCACACGGTAGGTCCCGTGTTCGGCGACAGGATTGTTTTTTCGAGAGGGATTTACAAATGTCCTGGTTTCTTCAAGAGAATAATCAATAAAAATGTAAGCTTTGGTAATATTTAGTGATTTTTAACTGAAAGCGAAGAAAAAAATGCTACCAACGGGTATGCATATTTTAGAATTATCATATTGTATAACAACACCAATTCCTATAAAAAAAATGTGATTCCTTAATAAAATTGTGGGCTGTTTTTTGAATTTTTACTTTTTTGCATTTTTCGCCCCTTAAAAGACAAATATATTGAACGAGATTGCTAACCATTTTAAGTAAACATCAGTGTTATATTATGGCATCCTGAATATTGATGCCAAAAAGTTGCGTCTTACATATTTTTAAATTAAAACAAAATACATGTCCAGGCTTTTTCAAGAGGAGTCCAGGTTTTTGCAAGAGAGGTCCAGGTTTTTTCATACTTAAGATAGACAAGTTGTGCGTGTTGTTTACCTCTTAAATCATATTTTAAAAGACATTGTATGTTGTTAAAAAAATAAGAATACGGTACTATCATTTCAAGGGTTTTGTACAAGAATACGTCAGTTAAAGTCAAGAATTCAACCTTATATTGCCAATATAAACAGGCAGGCACATATAATTGACGCCTACAACCAGAACCCATTAATCTATTGTCTAAGCATAACTTCCAACTGTTATAAATTGAAAATAGCCTCCTTGAATAATTGGCTGTAAGCAAAATGTTTGTGTTGCGACATGAAGAAAATGCTTACAGTTCCTGGACTTCCTTCTTTTAACTTGACTTGCACTTGTTTCTTCGATGTGTTTGTTTTTATCATAGAGTCGTCTTCTTTCATGTCTGCTGTTTTATCCAGGATTATATAAGACTCGAATGTCCTTTCAGTACGTCTTAATTTTTACACATATGTATTTAATGTATATATTATTGTTTCAACAAAAAACTTCATAAGAGTATGCTCCCGTGCGGGACCCGGAAGGCGAATGGGTTAACAGCAGCGCTAAGCTTGTCGGTAAAAGTCCACTAAAGAGTGCTCAGAAACCTGTCATCTTTCCAGGCCGCTTAGACCACAAAGCGACTGGGATGTGTGCCATAGGTGGTTGAATGGGGCAGTGGGATGTGTGCCATAAAATTTACAGATCCTTTGTTTCCCACTCCAACCCCGCTTCTCTCTCTCAGTGTGCCATAGGTGGTTGAATGTCATAATAAATGCCGGTTCATCAGGCTATAATAATGCGGAAACTTGACCGTAAACCATATTGGACCAACGTGCGTGGAGAGTTCAAAGGTTCATGCACGTAAAATATCCCATTGTGCACCGCCACATGCTAAATTTTCTGCACCTACCCACCTCTTTCCTGTTCTAGTGATCTTTAAAATTTACAGATCCTTTGTTTCTCACTCCAACCCCGCTTCTCTCTCTCAGTGATTATAGGTTCAAACAGAATTCATCATTGTATTTTCGCCAGATAGAAACTGGGTAAGAGTTGGCTATATCTCACACAGGTAGATGTTCCATCTAGTATGAACTCATTTCAGGTAAGGGGTCTTCATTGTCAGTCACCATATGGAAGGGTGCATTGGCCTATGGTGCGTTAAGGGTACATTGGCCTATCTTGTGAGTTGGTTCGTTTTACTTCTGGTTTGTGGTCGTGCATGGGTCCTTCGAATGACATACATTGGTCTGTGTCCTGGGTGGGTCTACAGAATTCATTTTGGTGTTTCAATTCGCTCTTGTCCTGCTGATTATGACTGAATTAGCGTCGACTGGACATAAAACAAACATAAGAGTATGAGATTTAAAAGCTATTTAAGTTTCTGTATCTTTACATGCATATGTATACGTTAAGGGGTTTCAATATCTCATATTCCCTAATGTTTTTATCAAATATCCCGTATCCAAAATAGAGGTTTTTTTCTTATCCCATATCCCTGTAAATAGAATAGATTAAAATATTCTATATCCTAGTTTGTTTTGCCTCAAATATCCCGTATCCCAGGAATAAATATGTAAATATCCCATATTCCAAAACACCCTTAAACTCTTGAAATAACAGAATGCACCAGTGGAATATGCTCTTTTTGTATTTATTTGTTTATGACATACATGTAGATTTTATAGTTTCAGGTTTCTTTCCTTGTAATGCACATGGTCGATATCCTCGGTGCTGGATTTGGCTTCCTTGTTCGAACGTTTTGGTTTTGAGTACTTTTCGCTTTCAACTGTTTTGGATTTCGACCTTCCAATGTTTTGGTTTAAATGCTACTGATGAGAGGTTACTCCTTGAAATATCGATATATAGCATATCCAAATTAACCGTTTATACCCGCGTTTTGGTATTTGTAATTTTGAAACCACTGGGCGATAACCGCTGCTGGTGGACCAGAGGTCCCCGAGGGTAATCACAAGCCTGGTAGTCAGACTTGATATATTGTCGCTGAAATTTCCGATTGTTAAATTCAAAATTGATGAAAACACCAGGTTTCTTTCCTTGTAATGCACATGGTCGATATCCTCGGTGCTGGATTTGGCTTCCTTGTTCGAACGTTTTGGTTTTGAGTACTTTTCGCTTTCAACTGTTTTGGATTTCGACCTTCCAATGTTTTGGTTTAAATGCTACTGATGAGAGGTTACTCCTTGAAATATCGATATATAGCATATCCAAATTAACCGTTTATACCCGCGTTTTGGTATTTGTAATTCAAAGACTTGAAAAGGCACAAAAACAAGATTGCAACTTACCTTTCAAAATTTTGCCCACGGTAACAATCGCTCTTTTTGAAACCGGTAATTCATGAAAGCACATCAAGAAAGTCACAAATGAACAAATGTAAAATAAAACTAATTTTGTCAAAATACTAATTTAGTCTTCAAAGATAATGAATTTGGGCAGCCTACTTTTGCTTTAAAGTTAGTAACAAACTTGATATTTTGCATGTAATGTGTTTAAATGTATGTTAATTGAGTAGGAGGGATATTAGTTTCGACTTAAGTCGTATAGTTTCCACAAAACCCAGTGTCTCTCTTTAGTCAAAATTATAAAAAAAAACAGGACACCTCTCGAAAAAACCGGACAAGTTGTTGTGCCTCTCGAAAAAACCTGATCAATTTTAATAAATCATTAATTGATGCTTCTTTACGGACTTTTTTGGAAGAAAAGTAATAATTCGAATTTACAAATACCAAAACACGGGTATGAACGGTTAATTTGGATATGCTATATATCGATATTTCAAGGAGTAACCTCTCATCAGTAGCATTTAAATCAAAATATTGGAAGGTCAAATTCCAAAACTGTTGAAAACGAAAAGTACTCATAACCAAAACGTTCGAACATCTTTAATACTTTTATTTCTCTTTTTTGTTTTGTTTAACTTACAATTAAGAATTAAAGCATTTTTTTTTTGTAAACGGACAGGCGAAAAAACCTGGACCTCTCTCGAAAAAACTGGACAATGCCTCTCGAAAAAACAATCCTGTCGCCGGACACGGGACCTACCGTGAATCAGGCAATGAGTGAATCATGATTTAAAAAACACACATGTATGATTTCAAAATACTGTTCAAAATGCTTAAAAAGTAACAAAAAATGCATTTGCACTACTCACAAGTGTCAGAAATGCATATAAAATTTGGATCTAAGGGATATAACTCGTGTCAAGTCATACTAAATCCCTATCATTGTAACAGAAATTTTTCTCCATCCTCTGACACTAGAGATAACAACTAATGATTGTTTCTTCATTAGAAGGCTATTTTGAATGACAATGCATTGTCAAAACCGTGTGTTTTTAAAATCATGATTCAAACATTTTCGATTTTGCCTGATTCTTACAGAGAACTGCACTTAAGTTTCGAGGTAATTGACAATACAATAAAAAGCTTCGCCGAGCGCAGCATGATACGACCGCAGCAAGTTGAACCGTGTACGTTTTAGGCCCAATATGGATAGTCAATTGCTCTTGACACATGCAGCCCATGGTGGACTGACAAAGGTTTTTGACACATGCAGCTTCTGGTGGACTTTCCACTTACATTTTAAAAGGAATCATTTTAGAATTAAGGGAAGAACTGTTGTAATTCTAAATTGTATTAATATTGTATCACTGCCTTCTGACTTTCATTACTATATATTTTGTAAAGACTTTGTTAAAATTGTAATTTTGAATTGTAAACCTATAGTTATTTACTTTGGTAATAAAGATATATATTTTTTCCCAAAGGAGATCAAAATTAGACCACAAATTTTCCATTTTGGTCCTTAATTACATAATAGGGGAAAGGGGGGTTGCAAAAATTAATTCTCAATTATGTATCCACTATTTGACAAGAACAAACATGATAAAAAAGAATTCAAAATCGGATCATAAGTAAACAAGAGGCTCCCAAGAGCCTGAATCGCTCACCTGAACTACACAGATACATATATTTGTAGATATCATTGTGTATAACCATATGCGATTTAAAATTATGAAATATCTTGGTTAGTTTTCAAGATATTGGGCTTTATTAGTGCAAATTTGGCCAAAATTAAGAAAAAAGAACAATAACTCGCACATCAGCAGTCAGATCTTTTCCGAAATTTCAGGACAGGTAGATCTTAATATGCTGATCACTTTTGATTCTTGCACAATTTTGATATCTGAAACCAGTTTTGAGTTATTAGCAAAAAAATGAAATTTGTCCCTATGTTCTATTTTTAGCCATGGTGGCCATGTTTTTTTATGAATCAAAAATATGAACGATAGAGTTGTAGCATATAAGCTATCAAACAGTGTGTCATGTTAAGATGCAGTTGGTCTTACCGTTTCAGACAAGTCAGGGGAAAAGTAATGAACAATGGTGAATATTGACGCTTTAAGGGCCATAACTGCTAAAAGAAATGGTTCTACAGCTTTGAATTAATTACATGAAATGTAGATCTTGATGTGCTCAATCATATGCAATTTGAATTTTTAAAATATCTTGTACAGTTTTCAAGATATAGGGCTAAATAAGTGCAAAATTTTGAAAGAATCCAGAAAAAGGGCAATAACTCCTATGTCGTTTGTTGGATCTTCTTGAAAATTTCTAGGCAGGTAGATCTTGAGGTGCTGATCACTTTTACCCTATGCCAGAATTTTGATATCTGTGACCGTTTTTGAGTTATTTGCAAAAAACTGTAATTTGACCCCTATGTTCTATTTTAAGCCATGGAGGCCATATTTTTTGACGAATCAAAAATCCGAACGATAGAATTGTAGCATTAATGCTATTAAACAACTGTGCCAAGTTTGGTTGAAGTTGGATGTATGGTGTCAGACAAGTTAATCTTTGAAATTCAGGGTAAAAGTAATGAAAAATGGTAATTTTTGACGCTTTAAGGGCCATAACTCCTAAAAGAAATGGTTGTACAGCTTTGACCTAATTACATGAAATGTAGATCTTGATGTGCTTAATCATATGCAATTTGAATTTTTAAAATATCTTGTATAGTTTTCAAGATATAGGGCTAAATAATGCAAAATTTTGAAAAAAATCCAGAAAAAGGGCAATAACTCCTACATTGGTTGTTGGATCTTTTTGAAAATTTCTAGGCAGGTAGATCTTGAGGTGCTGATCACTTTTACCCTATGCCAGAATTTTGATATCTGTGACCGTTTTTGAGTTATTTGCAAAAAACTGTATTTGACCCCCCTGTTCTATTTTTAGCCATGGCGGCCATGTTTTTTTTACAAATCAAAAATCCGAACGATAGTTTTGTACACCTAATGCCACTAAACAACTATACTAAGTTTGGATGCAATTGGACTTATGGTGTCGGACAAGTTAACGTTTGAAATATTGTTTACAGACGACGACAGACGACGACAGACGCCGACAGACGACGACGACGACGACGGACGCCAAGTGATGGTAAAAGCTCACATGGACCTTCGGTCCAGGTGAGCTAAAAAAGTTTCGATTTTGGGCCCTTTTGGTCCATAATTACATATCAAGGGGAAAAATGGGGGTCTCAAAATTTGATTCTCAATTTTTCATCGCTATTTCACAAGAACAAACATGCAAAAAAAAAATCAAAATCGGACCCTTTTGGCCCCTAATTACACAACAGGGGAAAAAAGGGGCGTGAAAATTCATCAGGTTCATTCTTTGTAAGAAACATTCTGACAAATTTCACAGCAACTGGGACCAAAGTTATGAAGGAAACAAATAAAATATTTGAATTTTTTACCACTTTTGGGCCCCTAATTTTGAAACAAAAAAGGGTGGACCCCCAAAATCAATACCATTCATCCTTTATAGTAAGGAACATTATAACCAAATTACAAAGCAACCGGATAACTAGAACTAAAGTTATCATGGCAACAAACATATAAGTTGCAATTTTGACCCTTTTTGGCCCCTTATTTTTAAACAAAAAAGGGGTACCCCCAAAATCATTCCCATCAACTTTTTTATGTTAAGGAACATCATTGTCAAATTGCATTGCATTCTGATGACTGGAACAAAAGTTATTGTGTATAAACTAAAGTTTACAGACAACGACGACGACGACAACGACGACGACGACGACGACGACAGCATCATGTCATTATATGTCCGCAATTTTTTTTGCGGTCGTATAAAAACTATAACGTACGTACGTCGAACGAACATACGAACCAACGAACCAACCAACCAACCAATCAACCAATTGCTTTAAACCCTCGGGGAAAAAAGTCTGTTGGGCTTTTTTTTTGTAAGTATCAAATTTTATTTTTCGTTTACAATAGCCTTTTAGTTTTTTTCAAATGCAAGCTGGAAATTGCTTAGAATTTCTTTACACCTGCCTGAAGGTTTACAAGCAATTTGAAAAGAAAATAATTTCATTTACTTCCATGACTTCTCATTTCAAAGATATATAACTAGTATTTACTTACCTTTCCTATGAATACGTATCATGACTAAGAATGGTGACCAAGTTAAATGGTCTTTCTAAATCCTTTGTTACTTACGTTGATCCCATTTTCGTGGTTGTAAGAACTTTACAGTTTTTAAAAATTTAAAAGAGACCTAAGTTTATAGAGACATCGATGCAAAAAATGGGATCAAAGTCGCTTTTAACATTATGACATTTGGCATGTTTGGTAGACCATTACCCAAATTGTATGCTAAATATCAGATGCCTGAGTAATACACATTCTAGGAGTTACTCTTTCAGATCACCTGAGTTTAGTTTCGTTCCGACTTGGGTTCATGTTGTTGATTGCTGTTCAGTTAACGTTTTTTTTTATTATTATTTTACATATGATCTGTTTCTTCGTACTGTCATCGTTCTTCTTGACGGACTTTTTACATCTGTATGCTCCTTTTGTACCTCTTTGATTCTTTAAGTATTTTATTTTCCAAAAAAGTTTTACAAAGTAGATTTTGCCCTGAAAAGTTCACAGAGCTGTTGAAGCATAAAATTGTATAAGGGGCACACGACAGGTAACAGGTGTATGGACCCAAAACCCAAGTGTTTTATACCAAATATCAGATACTTACATTTTCTAAATAGTTCTCCGGTATGACTGATTCGTTTTTGTCATTTTCTCTGGACTATGAGATTGATCATTCAAGTTCGGTAGTTTTGTTATTACCTTTATTTTCTAAATAATTTATTTCCACTAAGGTATTTTAAAAGTTCAAATCGCTGCTACCGCCACCAAAAGGTATACCTATATCATGCCTTCTGTGATAAATAGTCACAGTCAAGACAAAAAAAAAACAATATTCATTGCATGAGCTTGTTAACATGCACTTAAAATATATTTCGATTCACGTCAGAAAAAAATTATAAAAACCTTAATTACATGAAATACATAAAATCATTACCTGTAACAGATTTTGCTTCCTCCATTGATTCGGTCTTAGCTGTAGGTATATGAATAGCATCTAAAAATATAAGCCATTTAAGTAGGTAAGATTTTATAAGCATAAACATTTTTTAACTTCTACGTTTAAAATAATGATTATAGGAAATATTTTTGATATCGTTAACAAATACGTTTAGGTGCCATATTTTTTATCAATATGTTTAAGAAAACATTTTTAATTGCCACACAATTTCCTGCCAACTATTCCTGCTGAAATAAAAAAAAAATATTAATAGCTGAAAAAATCTATTTCAATTAAAACAGCCTATGGTTGTAACCAGAAACAACCTCTTAAATTATAGTGCAACACTTTTTTTAAGATTGCAGTTCGGTCAACGCATCTCTTTATTTTAAAGTGCAGATCTTTACCAACACCATGAACAAAGCCAAATAGTCTACTGTCTACTCCTGAAAAGTTCATAAAATCATTTTTGTGATTTGTCATTCGAAAACTGTTTAGTATGCCTAATCAGAAAGATTCATCATGAAAGTATGAAAAACAGATATTTTTTTCAAGCAAGGTATTTCTCATTAAAAGTACAGGAATTTGCAATTGGTCCATGGTCTTAATAAAATGCATATAAATGAAGTCCTGAAATAGTCACAGATAGATACATTTCTTAAACAAGGAACATTAATCATAAAAAAGAAATGTACAAACAAAAGCAAACAACAGTACGCGATTAACATGGCACATCCCACATAATTCAGAGGCAATTTAAAAAAGAAATAAAGCCTTTGTTGACCAGTAGCAATTATTTCTAGAATTAAGAAAAGAAATAAACCCGTCAGAAACACCAACGTTTGGACCTTGCACAACTAACACAAGTTCGATGCGTATCCCGTACAAAAAAACAAGAGTTTACACAAAAGAATGTCTTTTTAAAATTCTGTTTTACTTACATTTTATTTTGAATTTATAAATAATTTCAGTCTCTGAGATCAAAAGGTGTTTTAGAACTTACACATTGCTAATATATGCAAAATCAAAGTAACTCAACCAGTAAACCAAGGTCAAAGTCAAAAGATGGGGATGCAACTGTGCTAAGGTATTACTAGGGCATATGCAATACCAAGTTTCATCAATCTAGGACCAATATTACTTAAGATATGGAGGTGCTCACAAAGCCTCACCATTACTACTATATGTGTTAAACATTGTTAACGTCTCTCAACCGAAAAACTCAAGGTCAAGGCCAAATGATGGAGATACAACTGGTCTAATAATAATAATCTTTATTCGTAAGCAATACAGCTCATAGAAATAGATAATTGTACAAATACATTCACATATTACAAAGCATAAGTGAGATCACAATGCTGTAAATAATGCGATAATAAAAAATAACCATACACATAAATGTAAATGTTTAAATGTTAAGAAATAAGACAAACGGCAGAGAAATTACCTCATACTGACATTCTTATTTTTTCTGCTAAATACAAAAATTTGCCAAGATTATTAAGTTCTTTTACATTTTGAACTGATAATAATTGCACAAGTTTAAAAGTAGAAGGTCGCTTCCAGTAATATGGTTTGATATACCTCTTTCTTAAATCCATGTATCTATGACATTTTAATATAAAATGAAACTCATCTTCTATCAACTTTTTTCTACACATGTTACAATAACGCATATTTCTATCTGTATTATAATATCGACCAGTTTCAAAAGCTAAATTATATGACGACAGACGATACTTACAAATATAAGATTTATAATAAAAATTGACAGATCGATTAAGATAATACTGTAAACAATTTGGCTCATATACAAATCTATATAAGATACACTTTGGTGACTCATCAAAGAAAACCGACATTTCACTCAAAAATCTTTCTTTATCTCTTTGAACAAATTGTACTATGAAAAGTTCTATGTTATTTACCCCTTGTGTTTATCCATATATCTTGGAAACCATAATCAAACAAAATATCTTTAATCTTACATGCCCAATTATATCTATCTTTGTGATATATTTTAGAACGTTCATACATTTCCTGGTAACATTCATACAATATACAATTATCTGTATTCAATAATTTAAACCAATATTTAATTAATCTACAATATCTCATAACATACATGGGGGTTCTTCCTCATTTACACTAAGCCATAAATTTAGTCGTACATTTTTTAACATGTAAAATACGCTTCAAAAAACTTAAATGCAGTTTTTTAATGTCTACTGATTTATGATTACCCCAAACTTCACAAGCATAATTTAAAATACTAGATATATATGTATCAAATAATGCTAACATAGTTTCATAGTTAAAACAATCATCATAAGTCTTTGAATATAAACTAAATAATGCTTTTCTGGCTTGGTTTGCTCACATTTTTTGTGTATGAACAAATTTGCCATTATATTTGAACAATATACCCAGATAGATAAACTCATCATATGTTGTTATCTCTTTACCATCTACATTCCACCTTTCATCTGGTTTAAGTGTACCTCTATTTCTAAAAATTACAATTTTTGATTTTGACAAATTTATTTGCACACAATATTCATATGAATTGGTATTAACACAATTGATCATCTTTTGTAATTCTACATTACTTTTACTAAATAACACTGTATCGTCTGCGTACATGATAAGAAAAAGATTTAACATTTTAAGCTCATAAGGCTGACAACCTTGAGTTATGAGTTCAACTTCCATATCATAGACGTAAAATGAATACAACAAGGGAGACAAAGATTCTGCTTGCATTAGACCAACATTACTGGTAAAAAAGTTTGACAATGTTCCATTTAATTTAATACAATATTCTATTTTGGAGTACATATATTTAATTATACCAAGCAATTTACCTGTGATACCACATTTTGCGAGTCGTAACCATAGTTTTAAATGAGAGACGCTATCAAAAGCCTTCTTATAGTCGATAAAACAACAGTATAACCTCTTCCCCTTACGTAAAATTTTAGAAATAAGGGAGTGAAGAGCGAAGATTGCATCTGTAGTACCAAATCCTGGCCGGAAACCAAACTGTGCATCAGTAAGTACAGAGTGTTCAATGCTCCATTTTGTCAATCTCGAGTTAACCATCGCCGTAAACAGTTTACCAATATGTGAGACTAACGATATACCTCTAAAATTTCCGGGCTCATCTGGTTGTCCTTTTTTAATCACTGGAATTATACAACTCTTAGCCCATAACTCAGGAAAGTCACCACTATCTAATATTTGATTAAACAATTTGCATAGAACAGGTTTAATGTATTGACCACTCAATAACACATACTCGTTCATAATATTGTCCATGCCTGTAGCTTTACCACGTTTAAGCTTCTTTACACATTCATCAAGTTCTTTTTCACTGAAGTTCGCATCAAGTTCTTCGTACACTGCTTCAACATCTATTACAAATACCAAAACGCGGGTATAAACGGTTAATTTGGATATGCTATATATCGATATTTCAAGGAGTAACCTCTCATCAGTAGCATTAAAACCAGAACATTGGAAGGTCAAAATCCAAAACAGTTGAAAACGAAAATTACTCAAAACCAAAACGTTCGAACAAGGAAGCCAAATCCAGCACCAAGGATATCGACCATGTGCATTACAAGGAAAGAAACCTGGTGTTTTTGGATCTATATTTGGATCTACAGTTTCGTCATTAGTATCGTCTTGATTAAGTAAATTTTAAAGTGTTTTTCAAATTGTTCATGCGATATATTGTGGTTAACTACAGGTTTATGTCTACGGAACTTTTTATAAAATCGTTTTGGATTAGTTTTTCTCATTGACTCCGACATATTTCCACTTTGGTTCTTATAATGTCTCTTCAGTTGTCTTTCTTTACATTTGTATCTTTGTTTTGCTAAATTTAAACATATTCTATTGTCATTAGAGTGACACTTATTGAAGCTATCTAGAGATCGGAGATATTCCTTATATAAAGTCCTACATTCTTCAGTAAACCAAGGTTTATCCGGTGGCTTTTGCTTCTTGGGCACTCCTTTGCTACAGCACGCATCACACAGTTTATTATATGTCGCGTTACGTTTAGTATACCGTTCAAAAATTCCAGTCAATAGCTGATTTAACTTTTCTACGCAAAGTTCAACATCGGTGACATCATCTTTCATACTTAGAACGTCATCGAATTCTTGGGCTTTCTGAATGATATCCTGTTGAATTGCACCTTCGCTCTCAACGTCCCATTTAAAAGTATTAAAACTATGGTAACTCCACGAACATTTATCATTGAAAATACAATTGGATTTAATGCGAAATATAGCCTGAATTGGGGCATGACATGAGAACTGATTAAATTTACACACAGCAAAAGAATTCACCATGCTATACATGTCTTTATTTGAAACTAATAAATAATCTATAGTACTACACCCATTCTTGTTATTAAACGTTATAGAATCACTTTCTGGTCTAAACCTTCCATTACATATACGAAGTCCAGATGAAATACACAGTTGTAAAATACGTCGACCAAAACTGTTCGGTGATTTTTTTTTCTTCTGAATTTCGTACGTGAGCATCAGTGTCATTTTCATACCCGATAAATGCTATATCTTCCTGCAATTGTTCGTTCAATGCTTCACCGTTTATGAAGTCAGGCTCTGTACCAACACGACCGTTTAAATCACCTATCACCGCAACAGAACCTTTGTCAGTCAAAAGTTCTATCTGTTCCTGTAGAGTATCAAACACATCACAGTCATACTTTCGGAAGATAACATTTTTATCCGGGGGCATATATATACAACATAAATACAAATCTTTATCATTATACATTATTTTTTTATCAATTTTCAACCATATCATGCTATCAACACAGAATTTTACATCAGAAATAATTGGACTCAGCCATTTTTTATAGAATACTATAACACCCCCGCCATTACATTTTTTCCTGTACACAAAATGCTTTCCATAACCTTGGATTTCAAAAACCTCTGGACACTTAACCCAACACTCTACAAAACACAATATATCATAGCTATTCACAACCTGCAAAAAATTGCCATCTTTTAACTTTCGCACAAGACCTTTAGATATATTTCATGAACAAATTTTAAGAACATCGTGTTTTCTTTTTTTACTATTCGGGGAAATCCTCTTTGCACGATTCTCCGCCGTCACCTAATCCTGCCACACCTGACCATTTTTAACAATTTGTTATCTCCGTTAATGTAAGCTTTTTTCCCATCTTGACGAGCTTTGAGCATAATAGGCACTAATTTCTTGCGGTTCGCTAACACTTCACGAGGATAATGCGGACTTATTCCATACTCGGATCCCTTTAGTCGGTTTGACACACTGCGTATATAATATCGATCCGATATTTCGCAAAATTTCGCCACGATCGGTCTCGCTTTTGTAGCATCATCGGGTCGCTTTTCAAGCCGGTACGCCTTCTCAACTTTAATCTTCGTTTTTGCATCTTTGATTTTTAATTTATTTTCACAGAATTCTATGACTGCTTGAATGCAGTTTTCACTATCAGTTTTACGTCGGGGTTCAGCCTCCGCCACTTGAACGTCGCCTTCTTCGTTTTCTGTGTCTTCCGGTTTTTCCTCGATTGCAAAAAACAATAAGTTCTGTTTTAGATTCTGAGTTTCAATGTCAATTAAACGTTCCTTGACGATTTTGTTATCAGTTTGTGTAGTTTCTACACCGATTTTTAGTGAATCTAGTCTTTTTTCAAAGCTGTATGTTCATCCTTAATATCGGACATAAACTCAGCACTATGTTCTAGTTTTTCTAAACTCTCTTTACAGTTTGCGATTTCATTACCCATTCTATTGAACTTTGTGTCTATTTGATTCATACGTGCTTCTATTTTATCGAGAGAGAGAAGTCAACTTACATTCAATTTGCATCATACGACCGCATAGTTCACTTAGCATGTTATCTGTTCCTTGACTACATTGGAACTGTGGCATCGTGCCTGGGTAGCTTCCGAACTGCAGTGGTTGAAACAAAACATTAGAGGAACTAGTCATTGGTCCTATGTATTGCAATCCTTATTCATACCGTAACTGTGATCAAAAGTTAAATTGGTATAACTTTTCGTAGTTTTCTAGTTGTTTGAATTTGAATTTAAATCCCCATGGTCAATACACTGTTTTTCCTGGTAGCTTGATTGATCGGTTGACGAAGATTCGAACTTAAACTTAATATTTCGGCCCGGTATGTTCTTCTTACGTCTAGTCATCACTTCGGACAGTACATTTGACTTTTTATTACACACCACTACACATAATCCATCATTAAATCAATTTTTTTAACGGACCTCACAAAACCCGTGTCCACCATGTTTGTTTACCTGTTATAGAAGCTACTACTGGGACATATGCATAACAAGTTTCATCAATCGATGACTTATAGTTCTTGAGATATGGAGGATCTAGCAAAACCTTAACATTGCTTTTGTATGTATTGAAAATTGTACTCAACCGAAAAATCAAGGTCAAGGTCAAAAGATGGGGAATGAACTTTGCTAAGCTACTACTGGGGGACATGCATACCAAGTTTCATCAACCTAGGGTTTATAGTTTATGAGATATGGACCTTACCCAAAAAGTTAAAGCCGCCGCCGCCGGTAAAGTAGTATCATGTCCCGCTCTGCTTCACAGGCGAGACAAAAACTTTGATAACGATTCGTCAAAATCTTAACGGGAGATGAAGCAGAGGTATAAATGGGGCATACAAATATAATACGTCCGATAGGGCAGAGACGAAACCAGTCAACATAAATAGTTCAGCGAACAACCAACCGTTTCCATAGTTATATAAGTCATATAACAACTAATAGCAAAACTGTTCCTTACCAAAAGATAAGCGGGCTTTCAACATGTCCGGACTCAGTACCTTAAACAGAAAAAAAACAATAAAAAAACAGTCAACATTAAACAATACTGCAGTCTTTATTCGACAATATTATGAGACATCATGTGCTTGTATAGGAAATACGAAAACAAGATGATGGTCTTTCAAATAAGTACTATTACGGGCGTGATGCAACAAGTAAAAATCTAATCTTTGAATTTCTTTTAGTGACATTTTTCGCTATATGCTAAATAATGTTAAGGTCTAATACTAAAAGAACTGTAAGATTAAAATGCCAATTTCACTTCTCTGAGGAATATCCACGAGAGTAAATACCGTGTAAATAATAATTACACGCGAGGATTCATTTGACAGTACTCGAATGACCATCCAGTGTCAAAAGTTTATGACACGCACGAATACAGATTTCATATATTTTATTTAAAATACACTTAAAATGGTCATTACAACTTTATCCCATTTAAAAGATTTTACTTTTCTGAGATCATTGCAAACAAGAGGTTTCAGGAGCCTGAATCGCTCACATTACTTAAATGACTTATTAAATGAAAATATTTTGCGACATCTGAGGCAAAAACATCAAATAAAGGATCATTATATTGTCAAATGATTGTTGATCATTTTAATAAGAAAACAAAGGTTTTTCTAAATTTGTATGGCCCGACCACGTATGTGGATCGGTCGTATAGTTTACCCTTGTCTGTCCGTAACACTTTGGAAATATTATTGGTTAAGGTCCATAAGATGTTGGGGGTCAATGATATTTCCCTAACAAATGTGTCTTGGGTAAGGTGACACCACCCACTAGAAATTAAGTCAATGTGACCTATTTCTTATGCATGAATGACTTTGGTTAAGTTGTTGTTTAAGGTCCGTTACTCGGATACTAGATGTTTGGGGGTCAATGATATTTCACCACTAGATGCATCTTGGGTAGGGCCACACCACCAACTAGAAATTAAGTCAATGTGACCTTTTTCTTATGCATTAATGACGTTGGTTAAGTTCTCGGTTAAGGTCCATTTCTTAGATACTAGTTGTTGGAGGTCAACGATATTTCAAAACTAGATGGGTCTTGGGTACGACTACCCCATCCACTAGAAATTAGGTCACTGTAACCTATATTTTTATACAGGGACGACTTTGGTAAAGTTCTAGGTTAAGATCCATAACCCAGGTTATACACATTTTGGGTCAATGATATTTTAAGAACAGGAGGACCATCCTGTGGCTCATAGGCAAATTTTCTAGTTTTAACTAGGTTTAATCTGCAAGGCGAAAACCAAAATTTTCACAATTCGGGAACATAACTTTACTAAGGGTTCATTCTGACAACTTCAGTTTAATCAAAGGTAGCAATGTGTTATATCGTAAAGGGATTTTTTCATGGTTTAGTCAAGGGCGTCATGGTTTGAACAAGTGAAATTTGCATAATGTCGACGTATGCAAAAATGAAACCATAATTTGTCTGGAAACAAAAGGCGTTTTCGGGCTTTTAAATGGTAGTGTATATTCATACTAAAATCTGGCACTTGTATGTGATGAAATATATTTTTGCTAAATCCATCAGGAAATTTAGTTTTGCTCAATTTATACAATAACATCATTTTATACTTTAAGCATAAGTAAAGGTCATATTTTACCAGTAAAACAACTTTGCACTATGCATACAACCTTTTGACACATATTTCAGTGTAAATATAAATATGAAAACTCTTAGTCAAAATAGATACAAATGTATCAGGAAAACATTGACTAGGTTTAATGCATAATTCTGCTTACTGTCGCTAATATAAATATAGTAAGAACTCCATATCGATAAAGATTCAAAGAAGGACATTCCATAAATTAAATGATATTCACCACCAACTGAACTATTGCAAAGGGGACATATTCTTCCATCTCAGATATATGTTGCTCTATCCATAATATAAGTATTCATCGCAACAACCGTGTTTGTTGTATTACAGAAACGTTTCTGCTATAGCCATAATATCATTTTTTATATTATCATACAGGAGTAGCTTGTTCAGTTTATGGTAAATATATGTTGTTGGCTTAGCTGCGGTCTAGAGCAAAATTTAAAATGATATAAATGATTAAAAATATATATTTGTATATGCAAATACATGAAATAATAAATGCTACGCTCTATAAATTCAAAGAAATGAGCATATGATGTTTTTTTTTTAAATGTGTGGGGGGGGTCAAGAAACACAGAAACACAGTTTGTTATTACACACACATACACACACACACTCAAACAACAGAAAATAGCCTAATATTTTGCACGATCTCGTAACCTTAGAAAAATGTGATAAACCATGACAATTTTCTGTTCCCTTTACCAAACCATGACAAATTTTAATTTGGTTAATAAGCACAACTAAGCAGATTTAAAGTAAACACAGTAAACTTTTATTGTCATGTTCAATTCCTTCTAGCTCTCCACACGATTTGACACTAAAATATAGGTATTTTTATATATTTTAGAAAAAATCCCTTGAACAAACAATGACAAAATCCCTCTACCAAACATTATAAGATATGACACATTACTACCTGTGCTAATGGATATTTTGAAGAGTCAAATGAACTGAAAGTTTAAGCAAGCAAGCGCTGTTCTCTATCTGCAACAGTTTGCATTCTATTTGACAAAAAAAAACACTATTTTTCACCTTTTAAGGGCCATGACCCCTATTAAGGGTTATCTAACCTTTTCCCTATGTATACTTTCGAAAAGCTCATTCAGCTGAAGTTTTAAGCAAGAAGCAAAGAGGCACCAATGGAGCATTTGAGTGTCAAAATCCAAAAGGGCAACGAAGAAACCGGTAAACATGAACAAAAACAGCACGACGAAACACAAAACACAAAATCAACGGAACAGAAATCAACAACACGAACTCAAGCCGTAACAGGAGTAAACTCAGGTGTTCCGGTAGATGAAGTGAGCGGATCCTGCCTCCTATAGCACACCCGTCGTGTTGCTAATTTCCAATTCAGTGTGTCAAATCTCGTAAAGGAAGACGAAACAAATTCCTACGTCAAACCAACATCTGCACTCATTTGAGAGATAGAAATCCCATACTTGTCTACGAGTGCATGGTGTCGACTGTAAAATTTCTTGAATGAAGACAGCAACCTTGAAGCAACATAACCCTGTGTCAGCAATTTTGTGTCAAACGTGACGTTCTGACAAGGAAATCGATATAATTCCCAAAAGTTCTGAAGCAACGAATCAACTGTATTACGAAGTTTCCATAAGCAAGAGCGGACGGAATGTTGCTAAACAAATAGATCAGTTGACGTTTGGAAAGATGAAGTCATCACGTTTGTCAGAGCTAAAGTATTCCCTGAGAGTAAATTTCGAGATGAAGATCTAAATTTGAGGCAGACTTTCTAGAATCTGTTGTGTCCTTTATCTTCAGTTTCTGAGGATATATGAGATGGAGAAAGTCACCAAATCGAAAATTGTTCAGTGAAAGGACATCATCAATACAAGTAAATCTATGAGCTTATGTTCACGAGTGATAACCCCACTCCTAAATTAAACAGCAAGTAGATGACCTTGGAGCATTAAATCGGTATACACCATATGGTACTTTAAGATAAAGCTGTATACAAAATATCAGACCTTTATCTCACGTAGTTAGTTGCTTACAAAACTGTGACAAAAATGTTGCATGTATGTCCATTATGTGTAAAAACCTAGGTATTCGGTAAACAGGAAGTAGACTATTGAGGAGCATAAAATCGGTATACACCATATGGTACAATAAAATAGAGCTATATACTAAATATCAGACCCCTACCTTATGTAGTTGTTTAGAAAACTGCGAAAGAAGTTTTGTTACGGACGAACGGAAAGACAAGAGTAAAACGGTATACCCCCTCTTCTTTGAAGCGGAGGTATAATAGTAGTCTGCTTCATATAAATTAAATGTAGAAACAAATCAGCAAGCAAAGGTGCACAATTAGTGCCCATTGTAATCCCTATTGTTTTCTGAAAAACACGTCCACCAAACTGAACAAATATGTTGTCGATAAGAAAATTGAGCATGTCGACTATTTGGTCTTTTGAATAATTGTTCTTTTTCCTTATACTCATTGATGACAAAGTAAGTCTTACTGTAATCGACTGACACATATGTGTACCTGCGTTTCCTATTCTTTAAAAAAAAACTATGTTTAATCAGCTGTGCCAATCGTGATTTTAGTTGTTCATGCGGAATAAAAGTGTAAAGAGCGGAAAAATCGAAAGTTTTGATGATATTGCAAGATGAAACTGATTTCGAGCTAAAAATCTCAAATAGTTCTTTGCAAGCAACAGCCTTTCTCTATCTGCAATAGTTTTCATTGAGCTAAAATTCTCAAATAGTTCTTTGCAAGCAACAGCCTTTCTCTATCTGCAATAGTTTTCATTCTATAGGTCAATAATAAAACATAACAAAACGCTATTTTTCACCTTAAAAGAGCCATAACCCCTGTAATGGGCCAGACATTTTCGACTCTAAAGATAATTTAGATTCTATGGATAACATAGGTTGATCATCTCAGAAATAATTTGGTTCCCAAGTTTGGTATTTCTGGTTTTACTGTTCTATGCTCTTCATAATTATATAGTGTTTGGCATTTTCAATTTTTTTGGTAGAACGCCTCTGATGAGTCTTGAATAGACGAAACGCACGTCAGGCGTAGCAAAATTTATTGTCTGGAACTTTGTCATTTGTTTTTTGAGGAGCTCGTTTAGCTGAAGTAAACCTTCAAGCAAGCAATATCTTTTCTCTCTCTGCACTAGTTTTCATTTATAGGCCAAAAACATGAAAAAACGCTATTTTTCACCATTTAAAGGGCCGTGGGTCATCTGACAACTTCGACCCTACGGATACTTTTGTAGAGCTCGTTTAGCTGAAGGTTTAAGCAAGCAACAGCTTTTCTCTATCTGCTATAGTTTTCAATCAATAGACAAAAAACATAAAAACACGCACTTTTCCCCCTTTAAAGGGTCATAACTGCTTTATCACTTCCGCAAATGCGCGTCATTAATTCCACGAGCCTTGTGATGATATGGCGGTAACCAATTAATTTGTTTTTAGTAATATTTGTTTCTAGTGAAACGAATTGCAAACGATAGCTTATCTCTTGCAATTAAATTAAACACGATAAGTCGGATAAGTCGGGGTTTTTGCTTTGATCTTAGAAATTTAACATCTGTTATAAAAAAAATGTTACACAGTTTAAGTTCCACAGCTTGCATTTTTTATTAAATCTTAACCATGAGCTATCGAAACTAAAATCACTTTAAATCAAAGATAAGTCGTGATGGAACGGTCAGCATTTATGAGTTGAGGGGGTTGAAGAAAATTTTTCCAAATCTTACCTGTGACCCATGAACCCCATATCGGATGAGTTTCATGTTCAAGAACCCCCTCCTTAGACTTAAAATTTAAAATCATGACTTCCCGTGTCAATGACATTAAGATATATAACATATATACACAACGAAAAGGGTAGGCATGTTTTTGTTGATTTATTTAGGGTGCAACCATTTAACTTAATGATTGGGATCTATAATTTTAATATGACATTAATCAAGAAAAAATATTTTGGCATCAACTATTAAGAAAAAAATCTGAAGGATTTCTGAGACACAAAATAATGTTAAATCTTGAAAAATAAATTTGGTGCAACATGGTAAAATATCAAATATATATTTTTGTGCTCTGAACAAGGAAGTTTTCTTTAAAAAAACTCAAAAGCATGCATTTACATTAATTGAAATAGCATAAAAATTTTAATAAGCGGAGGAAAGAATTAACTTTGTTTATAAAAGTTGTAACCAACAAATTAAACATGGTTTGAATTTTTGGTTGAATTGAAACAAACATTATAATAAGGATTTTTATAAGTCTTCTAACATAAGACATCTTAGGCTCTATTTTTATATTTGAACATTGATAGATGCGCCAAGACCATTTAACAAAGACGAATTACACAAAAGCGACTAATTTAGGCGCCTTAATTATGTTAAAGGACTAGAATTTTCATCATATTTCAACCTACATGTACACGAAATGATGAATCAAACTAGAAATCCAATGCTCAAATAAATATTTCTTTAGTGTACTTTATTTTTGCATTTGTATCAATTAAAATTCATCTTTTTAAACACATCTTATTTTTGATAGTATTATGTTGAAAATCATACCAAAGACAAATATGTTTTCCAATGGTATGAAAGTTTCTACAATTATTCAATAATTCAAAACTTTGATTTTATAAATTTTAGCACGTCCAGGTTCAATTGCAAAATACATATTTATATATTATTTATAAATACTACATATAAAATGGTATTTAGTCAGTACAATTCAACAGTTACATCCCATCAGTTATAGTCCAGGACATAAGTAATATATACTTTTTAATTTGTCCCGCAAAGCGGGAAAATATCAACCTTGGTGAAAATCCAAGGACTCCCATTAATATAGTTTTGTGGAACTATCTTATCATAAGTACCCCCCTATCATTTGATTCTTTACTTGCAATTCCAATCATTCTATCCGTTCCCATTATGAAAGGTTTTATCATTATTATTCAACGTAAAGTAAAGGAAGTCTTAATTATGTATTCAATGTTTTGGATTTATTTTTTGCGTTATCATGGTTATGAAGAATGCTGTTCTTATCTTTGAGTAATAACTGTTATATTATGATTTTATATTCACATTGTAATTCTTGAAAAAATAGACTCATAGGCCAGAGACTAGTATTTTTAGCCCCCTTTTTAATGCATTTCCAATACAGCATTTTGCTGAATAAAAAAAATAACAATTTGATTTTCCTACAATATCATATTTCCCAACTTTATAACAACACAAGACATAAATAATATGCAAATTCAAGACAATTTTAGCGATTCTCAAACTTTGTAAGCATTTTATGGTCAAAGGATCCCAAAAAAAATAATGACAAAAGTAAAGATTCAAATTTTGACCCCGCGTATGGCTAGTAAATCACCCTTTTTGGGTCTTTGTTTATACCAAACCTTGGCTTAATAACTACAAAGAAACGCAAACAACTAAACACAGGATCAAATATTGACCCTAGAAATACCTCTGGAAGATCTATGGTGTTTTAAAGGGACTATATTTAAAAAGTAACGACCAATGAAGGGCAATTATTGTGGTCTCGTACCTAATACTTTGCGTGTCTTATATTTTACGAATATAACGTTAAGTAAATAACTGCAAAAAGTAAACCACTTTAACAACTTTACGAATATTTGATTATACAATCGGTTTTGTCTTAGCAAATATTAAAACTAATGTATCAAATTAATGTTACTTACCAATTAAGCTAACTGATTAAAAATAATCTTAACATTGAAAACTGACTTACTGGCAATTTCTCAATCATTGCCTTTATTTCATCTGATCTGTTTTCTAGGTCGCTAATTCGTCTTATTACTCCTTTCTGATACGATGGAGAAATGGTACCGGCTATATTGATTGTGGCATTTTTTAGTATATTTTTCTTTTCGCTGTAATCAGGCAAGGGACTAACATCCCCGCGATGCATAAGTTCATTTCTAACTCTTTTTATGTCTTCAAACCACTGAGGATTACCTGCAGGTGTCGGGCTACAACATGTTTTCATTAAAATACACATCAACGTTATATCCAGACATGTGACATCGGTGTTTGTGTTTGGTGACAAATTGCAGATGCAATGTTGAGTAATGTGGCCTTTTCGATCCCTTTTTTCATGAATGATTGGAACAGATGGATCTTTTTGATATAAGAGAAAAAATTGATGATCTGTTAGATATCCATGTCTTTCAATAGATGAACACGGTGATGGTGAGTTATTCTTACAACATGGTGTCATTGGTTTGAAGCAATGAAAAAGTTCATGTAAACGTTCTTCTATAAATGTTTGCCATGTTCCGTGTAGTCCTATTACCTTTAATGAAAAATACACGTGTAGGGTATTTAGAACTTCTCCTTTATATAATGTTTCAAGCAAGTTTGGTTTAGTAATTGGTGCTTGAGCTTCAAATCCGGAAGATTCCTTTACATAATTGTCATCATCTTTGATATCTGTTAGTTGGTAGTGATGCTGTCTTGTCTCTACAAAATAACAATTTCGCACAAAAACATCAAAACTTTCAACGGTATTCTTATGCAATAGTTTCATAACAAACTTTATGCATTCAGCAATTCAAGGACGCTTTACCTGCCGTAACTAAAGATGGTCGCCGTATCAAAAATTCATGAATCAGAATGAATTGAATGCACCCAGACAAAACACACCAAATGTCAAAAACACATGCAAATATATATATATATCTATATTTATAATGAAGTTTTAAATTTTGATTAATTCACATTCTTGACAGATTTGAAGAAGAGACGTGGAAGTAACATATTAAGATAGATTTTTAAAAAAAGCAACATAATATTAGATACACTAAGAACCGTCTGACAGATGTTTTATTTCTTGCGTTTCTTCATAAACGAAATCAATCTTTTGTCGATTGCATAAGGGATCCTTAAAAGTTGTTAAGATAGACGAAGATTGTTGTTTTTTCCATTCCTATTGCTTCTTTATGTATACTGGTTTTATAGTGATACATCAATTGTCTGCTAGTAAATGTGGTAGCCAACTTAAACACTGATTGTCCAATACACCAGATTGGACCCATTTAACTATGCATTTAGCAATTCATATTGGTTCTACGTAAGACTACCCATAACAAAAATCCTTCGCTGAGCGTTGCCTGATACGACCGCAACAAGTTGAACCTTGTACGTTTCAAACCCAAAGTGGATAGTCTATTGGCTCTTGACACTTGTATTTCATGTTGGACTGAAAAAGTATTTTGACACATTCATTCTTTCGTGGATATTCCAATAACATTTCACAAATATTTCAATAGTTTTTTTGGTAAAACCAGACTGAACAAGACCAATCGATATCTGGCCCTGTGTCGCAGAGCAAAACGTTGAACCCTGTACGTTTAAGGCCCAATATGAACAGTCAATAGTTTTTGACACTTGCATCCTATGGTGACCTGACAAAGCGTATTTGTCACATGCAACCCAACATAGACTGACAACAAATATTAAGAAATAAAAAAAAATAAAGATTGTTAAATCGAACAAGAGACTCCCAGGAGTCTGAATCGCTCACCTGACATATGTGCCTGAAGTGAAGGTTATTAGGCAAAATCTTTTTGACTTTGAAAGGGTCATAAGATTAATAAGGGGGTCATCTGACAATATGGTGGATCTTAAGTTGCTGATCACTTTTGTTCTCAATCAAAATCTAAAAATCTGTCACCCTTTTTGAGTTATTAGCAAAAAAATGTAGTTTAACCTAATGTTCTATTTTTAGCCACACCGGCCATGTTTTACAACCAATCAAAAATCCCCACATCAGTTCTATACACCTAATGCTAATAAAGAACAATACCAAGTTTGGTTCCAATTGGGCTTAAAGTGTCAGAGGAGTTAACGTTTTTAATGTAATGAGGAAATGCTTTTTAAATGCTCAATTTGGACGTTCTAAGGGCAATAACTCCTCAGGGAAAGGTCTTACAACGTTGACCCTATTACATCATTTGTAGATCTTGATGCGCTTAACAATATGCAATTTAAATTTCTCAAATATCTTGTATAGTTATAAAGATATTGAGCTAAACAGGTGCAAAATTTGCAAAAAATCCACAAAAAGAGCAATAACTCCTACATGGATTGTTGGATTTCCTTCAAAATTTCAAAGCTGGTAGATCTTGAGGTGCTGATCACTTTTGTTCCATCAAAATTTTAAAATCTGTCACCGCTTTAGAGTTTTTTTTGCCAAAAAATGACATTTACCCCTATGTTCTATTTTTAGCCACAGTGGCCATGTTTTACGACCAATCAAAAATCCCCACATCAGTTCTATACACCTATTGCTAATAAACAACAATGTTAAATTTGGTTCCAATTAGACTTAAAATGTCAGAGGAGTTAACATTTTCAATGAAATAAGGAAATGCTGTTAAAATGCTCAATTTTGACGTTCTAAGGGCAATAACTCCTAAAAGAAAAGGTCCTACAACGTAAACCATAGTACATATTTTGTAGATCTTGATGTGCATAAACACATGCAATTTAAATTTCTCAAATATCTAGTATAGTTTTCAAGATATTGAGCTAAACAGGTGCAAAATTTGCCAAAAAATCAACAAAAAGGGCAATAACTCCTACATTGGTTGTTGGATTTTCTTCAAAATTTCAGGGTAGGTAGATCCTGAGGTGCTGATCACTTTAACCCATGCCAGAATTTTGATATCTGTAGCCGTTTTTGAGTTATTTGCAAAAAACTGCATTTTACCCCTATGTTCTAGTTTTAGCCATGGCAGCCATGTTTTACGATTAATCAAAAATCTCCACATCAGTTCTAAGCACGGAATGCTAATGAACAACCATACCAAGTTTGGTTGCAATTGGACTTATGGTGTCAGAGGAGTTAACGTTTTAAAAAGTTTACGGACGACGGACGCCAAGTGATGACAATAGCTCACATGACCCTTCGGGTCAGGTGAGCTAACAAGAATTAAAAAAAAAATAAGACAAACAAATTAAAATTAAAGTTTCTATTTTACCCCCTTTTGTCCCCCTTATTGCTAAACAGAAAAGGTGGGTCAAGAAAAAATTATCCTAAATTTTGTATCCAATCTATGACAAAAATTAATTTGCAATTTTTTTTTTCTAAATTGAGCCATAAGTAAAATAGTAGCATCTTTGCCCCTCTCTAGCTCCTCATTTCTCAACGAAAAAACGATAAACTTCAACACCATTCAAATCAATCATTTTTGGAAAGGAACATTTTTGGAAAATTTTTATAGCAATCAGTCAACCAGAACTAAAGTTATCGTGGAAAACAAATAAAAGTATCTTTTTTGGTCCTTTTTGGCCCTTATTTCTAGACACAAATAAAGGTACACCAAAATAAGCCCCCATCCTTCCTTTAATGGTAAGTAACATTACTGTAAAGTTTCATAGCATTTGATAAACTAGAACAAAAGTTATTGTGCAAACAAACAAAAAAGTCGCTTTTTGGCCCTTTTTGGGCCCTAATTTCTTAACGAAATCATAAAATGACCTCAAAAGGGGAGGTGCACATCTTCAATATATCTATAATCACTGTTTTAAATTTCAGAAAGATCTAGAGTTTGGTTTTTGAGATTCAGATTACACAAGACAGGCACCCCATAGCGCGACGGACGGACGGACGGAGTGACCCGACTACTAGACTTACTTTCGCCTTCGGCGACGCAGGTAAAAACACCGATACAAAAGTAATACTCCTTTTGACTCTAATTGAGGGTATTAGCTACATTTCATTTTGCCCCTTTAGCCCAAAGGGCAACAGGAGGGTCGTCATAAAAACGTATCCTTGTTTTTAAAAATCCACTATTTGACAAGAACTAATTAGCAAACTAAACCAATGGATGTCTGGCCCTGCATCGCACGGCAAAACGTTGAACCCTGTACGTTTTTAGACCCAATAAAATGTCAATAGCCTTTGAAACTTGCATCCTATGGTGGACTGAAAATGCATTTTTGTCAAAAGCAACCCAATTTAGAGACTGACAATGAATAATTAGAACTAAAAATATTTAAGATCCTAATAACATGGATATAAAAAGGACACAAAAAATCAGACAAAAAATATATGTTTCAAATCTCCCCTTTTGATCCCCTAACTGCTAAAAAGAAAAGGTGGGGTCTTGAAAAAATTTATCCTTCATTTTGTATCCAACATACGACAAAAAATTAGCTTGCAAAATAATTTTCAAAATCGGACCATAAATAAACTAGAGGCTCCTAGGAGCCTGAATCGCTCACCTGGTCCTTAAGGCATAATGGTCTCTTCTTTAATGGGTCAAGTCTAAACTTAGACACAACAGAGACTATCCTGAGGCTAAATGAGCTGAACATTAAAGCAAGCCCCACCTTTTCTCTATCTGCAATAGTTTTCATTCAATAGAGCAAAAAAAACATGAAAAAACGCTATTTTTAACTTTAAAAGGGCCATTACTCCTATAAGGGCTTATCTGATAACTTCATCCTTATTGAGCCTTTTGTAAAGCTTAATGAGCTAAACATTTCAGCAAGCAACACCTTTTCTCTATCTGCAATAGTTTTCAATCTATAGGGCAAAAACATGAAAAACGCTATTTTTGAACTTAAAAGGGCCATAACCCCTATTAGGGGTTATCTGACAGCTTCGACCCAATGGAGACTTTTGTAGAGCTTAATGAGCTGAACATTTTAGCAGTCAACAGCTTTTCTCTATCTGCAATAATTTTCATTCTATAGGGCAAAACATGAAAAAACGCTATTTTTGACCTTAAAAGGGCCATAACCCCTATTAGGGGTCATCTGACAACTTCAACCCAATGGAGACCTTTGTAGAGCTTAATGTGCTGAACATTTAAGCAGGCAACAGCTTTTCTCTATCTGCAATAGTTTTCATTCTATAGGGCAAAAACATGAAAAAACGCTATTTTTGACCTTAAAAGGGCCATAACCCCTATTAGGGGTCATCTGACAACTTCGAGCCAATGGAGACTTTTGTAGAGCTTAATGAGCTGAACATTTTAGCAAGCAACAGCTTTTCTCTATCTGCAATAGTTTTCATTCTATAGGTCAAAAACATGAAAAAACGCTATTTTTGACCTTAAAAGGGCCATAACCCCTATTAGGGGTCATCTGACAACTTCGACCCAATGAAGACTTTTGTAGAGCTTAATGAGCTGAACATTTAAGCAGGCAACAGATTTTCTCTATCTGCAATAGTTTTCATTCTATAGGGCAAAAACATGAAATCAAAGCGCTAAAGCGTTTTAAGGCAAGCGAAATATATAAGAACTATAATAGATTTATTCTCTGTTAAAGTATATTGTTCAAAATGTTTGCGAATTATTAATTTTGGTGAGCGAAGAAGAATTTAAAAGTTAATGAACACAATTGCACATACAAGACAGGTATCGTGTAAAAACGGTATCGATTGAAACACCCCTTCGATTAAAATGCACTCGTCCCAATGATGTGTATTTTGATCTGATTTTATGAATGGTGAAGCTAGAATCTGAATCCATGCATTGACGAATCAAATGAGAGAAATATATATACGAACCAATCAAGTAATAGATAAATACATAATGTATATTCTATCGCCTTTAACTAAAAAGTTCGTCATGTAAGATGCAAAGGAATAAATAAAACTTGTGCCGGTCATACAAAATGCCAATAAAAATTGAGATTTATAGAAGTGTATATCATGTTAACAAATATTGAAAAGTAATATAGAAAATAAAGCATTTTATTCCAGACTGGATGCAGGAAAATCACTCCGTCTAGACAGAAAAAAAAACGCGAAAATCATCACTACTCTATAGACTCCATAAGGCTTCGCTGCGCTTGCCTAAAAACGCTATTTTTGACCTTAAAAGGGCCATAACCCCTATTAGGGGTCATCTGACAACTTCAACCCAATGGAGACTTTTGTAGAGCTTAATGTGCTGAACATTTAAGCAGGCAACAGCTTTTCTCTATCTGCAATAGTTTTCATTCTATAGGGCAAAAACATGAAAAAACGCTATTTTTGACCTTAAAAGGGCCATAACCCCTTTTAGGGGTCATCTGACAACTTCGAGCCAATGGAAACTTTTGTAGAGCTTTTGATCCTTCAGATTTTTTCTATCTGTTCTAGTTTTCAAGTTATAAGTCTTTGAATGTGATTTTACCCTATGTTCTATTTTTAGTAACAATGGAGCTTAATGTGCTGAACATTTAAGCAGGCAACAGCTTTTCTCTATCTGCAATAGTTTTCATTCTATAGGGCAAAAAACATGAAAAAACGCTATTTTTGACCTTAAAAGAGCCATAACCCCTTTTAGAGGTCATCTGACAACTTCGACCCAATGGAAACTTTTGTAGAGCTTTTGATCCTTCAGATTTTTTCTATCTGTTCTAGTTTTCAAGTTATAAGTATTTGAATGTGATTTTACCCTATGTTCTATTTTTAGTAACAGCGGCCATGTTTGATATCAAATCATAAAGCCGAACACAATTTTTAAACATCATGCCCTGATTAATACTTGGACCAAGTTTTGAAAAATTCCATTCAGTGGTTTCAGAGAAGAAGATTTTTGAAAAAGTAACGGACGGACGACGGACGGACGACGGACGGATGGCGATGACAATAGCTCACTTGACCCTTCGGGTCAGGTGAGCTAAAAAGTAAGATTTTTGCCCCTTTTGGTCCCTAAAATCTCAACGAAAAAATGGAGATCTAAAAAATCATGCCAATGAATCTTTTAATGGTAAGGATCATTTTTTGTAAAATTTAATAACAATCAGTCAATCAGAACTTAAGTTATTGTGGAAAACAAAACAAAAGTTTCATTTTCATTTTCATTTTCATTAAATAAGCCAAAAACATGAAAACATGTTTATTTAGGGGCTGTAATCCCTATAAGGGGTCATCTGAAAACTTCGACCCTATGGAGTCTTTTGTAGAGCTTAATGAGCTGAACATTTATGCAAGCAACAGCTTTTCCCTATCTGAAATAGTTTTAATTCCATGAGCCAAAAACACTATTTTGTTCCTTTAATGAGCTGTAACCCTCTGACAACTTCGACCCTATTGAGACTTTTGTAGAGCTACATGACCTGAACATTTAAGCAAGCAACAGCTTTTCTTTATCTGCAATAGTTTTCATTCTATAGGCCAAAAACAATATTTTTCGCCTTTAATGTGCTGTAACCCTTATAAGGGGTCATCTGACAACTTCGACCCTTTGAAACTTTTGTAGAGCTGAATGAGCTGAACATTTAAGCAATCAACAGCTTTTCTCTATCTGCATTAGTTTTTGTTCTAAAGGCCAAAAACACTCGTTTTTCGCCTTTAAGGGGCTGTAACCCCTATAAGGAGTCATATGACAAGTTCGACCCTATGAACACTTTTAAAGGGCTAATGAGCTGAACATTTAAGCAAGCAATAGCTTTTCTCTATCTGCAATTGTTTTCATTCTATAGGCCAAAACACTATCTTTCGCCTTTAATGGGCCGAAACCCCTATAAGCGGTAATCTGACAACTTCAACCCTGTGACAACTATAGTAGAACTAATTGAGCTGAACATCTAAGCAAGCAACAGCTTTTCTCTATCTGCAATAGTTTTCATTTTATAGGCCAAGAACACTATTTTTCGCCTTAAGGGGCTGTAACCCCTATCAGGAGTCATCTGACAACTTCGACCCTATGAATATGTTTGCAGATGCATACAACAGCTTTTGTCTGCAATAATTTACATTCTTTAGGGCAAAAACATGAAAAAAGGGCTATTTTTTTTACCTTTAAAGGGATAACCCCTATAAGGGGTCATCTGAAAACTTCGACCCAATGGACACTTTTGTAGAGCTTTTGATCCTGAAGAGCTTAAGATCCTTCAGATTTTTTTCTTTCTGTTATGGTTGCTGAGTTATAAGCCATTTTAAGTTGTTTTAACCCTATGTTCTATTTTTAGTAACAGCAGCCATGTTTTTTTTTTATCGAATCATTTCAAAATAAGGACGATTTGTTGCCAACATGCCATGTACCATTCCAGCAAAGTTCCAGTTAAATTGGTCAAGTTGTTTCAGAGGAGAAGATTTTTGAAATTGTTAACGAACGACGGACGACGGACGACCACGTACGTATATTGATGCCATAAGCTCACATGGCCTTAGGCAAGGTGAGCTAAAACGAGGATCACCAAATTCGATTCCATGCATTCCTTTATGGTGTGTAACCTTAATGTAATATTTCACAGCAATTGGTTAATCAGTACAAAAGTAATAGGGAGAACAAACAAAACAGTGGCATTTTCGCCGCTTTGGACCCCTAATTTAAAAAAAAAAGAGAACTAAATTTATTGTTGGAACACTTACGTTAAAATGCAAGGACGATGACAACGGCAAGGTCAGAATCATACCATAATATGTTCGCATTTTTTTTTTGTCGTTTAAACAGTGTTATCATATGCTTCATTTTATACTATCAGAGTCTAATTAGCTGTCAACATCCCCATAAGATGAGCACTTATTTTCTTAAGGGCAATAACAATGTTCAGTTTTTTTTTACATTTTTGTTCGAACTCGTAGACAAGTTCGTTCAGGATTTAATTGATTTCCCTTAATGATAAAAGGTTTTAAAATCTTTTTAATCTTTTGTATGATATTTAAAATAGTCAAAATTGACAGGCTTCGTTACAATGGCAAAGGTTGTCAAAATTGATGAACAAGCATTATTTTGTGATTCATTATTGGCGGCATGGGTAGTCCAGTGGTTTAAGGCACTGGTTTAAATACGGCACTGTTGATTTCTAGTCAATTACGTCTTTAGTTAACTGTATCGAGTTCCAGTTGTAAAATTTTCTAAAATAAAAAGACTTCCAAACCAGTACCTGTATGTAGTTGAGTTTGTAATGTTTCCTGTCCGAGGTCAGTGGTTATATACAGTTATCCAGGTTTCTCCACAGTTAAAACAGGCGCATTGTATTGTACAGGTGTAGTTCAACCAAAAGAGAGAGCCGGTGGTGTAGTGGTTAACGCGTCGGGCTACTAACACCGTGGTTCGTGGTTCGATCCTCGTCAGGGGTGACAATTTCATGAACCAATTTTCCGACTCTCTCTTGACACCATTTGCAAGGATGGTCTCAAGAACCGATGCTAATCCTTCGGAAGGGACGAAAAAAGGTTGTCCCGTGTATTGGAGAGCAATACCCCATGCACGTTAACAAGAGGCTCCCAGGAGCCTGAATCGCTCACCTGAACTACAAAGATACATATATATATTGTAGATATTAATGTGCTTAACCATATGTGATTTAAATTTCTGAAATATCTTGGTTAGATTTCAAGATATTGGGCTTAATAAGTGCAAAATAGGGCAAAAAGTACAAAAAAGGGCAATAACTCCCACATCATAGTCTAATATCTAGTGGTATTCAATTATCTCCCCTGCAGAAAACAGCTAATGTGTTTTTAAATTTTTAACGATGACAACAACGATGGCGACGGCATATAAACAATCTTCAATTTTCATTTATTACGCATGGATTTGACTACTATCATATACGTTGGACATGTAATTTTATTAACGAATCTTTTCTGTTGCGTAAACAGTTGTTTATAAGGTCAACAAAAGTGCATATTTTAACAAATCGAGTGAAACTTATTGGCCGTTGGAAAAAATTAAAATGTCAACTCAACCTTTAAAAAATCACACAAGGCGTAATACCTGCAGTACATTTTCGAAACTTGTGGGAATGTTAGGTTATTACCTTTTCTTTCGACAGATATTAGTTTGAAAATTATATTTTACTGTTATCATATAACGATCCATTTGAATTCAATGTGTAACTATGAAAAACTTTCAAGGGACACAACCAAGTTCTTTCTTTAATAAATTATAAACATGATAAATGGGAGGCATTCCTATTTTTAAAACGGATGACTGAATATTGAATTGGACATTTACTCCAATACAATGCAAATTCACATACTGTTGATCCCAATTTACGGATACCGGTCAAAAAGGTAAACATGTTCTATGACATAATCGAATTCAACAGGTAAGTCGTGTACTTTTAAAAAGAAGGTTGTCAAGACGGGCTAGAAAAATAGGTCTTTTTCTTATTTTTAGTTTTGGCTTTACCTCTTGCAGTACATGTCTGAAAATTTGCAGATGGGAAGATATACATTTAAACAAATAGTGTGATTTTTTTTCATTTTTTTATATAAAAGTTAAAGTTGTGCGATCCATTTCAGTTTGTACCGTATGCATTTCATAAATATCCACA
Source organism: Arcuatula senhousia (assembly GCA_963971305.1). Taxonomy (NCBI): domain Eukaryota; kingdom Metazoa; phylum Mollusca; class Bivalvia; order Mytilida; family Mytilidae; genus Arcuatula; species Arcuatula senhousia. The sequence continues at coordinate 12,057,184 of OZ020313.1, forward strand.
TAATAACATGCATTAAAATGCAATCTGATACTTTTAGAAACTCTATTTAATTCAAAAAAGTTTATTTTATCAGCATACCTTAAAATTGGAAGAAATTTTGTACTAAAAAGAACTTTTGATTCACTTGACAACCAGGATAAACATTCGAATTGACCTTTCCTATCTTTTCCGATGAAGAGCTCACATTCTATTGTTTAAATACCACCGGTTTTCGGACTGATCAGCAGTCAGATCTTTTCCAAAATTTCAGGACAGGTAAATCTTAATATGCTGATTACTTTTGATTTTTGCACAATTTTGATATCTGAAACCAGTTTTAAGTTATTAGCAAAAAAATGAAATTTACCCCTATGTTCTATTTTTAGCCATGGCGGCCATATTTTTTGACGAATCATAAATCTGAATGATAGAGTTGTAGCATATAAGCTATTAAACAAGTGTGCCAAGTTAAGATGCAGTTGATATTAGGGTGTCAGACAAGTGAATATTGAAATTCAAGGGAAAAGTAACGAAAAAATGACAAGTTTTGTTGTTTTAGGACAATAACTCCTAAAAGAAATGGTCCTACAGCTTTGACCTAAATACATTTAATGTAGATTTTGAAGCGCTAAATCATATGCAATTTAAATTTTTTAAATATCTTGTATAGTTTTCAAGATATATGGCTAAATAAGTGAAAAATTTTGAAAAAAAATCCAGAAAAAGAGCAATCACTCCTACATCAATTGTTGGATCTTCTTGAAACTTTCAGAGCAGGTAGATCTTGAGATGCTGATCACTTTTGTGTCCCATCAGAACTTTGATATCTGTAACCATTTTTGAGATATTAGCAAAAAACTGCAATTTACCCCTATGTTCTATTTTTAGCCATGGCGGCCATATCTTTTGACGAATCAAAAATCTGAACGATAGAATTGTAGCCTGTATGCTATTAAACAACTGTGCCAAGTTTGGTTTAAGTTGGATGTATGGTGTAAGACAAGTTAATCTTTGAAATTCAGGGGAAAAGTAATGAAAAATGGTAAATTTTGACACTTTAAGGGCCATAACTCCTAAAAGAAATAGTTCTACAGCTTTGACCTAATTAATTTTTAAGGTATAGGGCAAAATAAATGCAAAATTTTGAAAAAATCCAGAAAAAGGGCAATAACTCCTACATCGGTTGTTGGATCTTCTTGAAAATTTCTGGGCATGTAGATCTTGAGGTGTTGATCACTGTTACCCTATGCCAGAATTTTGATATCTGTGACCGTTTTTGAGTTATTTGCAAAAAACTGTATTTGACCCCTCTGTTCTATTTTTAGTAACAGCGGCCATGTTTTTTGACGTATCAAAAATCCAAACGCAAACTTTTTGCACAATACCCTAAAGAACAACCATATCAAGTTTGGCTGCATTTGGCCAAGCAGTTTTAGAGAAGATGTTTGAAAAAAGCTAACGGACGACGGACGACGGACGACAGACGACGGACGACGGACGGACGACGGACGCAAAGTGATGGCAATAGCTTACATGACCCTTCAGGTGAGCTAAAAAACCCCTTTGTAGAGTTCGATAAGAGTAGGCTCAATGGGGGCGGCTACAAAGGCCACACTCGCAATCTGCTAGCTGGAGAGGGATTAATATAAGCATTAAGCTTGTTTCCCAATCCAGGGTAAATAAATATGCTTAAATTAAACTAAAACACATACACACAGTACATACACACGCATGTGAATAATTGTTTAAAACATAAATATAAGGATAACTCAGCCAAACCCGTGACAGGACATGTCTTGGAAACTTAGATGGTTAAAAAGATTTCTATTAAAGACCTATACTAAAACCTGGTTATAACAGTTATTTGGGCAACTTTGTCGATTAAAAATGAAGGGAAAAATATGAAAATAAGAAAATCTGTTAAAAAACAAATTAAAGCGCATTTTCTGCTTTTTAGTTTCGAAGAAATGTAAATGTCAATTACTATTTTTAATATATGTTTTAAAATGTCATTAATGTGTATATTTTAACCAATACCTCTGTCATCTTGTAGCTTAATTGAATGAGAACAGTTTGGACAAACCACTCTTTCTTCGCCAATATCTACTTTACCAATTGCACTTGTACTTCCTCCGAAATAGAAAAATAAAGTTACATTATATCAAAATAAGGAAAATTTGCATCCTCCTAAAGAAGCACTTCGCATTTGCAATTATTTAACTTTTGATTTGACACTTTATATAAATTTAAAAAATCATGATAGGAGAAACATATTTTAAAATCAAATTTGTTTTATTCCATAATAATATCGATCGCAAGTAATGCGCATCTTATTTATCCTGAATCAAAATTAATTTATTACTATTAATACAATGGTTGACCTGATTGTATCAAGATAACAGTTTTTTATGAATTCATTTTACAAGATTCAATAGTTAAACAATATAGTTACATTGCATTTAAAGAAGAAAATTATATAAGAATATATTCTCATATTATCAATGTATTCTATATAGCCCCATTTACATGCACAAATTATACATACGTAAGCAAATAAACACATGTGCAAATTTACACACGTATGTATAAGCAAATTTGCTAAGCATTTACATGAGTTTTATGTTTAGTGTGTATTTTCATACGAGAGACCTATTCTCGAATATCTATTCTAGATGTATACTTAGATTCACCCTGTTGTCGATTGCATAACGATTCGTATGTTGCATAATAGGATGTAAAATAGTTCGTCATGAGGAATGATTTTAATGCCAGTTTGTGAATAAATTAGAGTCTGTGTAAAATTTTATCAATGATCAATTTAAAAAAAAATACCGAAAAGTCACCATTCGGTGCATTATCGTTCTATAATAGCTGTTACTGCAGTTAAATAATTACTGCGCGATTGAACTATTTTTATCTCAGCAGCATAATATACACAAACAGATTGAACTTTTCAAGACATGTTAATTTTTTCATCGTTTTTTTTTTTTTTTTGGACAACTCTCTACTTATGTATTTATGAACCATGCAAACATTTTGCGATCTTAATGATATAATTTCACGTGAAATTGTTTTAAATTATCAATAAGGCATTGAACTCGTGATGTTATTTTATGAAAACAAGATGGCTGGATCGATTCGTTCTTCGTTCCATGTGCATGTACACAACCTGTTAATACTTTGACTTGAGGCTCAACGATATAATTTAACTACTACAAATTTCTGTTGTCCGGAATACCCTACACTACAGACCACGTTTGCAAAGGCGGATCTAGGACCGGCATACCGGGCGCCCCCCCCCCCTTTTGACAAAAACTGTATGAAACAAAAGGTCCCAGAAGGATTTTTTTTTTTATAATTGCCCCCCCCCCCCTTCCCGTTTGAAAATTTCTGGATCCGCCACAGGTTTAGGGGGTGGTAACTCCAAGTATTTTTGTGCGGCCCAGAAGTTTCATACCCACCCTATTCATATATTGGCCTGCTTAAAAAAAAGACAACCATTCATATATTTTAATGCATTTGAAATTACACAGAATATGCTTAAACTTTACATGTTTTTTAGATTTTCTATTAAATCAAAGTTTGGATGGTTAAAGTTATCAAATGCCTTTACAGTTAAGGTTACAAGGAGGCAAAATGTGGATGCTCAGTCACTCTTTGCCTATTGATATATGACATTTGTGTAAAGTATACCTTATCATATATACTACATTGAAATTTCCAACCTTTTCAAGTAGACCCTTTTGGGCCGCACCTTTATAATTGAAGTTCCCCCCCGTGCTACAGACACTTAAAATTTCCCAAAATTAACATTTGAACAACGACTCGTTGAACGAGGATTGTTTTTATCCAGATAATAATCCGTCAAAAATTATAAAAGGCTTTCAAGACCCTTTTGAGCTTAGCTGGGTGGCCTGTCCTATCAACATTTTGTCAGTTTGCAATGCCAAAAAAACCAGTAGTAGGTGCACCTAATGATACTAAGCAATCGTATGCTTCGAAATTAACTGTAACCTGTTCTTCCAGACGAATTGATAATGACCATCTACAAAAGAATCATTCAATTCCCATATTGTATTTTTAACTGGAAAGTGCCATAAAACATATTGGTACGGTTTGTTCAAATGATGCATGCCATATAACAATGAATGAATCCCTTCAACTTATCTTTCATTCTACATGTTCTAGTATCGTAGGTATTACTATGATGATAAAGGCATTATGCATGTTTCAGGAGCCTAACTGTGACATATTTGTAACTCGAGTACCAATGGATATGGTTTTAACCATATCCCTTCTTGTTATACATTAATTCAAAAGAGCTGGCTGGACCAATATGAACTATACGTATACCGGTATGTGATCTCATTACTGTCATTCAGTATATCCCTAGCTTTGCTTATGAAACCCTGTCATAAATTAATGGTCTTCAAAATTTACAGTCCCTTTATTTCCCACCCCACCCCCGTTTGTGAGGGTTCAACCAGAATTCAGTATTGTATATTCGACAGATAAGGGTTGCTTATTTGAAACTGGGTATGGCTATATCCCACACAGGCAAATGTTCATGGTAGTATGACCTTATTTCAGGTAAGGGTTCTTTATTGTCAATCACCATGGCATAGGTATGGCTTCCAGATTGTGTGAAATTTTTTAGGAAGGCTTTCGTCACTTTCTGGGTGCATTAGCCTTATATATAATGTTGCATTGAGGTATATATATATATACTGGTCTGTTTTGTGAGTTTGTTTGATTTCCCTCTGGTTTGTGGTCGTGCATTAGCTCTTATTGCCGTGATGACATGCATGGGTCTGTGTTATGGATGCTGTGTTCTGGGTGGTCACACAATTCAATTTGTTATTTCAATTAGTTTTATTCCTGATTATGACTGGAATATTGTTGACTGGACATAAAACAAACAACAAACAAACGAACAAACCTATAAAGACCAATGCAGCAATACAACAACTTTCTGTTCATTGTGGTGTTAAAAGATTAAAAGTGAAAGTCACATTGATGCAACTTAGACCATGCTCTAGTTATCCCGCGACTTTCTCAACATACAATTTCGAATTATATAGATAAAAAATATAAAATTTAGCTTTCCGTCCGTCCGTCCTCTAAAATCCAAATCGTAGCTTTAGACTTGAGAAATTATGAAGAACCCTGTAGCTATTGGGTAAAAAGGTCAAAGGCCAAGGTCACAAGTTTGGAAAAACTTAGAAAAGGAAGTGATATTGGTTCACAAAGCATAATTTTACTCAGAAATACTCATATTTAAGCTTATGGTGTATGAAATATGCCAATAATATTGGAGGAATTAGGAGTTGAGGTCCCAAGTTTAGAAAAAGTTTAGATATTGTAGAGTGATATTGGTTTACCATGAATAACTTTCAAACGCCTTGGTATAATTTCATAAAACTTACACGTCGTAGAGCTTATGATGCACGAAAGATGCATGTGGATTCTGGAGTACATAGCTTTAAGGTCAAAGTCACAAGGTCCACAGGAAGGGAAAAATCGAGCTATGCATTTGTTTGAATTGCGTTTACATGCACAAAATTTAATTAAAAAGCATATGTAAATTTACACATAAAGATTTACATCTGGTCCTGAGGTGATGTAAATATACACCATGTGCAAATTTACATACGTATGTATTTGCATTTACATGCAGTATTTACACACATGTGTAAAATTACATACCTATGTAAAAATGCATACGTATGTAAAACTGTGCATGTAAATGGGGCTTAAAACTATTATTATTTATTTACTCTCTGAATAGGAGGACTCTGTAAATAACAAATCTACTGCAACTGTTTGTTTGATTGACGTATCAATTTCACAAATCTCCACCATTTTTCTCAGAAATGATTCAATAGCTGTGTTTAGGACACCTTTATCATTTAGAATCGACTTTTTTATGGTAGTGTGAATAACTAAAGATCCAACGTAGATAAATCTGATTTTGAATGGTAGGTTATGATGAGACGCCATTTCTTCTAGTTTCTTTTTCATATCTTCTGGATCCCACTGACTTGGGGTTGTAAAGAACCACCTTACTTCGCAGATTTCATCTGTAAAAAAAACAAGAAACTCATATCAACCTTAGTCGCTCACCTTCCTTTAAATGACATTATATAAGAGACATAAGACTTGAGACTTTTGTAGAGATTAGTAGCTTATTTAAAAAAAAACTTTAGAGTAAAATTTATCGTAAGTGTAGATTTCAGCCTTGAAATTTCACTTAAAATTATTTTTACACTAAATATTTTTTTTTGTGAAACGAGCCACAGATTAATATCTATATATATTCCCCATTTTCAAAAGACTCTTTACATTTTAAAGAGTGTGTATATATCCCCTTAACTTATTCGGCTTACAACTTAAATTTAATAGAGACCACGTTTGAAGAGCTTTTGATCTGAACATTAAAGCAAAACAACAATTTTCTTTGTGCAAAACATAATTTTCTATTATAAGTAAAATCACGATTTTCATGGAAATATATCTAAAAGCGGTCATCCAAAAACTTTGGCTTTTCGGGTCAAACATTTATGCAAGATAAAAACTACAGCAACAGCTTTCAATCTTTTAGGCCAAAACATAAAGTAAATGTGTTATTTTACCTTCAAATGGGCAAAACCACTTAAAATTTGATCTATTAATTAATATAGCCATGATAGACATTCGAAGATCTTTTCATTTTGTTTACAAATGCGGAATTCACTAGAGTTAACCACAGAATTAAAATTGAAGTTATTTAACCATCACACAATTATGTTCTATTTTTAGAACCAGAAGAATTTTTCGCGGAACGAAACATGGGTATAGGTTGGAAGTCGCCTTAAAGGGGTTTCTGATCGTTTTGGACCTTTTGCGTGTCTCAGAGAATACTACCTTCAAGTCTGACAGCATTCTGTGATTTCCATGGAATGATCAACAAGATAAGAAGACACGCTCCAACACCAACTGTAAAGGCTCCAATTTGGTTGCTATTAATAAAATTTGTTACGCATCTAAACCTGTTATCTCAACAATCAAGCATAAAAATAATATAGATGTCCATTATCTTACAATTATTTACTATTGGTTACCTAAATATTTACTATAGAATAGTTACTGAATATCAAACAAGTTAAAATATATGCATAGAACTGAATCTTAAAATCAGTCAAAGCACGGTGATTCCAATTTTCAAATAACGAAACCCTACTATCAATAACAACAAAACTATTAATTTGATTTAATAATAACACATCTAAGCATTATGATGTTCAAAAGTTAGAAAACAAATATTTGCATGAGTCGACATGTGAACATATGTATGTATGTAAGATAATCATTTGACTTCTCGTTTGGTCATTTTTATTTTGACATAATTCAGTAATATACATATATAGATTTGAAAGAATCAAAGGTGTACCGTACGATTAGGCAATCGATTGCCGTAAATTCGAAAAGGCAAAGACAAAATTGGAAGACATTAAATTATCAATGTAACATTGAATCAACCAGAATAGTTGTTTGGCGGTTTGTAGCTGTTCCGGACTATGTGGGTATTTGGACCATACACGTATGGTCATGGCATATCGGTATATATATGGTACGCTTATGATCGGACCATATGAATGACGGGCCCGATTACAAAAGTATTTGCACCATATGAGTATTTTTCGAGTATATTGAATTTTGAATCTCGACTACCAAATCTCGAGTTTTGATCCTCGAATTTCGATTTTCGGATCTCGAATAAAAAGCCTTCTGGGCATCATATAATCTTTATAATTTTAACGCAAGTAAAAAAATAAAACCATAGAAATTAAGTAATGAAGTCCCGTTTCAAATGAAAAAAAAATAAAAGCATTAAATTTTGACTAAAGCATAGAAGTTTTAACAAAGGAATATTTGTACCTTAAATCTTGGTTTAAAAGACCCATCGCTATGCCACAAACCAAGATGAGAAGAGCGCAACCAATCCAACTCTTGTTGATCCTATCATCTAGGGAAAACAATAATTGTTTTAAATAAACAAGCTTCAAATACTAGATTGCTACACGTAATCAATGTCCCCCGTCGCATCATGTAGAATTTGTCAAACACAAAATAACATCCGTGTACATACAACTACATACTTAAATGAATTAAACTTCAGCAAAATTATTTCATCAGCTTCAGAGGAATTAACACCTACAATACGCTTAGTGGATAAATTGGTCAAACCAAATCATGATGTAATATAATCAACTACAGATGATGACATACAGTCCTACAATAATTCAGCGAAATCCATTGAGCAGTATGACTTCATTACTCCTAATGGAAAACCTATGAAAAAGGCAGAGAAATGTAATTATCCCTTAAAAACTTAACCGCTTAAAGGGTGAGTTCACCATTTTCGAAAAATGGTCATAAATTGCCTGGGCGTCACAAAACATGAAAATTACTCAAGTCTGAGGGTGCAAGGTATAGTTTTGCAAAGTGACGTCATCAGATGAAAGCAACATCACCTTCATGCTTGAATGGAAATAAGATATTTTCCTGTAATATGGACATCTATATATCAATAAAAAGCTGAAATTCACCACTTTTTAATGGAACCTGCATAGTAGACTTAATCATATTTGAATATTTCATCAAAACTGGCCAAAATAAACAAAAAAGGGGGTGTTTTGTGTAAAATTTATGGGTGTCATCCCATTTCTGAGGCTAAATTCCACTGACTTGTGACCAAATTTCAAGTCTTAATAATAGATCGCTTGAAAGAGCATGTCACTAAGGGCAAAAATTGGGAACAAAAAGGGTACGCTTTCCAGCTCTCAAGAAAAATATTTTTGTTTACCTGAAAAGTGTCATTTTGACATCTGCAAAAATGGCGGGATTTATGGTTGTCTCCCTTCACACTGAAGTGCTTATAAAAAAATTTAAAAAAAGAAAATAAACCTGTTGTAGCATTTTTATTACAAAAATATATCTAAACAATCATAAAAGTTTAAAATATTTGATGATTTTCACTTCAGCTATATGAATAGACAGGGATTCCCTTACCTGTGTTTAATGTATTTGGTAAAACTCACTAGTATTTTGTACGAAACTGTGTCTTGCATCGTTTAAAGCATTATGATGCATGAATTCTCTGATGAAAGCAAATTTTTCTGTTTCGGTATCTTATTGCGAACACAATGGTACCTTATTTTTGTCGTTGCGATAAAAAATAGCGAAAACATACAGATTCTCATACAAGACCTTGCGATGAAGATTTTTGGATTTTTTGTATTCATGAACTGTTTTAAGCTGAAATGTGAAGCTTATATCAATACTATGCTTTTTAAACAATCTAACATAATTATCTTAATAAAAAATAATATTGTGATGGCAGTTAACATAGATAATCTAAAAAAAACATTCAAAGGGAATTTTTTTCACCTATAGTTTTGCCATAAAATAGGGTCATTTTAAGTTTATTTAAGAATTTGGGTATTACAGATGGTTTGTGAAATACCCATTTAACATACTTTACTAGCTAAATGTAAAAAAAAAACATCTACTGTATACATGGGGTAGATGGTTAATGATAATTTTTAATTTTATGTACTATAAATGAATTCTAAGTCACATATTGTTCCCTCTGTGAATGCGAAAGACATGAAACGTCGCAAAAGTATGAAATGACGTCACATATTGCATAATGACTTTGAGTGTTTTAATGGTTACTATGGAGTTTTCATGAGAATTATGAATGTTACTAAGCCAAAATTGTACCAATACATTGGTCTTGTGTATGTTAACAAATTGACAATTGTATCCAAGACAAAAACTAAACCAATTAGACTCTGAAATGGGTTCATAAAGTAAGTATATGCCTTTAAAGGGTGCAAGGTATAGTTTTGCAAAGTGACGTCATCAGATGAAAGCAACATCACCTTCATGCTTGAATGGAAATAAGATATTTTCCTGTAATATGGACATCTATATATCAATAAAAAGCTGAAATTCACCACTTTTTAATGGAACCTGCATAGTAGACTTAATCATATTTGAATATTTCATCAAAACTGGCCAAAATAAACAAAAAAGGGGGTGTTTTGTGTAAAATTTATGGGTGTCATCCCATTTCTGAGGCTAAATTCCACTGACTTGTGACCAAATTTCAAGTCTTAATAATAGATCGCTTGAAAGAGCATGTCACTAAGGGCAAAAATTGGGAACAAAAAGGGTACGCTTTCCAGCTCTCAAGAAAAATATTTTTGTTTACCTGAAAAGTGTCATTTTGACATCTGCAAAAATGGCGGGATTTATGGTTGTCTCCCTTCACACTGAAGTGCTTATAAAAAAATTTAAAAAAAGAAAATAAACCTGTTGTAGCATTTTTATTACAAAAATATATCTAAACAATCATAAAAGTTTAAAATATTTGATGATTTTCACTTCAGCTATATGAATAGACAGGGATTCCCTTACCTGTGTTTAATGTATTTGGTAAAACTCACTAGTATTTTGTACGAAACTGTGTCTTGCATCGTGAGAATATTCTCAACTTATTGTGACGTCATCAAATTAGAACGTTTTGATTGGAGTCGCCATGGAAATTAAGAATATTCTCAGACTTTTTATTTTCTAAGTTTTGTGGCGCCCAGGCCAGAACAAAGTTTTATAACAGTCTGTAATTTTTCCCCTCGTATCTTTATGTACAAAAAAGAGGATTAATTACTTGAAATGGATCCCTTCTCTACATGAGTGAGTGTGAGTGAGTTGGTGTTTTACGCCCGTGCAACGCTATATAGGTTATTTACAGGCGATGAACATGAAAAGGATGATAAAATGAACATGAAATGATGATGATAAATGAAATATGGGGATGGGGTGGGAAACAATGGACCGGTAAATTTTGAAGAACCACAGGAAAAAGGGGAGAGCTGGGTAGGGGCGGAAAATTTAGCCTATGTGGTGCACTACTTGGCGGTCCACAAAGGGATCTTTTACGTGCATGGAGCGTGGCACTCTCCACACACGTTGGCCCACTATGGTCGGCGGTCAGGGTTTCCGTATTATAGACCTGACAACCCCCGCGGACGAGGGCTACCCTATTCAGCCACCTAGGGTACACACTTGGTCGCTCTGTGGGCTGAGCGCTGACCCGACGTCAGAATCCCAAGACCCTTAGTCGCCTCTTACGACAAGCTAGGCTCTGCTGCGGGCCTATTCGCCACCCGGGCCCCGCACGGGACTCTCTACATGAGGGGTCTAAATTAGTTGATCATAATTTCTACTTAGTAGCAAACATTTAAATTAATTAAAACGTTTAAGTAATCCTGTTGTATGGTTCTATAACCAACAAAATAATTAAAACAAACAAAAGTCAACAAGATAATTAATTTTTTTCAAATCTATTTCTAAGTAAAAATCTATTTTAAAATGTTGTATTTATCATTTATATTATTCCATTTAATTTAACTTAATAATCTATCAATTAAAATCCTATAATAACGGTGAATATTCAATACGCGACTTTTAGATCAACGGCGTTCAACGGTTCTATTCAGATCAAGAACGCTTCAATTCAGCTCAAATTGTAGAAGAAAGGACCAACCTTACCTAAAAAAATGTTAAAAATCTATTTTGAAATGATATCATTAAAAAGTTTGTTACTCTTACGGAAAGCATATATAGTTGAGGTGTACAAATTTTCCTAATGGACAAAAAAATGAAATGCTGTTGCAAAACCGGAAAAAATCACTATTTTGTCATTGCAAAAAACCAAAGCAACCAATCAATGCCCCGCTTTAACATTTTTTAATAAACCATGTATATGCACGTAAATAAAACCATGAAAGACAGTTTCGTTCACTGCTGAAAGAGAAAAGATTAAATTTGTGCAAAATATTTTAAAGTTAACAATTCATTTGGTCGCCGAATTGAACGCGAAAAATGAGGCTATTTGTTCACATATTGTCGAAGATAGAATATATTTTCATTAGCCACTCATAAAAATTTGACCACCTCAACTTCTAGGGCGTTCCGTGAAAACAACAAAATGTGTAAGATTTGGTCCGTACAAGTTATAACGTGTACAAAAAATTTGTACTTGTTATAACTTGTACAAAATTACAACTTGTACACAACATACATACATGAATACAATTGAAAACATCATACATAGCTAAAACAAAAGATATAGACATATTTAACAAAAAACAAAACAAAAAGTGATCAAAGAAAATAAACACATTAATTAATTAATTAATGTGATTTTATTGTCATTGTCTCTAAGCAGTTTCCTTTATAATCACTGTATGGAAAGAGCGAAAGGGAAAAACGGTTGATTTCTGTGCCCCGATGTAGTTTATTGCTGTGCTCAAAATGAAGTCGTCTGTTTTTTCTGCCTTTTTACTTAATTATTGAATAATTACATATCCTGCATTGTCGGTGATTTCAACATTAGATAGTAACGATTTAGTTTATTCAAGTTTTACTTGCATTTTTATGTCATAAGCTATTTTGATCACAAAAAGTCATCAATTTATAAATAAAACACGTTTTTTTGGAAAAAATACATAAATAAAACACTTGCAGATGAAATTAAAGTGAACAAAAACTGTTCATCGTGTATTTAAGTATATATAGAACTCTTTTGTTGATAAATAAAGTTTAATTATGCAAAGGTTCAAGACAGATCGATGAAATAAGAGTAGGTGTTAAAATTTGCACCGCGAATGTATATTTCTGTGCTGATTTTCTACATGCGAATGTATATTTCAGAGCCCGCGGAAGTTTATTTGTGTGGTTGCGAATGTTTCGTTCTGAGTTATAAATACTTGGCCATAGAAAATCAGATCAAATAATGGAAATATAACTTTAGTTCTAACTCTAAACCAGGGGACAGGTTAATGAAGCTGTCCTAAGCTGTATCCTAAACAATGTCTTATGACTTAAAATGGGATGTAGAAAGGATCATCCTTAGACACGTCCAAGGATGTTAAACGAAACCATCTTAGGATAATCTTAAATAGGACCATCCTTATACGAATTTAAGATAATCATGAGTAGTCATATGTCATGCATTTACGCCGATGTGAAGGCGTTTGAAAAAAACTTGAAGTTTTTTGTTTTACATTTTCAAATGCAAAATAGATTTAAGCATTTTTATTGCATTGCCTTTGTTTTTTTTTAGAGAATAAAAATAATGTATTGCAATATCATTGCATTTCTTCATTCATTTTTGTTCTGCGCGTTGCACTTATCACTAATACCAAAAGTAAATCCCTAGGTTTGGGAAGCAAATATCCACGTGAACTGTTAAATGTTAATTTCAAAAGTCTAGTACTACATATATTAGAATATCGTCAAAATGTAACTGGTAAAACGCCAATATATGGGTAACAATTGGGAAAATTTAATCAATGGCAAAAATATCTTAGCTTGCTAAATGTAGAAAGTAAAATATCAAAAATGAGAGTTGGGCCACATACAACCCTAATTCAAGGGGATAAAACCTATTTCAGACACTTTTTTTAAATTTAAAGTCACAAGGATGGTCCTAGGACAACAATTTTTACAACCTTAAATACGGAGACGTTACGCACGGTATTGCGTTGCGTCACGTAACATAAAATACTTGACGTTTTTTTTTTCTAAAAAGTGGAGTCTAGCTATACTTTTTAATTTTGTAAAGATTAAAAGTGTCATGCGATACAATCTTTGACCTAATTCTTATAAACTAGGTAAAAGCTTTTTCTAATTTTGTAAAGTTTTTTTTTCTTCACTGTCTGTTTATTCACTCATTTTATTGTGTATATACATATAGATATTTTTTCCGTTTCCAGTTCTTCGCTCGATGCATCAGTTTGAATGATTGTCTTCTGTCGTAAAATGGGAAATTGTACAAAATTTTAGAAAGATTTGACTAATCCTTTTGTTTATCTTTCAAATCAAAAGAAACGAAAAACCCGAAAACAAGGATGCGACGCACAATCAGATCAAAAAAATAAACAAACAAGCGCAACGTTAGCGGCTATAAAATACATATAAATATATTTCAACTTAAACGATACTACATGTATTTCTGTAAGAGTCTAGGCTTCTCTTTGTGCGATTGTAGTTTGTTTTTTCTTTCTCTGTGTTATTATACGCGTCGGCATGGCAATAATTTGCAGTAATTATTTTGTTGTTTCATACAAAAAATCTACAAATTTAAACAAAATTAATACCCCCCTTGTTGCCTTTGACAATTATTGTAACTTTTCAAATTTTGAAATCTATATTCTCTTTTAAGGAAAACATATTTTCTTGGATTTAAATTGAATCTTGAGTCCTTTCCATTTATACTCTCAGCCACAGGGTTATTCTCGTTCCATATATTTTAGAAAATTCCGCTTTATTCCACTTTGTTCATGACTTCGCTCGACGTTAAAACGTTAAATCGCAAGAATGGACATTTCGGCTAGATATACGCAAATTGTGACAATTTTCACTAAAAACAGCATTATAGCCGGCCACTTGGGTATTTCGCCAGTGATTGAATAGAACTTTTGATATGTATCAAATCGGTGCGATTTTCCTTCTTTTGGTTAAAAAATAAACCCTCCAAATATTTAGATGCTTTTGTTGCTGTTTGTAAAATGACGTTCGGGAAAAGATGGCTAGATGTAGCATTTGCCAACTAATAAGAGAATGGACGGCTCAATTTCTTTCGTTGGCAAATAAAATCATAGACTTATATTAGAACTGTTATGGGAAAAACAAAGAGGCTCTTGTGAGCCAAACTTTTTAGGTAAATACAGTATAAAGTTTAGTATTGCATTATCCCTTTTTGTTTTGGACAGGGGCAATGCATTAGTTATTTTGTGCCTGACTTGTAAGAAACGTCGAACAGTATAAAATGAAAAATAAAGTTTCAACAACTATATAGTAAAGATCTGGTATACACAATTTAAAGCATTTTGAAGGCAAAATAAAAGCGCCACCAATAAAGGCATACAACACAGTCTATAAAATAATGTGACGTTGGACAAGACATTTTTGACTTCGGTAAACATTTTAAAGTCGCATATTTTAAGAATGCAGCATGACATTTAAATAAAAAATATATTTTTGAAGAGGCGAAAAACTGTGCTTTGAGTATGCGAATCGTGTTTAATATATCTTAAAAATATAGAACTACACAAATACAAGAAAGAGAAACACTCGGCTTGGTCGCAATACCATGCGTAACGTCGGACCAAATCTATGACGTGCCATTTTTAGGATGCCTTCAATAACACGACTTAGGACCGAGACATGTCCAAAGACCATCCTTAGACATGTCCTAATCCTAGGACACCTTCGTTAACACGGCCCCAGGATAATTTTAAAACAAGTGTTCATATTTACAATTCCTGTCTAAACCATCTAATGTTTTACTTATTCTATAAACTACAAAAATAATATATAAAGCTCTTTTAAACAAAGCACAACAAAATTAATTGGTGATAAAATCTATATTTATACAGAATAGAATAGTATGTATTGAGTTATTTTTGTAGGCTGTAAACCTGGGATTTTTTTTTTGCACCGTCTTTGCTTTTCCTGGAAGGACTACTGAGTTTTAGTTAACACAGTCTTAAATTTGCACAGTAATCGTATTGTCCATTTAGACTAAAATGGAGGACACATATCGCGCCGTGTATTTTTTTCAATTTAGGTGCAGCAATGTCAGTGCGAAAATCGCAAAATAAAACTGTCTCGATAATTTCCTGCTATACAGTATTCGGTTTGTTTATGATTACATTTCAAAATAACATTTCCGAACAATAAAACTAACAGTTTTATACCCAACTTCAATAGACAATGGGGGTTCCAAAACATCATCAAAGTCAATAACGGTTATTGTAAAGTTTTTTATTCATCTGGTACAATGTTTTTTCCATTTAAAATTACATCTTCTGGTCTCTAATCAAATTTTAAATGTTTAAACTTGTTCTTTTTTTCATCCACTCTAATTTTGATATTTACTTTTTCCTTGGGATGGTTATGGACAAAATGCAAAATTGTGTCTTTGAATATGCCAGAAAAAAATCACAATGTTCGCATTTTAATTTATCCATATTATATTTCTGAAGTTGAAAAAAAATATTTCCATTAGTGCCTCTAGCTTGTATTTAAAGCACATTCATGTTATAACATCAAACAATAAAAATTAATTATAATAAAAATAAATAGCACAGAAATAAACTACAACAATTTTTGCTGCACATAAATCAACATTCGTGAACTCGGAAATAAACGACAGCATTTCTTCAACCCTTTTTATTGAATGTTTACAAAACAACAAATCAGTTACTTATTGTATGTTTTTTGTTAACCTTTCATAAGATATTCCATCAAATTAAGATTAAAAACGCAAACTGCCACTTAGAAATGAGTTTTTCTATAAATTAAAGGCTTTTTCTATTCTGATAAGTTTTATCAGAACACATAAATAAACTTTCTCTACTTTAAAAACTGCTCTCAAATAAACTACAGCGTGCACAGAACTTAACAGCAGCAGGGCACACAATAAACATTCGCCTCATAAGTTAAACACAGCTGTAAAATCATTTGAGAGGACAATTTCTAATCTTCGACAGAAGAATATGTTCTAAAATATTATAAAGAATATTTACACTTACTAGTTGCTTACAGATGTACCAAAGAATAATACGATTTTCAACATTTTAACTTTTTTGTTTTTTCATTGCGATATTTCTTACATTATTTATCTATTGATTTAAAACTTGTTAAAAAAACGATAAAGTGACAAGTAAGAAACTACAAATGAACCTTAACAACACTAGTATATCTATTTTTCTACCTAGATGACATATTTTCGTCTTCCTGATGTTTACAATCGTCTGTTTTACCCACAATACAACAATGACACAGGAGTAAACTACACCGGGGCACAGAAATCAACCGTTTTTCCCTTTCGCTCTTTCCATACAGTGATAATGGTTAGGTAAATATACATGTTATTAGTCACAGCTGACTTAGTGTGAAATAAACAGAAAATTCCAATTACCAATACCTGCAGTTGCAAATACCTAATATACAAACATTCAGAAACAGCTTTTTATGTACCAGATCTTTTTATTTTCACACCAACATTAAAGACATAGAACCTATCATTTTTTTTAAAAACAATGAAATTCACACTACATGTATTTGAAGAATACAGTGTAAAGCCTTTGAAGACACTGTTAGTTTTGAAAAAAACCTACGTACCAGAGAGAAAACTGCACAAAAATACGCAGTGTCAAAAAAGAGGACAAACTAATTATAAAGTGTAAATACTTGCTTACCGGTAAACTGAGAAACGAATAGAAACCAAACGAAACGAAACGAAAACCAAATCGGTAAAAAAGGAAGCGAAATCAGTAAAATAAGCAACAGAAATCTGTAAACAAAGGAAACGAAATCGAGCGAAACCGATAAAAAAAGAAAACTGAATCGATTTCACCCAACACCAGTCGTTTCGTTATTTACCGATTTTCTTTTCTCTTCGTTTCGTTTGGTTTCATTTGGTTTCTTAGTTTACCAGCATCCAGTAAAGGTCCTGTGAATAACGGTTTACCAAAAGTAAATATTTATGCTGGACCATACTTAATCAATTAATAATTTTATATAAAGCTGCCTAAATTTGAGTTTTTATATCGGTAATAAAAATGACAATAAACGGCAATAAATTTTGCTACGCCTGACGCGCGTTTCGTCTATTCAAGACTCACCAGAGGCGCTCTACTAAAAATATTGAAAATGCCAAACACTTTTTGATTATGAAGAGCATAGAACAGTAAAACCAACAATACCAAACCCGAGAACCAATTTTTTTACTAAGATGATCAACCTATGTCTGGGGTAGGAAGAACCTGATAAATTGATGTTTTCAATAGCTCAATGTTGTTCACGTCATGTGGCCTACCCACAAAGGGAAACTACTCTTGCAAACATGAAAATAAAAGATTCGGAATCGGAATTCCAGACGAGTTTTTGAAAAGGGCTATAATGCAATTCAGTACGCTCCTATGTAAAAATATCTTTGTGTAGTAATATCTGCTGTCAAGTTCAATTTGTACAGTTTACTAATTACAATCAATACCAACTACTTAGCAAAAACGCCATTTTGCAACTGCTAGTATAGCAATATTGATTATATTGCACAGGTCGATGCAAATGTAACTGTAATAGATATAAAGCAATTCGCCATAATATTTAATGAAACGATTACCATGAGATTTAATTCCATTACGAAACCTCAAAAGAAAAAGAAAAATATACGAAAATCCTAAATAAAAAAACATAAGTTGCCATTTTTAAGCTTTTTTGCGCAGTTTTTTAAACCAGAAGTTGTGTTTATGCGCCATATTGTAGGTCACTAACATGTCTCAATGTTGTTTAAATATTCAAATAAGTAAATCGTAGCTATTTATATAAGTTCTGTAGAGTGATTTTATAATAATCACATAATAGGTACTCTCAAAAGACGCCATTTTGAAAAATTGGGTGGCCATCTTGAAAATTTTTTTTTTGTCTTTTGGCCAAGACTTGAATTTTCATACATACAGGTTAAAGAAGCGTTGAGCAAAGTTTCATGCTGATATCACATTTTGCACAATTCTTGTCAACTATTAGCACCGGGTACGTTTTAGACACTAATTATGGTACTAAGAATTACATTTGTATATAACGGTCTGTATGTTCAAATACTAGATCGGTCAATGGTCACAAGGTAAAAAAGTAAAAACATCACTAAAAGTATGTTACCTTTTGCACTTGTATCACTGGTTGGTTTATCAGTCTGAGAGGCGATATGCTGCAAGTCAACATTAAAGTTGAGATTGTTTATTCCCACTGTAACAAAAATTTAATTATTTTCATATTGCATGACTTTAATTTTCAGTTAACACTTCCATCATTTCATATATTTGTATTTGCCTGACAGGACATGTTTTGCATATAGAATTGGACATGGTCATTGTGTTACAAGACACATCGTTTCATAATGATATGTATGTAAAATATCATTTTATTGACCTTAAGGTCAAAGTTCAAGATTATTGTGGTGCTGACGCATCATTTCATAATGATATATCATCATATTTAATATCAAAGCCCTATGTCCAAGGACAAGAAATATACGGTACAGAAAAATTGCATTTTGTCTTCATCTTTCAAATGCAAAGCATTTATACTCTGTGCATGACCCAGACTATACAGCTAAACTCACTTCTATACACAATTAGTAACTGAAAGAAGCAAAGAGGTACCAGCAATCCGAAAGGCAATGGCGAAACCGGTTAACATGAACAAAAACAGCACGAAGACACACAAAACACAAAATCAACCGAACAGAAATCAACAACGCTAACTCAAGTCGTAACAAGAGTGAACTAAGGTGCTCCGGAAGAGTAAGCGGTTCCTGTCTGCTAAAGTACACCCGTCGTGTTGCTAATTTCCAATTCAGTGTGCCAAATCCGGTAATGAAGGACAAAACTTTCACGACAAACCAACATCTGCACTCATTTGAGAAATATAAATACCTTATTTGTCAACGAGTGCAAGATGTCAACCGTAAAATTTCCTAAGTGAAGACAGCACCGTGGAGTAACATTATACAATTATTGACTTTGATATGGGTTTACATCTTTTTTTATCAACCTGAAAAAAATTATATCAATCGAGCCGAAGGCGAGGTTAATATAATTTTTTGAGGGATGATAAAATGGATGTCAACCTATACCAAAGTCGATAAATGTTTTATTACATGATAACTATAAATGTATGCTGAAGACTGAAAGCACCATAACACTCACATACAGTGAAACATGTACATTTGTTACATGATTAGAAAATTGCATTAATTTGATTGGCATAAACAACCCGTTTAAATTTCAAAATTGTCTAAACCTAAAGATTCTACCTACCCCAGACATAGGTTGATCATCTTAGTAATAATTTGGTTCCCAAGTTTGATATTTTAGGTTTTATTGTTCTCTGCTCTTCATAATCATATAGTGTTTAGCATTTTCAATATTTTTGGTAGACCGATCTATTTTTAGTCACTTACAGGGGTCTGGATTCTATTTTTAGGAAATAGTAGGGTAACATCGCTTTCAATGGTGTTTATTTACTATATTTAGACATTTTAGGCTGTACTCACTCTACATCAGAACTTTTTATGGTTGTTTAGGCCAATCAAATTAATGCAATTTTCTAGTCATGTAATAAAACCCTGTGTCAGCAATGTAACGCTCTGCCAAGGAAATCGATGTAATTCCTGCAATCTCTGAAGTAACGAATCAACTGTGATACGAAAACTTCATAAGCAGGAGCGGACGGAATGTTAGTTGCTACACAAAAAGGGAAAGTTGATGATAGGAAAGTTGAAGTCATCACGTTTGTCATATAGCTTTGTTGAAAGTCTTCATTGAGAGTCAATTTTGAGTTGTACATCTAAATATGTAATAGACTTCCTAGAATCCGTTTTGCCCTTTATCTCAAGTTCCTGGGGATATATGAGATGGAGAAAGTCACCAAATCGAGAATTCTTTAGTGAAAGGGCATCATCGATATAAAAGAGAGCTAGTCTACGATCTTTTTTGTCTAGAAGAGATTGTAAGAAGTCTGCTTCATATGAATGTAGAAACAAATCAGCAAGCAAAGGTCAAAATAAGTGCCCATTGGAATCCCTATTGTTTGCTGAAAAACACGTCCACCAAACTGAACAAATATGTTGTCGATAAGAAAATTGAGCATGTCGACTATTTGGTCTTCTGTATATTTGTTCTATTTCTTAGACATCTTTAATTCAAATCGTGGAGTTGGTCAGCACAGGTACTGTGGTGGCACCTCATTCTGCTCTGAACCGGTCGACTGCAGGTGATTGTCTGAAGTTTAGTGGCAAGTAGTTTCAACCCAGGACTGTCTTTGGAAAAAATTTATATTTATAAGTATCGGTCCTGGAATAAATTGTACGAAAACCTGTGTTTGCCCTTATTCTGTCTAGTTTCGACTGGTATTAATAATACAGATGGTTTATCGACTTTATTAAGTACTATAATATGATTAAGGCCCTGCCTTTTTAGCGAGCATCGAAAATCTATATACCTTTTAAAAATAAATCCATGTGCTCGACCGGCTAAGTGTAACGTAAAGAGGGAACTTTAAAAAAACAGGTATTAGGTAGTAGCAAAGTCTGACCCCACCCAACCCAAATCATATGCACTTGAGAAAGTAGTTGTTAAAAATTCTGGGATCAATAACTACTTATTAAAAATTCAATTTAATAATATGTGCAAATAATAAATCCTGTAACATTCTGGGACGATATTTAGCGGGGACGAAATTATCCCTTTATTGATTACGTGACGTCATGTCCTTGTCAGAGTATTTCGCGCTTCTTCAGCAGACCAAAACAACATTCAGATGCTGTCAGGTTTTGTGAGATTTTCTGAGTATCACTGTTTTATTTGAAGCATTGGTAACAGAAGGTACATTTCGAAACCTGGCGGAAAAAACGGTGAAGTAAAAATATCATGCAGGATTGAGGAGAGTGAGTGAAACCCCACAGGATGGGACTCTTCTTTCATTTTCAGGTAAGAACCTTTTATTTATATTATTATTATGAGTAGGTTTTATTCAGTAAATTTATGTATTTCTTTATCTTACTTAGAATTTAACAAAGCTATGTCAGTATCATGCATTTGGTATGACAAGGGATGACTAGTCAATGGGACGATGTTGCCTAAAGCTAGCTCGGTAATTTCCGGAAAATCGTTTTTCAGCGGAAAAGACCGAATGTGTTAATTAAAAATCTGTGTGTAAAAATAAAACAAGTGCATGAATGAGGGTTTTATCAATGTTTTTGAATTTCTTTTTTTTTTATTTTTGCATAACAGATTATGATGTATTTTTTATAAACCCAGCGGGTTCAGATTGTTTTACTTGCTCCGTGCCTATTAATTTTTTCACTCCGTAAAAGTAAACCTGTTCCGGTTTTATCGTCAGTATATTTCTGGCACATCTCAAAACATGCACAATGCCGTAGGGCTCGCATCTGCGATGCTCGCTATTATACATCAAAACGACTCTGATTTTGGCTCGTCGTTGTTAAAATGATTCTCAGACCAGATTAGGCCACTGATCATAGTTCTTATTGCTTGCCCTTCTTCCTTGTCATAAAAGTTATTGTTTAAGAACATCGAAGCATGTCTTTCTATGGCATCTCAATTAGCTGAATTTGGTTTTTAGTATGTTGGTCTCAAACGAATAACTGCTGCATATCCAACGGCTGGGCGTACAAGTGTGGGACAAGCATGAATGTTTCTCCTGAGAAATCGAATGGTACGATTGGCTCTACATGAGATGTGTAGCCCAGCTCAGATCATTGCTCATAGCGACTCAAAAGAACTTGCTATCCTGTTGTTTTTCTAAGACCTGGTTATGCTGCTTGTATTCAAACTTACTGATCTTCTTTTATTTTCGGCTGATGAGTATGGTGAAGCACTTGTCAGCACCAAAAAACATCTGCCAATTTTTTTTTCATTCTCTCAGCTTGCTTAAATCATATTGGTCAGAGACGTTGTTTACCACCTGTTCAGACTTTACGTCGGAAATTGCTTCTTTGTCGAAAAATGTTGTTTTTCTTTTAAATTTTGCGCACTCGTTGGTACACCAAAGTCAGAATATAAAACTGCTTTACAAATTCTAAAAGCTCAAGAAGTTGACTACAGTCTTGTTCTCTTGATGTTTTGGACAAGCTTCGTGCTTTTGAAAATACTTTTCATACCGTTGATAGTTACGATTTTTCTACTTTATATACTAACCTTCCACATAATCTGATTAAAAAGAAATTTGAATATTTGGTTAAATGGTGTTTTGACAAATCTAAAAGTGATTATATCTGTTCTAGAGTTTCAAAATCATTTAGTAAATCATTTTTTAGTAACGAGACTCAAAAGGGTTACATCAACTGGACTGATGCAGAAACTATTACTGCTCTAAATTATTTGTTAGATAATATTTACATACGTTTTGGTAAACAAATTTATCGCCAAATTATTGGTATTCCTATGGGTACTAATTGTGCGCCACTTATAGCCGACCTTTTCCTATACTGTTATGAATCACAATTTATGGCTAAATTACAAAAAAAGACCCGAACAAACAGAACCTAATCGAAACTTTCAATTATACTTTTAGATATTTAGATGACATTCTTGCACTCAACAATCCTTCATTTTCTAATTTTATTACAGATATCTATCCTTCTGAATTAACCTTGAACAAATCTAACGTCACCGGTGATAGATGTCCTTTTTTAGATTTAGATTTAAGTATTATTGACGGAAAATTACATACCAAAGTATATGATAAACGTGACGACTTTACCTTCCCTATTATAAATTTTCCTTTTCTTGAAGGAGATGTTCCACTAGCGCCGTCATACGGGGTTTACATTTCACAGTTAGTAAGATATGCTCGGATCTGCAGTTGTGTTTCTGATTTTAATAATAAAAACCGTTTTATTACTGAAAAATTATTAAAACAAGGTTATCGATACCACAAATTAGTAAAGTCTTTTTCTAAATTCTTCCACAAGTATCGATCTCTTGTTGAAAAATTTAATTGTACACGTCACTTTCTTATAGTGAAAGGAATATCACATCCTGTATTTTATGGTAATGTTTTTTATAAAGCTCACAAATTTAAAAGCAATCCAATAGAAATGAAAAATTGGCTTCAAAATTTATTACGGAAAGGATATGAAATGAATATCTTGGTTAAATCTTTGAATTTAGTGTTTTTTGGCAGAAATATTGAAAACTTAATACTCGCTTTAAAACTTCCATAAACGTTTTTACTATTGTCATTTTTAAGCATTATAGCGATCAAGCGTGTCGGTTTTGTGTGATGACACTTCACTAAATCATTATTGCTTGAAGTGTTGTGTCGGATTTAAAATCGATACGTTTGATTTTTTACATCAGTCGATTGATGATTCTCAGCTAGCTGTCAGTAACAGCGAGTGTTCTATAGAGAGTTCCTTTACCGTCCTTTTGTTTGTTCTTGTTTTTTGTCTTAGGTTCTCTCTAGTAGAATTGGACTTTGATCGATTTGATTTTTATTGTGTGTTTAGTTTTTGTGCTTTGTCTAGGAATATTGATAGGGGGAAGGTTGGGCCCAAAAAACTAGTTTAACCCCGCCACATATTACATGTGCCTGTCCTAAGCCAGGAATCCTCGACAAAGCTTTCGTTTGTACTTGTCTTTTTGATGTTTTCTGTTCCTTGTTTAAGAAGGGGGTCTATCTGTGACTATTTCAGGGCTGGATTTGAATTATATGCATCTTATTTAGACCATGGGCCAATTGCATAACCGCAAGCAGTGCCAAATGGCCTCGTTGAAGGCTGCTGGCGGTTGTCCATTGTGGTTTTTCTAAATTGCCGTTTAATTGTGGGCTGTGTCGCGTACACTTATTCCACATCTCTTTATTTTCTATTGTATAAATAATAACATCCACAGATGGATTATGTAGAAATAAATTGTCAAAATTATTGGAAACAATTTTATGCTGTCCATGTAACATTTTAAGTACTCGGAAAATGTTTTCGCACTAGAAAAAATTGCAAAACGTTGGTGTTGACTACATATAAAAATAAACATTAATTGAAAGATGTGTCGGTTTTGTTATTTGCTCTCATATCTCCCATAATATAAAATCTGAAAACGTCTCGCAGAAATGTCCGTCCCTTAGTTTGAGACGTTGTTGCGTAACGTCAATGCAAGCACAAAACAAAACATCAAATTTTTTATTTGTTTAAAGTGTACCTTGTACATTAGAATTTGTATGTACGAGCTCATTAGGAACTAAATAATTTTTCAAGACAAAAATTGCCATATTTCTTAACTTTTTACAACGTAACAATTGTGTTACATTGTATTGTAGCAATATCGATCCGACCTAACACCACAACAAGCAATCATCTTCGATGAGTAACGCATTCCTCATCCGGTAGATCATTGATAAATTGGAGAATTCCAGCAACTCGGCATCGATCTGTTTTTGTCAGAGAGTTTTTTTGCAACATCTTGTATGGTGATGACAATCTGAAATTCACAAAACCTTCCAGCTCTATTACCGTGTTGACTTTCTGACAAGATATTGTGAACAGAGTAATGGCTCTTGATGTTACTACATAGGATATGCTCAAGCATTTTAAAAAAGATTGTCGTCAAAGATACAGGTCTAAAATTTCCTGCCTTGGATTTCTTGTAAACTTGGACGATCCTGTCTATTCTCCAGTCTTTTAATTTGGTGCAGTGCCGGTGTCGATAGCTAATTTGTTAAGTTCTTGGATGAGTTTAATGGAAAAAAGCTAAGTCTGCTTGTAAAGATTGTCCCAACAGTTGTCATGCTTACCCACTCAATCTCCGGTAAATTAAAATCTCCTATTATCCAAATGTTGTTGTTCTTGGCTATGGATTTCGTACTATAATTGTTGGTCGGTGCGTATGGTGGACTTTAACTCCAGAAGTTCATTTCTGTTACTTCTATACAATTCTGGGCTAACTAGGGTTTTGCGTACTGTTATGAACACTCCGCCTCTTTCAGAACCTTCCCTTCTGAAGAAATCAAATTGATCTACAGGTAAGATCTCAGATGAGTACATGGAGTTATTTAGCCAGCTTTCAGTTTCAGTATATGTGTTGTTTATGATTTTTCAACTCAACCCTTTTATTTCTCAAACTTTGAAAGTTAATTTTAAGGATACGTATGTTGTTTGTTGGTTTCTTAAACTGTTCGAATTCTTTTGTTTTGGTGATGATACGGGGCTATCAAGCGATGATAAACCATTGTCGGAAAATCTGAAAGGTCTGTTGCTGTGCAGGCTATCAGATATTCTAATTGGCGAATCATTCCTTGAAACCCGTGCGGGTTCCGGGTGGCGAATAGGCCCGCAGCAGCGCTAAGCTTGTCGGTAAAAGTCCACTAAAGAGCGCTCAGAAACCTGACATCGGGTCAGGCCGCTTTGCCCACAAAGCGACTGGGATGTGTGCCCCAGGTGGTTGAATGGGGCAGCCCTGACATCGAGAGATGCGGGGTCGTCAGGCGATAATGCGGAAAACCTGACCGCAAACCAGTGGTGCACCGTGTTGGGAAAAATGTCACGTTCCTCGCACGTTAAAGAACCCTGCTGCAGGTCTCGGTAAGAGTAGGACCCGTAGGATCATCATGCAGGAGGCGAAATTTCCCGTCCCTACCCATCACTCCTTTTTACAGTGGCAGTCAAAACTCTCCTAACCCGATTGGCCTTGTGTCCCCATTTCCTCCACTTCATCATCATTTCATGTTCATTGTATCACCACTTTCATGTTCATCTCCCGGATATAGCCGAAATCGTGCTGCTTGGGAGTAAAGCAATAACTAACTAACTAACTAACTAATCATTCCTTGACGCACTATCTAATTCCAGGGCGAGTCATTCATCGGACTTCAGGATCTAAGCTGATTATCATCAGTATATCGGTAGATTAATGATATAGGGTAAGGAGTTTGACATGAGGCCAAAGGTCATGGTCAAATGAAGATCACTCTGGTACGCGACACATAGTTTCATTATGATACATTCACATGCCCAATTTCAATTCTCTATTTCAAAGGATAAATAAGTTGTGACCTGGACAAGCTTTGTATGAAAAGAAGAGAAAAAACTGGGAAAGAAATGGGAGATATATACATGTTAAAAAAATCTTTTACACTAGAAGAAAGCAAATTAACCTTAAACACTGATGTAGTATTACTACTTTATACTACAGCTAAGAAATGAATTTCATGTACATATGTTACTTAAAATTCAATTGTCAAGGGTTATATGGTTTTCATTAAGAGTCATTAAGATATACAAAAATATATTAGATCATTGGTCTGATTGATAAAAGAACAAAATGTACAATAAAAATAGCAAAAAAAGCAATTCATAAAAATTAAATTATGCTGATGTTAATTGTTATAATTTGCCATAAAACATGACTACACAAATACTAATGATTCTTGATTTTTAGTAATTTGTTCCTAGTTTTCATTTGTCGACATTTATCTTACGATTTGTGTGGGTTATTGTTTCAACAATTTGGTTTTTCTTTTGTAAACATGAATTTGTTCCGTTCCTTGTTTTTTAACTTTGAGATACAAATGATTGGAATACTGAATACCATGATGTAAACTCGTTCTATAATCATGATAATAACATGTTAAAACTTACCAAGCAACTTGCTGAAATCCTCAAGAATTTTATCAAATTTCTTAGAGTGTTGTTTTATTTCATGTGATTTTTCTCTTAGACGTGATCGGGTATCTTTGATCTGTTGTAACAATGAGTTGGCTAACTAAAAAAGACGAAAAGAAATAAATATTTGAATAAATAAATATTGAGCTGTATTCATTGAATGTTGTTTTATTTCAAATTGACTGAGTGTGTTTTCATTTAACAAAATGCCAGTTAAAAACGCCTCCATATTTTTATTAGTCTCGAACCCAAACTCATACTACCAAGGTAGTGAGTCTGGGAAAACACCTTTTGATTTCTCTTAACCACTAGGTGGCGATCGTTATACCTTTTAACCTTTACCACGTGCGTATATGACGTGTTTAGCATACAAGATTTATTTCAATCTGAAATGAACCAACTTTAAAAACTCAACGTTTCATTGGTCTTCCTTGGTTTTTGACAACTGGTTCTGCAAAATCGAGAATCGGATTGGTCAAACGTGTATGGTTCTGTATTCAAGATTGTCCCAATTTTTAACTCCAATAAACATAAACTATTTCATACATGTGATTCTCTCGACTTTTTGATCCATCTCCCGTTCTCCCGACTTTTTGTGTAATCTCCCGCTTTTTCAAGACATGACAAAATTTAAGTTTTATAGACAATTTATTGTTCAGTCAAAAATCTTTTCCTGTGTTTTAGGGTTTTGTCAATTAGGTGGACGATAATTTAACAGGTAAAGGTGCTAATTAAAGGTTTATTGCCAAAATTGACCTGATAATTGTATAAACAGTTTGAGATTAACCAGTGAAGCCATGTATATTTGGCACACGCTAATGCCGTCAATTGACATTGAAATGCAATTTTAATGAGCGTTGAAAATCTCCCGCTTTTTTGTCCAATCTCCAGCCAAAAAAATCTAAATCTCCAGCTTTGTCATCACGGATCCGTCACATGTATGCTATTTCCAAAACCAGGTAGACGCCCGTGAGTACAATTTAACGATAAAACGATTTTTTTATTGTTAACAAAACCAACTTGTGTTCAAAAATGTAAAAAAGAGATGTCTTATTGTAAAATAAGAAATATTATGTTATAAGAGAACAAATCACATCAATTGGAGAAGTTATCTCGCTATTGCATTTGCATGAAATCACTGAACCATATGAACATACGGTTGAGTGATTTTCGTCGAACATTATGATAAAGCCTGAAAGTACTCCGAACGTACACATAACAAAATAGGTAATGGGACTGTCCCAGACTCTTATCATCTATTGATAAGCGTCTGGGTGATTGAGACTAGGACTCTTATGGGCAAAAATTATGCACCTTGCCTGCTGATTTGTTTCTTCTTTCATATGAAGTACACTTATTACAATCACTGAAACAATGAAGAAACTTTTAAGACTAAAAAAATATGCTTTTCGAGCGGAGACTGCAAAAACTATGCCATGTCAAAAAAAGAGGACAAACTAATTATAAAATGTAAACACTGGTACCTTTCGCGATGTTACTTGGATCAGGTATTGTTAACTTGGCCATTTAATCACTCAGAAAACACCTATATATCGTGTTATCGTATGTACATGTAAGTGCTTTCTGTCATAAAGTTCTATTGATTATTTAAACTAGTTTAACCCCGCCACATTTTAATGTGCCTGTCCTAAGCCAGGAATCTTTTCCAAAGCTTAAGTTTGTATTTAGTCGAATTTATGCTAATTGTTTTTTGTCAAGAAGAGGGTCTTTCATTGCACTTTGGGATTGGGCTTGAATCATATGTATTTTATTTTCAATTCAGGGGCCAATTGAAAAACAGCGAGCAGCGACCGTTGGTCACATTGAAGGCTGCTGGCTGTTTTCCATTGTGGATATTTAAAATATACATGTACGTTTATAATGTAGGTTGTGTCGCGTACACTTATTCCACATCTCATTTTCTTCTATTATATTTAATAGTACACCAAAAATGTTTGTTTTAGTATTTATTTTTTGTATTGACATTATAACACTGTTTTATTTATTAAGAACCGTTCATTGAACAGTTTACACGAAAAAAAGTTTTGCCTTTTTACAAAAACTGACCTTTCCAGGTTTGACATCATTTCATTTAATATGTCAATATGTTGCCTAATATGAGTTCGTAGCTAGTATAGAGCATAACTTAAATGTGCTTCGTAAAGGGCATGTTAATAGCGGTTAACCAAAAGTTGCTTATTTATGCTGGACAACACTTATTCAACGCCAGCTAGAATTAATAACGATTATTTTATATAAAGCTGCAAAAATTTGACATTTTATGCCGGTAAAGGTAAGTTTTAGAAAGTATCTTTTGAAATGCATAAACAAAGTCAGGACCACTGCGATCTTCAATTTTTCCAGAATCTATTCCTTGTTTTATCTCGTCTTAAGAACATTTGAGATTGAATCTCCAAGTTCGGTAATTCTGTAATTACCGTTATTTATATATGTATATTTCATTATGTTAAAAAACGCGAAATTGGTAGGTTCTATGTCTTTAAGGGGTACACAGGAAAAATAGCTACGGATGTTTTCATCCGTAAACCATCCGTCATTCATCCGTAAATGTACGGAATACGGAAAAAACGAGCACACGGCCGTTTTTCATCCGTAATACGTTTAATCAATTATTGCAATACCCTGTATTTTTGTTTCCAAATGATTGAAGTCATTAAAATTAATTTTAGAAGGGGTTTCGGGAAATTTTTCTGTGAAAATGATATTTTCATGATACGGATGAAAAACGGATGAAATACGCATGTCTTTTACGGATGGTTTGAGCTATGGGTGAAAAACGGATGGAATTATATTCATCCGTAATTGTCATCCGTTTTACGGATCGTTCATTACGAATAAAGTTCAGACGTTCATGAATAACCGTTTTACCGATGAAAAACGGATGATTTACAGATGAAATGAGGACATATCCATATCTTTTTTTCCTGTGTATAATTTTAAAATTACATTAATTATAAATCGCTGGTAACGTATATTAGTTTGTACATGCACTTCTATGTCATATCGGGCGCAGAAAACGAGAACAAAATATCAAAAGCCAGGTGCCTAATTTATCACCAGAATTAAAACATAATGAGTGATACATACTACCAAAACAATGTTAGCATTTGTTTGACCTTAAGCACAGTGTAGGAACGGAAGTGTACAGTTTTAGGGCCTATAAAGAAATAGTGAAATGAACCATTCTAGATTGTACAGTTTAATTGTTTGTAAATAAACTTTTTCAAATGACACAAAAAGAAGAAGATGTACGATTGCCGTTCGCTTCAAATTTTAAGGACACATAAAATACAATATGATATAACTCAATTACCTGTAATTGTTTGTGAATGTCAAATAGAAATTTCAGTCTGCACACTTGATTTTTAAAAAGTTCACTCCAAATTGATGTAAATAATCGGTTCGTGAGTTCACATAAATTACATTAAACTCGTGTACATTGTGTATATGTATCCTCTCAAAAATCATTTTTGCACATTCTAAACATACACAAATGGGTTATTACATACATAATTTTATTTAATTCAAACTTTATTCACCCAAGCAGCTTGGATTTCTGAAACGTTTCTCTCATTTATTATTTTTGTAACTTTGCACTGATAAATCTATTTAAGAGACCATTCAAATATGTATCCTTTCTTTTGGCCGCCAGTATATTTCAAGTATATATTTTATATTTTCATTCAATATTTTTTGGCCAAATCATAGTCTTTTAAAATAATACTTGTCCTTTTGGAATACTTCATTCTGTACGTAAATATTGTGTAAAATTTTAGAAAGACCCATGGTCATATACATGTAACTTTAAGCGATTGACTACTCAAACTGCAAAGGATGGGTTGCAATAAGGCCCTATTTTGGTCCATGTAAAGGCAAAAAAATAATAAAGTATTTGAAAGAATGCTACTTTATGCCTTATTTGGCAGCCAAATGAATGTATATAAAAGAATACTTTTTGATATTTTTCCACAAGTCCCGGATGGAAACTTGTGTCCAAAAATGGTTCATTTTGAAAGAAAACGACATCTTTATTTTAAGAAATTTCAAGTAAGACCTTCACAAGTTAAAATATTTTGCTATCATACTTAAAACAGAGTTGATCAATCATATTTAAAGGTTCCATATATATATATTACTTAAAAGAACAATTTTGAATTAGGAACATACGTAAATACGAAGAAACCCAGAAATTTAGAATATTTTATAAATACGGACTATAAGCTTAAAATCTACAGTCTTTTTTTTATTTTTAAATGAGTCTTGCACGCAGAACCAGCTTGAAACTTTTACTAAAAATGTTTTTTTAGTAACACGAGTTTTTTGACAAATTATGGAGCTGGTTTCGCGTGCACGATTACACTTCTGGGAAGATATATGTCACTCAATTTGACCACATTTTCATAGGCACTGTGTTAAAACCATTTACGGTGGTTCATTCTAAGTACCATTTTCTGAATAAAAATAGAGTAAACTCTCATACTACAGATTAAACTTTCAAAAAATACAAACATTTCCGTTTCAAACAAAACATTTTGTTATAAA
This sequence comes from Arcuatula senhousia, assembly GCA_963971305.1. Taxonomy (NCBI): domain Eukaryota; kingdom Metazoa; phylum Mollusca; class Bivalvia; order Mytilida; family Mytilidae; genus Arcuatula; species Arcuatula senhousia. The sequence goes on from OZ020313.1 coordinate 12,089,030, forward strand.
ATTTACCTAATTTTATTTTCGACTTCAATGGAGGGCTGAAAAATTGTCTTATCGCAACCCATCCTGTGATATGGCGTCGCGCATATAACAATTTTCTTTGTAGTTTTTTCAATCATTACTTACATTCTCGTTTTCTTCCTTTATTGTGCCAACTAGCTCAGTTTCTTCTTCATTGGTTAATAAGGTATTCCTTAAAGCTCGTATCTCTTCTTTAACATTCTTATAGAGATATTTAAATGGACAATTGTTCGTTAATTCCAGTACATACGATTCCAATTGATTCCAAAGTGTTTCCAACTCATCCGATTTGAAGAACTCGAGGTTTGGTGCATGGGTAACTGTGTTTCTTATGTCTGCTACACCTACAAATTTCGATACATCATTCGGAGAAAGACTTCCACAGTTCCTAGTTAAAACAGAGATAATTGTTATATCTAGATTGTCAAGGGTACATCCGGCATTCAATGTAATAGCACACAAACAGTTCTTTTTTCCCTGTATGAAATGACCTCTAGTGTAATTTCCAGTTATGGTGAACATCTTCTCGAACTGCGTTTTATACAGAATCTGATTTGGGGGTAAAGTAATTGGATTCGATACACAGTCGCAGCATCTCACTTTGTTGCTCCATAAATGATAAATGGTATGTTTGTTTTTGTCTAAAAAAATTGACAGTGAATTATTGTAACAGCTTAATATGGTCGTGTCAAAAAAACCTCGGGCAATCCTTTGGGCAATGTTGTTTGAAAATTTGAAGAGTTTCAAAAACTCCTCTGCTGCCATTCCTGAAAAGACAAGTTAATTAATACTTTAGAAACACCGTCAGTAACCCCCGGCTGATTCCGCTTGGAACAAACAGCTCTACCTTTTTCGAACACTAGAGAAACAAGACTCCTAAATCTTTACTCCTGGATTATCGTAGAACTCCGCCTAGAGAGATAATGATTGATTTTTAAGCTCTCACCAAGTCTTTAGCCCAAAATACCTTAAATGCAAATTCATATAATCCACTCGAAATAATATAAGGACTTTTACAAATATATTTGCCCTCCGACTAGAAAAGATAAAGCAAAAGTCAGTACTTTTGGTACTTTGATTATCAAGAATTGTGTTGATAAAACGAAGAGCGATACTAAATAAAAAAAACTATTAATGCATTAGTTACCACATTACTACAGATCACTGAGTTCACAACATGTTGCTTTATAAAAAATAATATGAAATAGGTATTGCCTAACTGCGAGCAAAGCATAATTCTGATAATTAAAGGTTGACAAATATTTTTGTAAATACATTACATGTAAAAAAAAAATCTCCACATTACATGAAAGTAGAAACAAAACAGATGGATCCTCTTTTTGCTCTCATATGACGGAGTTCCACACCTCAGTTGAGGTATAAAATATTTAAGAAATCAAAATATGACATCTAAAGACCCCATTCCCGCAAAGACGTGGACACTTTTGATACTGAAACATTTGTTTAGTACCTAAAATTTAAAACATGATGTGCGTTTTGGTAAATTTCCGAGTCACCCGAATGAAATATTTTGATTGATTAATTTTGAACTGAAGACATATACATACTGTTAACGTGTTTAAAGTGCCATTGGAAAACATATTTAAAATGAACGAAAAAAAGGATTGATTTTGAGATGCTTGGGGCGATTTAACGTAAAATAGAAAAGTAAGAAAAACTCCACACTACAAAAAAATGAAGCAACTCATCGTTATCAGAATATTTGTTTCCTTATACTCTATACAAGCTAATTGGGTAATTATTTAACATTGACTTCGGTTTCCTTTGAGAAGCATATCCGGACGAAAAAAAATTTTTATCAGCATTAGGCAAATTTTTCGCAGGAACTTGCTGTAGAGCTCTCCGCTGTCGCAGGCACTTCGTGCCCGCTACGAGCTGTGTTCGCTATTAATTTTTTGTTCGTCCAGATATGCTTCTCAAACGAATCCGACGTGAATGTTAAATAATTACCCAATTAGCTTGTCGCATTCCAAAAATTATCTATGTTATAGAGTATAAGGAAGAAAACATTCTGATAACGATGAGTTGCATCACGATCTGTCTAACACATCTTTAAAAATATTTTATGAAATCATATTTCTTGAAAAAAGTTACAATTATAGTTTTAGTGAATCTCAGCACCTTTTATCAACATAAGAAGGAAAAACAAATAAAGCTTAAAACACCTTCTTAGATCAGAAATCACTTGGCCATTGAACAACAATGTTAATTATTTCAATTAGTTTTCGCTAATATTTTCAAAAGCTTCAATCGTGATTGCAGTACATACGCTAAAATATAATGTGCTGAATTTTAGAAGTGGTCAAAAGTGCTGCACATATGCATCGTGTATGCATACTGATAAATAAAAAGACACGATGTCATCTTGCTTTTTTCTGGAAACTAAGCAGTGACAAAATGCCTTTGAAATGCTTATTTCACCCCATAATGAACAGAAATTTTCAAACTATTTACGTGTATGACTCCACGTACTATTGTTAGCAATTTTCCATGCTTTTGTTACCTTCAAATAATAATCTGTAAAAATATAACGAACTTTTTGTGTTTGGGACGTAGCAAGCTTTTAGAAAGAACAACCATTCATTACGATTACATTTTTAATACTGACTAATACAACTTTGACTCTGTGGTAGAGCTTACACTGATAATGTTACCGAAATGCTAACATGACGACAGATCTAATTTCCTATATTTTGTTTCTCTAGAATGTTTACAGATAACGTGGACAAATAGATAAAGTATTTCTGAACTTAAACAATGAATAATTAAATGTCAGTTAAAAACATCACAACTCCTCCCTGCTAAACTTTTGCTGCGGTCAGCAAATAATAAATCAATTTAACTGAATGAAAATAGAAACAGGCATGCAAGATTATAGTAAAAATGTACTTTAATAATGTTTACAGAGTCTATACTTTTCGTTTGTTTTATGGTTCTTTGCGGATATCGTCGCGTTTCTGGCATACTAGTTATCGGTTCGGTATTCGGAACATTGTCAATTTGATCATCAGATGGTGTAATCTCCTCACTAGTTACTTCGATCTGAGGCATATTTAGCGTATTGTCATTGTCCTCAATTCTGCTCGGTTTAATTTGATCAACGTGTCTCCTCCATGTAGAACCCGAGTCAGTTTTAACACTATACATCAAAGGTCCTTTGCGATTTTCTATCTTTCCACCGGCCCATTTATTGTCTTTGTCTCTGTAATCACGTACAATCACACGTTCACCAGCCTCTAGATATCTCGGTCTCTCTGGTCTTGATTTATGGAATACTGAGTCCATTTGAGAGTTTACAACAGTGTCTTTCATCTCTGGTCGCACTAGACTCAAACACGAACGCAAGTCTCTTCCCATAAACAATTTTGCGGGAGTCTCTTTCGTCACTGAATGTGGTGTATTCCTATAGTTAAGCACAAAGTTCGCAATTTTATGATTTAAATCCTTATTGTCCTGTTTCATCGCACGCAAACTATTCTTGAAACTCTGAATAAAACGTTCAGCTAGCCCATTCGTACCGGGATGAAAAGGTGCTGACTTGTAATGTCTAATTCCGTTTTGCTTTGTAAAGTTCTCAAATTCACTAGACGTAAATTGAGGTCCATTGTCCGAAACTAGCTGCTTAGGAATACCATTTCTTGCAAATATTGTGCGTAAGGCTTCAATTGTCTTCGATGACGTCGTTGTTTTCATCTGGACAACCTCTGTCCACTTCGAATGAGCACATACCAATACGAAGAACATACTTCCTAAGAATGGACCTGCGAAGTCCATATATACACGTTTCCAGGGAGCAGAAGGCCACTCCCAAGGATGAAGCGGTGCTACTTACGGCATTTTCTGCGTAAGATGACAACCGTCACAACTTTTAACAGTCTGTTCAATTTGGCCATCGATCCCGGGCCACCATACGTAACTACGAGCTAACGCTTTCATGCGTACAACACCCGGGTGTCCTTCATGAAGTAATTCATGAATACGTGAACGCAACTTAGCAGGCACGATAACACGAATACCCCACATTAAACAACCTTGGTGGAGTGTTATTTCACTTCTGCGACTAAAGAATGGTTTTAGCATTTCGTCCTTGTTCGATTCGTTCCAGCCATTTATAACTCGGTCATATACCTTCGAAAGTGTTCGATCACGGCGCGTTTCTCGCGTGATCACAGAACTTGTCACTGGCAAGGCTTCGAACTGTGAAATATGAAAAATTTCTTCGGCGTCTATACCGTCCGAATTGCAGCTTTCTACAGTTATCCTTGACAGTCCATCCGCGTTAGTATGAAGTTTGGTACTCTTGTACTCAATGTCATAATGGAATCCGGAAAGAAATATTGCATATCTTTGCAATCTCGCCGCGGTTGTAACAGGAATTGCTTTGCTCGGACTAAAAATCGAGGTGAGTGGTTTATGATCAGTTACTAGCGTGAATTTACGTGCGAACAAGTAATCGTAAAATTTACGTACACCCCAAACTATTCCGAGCGCCTCTTTGTCGATCTGTGCATAATTCCGTTAGGATTTGCTTAACGAACGCGAGGCAAAGAGTACTGGTCGCTCCGACCCATCAGGCATCACGTGGGAAAAAACGGCTCCTAATCCAAAAGGTGACGCATCGCACGCTAATTTGACTGGAAGCTTCGGATCGTAATGTGTAAGAACCTGCTCGGACGTTACAAGTTCTTTGATCGTCGCGAATGCCTTGTCACAGTCTTTTGTCCATTTCCACTTTCGCGTTTTCTCTAATAGCTCATTTAGCGGACGCGCTTCTGTGGCTAAATTCGGTATAAATTTACCGTAGTACTGAACTAACCCTAAAAATGAACGAAACTATGTGACATTTTCTGGTCGTTTGACTTTCAAAATTGCGTCGATTTTGTCCTGTGACTTTTTAAGACCGTCACGTCCAATTTCGTGTCCACAAAAAGTAACATTTTCCCGGAAAAAGTAGCATTTTTCTAACTTTGCTCGGAGTCCGAATTCTTGCAATCGGGAAAGTACATTGTCAAGATTTTTCAAGTGTTCTTGTTCTGTTTTACCGGTCACGATCATATCGTCTAATACGCACTGAACGCCGTCTAAGCCTTGCAAAATTTGGTCTATCCACAAATTCTGACGCTACCGTTTTTCTTTAACACGGGAACGACCGGACTCGCCCAGTCACTGACTTGAACTCGTGTCAGTATATTCTGCGCTTCAAGTTTATCTAGCTCTTGTTCGACTTTCGGTCGCAACGTAAATGCTACAGGTCGCGCTTTCACAAACTTCGGTACCGCGTCTTTCTTAAGATGCAATTTTGCCTGAATTCCCTTTACGCAACCGATTTCATCTTTGAAAACCTCATCATGACGTGCTAAAATTTCCTTTAAAGTCATTACGCACTTTGCTCTTCGCACACGGAGCTCAATGATTTTATCATTGCCCAATCAAGTCGGATACTTTTCAACCATTCCCGACCAAACAACGCTGGACCGCCGCGCTGAACCACGTGCAAATTCAAATCAGCTTGTTGTCCGTTGTACTGCACATTTACGCGCATAACTCCAAACGAATTTAACTTCTCGCCGGAATACGTTTTAAGCACAAGCGATGACTTCTCGAGCTTTTCTCCTTTGAAATATTTCACATAATCCGCCTCGGAAATTACAGAAACACTGCTGCCGGTATCTAATTCCATGGGAATAATATTTCCATTGACACATGGTTTAATTCAAATCGAATCATTGGCATGTGAATACACAGTTTATATCCCAACATCATTATTTTCCTCGTTATCAATTGCGTGTACGCGCTGATTTCTGTATTTCTTCTTATCTCCACTACGGCATGCAGCTCGGATATGTCCCTTGCGATGACACTGGTTGCAAGTACTGTCTTTAAATCGGCACTTGTCAGCAAAATGGTCGGTTCCGTTGCACCGATAACACGATTTTGCAGGCTGTTGTTGAAAAGTACGTCCCTGTGGTCGTCTTCTCCGGTTTCCCTGAACTTTATGAACGGGTGTGTCACTCGGAACATTCCTTAGTTCAATGGCGTCTTTTGTAGCGGTCTCCATTGCAACTGCAATTTCTAACGATTGCTCCAATGTGAGTGCGTTTATTGTCAGCAGTTTCTTCTGGATCTGTTGATTCCGTAATCCGCAAACAAATCTGTCTCGTAGAGAGTCATTTAAATTTAATCCAAATTCGCAGAATTCTGTAAGTTTTCTCAGTTCTGCAATGTAAATGTTCACACTTTCAGCTTCGAGCTGATTACGCTTTTGAAATCGAAAACGTTCGGCTATCACAATTGGTTTCGGAGTCAAGTGGTCTTGAAGAAGTCTCACAAGAGTTGCGTAGTCCTTTTCTTTAGGCTTCTGTGGAGCGGTCAAATTCCTTAACAAAGTGTAGGTTTTCCCTCCTAGAAGTATCAATAAAGCGGGTACTTTTTTATCCTCCGCAATGTTATTTACTTCAAAGTATTGTTCTAAACGTTCCGTATAACTTGTCCACGTTTCTATACTGTGCTCGAATGGCTCAATGCGTCCAATAATCCCCACAACGTTTTGCGGTGGTGGTTCTTGATCTTCAGGCATGTTCTCGGTGAAGTAAAGCAATACGAGAAATACATTTGAAGAACAACAAATAGAAAACAAAAGGAGCACTATGTGCTAAAAAGAAGAGGACTAGAATGTGTTAAAGAGAGAAAAGGTTAGGGTTAAGGTCAGAGTTAAAGATTAGATTACAAGAAAGTTAGAGTTAGGGTTAGAAAAGAGTTAGGGTTAGGGGCTAGAAAAGAGATTAGAGTTTGGGTTAGTGTTAGAGATTAGAGTTAGGGTTAGAAAAGAGTTAGGGTTAGGGCTAGAAAAGAGATTAGAGTTAGGGTTAGTGTTAGAGATTAATAGAGTTAGAGTTAGAAGAGAGTTAGGGTTAAAGATTAGAGCTAGAGTTAGAAGAGAGTTAGGGATAGGGTTAAAAATTAGAGTTAGAGTTAGAGTTAGAAGAAAGACAAAGCATTAGGGCTAAGAGTGAAGATAAGAATTAGAAGTTAGGGTTAGAATGGGGTCAGGGTTAAAAATAAAACAAAGAAGGAGACATAGGGTTAGGGTTAGAAAGGGGTAAGGGCTAAAAATAGAAACGAAGAAACCGGTTTGAACCGGTTAGAAGACATGGGGTCATCAAGTGCAAAATGAACTGGTTGGGAGTAAAATTAAGAAGAATCGGGAACCGTTACGCATGACTGCACATGACTTTACTGTTAGAGTTCTGGAGGTGACAGGTGTCGCGTAGATCGCCAAGAAAAATTTAACATAGGAGTCTATGGGAAATTAAAAGTACATTTTGACCTGAAGTCCCGAGCTAAAGGAAGAGTAACACAGAAAAGTGCTGTGTCCTAAGTTACAGGAGGGGGTTAAACAGTAACTCTTAATACACACAAGGAAGCGTCTGTTCTTGGTGTGGAAAAGGGGTGGATATTGAAGCTGCTGCTGATTAAGGAAATATAAGGGGTAAAATGGCTGCTGCTGCTGCTGCTTAAGTAAATATAAAGGGGTGAAATGGCTGCTGCTGCTGCTGCTTAAGTAAATATAAGGGGTAAAATGGCTGCTGCTGCTGCTTAAGTAAATATAAAGGGGTGAAATGGCTGCTGCTGCTGCTGCTGCTGGTGTAGTTAAAGATGCGAAAAGCAGCAAAGGAGCAAGATGAGCAACAAAAGAGCCAAATGAGCAAGGTAAAGAGCCAAATGAGCAGGGAAAAGAGCAAGATGAGCTGCAAAAGAGCAAGATGAGCAGCAAAAGAGCAAGATGAGCAGCGAAAGAGCAAAATGAGCTGCAAAAGAGTCAAATGAGCAAGGAAAAGAGCAAGATGAGCAGCAAAAGAGCCAAATGAGCAGGGTAAAGAGCCAAATGAGCAGGGAAAAGAGCAAGATGAGCTGCAAAAGAGCAAGATGAGCAGCAAAAGAGCAAGATGAGCAGCGAAAGAGCAAAATGAGCAAGGAAAAGAGCAAGATGAGCAGCAAAAGAGCCAAATGAGCAGGGAAAAGAGCAAGATGAGCTGCAAAAGAGCAAGATGAGCAGCAAAAGAGCAAGATGAGCAGCGAAAGAGCAAAATGAGCAAGGAAAAGAGCAAGAAGAGCAGCAAAAGAGCCAAATGAGCAAGGTAAAGAGCCAAATGAGCAGGGAAAAGAGCAAGATGAGCTGCAAAAGAGCAAGATGAGCAGCGAAAGAGCAAAATGAGCAGCGAAAGAGCAAAATGAGCAAGGAAAAGAGCAAGATGAGCAGCAAAAGAGCCAAATGAGCAAGGTAAAGAGACAAATGAGCATGGAAAAGAGCAAGATGAGCTGCAAAAGAGCAAGATGAGCAGCAAAAGAGCAAGATGAGCAGCGAAAGAGCAAAATGAGCTGCAAAAGAGCCGTGGGACCACTTTATAGGAGACGTGCTGGTCTTATACAAGGACGACTACGAAAAGAAAGTGAATGAATACACGGACCGTGGCTACTTGGACAAAGATGCAGTAGGGAAAACAGAAAGGGATATGTTACCGCTTTATAGAGAAGGTCTAAAGAATCGTTACGTCTCTAACCTTATGTGGCAAATGGAAATGGCACGAGATCCAGTTCACAAGAAGATCAAAGAGACCGCAAAACGACTGAGAGATGACGAGGATTATGAATATGAAGAGTCCTGGAAATACGCTACCGAGAAGAGAAAGTACCTGTTAGACGCGAAGATAAAACAGTTCAAATTGGACGAGGAGAGTGATGAGGATGAAGATTGAAACCTTTTACTATAATAAAGCATCGGAACTGATATTCGACTTGTTATCCATAACGCCAAATGAAACAATAGAAAACGATTACCATAAGCCTTATTCACCCAAATCCAGACAAAACATTACCTATTTACTAAATACCCTTAAAAAGCCACGGTTTCATCACGTGATACGTTTAAGATCAAAGATTAGACAAGAAGTGTGCCTTACAAGATTTTACGACATCGGGATAAAAGAGTATTCATTCGATACTTTAAAACATGAATAATAAACATATCGACATACAATACGTTCCACGTGGAAGTGAAGGGCTCCGTATAAACGGTCATGGTTTTGATGAATGGAAATGACAAATCAATAAACATTCTTATAATAGACGTATTTAAAAGTTCAACCCAGAACCTTATAAAGAAATATTGAGCTTTACAAGCTTTAACACCTGACTTATTGATTAAGTGAAGATGTTTTAATGAGAATGCAACTACCCACCAACATGTGAATTAAATATTAGAATTAAATACAATACAGTTCTACGAACACTTAATATTGAATTGAAAATTCCCCGCTAGATAAACTCGGATTCCCTCAACTGTTTCATCGATTAGATAATGAGAAAACAGATACCCCCGAACATGAGTGGCGTTAATTACTTCAAACATGAATTTTAATTAGCATCAACCACCCTTCTTACATACAGCTCTTTAAAAGGTACAATATAAAAATATTACCCTTCAGTGTATAAAATATATTTGGTTTCATACAAAAAAATGTAACAATGAACACCTGATTATAAACATAAAATCAACATGAATTTTAACGAAGTTAATGGGAAAACAATTACACTTCTGCAAGACATGGTCTTAATGAGCCCCAGTTTTATCGACTAATTAATTACGCTTTCTATAAACATGAATTTTAATGGGAAAACAAACAATACATCAGTTATCATCTTATTGGACACCTGTTTCATCGATTGATCACCGTTCCGCATGACTGCACACGACTTTACTGCGAGCTTTGGAAGATAGGGCGATATCGATCCCCGTTTTAACATAGAACCCTATGGGGGAAATTTACCTATATTGACCCCCTTAACTACTATAATGTTAAATTGTTCAGTACAATATATTTGTATTCTGTATTTTGATCATGCTATATTTGTGCTTGTATATATATGTTACTGCAGCCCTAGTTTTTAGGGTTAATAGTTTGAAATAAAAAGTTAATTAAAATGTAACAAGAGGCTCCCAGGAGTCTAAATCGCTCACCTTTTCTTGATGGCAACCCTATATTTTGTAGAGCTAAATGAGCTGAACATTTAAGCAAGCAACAGCTTCTCTCTATCTGCAATAGTTTTCATTCCATAGGCCAAAACATGTAAAAGGTTATTTTAGGGGCCGTAACCCCTATTAAGGGTCATCTGACAACTTCGATCCTATAGAGACTTTTGTAGAGCTAAATGAGTTGAACATTTAAGCAAGCAACAGCTTCTCTCTATCTGCAATAGTTTTCATTCCATAGGCCAAAAACATAAAAAAAACCTTTATTTCAGGGGCCGTAACCCCTAAAAGGGGTCATCTGACAACTTCGACCCTATGGAGTCTTTTGTAGAGCTAAATGAGCTGAACATTTAAGCAAGAAACAGCTTCTCTCTATCTGCAATAGTTTTCATTCCATAGGCCAAAAACATGAAAAAACATTATTTCAGGGGCCGTAACCCCTATAAGGGGTCATCTGACAACTTCGACCCTATGGAGACTTTTGTAGAGCTAAATGAGCTGATCATTTAAGCAAGCAACAGCTTTTCTCTATCTGCAATAGTTTTCATTCCATAGGCCAAAAACATGAAAAAACATTATTTCATGGGCTGTAACCCCTATAAGGGGTCATCTGACAACTTCAACCCTATGGAGACTTTTGTAGAGCTAAATGAGCTGAACATTTAAGCAAGCTACAGCTTTTCTCTATCTGCAATAGTATTCATACTATAGGGCAAAAACATGAAAAAACACTATTTTTCACCTTTAAGGGGCTGTAACCCCTATAAGGGGTCATCTGACAACTTGGACCAAATGGAGACTTTTGTAGAACTTTTGATGCTGAAGCAGTAGGGTGGCATCAGATTTCATCTATCTCTTATACTTTTTGATTTACAAGCCAAAAACAGTAGTCTGACCCCCCTGGTCTATTTTTAGCATTGGAGGCCATGTTTTTCGACAAATCAAAAATCCCCACATCAGTTCTGTGGGGGATACCCTAAAGTACCACCAGACCAAATTTGGTTTGAATCTGTGCAGCCGTTTCAGAGGAGAAGAAGTTTGAAGAAAAGTTAACGACGACGACGACGACGGACGACGACGACGGACACCAAGTGATAGCAATAGCTCACATGGCCTTTGGCCAGGTGAGCTAAAAAGGGAAGCAACTCCAGTTTACAAATAAAAATTTCCCCCAAGCTATGCCTGGATTTAAATATGATACGGTACATGTCAATCATCTAATACAAATGAGAAAACGATCCGAGCATACAAATATTTTAAAGCTTATAAATTTAAGAAAATAACAAAATACCTTTCCTTTTCTTTGTCCTAGTTCCGAATTTCTTGTTTGTGCAATGTTCAACTATTCATTCCCATTGTTAGATTGTTAAAGTTTGCATAATCGCCATTCAATCTTTTTCCCAAAACTGGGAAATCGTCATGCTTGTTGTTCCGGTAGGTGACTTTCCGGTCCTGTTAAGAATAATCTTATTTCATATATTTCAAAATTCCCCGCCATGACAGATTATGTAAAACTTGTAATATTCTTGAAGATGAAATGCATTTTCTTTTAAATTGTAATATAAATAAAAAAATCAGAGAAAACCTTTTTAATTTAATAAGAACAGATGATTCAAATTTTATTAATATGTCAGATGAAAATTAAATGGTCTATTTGCTTAACCCAACAAATCATAAGAATGTTTGGCTTCTTTTTTAAACAGTCATTAGAACTGAGGGCAGAGGTCTCATAACTTGCTATATGTTTATTTGTCTAAAATAATATTATCTTCATGTTTACATTTAAATATGATATGTATATGTTCTGTCACAAACTGTTTTTTTGTATGTTTATATGACAATAAAATTATATGTTTTGAGAAACATTGAAAAATAAAGTGTAGCTGGACCTAGATATTGAAAATTCTTACCTTTTCTGTATGAATTCTTCCCGAAAAAATCCTTTATTTTAGAGATCTCTTTTTTCTCCGCTTTTAAAAACACCCAATTTAAGGCTAATATCACTTTCACCCTTTCTTGTGGTCTCAAATTTCATGCAACTTGCAATGAGGGATTTAACTAAAAGTGTTCACTTCGTTTCATGTAAGAGGCACAATAGGGATTGTTTGTCCTTGTTCAATTCAAAATCTGAACAGGAAAAAAAAGAGATCTTTATTTTTAAGGAACTTAAAATGAAAAATTGATAGAAATTGAATCAGAAATTACAATATCTAGGTCCAGCTATGCTTTACTTCATTATTTTATTTGTAGTTTTTGTTCTGCATATACTAAAAAATAGGTAGAAAATTTCGTTATTTTTAACGAAAGGTAAAGATGAACCTTAACTGCCCCTGATTAAATGTATTGAAGCAAAAGATTTTTTAATAGTTATAATTGTTTATTGTTTATAAAATAATGCGACCACAGTCGCTAGAATTTCTGTTTTTTGACCTAGAAATTCAAGCGACTGACTAGAACGGTCATGGTATACAGTACAAAACAATGACAGTGACATGCATACAATTTATAATCGTCATTAAGATTATGGAACAAACAATCAAATTTCCTAACATGTATTGTAACCAGAGAGCATGAATTACTTCACAAAATCGACTTGTCCTGACCGGGACTCCAACCTGGGACCTCAAGGTTCGTAGTCAGACGCTCTACCACTGAGCTAGAGAAGTATTTCCCTAGATCAACAGTAAATGCTGGCTATTAAACCTACTAATTAATGTACGAAGATGAGCATATACAGGTTAGACACCCCCCCCCCAAACGGGGAGTAGTTACCCAAATGAGTAACTATCCCTCAAACGGGTAACCATTCTTCAATGATAAAAAAATAAAGTTTTGAAAAAGATGGTTTTTTTTTTATTTATGATGGCACATCCTTATTACGATTGCGAAAGAAGCAAAGGTGTACCAAAGGGGTAATCAATATCATAAAACCGTAAAGACAAAGACAAAATCGGTAGACAAAAAATCATCACAACGAAACAAAGCACACAACAACATAAAACATACACACACATAACAACAAAACCGCATTCAGCAACGTGAACTCAAGTCGACACGAGAGTGAACTCATGTGCTCCGGAAGAGTAAGCAGTTCCTGCTTGCTATAGCACACTCGTCACGTTGCCAAAGATCGATTCAGTGTTCGTCCGGAAAGGATGACATTACCAAACTATATGACAAACCAACATCTATGCTCATCTGAGAGATAGAAATCCCGTATTTGTATACAAGCACATGATGTCTTCCGTAAAATTTCTTGAGTGATGACAACAGCCTGTGAGCAACGTACCCCTGTGTTAATAATTTGTTTGTCAGTCGTGTAGCTCTATCAAGGAAGTCGTTGTACTCCCCACATGGTCTGGAATAACGAATCAATTGTGATACGTAAACTCCATATGCTTTTTTATCATTTCTTCGACAACCCAATATTCCGACAACCCAATATTCCGACAACCCATTTCTCTGACATGTCCGACGGCCCATTTCTCCGACAGATCATTATTCCGACAAAACATTACTCCGACTAACGGTAAAATCAAGTATTGCAAAATTTGTAAAATGTGTGCACAAAGCATCCCGATGCCGTTTTTCTGAGCACTCTTTATATATAGTGGACTTTTACAGACAAGCGAAGGTAATGAATGCTAGGTACTCAATGACAAACTTTTAAAACAATGAAACCAAACCCAGAAGCAAGATGCTGACCATATGAAGTACAAGTTCTAAAGCAATGTTAATCACAACAGTGTTCCCCTTTTCTTTACTTTGACTCCCCAGTTGAGGAACCTTAACAATTTTCATTATATATACAACTAAAAGCAATCTTAGACTTTAAGATATTCTTAAGACACTCTTTTAAAATAAGAGTGTAACTAAAAGCAGTCGTAGAATGATTGACAGCCCTTAACTTCTATTCAGACACGCAAATTTAAGAAATGTCTACGAAAAAGTCTTAAGATTATCTTATATTTGTCGGGTAACTAAAAGGTTTCTTAAAATTTAACCTGTTCGCAAACTCATCTTTAGGTCAACTTTGACATTTAAGTGTGTAACTAAACGTTCTCTTATATGAAAACAATCTTCGTAACGTTAAGGGTGCCCATGACCAACCTTAAATGTCTTCTCTTTAAAGACAAATCACAGAACCTAATGGCTGTAGCACAATTTTTAGTGAAAAATTAATTTTACATGCACTGAAAAAAAACTCCATAATGAAAATGTCCATTTTTCATATAAAATTTGATTGAAATCACCGATAAATCAAATGAAAACTATAAATAGCTACGTGTACGACAAACAGATATCTATTAAGGCCTGTAGGGTGACCATCTTGTATTTTCCAAGTTTTTTTTGCCTGAATAAGCATTAAAGGATGTTCTTTTAATTGAACTATACCTTTAACAAAAATGAAATCATTGATCATGTTGATATTGGAAATTTTGCATGTTTTTCACACGACCTGACTCATAAACATGATAAAGGCACCGCGCGTGCGTTCACGAGCACCACTGCATGTCGCAAAGGATTTCAAGCGCATATTGCACAGTGACAAATGGAATAACTGTGGTTTGTCTGAAGCTATTGAAAGCGAAGATATTCAAAATGGATGACTTTTAGGAGACAGTAGTTTTGGTCTTACATAAGTTTCAACCCTTCCACGCAGGCAGAAAGAAAATATAACAGAGCTCACTAGTCTACGAGATGTATACTAGAAAGAACCTTAGGAATATGGAAAATTATATTTCCTTCTTTGTACATAGGTCTTAATTTCATACTGAAAAGAGTGCATAATATTAGCTTCTGCTGGTCTACACAACAAATATACAAGAAAACGGTTACCAAATCTGAAAAAAACCTTGAATATGAATGCTGATGGTGGAGATGAAGATGCAGACGATCGAGGGGAACAATTTTATATCTTTCATAATCTAATTTCACTGCAAGTCAGAATACAACATACATGTAATCTACCAGATCATACCCATGCCAAATATTCACCCACACCCAATAATAGTTCTTGGATCATGAATGTCATTGTAATAAATATAAACTAAGTTTGAATCCGCCCAGCCAGAAGGTCAAGGTATAAAAGATGTGAGAGAAATATTGTGAACTAAGTTTGTGCTAGTGCACTATGCGTACCCAGTTTCATCACTCTTAAGACTTGTTAATGCGCATAAGACTTAAACATTGCTAGATCACTGTATTGCTTCATGTATTGAAAATGGTTAAAGTCACTGAAATAAAGCCTCAAGGAAGATGTCGAAGACCCTATACAGAAGTCAACAACTAAATCTTCCGGAGCACCCGAGTCGTATTGGGTCGCGTTGCTGATTTCTGTTCAACATTTAGTTGTTGACTTCTGTATAGGGTCTTCGTTTTTTGTGTGTCTTTTTTTTATGTTTTGTGTTTCTGCGTGCTGTTCTCGTTCATGTTCAATGGTTGTTGTGTCCTATGACACTCGAATGTCCCATTGGTGCTTCTTCTCTTCTTTCATATACCAAATATCAAGTCGTTGTAATTAAGCATGTTAAGTTGCTGAAAAATCTGTAATGCTGGCGTCACACTGTCCCGATTTTGACATACGATGGACACACGAATGTGAAAATTTCAACTTCGTGCGAAGTTAGTCCCGAACTTGCTAAAAATCAAAATCAAAACCGAAGGGTATACGATTAGAACCGATGGCTAAGCGATGCCGAAAAGGAGCATATACGAATAGCTGCGAACCGATTACGAAGTTGTTACGATGTTATCAAGATTAGTCGAGAATTAGATCCGAAGGAGGCGCGAATTTATACGACGGCTGTACGACGTCGTGTTTAGCATACGATGGGTCTACGAAGCATCACGATGGGTATACGATATATTGAATATAATAACACGATTTGCAATAAGATTATATAATTTAGTCTATATAAATTGTCCTTTGCAGCCTCTAATTAGTATTTATGGATAACAAGTTAAAACGATGGCTCTCCAAGCAAACCCCTGCTGTCCCTGATGTCGATCAGTAAGAGTAGATTAGACATTTGATCTTAAGCTAATAAGATAGAACAAAAAAAATGACGCTACTTTATCTTGTTTTGTTCGTGTGAGTTGACCGAAGCACACATAATCTGAAAACAAGAAGAATATGTTGTAACTATGTAGTAAGTTCAACAATTTTAGCTGTTGCGAACGATTCTTGAACAAAGCGTGTCCACCTTATAATATAATATGGAGTAGGCATTGCCTAAATGCGAGCATAGCTAAAAGGGACTACGTTTTTTGTTCTAAATGTCGACATTCAGGGATATCGCTATCATTTAATTTCAAATATTTCCATTTGCTTATTTTGGGGCGAGATGGTATGGGGCGATTAAGCTTCGAGACACGTTAGTTTCGTACGTGCATATAACCAAGACGAAACGAGCAGCTTATGTGTATTTATTATTTTAAGAATATTATTTTTTTGTAAAAAACGCAATTTATTATTTTTTTAAGCATCATTTCTTTTCTTATAAATTATTTTAACATTCACTCCGGACCTGTAAAAATAATAACCCTTTCCGGACCATAAAAAATCTAAATCAGCATTAGCAAATTTCTCGCGGAAACAAATACCGTAGAGCTCTCCGCTCGAGCGGGCACTTCGTGCCCGCTTGCGAGCTATGCTCGCTATAACTTTGTTACCGGTCCCGTATACCGGTATCTAAGTCCAAAGGTCCCGAAAATATTTGCGGACCGAAACGGAATGTAAACTTGATCTCAGTAATCCGTATAATGTGTGGACTGGCATACAGTACATACCAAAAAAGCAGTTTAATAACTATACACCTGGAAAAAAGTTAAGCACCCCCATGATTTTTTAAAATCATACATTTTCAAAACACTTTTTAACCATTAATTAACGGAAAGTCTTTATAAATTTGTATTGCAAACCAAAATATGCACTGTTAAGCACAATTTAACATGTTTATAACAAAGAAAACGATTTGTTTTATGTTCATAACACGACATGTAAAAAGTGATGGCTTTTCTACATAAACATGGTCTTCGAAAAGTATGGTCCCCTGAAGCTCAAAACTTTTAATTAATTGTCGAATCGCACTTGAAAAGGTAAATCATAATTAAAAGATTAGCACTGTATCGTCAAAGAGTCAATTTCGAGTATGCTCATCTTTAGCACGAATGGCTGCTGGAATCCTTGTTTTTTTACTATCAGTTTGGTGTCTTGTGTCCTAAAGAGTTATCTCCCGCTTTTCAATGCGAAAAATGTGCCTTTAACCGAAAGCTAACATCCTTCCAATCACATATTGAAGAATTAAAACTGACCAACCTCATGAAAACTAGAAATTATTTCAAACCATCGAAAAGCACAAAAAAGTTTAGGGGTGCTTAACTTTTTTCCAGGTGTATATAATTAAAGGTTAGAAAAAAGTGTGGGAAACTGATATTTCAGTGAAATTCAAAAGTTCAAAGGGTCCTAACTCTGTAAAAAATTGCGGACCGGAACAACGCGTTAACTTGATCTTTAACTCATCATGGTAAGTCTCACATACCAAAAATCAGTTTAAAATTTAATATCTATATATATATAAGGTTTTAAAAAAGTGCGAAAAAGTTATTGTGACAGCGAGACGGCCGGGCCGGACAGACACACAAACGGGCAGACGGAGTGCAAACCTAAAGTCCCCTTCGGCTTTTGTCGGTAGGGGACTGATAAAAACTAAAGTAAGTTTAAAATGATTAAACCTTTATTTCTGATATTGAAATTAAAGTATTAAAAGGTGCCACAAAAGCCTGGACGAGGACGCGAAAGAGGGAAGCGCCTGGCTGAAAAGAACAGGACGAAAAGAAAAGCGTCAGAAGATTCTGGATCCAGACTCTCTTCGCTTTGTTTTGTCTTTTCTTATTGTACTTTTGAGACTGGTCATTCTAGTTTCAATTTTTTTTAAATTTCCTTTATACATTTTTCGAAACTAAAAAAGTTATGAATAGAGAATTAATGAGGATACCTGTATCATAAGCTGCTGTCTTGTAAGTCTTCCTCCTGCTGCATTTTAATTATGAGGGGGAAAACAGAACTATATACATGTACTAACTTTTCTTTTTCTAAACGATTTATTGTAACACGCCCCTAACTGAAATGGATTAATAAATGTCCCTATAAGGCACTTTTGACACATTTGATATTTTTTTTTACTTCAGAAATCGTACTGCTTGACCAGTGCCGTGTTTCCATCTCCATGCCATTACTCTATGCCATTACATTAGTTACGACGGATATACGAATACAAAGCGAGGTCTTTGCGACGCCGTGTTTCCTTCGCACCACCTTCGGAGAGCTTCTTGTTTTATTCGTGCCGCCATCGTAAGATAAATTAAGCCGACGACACTTAGAAGGCAACACGAAATCAGAAGATGCTTTCACGAAGGCATTACGATAGAAAGGATGGATTAACGAACACAACACGAACAAGGACCTTCGCACGAACCTTCGGGAGTTTTTTAACATGTTAAAAAATTAGGAAGGCATTACGAAGTTGCTCCCGAAGTTGGAATATTTCAGCCGATGGTGCTACGATGGTAAAAGATGGCACTACGAATAGCGCGATTTGAATACGATCACTCCCGATTTTGAAAATATCCATAATCGTGTTTCCATCGGGGTCAAAATCGGGATAGTGTGACGCCAGCATAACGGAAATGATCAACAATTGATCACTAATGTTGTAAGTTGACTTCGTCAGTAAACAGGAAGTAAATATCCGACGGTCCTTATTTGAGTAATCGCTCGCAATCCAAAAAAGACCCAATACTCAATCTATATACATGTATCACTTTTCAAGTCACTGTGATTTGTAGTTGCCGTGAAAACTGCTATGATAGATATATTGCACAGGGAGAGCATGACCCCTTTTCTTCGAAGCTAACATTGACAGTTACCCCCTTACCTGAAAAGCAACACCTCTTCTCAGGAAACAGAGACAGTTTTATTTTAGGTTTAAAACTTTTTTTCAATATCGATTTATGATACTCATTGATCAAAACATGCATCATTGAAATAAGATCTTTAAACTCTTGTGGTATAACGCGCATGCAGAATTACATGTAGATAGCAGTAGCAGTTTTGTTGTTTTATATGTTCTAGTCATTTTATGCATTTGTTTTCTTTTTGTTGGTCTTAATTAACGTTACATAAAATGCACAAATGACAAAAAAATATACGAATATGTAGATTTTTTTACCTAGAAACAAAGACGGAGCGTCCGGATTTAGGTTAAATTAATTTAATATATCGGCTTCTTGTCTATTTCTTACGATCAACGTATTAAAAAGATAAGTAAATCGTACGAACGAGCAAAGTTGGCGTTTAGTTACACCCCTAACATTTTCTTAAGATTATCTTGCAATAATCTTAAGTTCTCGATTAAGAAGATCTTAATATTGGCTTTTAGTTACAGGCCCCGGCTTCTTGTCTATTTCTTACGATCAACGTATTAAAAAGATAAGTAAATCGTACGAACGAGCAAAGATGGCGTTTAGTTACACCCCTAACATTTTCTTAAGATTATCTTGCAATAATCTTAAGTGCTCGATTAAGAAGATCTTAATATTGGCTTTTAGTTACAGGGCCCAGTATACCAATAATGTTGAACTTAAATGAACATCTATAGATGCATCTTAAGAACTACAAGATCTAAGTTAGTGTAGTTTGTTATCCTTTTAATGAACATAAGTGCTGGACCAATTTAGACGCATCCTATTATGTATTGTTCGGGATTTTGGATCTCCGGTTTGGGACGCTGGCAGCTTTTAGGTGTACTTATAGCAATAGATTAGAGTGAAATCACCGGAATGTTGATAATCTTACTTATAATTAGAAAAATAAACAAGGGATTTATAATGCTAGTGGTGCTGACAGGAGAGGCTTTATTTAATGAAAACTCATGTTTTGTGTGAAACGTTGAATTGACAAATTATTGATAAAGGGAAAAGGTCCATGTGCATCCTGGGCTTTTCCTGGCCTATCTTATATCAGAAAATGAGGATAATAACTTCGTTCCCTGTACAAAAAGACAAAAAAAAACACCACCTCATTGACATTTCTAACAATACTTACAGATACTTAGACGACATCCTTACCCTTAACAACCCCGATTTCTCTAAATTTATAAACGATATCTATCCTAAAGAATTAACCCTTAATAAATCTAACTCGACCGGCGATAGATGTCCATTTTTTTATTTAGATTTAAGCATTTTCAATGGAAAATTGCACACTAAAGTCTATGATAAACGTGATGACTTTTCTTTCCCAATTGTAAACTTTCCTTTTCTTGAAGGTGATGTACCTCTAGCTCCATCTTACGGAGTGTACATTTCACAGTTAGTCAGATATGCTTGAATTTGCAGTGGTGTTTCTGATTTAAATGACAAAAACCGTTTCATTAAAGAAAAATTGCTAAAACAAGGTTATCGATACCACAAATTAGTCAATTCTTTTATTAAATTCGTTCATAGATATGGGTATCTTATTGAAAAATTTAACTGTACACGTCGTTTTTTTATTGTAAAAGGAATATCACATCCCGGATTCTATGGAAATGTAGTTTATAAGGCACGTAAATTCAAAAACAATCCTCATGACATGTTATTTTGGCTTAAAAACTTAGTAAAGAAAGGATACAAGTTGGAAGTTATAGTAAAATCTTTAAATTTGGTGGTTTTTTGGTAGAAATATTGATAATTTGATAGTACCTCTAAAACATTAATCTTTTACTTTTTGACTATTGTATTGTTTCGAAGCATTACAGCGATCAAATATGTCGGTTTTGTATGATGATATAATACTAAATCATTTGTTGATTTGTTGAAGTGTTATGTTGGATTTAGAATCGATATGTTTGATTTTTTACATCAATCCATAAATGCTTTTTAGCTAGCTGTCAGTAACTGCGAGTGTTCCCGAGGGAGTTCCTTTACGTTTCGTTGTTCTCGTATAGTACTCTTGTCTTAGGTTCTCTCTTGGTGAATTGAACTTTTGTCGATTTGATTTTTAAAGTGTGTTATTTTTTGTGCTTTGTACAAGATAAACAATAGGGGGAAGGTTGGGCCCAAAAACCTAGTTTAACCCCGCCACATTTTATATATGCCTGTCCTAAGCCAGGAATCCTTGTCAGAGCTTTTGTTTGTCCTTGTCTACTATCTGTTTTTTTTGTGTTTTTTTTATGTCCAGAAATGGGTCTTTCTTTGATATTCTAGGGATTTGTTTGAATCTTATGTATTGTATTGTTAGTCTTGAGCCTAAAGGCAATTAATAATATACTAATTCTTCTTCCATAGGTTATTCTTTGAAGAAAAAAAAGCTGATTCTTTATTTTGCAAAACAGAAAGCATTTTTATTGAAAATTATTCCAAATGTCACAGTTATTTAGTTACTAGTATATTCCCTTTGTCAGAACTTTGGAAGCTGTATGAGCAATTAAATAGATATCTGTTGTCACTGTGCTTGTTCTGTTGGGGTTTAGGTCCCGTTCCCACATATATAGCCTCATGAACATGCTTCCAGGAAATCAAACTATTTTTTTTGTCATAAACATTGTTGAAATGTAACTGACATCTCTATGTCATAGTCGGAGTAATAGGCGTTGTCGGAGGAATAATGGGCTGTCGGAGTAATAGTCCAGTCGATTTGTGCAGGTTTTTGGCGAAATTGCTCAAAATATGGTAAAAGCATGAAATTTGGCATGGTGGTAGAAAATAGCATACTCAACAATATTAGCTATGGACCCAACTCGAAAATTCAAAATGGCGGCCATTTTCAAGATGGCCGCCTAATGGAATATAGAATAAAGAAATAAATCAAATAAAAATTCATTAAAAATTGTACTTTGAGGATAAACCCACCAAATTGTGTAGGACAGCAGTGCAAAATAATTCTAAAGAATATAATAGAAAACGGTTTGCCTTATATTGAAAATAGCTGTCATTTTAAAGATGACCGCCTCAGAAATAGCATATATATCTACATTATGAAATCATGTTTTATTCAAAGTTATTTATGCCCACAAATATGAATGAATGCAATTGATAAGTGCTCAAACAAATTTAAAAGAAGAGTAATATGAATCTCTATTCTGTTTGAAGATATCAGACGGGGAGTGTACAGAAATATTTACATATCTAGCTAATCGGAGTAAAATTGTGTTTAGATGTGAATATTGTGATATAAGCACCTGAAACAATGACATATATTCAGCCTGCTGCAGACCACTTTAATATAGACTGTTCATTGCCATCTTAAAATGAAAATATCATAGCCATAAAGACCATGAAAACTTACCAACGCCAGACTCTGAATTTACAAAATGTATGTCATTATTTAAATCGAATCCTAAAAAAGCAGCTTAAATACTCAAACCCATGACACAGTGGAACTTCCACTAGATTGGAAAAAGAATACATAATTTAAGTTGTTAAAAAGGGAGGCAAAATCGATTGTAAAAACTATAGAGCATTATTGTTACTAAATCCTTAACAGAATAATTCTATGTCGTATTAAAGCAACTTCAGACAAAAAACTGTGAGACCAGAATTGATTGGAAAAAAAAATCTTGCATTGAACAGATAGTCAACCTGCACATCAAGCAGCCAATTCAATGAAACAGTTTTCCTTTATATCTATTACATAGACTTCGAAGAAGCTTTTGATATCCTTGATCGAGAAATTCTGTGGAGACTTCGTGCGAACTATGGAATTCCAAACAGAATTGTTACACCAATAACGAATATGTACAGCTCTAAGATCGAAATGTCAGGTAGTGCACCCACGAGATATAAGTAAAGAGTTTGAAATACGTCCAGGTTTTAGACATGGCTGTTTACTTTTCTTTTCTTTGTTTCTTTTGGCCATGAATTGATTGGATGATTAAAAAATCACACCAGAGAAGAGGAAACGGAATCCACCACATGTAAGAAAACATCTTTGAAATGGTTGAAAATGCTTCAAAACAGTAGTAGGTATAAAAAGAGGAGACCACAATGAGAATTAACAAAAACAACATCAATATCAGCGAAATTGATGCACTCACACACAAAAAAAACAAGACTCACGTTGAGAGAATAACATTTTAATTTTTATATATATAGAAATGGTGATTAACAACTTTGGTGCAATAGTAGATGAAACGGTCCTTGGAATCCCTGAAAAGTATGGGAATCAAAGCAAGTATTTGTAAAGACCAAGCTAAGTTAATTAAACAGTAACTATAAATCATAGATCTGTGTGTAGCATACAGGGCTATGGTTATATCACTCTTGCTAAACGGGTCAGAACCATGGAGCCTCGCAATAGCCAACATGCAGAAACTTTAGGTATTCAGATACAAATGTCTCTGATCCATCCAAAAGATCGCCTAACAAAATTACCAACGAAAACAGGCCAAAAAAAGGGTAAGCGGAAGTGGCTAGGGAGCAACCATTTCATTTTTATGGGGATGGGGCTATGGAGATGCTCTGCCTGGATTTTTTTTTTGCGTGCACTTTCAAATTTTTAAAGGTACAATACTGTTTCAGCACAAAACGCAAACCTGCATTTTTTTTTAATTCAAAGTACTGTCATGCCTTTTTATTTCTGGATTTTTGCCATCCTGCCTTTTTTATTTCAAATTTCACCATAGCCATCCCCCGTATGGTCGCTCCCTTTGGTAGCACATTACGCATAGGAAAAACCAGGCCATACAATGGACATTACAAGGGAAAAGGAAAAAAGAGGGTGACCTAGACTGACATGGAGGAGATAGAAGAAAAAAAATGATTGAGATTGTGGAGCAGCATCAACTTTCAAAGGACAGAGGAAGATTGAGAAGCATTGCCAGAAGCCTATACTCCATTGGGGGTAAAATGTCTCAAGTCGAGTCATAGATAATAGGGTCCATAAATGTAGTACCCCTATTGCAGACTGGACAAATACAAATGACAACAAAGTTCCAGACAATAAATTTTGCTACGCCTGACGCGCGTTTCGTCTATTCAAGACTCATCAGAGGCGCTCTACTAAAAATATTGAAAATGCCAAACACTGTATGAATATGAAGAGCATAGAACAGTATAAATAAAAATACCAAACTGGGGAACCAAGTGTTACTAAGATATTCAACCTTTGTCAGGGGTAGGAAGAACCTTAGGGTTTAGACAATTTTGAAATTTAGACGGATAATTTAAAGCTTTGATGTATTCTCCAACTCAAAAGTGTTGGTGCCGGAGCGGGCTAACCTCGGGAAATTTAAACTCCACCAGCGGTGCTAACCTTCACGTGTGCTCGAAATACAAATGACAACAAAGTTGATACACATATGGAAAGACAAAGTGACACCGAAAAAATGCTTATATAATTATTCAAAAGGTAAGAAATTTAAAAAGCTTTTAAAACACCATTTTGAGTTGATAGTTCCAATGTTAATATATAAATAATTCTGCCATACTATATTAAACAACGTTAACATTATTCAAAAGGTTAGAAATTTAAAAAGCTTTTAAAACACCATTTCGAGTTGATAGTTCCAATGTTAATATACAAATAATTCTGCCATACTATATTAAACAGCGTTAACATCTAATCACAATTTTACCACAATAAGATTGATATGATTAGATCTGCAGTATATTCCTGTACACTCCCCGCCCAATACCTTCAAACGGAATCAAGATTATATTCAAATCTTATTTGATTTGATTTAGCACATATACATTGTTGTTTGGACCTATTTGGGTCATAATTCACCTTAAATAAAAGATGATATGATTTCGTAGGTATGTATGCTATTTTGAGGCGGCTATCTTTAAAATGGCAGCCATTTTGAATTTAAGGCAAACCATCTTCTAATATATTGTTCAACATAGTTTGCACTGCTATTATACATGATTTGATGCTTTTATCTTCAAAGCAAAATTTTTAATGAATTTGTATTTGATTTATTTCCTAATTCCATATTCCATCTGGCGGCCATCTTGAAAATGGCCGCCATTTTGACTTTTTAAATTAGGTCCATAGCTAATATTGTTTAGTATGCTTTGTTCTACCACTATGCTAGATTTCATGCTTTTACCATCTTTTGAGCATTTTTTTTCACAAATCGACTGGACTATAATTGGTTTTCGGAATAATGACCTGACCACCCTTATAACCATTGAAACAACATTTCAAAATAAAGTACTTGTTTATTTTCAATTTTGTTAGAATCTGTGGCCCTTGAATTATGGAATTTTAGTCAAAGTTCATAGTCATGCCATTTATTTCAAACAAGATATTCTTATACACAACTTTTGGAAAAGTTACTCCATTTAATATAAACATGCGCCAACGGAACTTGTGTCAAAATAATCTTCTTCAAAAATTTATTTTTTCATCATTGCAAACTGACTAATCATTTGAGGGGTAGTTACTCATTTGGGTAAGTGCTCCCCATTCGGATGTGTGTGCCCATTTTATATAAAATAATGGAACAATCCAATAGAAAGCGTTGACAATTGTCAAAACTAACTAGGATCTCCCTTCCTCAGTTCTTACATCTTTGCCATCCGATGTCTCTTATCTGCACCCTTTGAAGATTTGGCCGAAATTTAGTAGTCGTACATGCCTAATTCTTTTATCTGTTTGGATGCAGTGAAAGGTAGTTACATCCAATCAACTTGCTCTATGATGATGGGTAGTCGTGACAATAGGAGAATTCCCATCTGCAGTGACTATTAAACAGTTTTAACTGTTAACATGGTTAAAGACAGTAAAAACTCCATTTTATTTTTTGTTACTTTGATACTTTTATATAAGAACAACTTACTGTCTTCTGTTAAATTTTCTATTTTATTTCTAGTTATTTTTATGGCCCGACCACGTATGTGGAACGGACATATAGTTTCACCCTTGTCCGTCCGTCCGTACGTACGTCCGTAACACTTTGGTTAAGTTCTTGGTTAAGGTCCATTACTCGGAGACTAGATGTTGGGGGTCAATGATATTTCACCACCAGATGGGTCTTGGGTAGGGCTACACCACCCACTAGAAATTAGGTCACTGTGACCTATATTTTATGCATGAACGACTTCGGTTAAGTTCATGGTTAAGGTCCATAACTTGGATACTAGATGTTTGGGGTCAATGATATTTCACTATTAGATGCGTCTTAGGTAAGATGACACCACCCACTAAAAATTAGGTCACTGTGATCTATATTTTACGCATGAATGACTTTGGTTAAGTTCTTGGTTAATGTCCATATCTCAGATACTACATGTTGATAGTCAATGGTATTTCACCACTAGATGTGTCTTGGGTAACATGACACCACCCAATAAAAATTACGTCACTTAGATCTATATTTTACGCATGAACGACTTCGGTTAAGTTCTTGGTTAAGGTCCATAACTTGGATACTAGATGTTGGGGGTCAATGATATTTCACCACTAGATGTGTCTTGGGTAAGGTGACACCATCCACTAGAAATAAGGTCACTGTGACTTATATTTTACGCATGAATGACTTTGGTTAAGGTCTATATCTTGAATACTACATGTTAGGGGTCAATAATATTTCACTACTCGATGAGTCTTGGTAACATGGCACCACCCACCAGAAATAAGGTCACAGCGACCTATATTTTACACATGAACACTTTTGATCAATTTCTTGGTAAAGGTCCATATCCCAGGTAATACACATTGAGGGTCAATAATATTTCAAGAACGAGAGGGCCATCCTGTGGCTCATAGACACATTTTCTAGTTTTATAATATTCAGTCACTTTGTCTTTAATTATTTTTAAACATGACCTAATTTCTTTATTGGATCCCACTTTGCTAACTGATGTTTTTGTATTAGTTTCTTCCAAGATATTTTGTTGCAAAAGTGTACCAAGAAATGTATTCTCCCAACATCTAGCTTTTCTGTTAGTTGAAAAGCTTCCTTTGGTATTGGGTTCATATTATTGCTATAAAGTCTAGCAAGATATGATATATCTTGTGTTTTTATTAAGGATTTAACAAGAAGTTTATCAAGTTCAGTCCTTGTTCATAAATTTGAGGAAATCTTTGTTCCTAATGTATTTTTACAAAAAAAACTTAGGTGTAGCTTCTTAATAGGTGTATTATCTATAAACTTATTTAGATTTACTTATAAATTATTCTTGTGAGCTGTAAGAAGCAAAGAGGCACAAATGGGCCATTCGAGTGTCAAAAGTCCGAAATGGTATCGACAAAACCGGTGAAAGTTTGCTCTATTATATTTTAAATAATGGTCTATGAAGCTTATTTCAACATTATAAGTTAAAATTAGTAAAAGGAGTGTATCAAATACATTGTATATTGCATGAGACTTACAGGAATTTGACTTAAGTCTGATGTGTACCCCTTCACAGTAAAAAGTACTTTTTCTGGCCTTATTTGTCATATCCACAGTACTTTTGTCAGGCTACCAATGTTCCTATTTATTAAGCATCCCAGGTATCTAAATCCGTTACATTCAGAATATGACTACATTTATGCTCTGTTAAAGAAGTATATTTACAGGTTTATTTTGAAAAAAAAAATCATAGTTTTAGTTTCACTGGCATTTACAGTAAATTGCTATTTATCACAATATTCTGAGAGATTTGTTAAACTATTTTGCAGACCTTCTTAACTCTGATAGAATGATAAATTCATCTGTAAACAGTAAGCTTCCAAGTTTTGAATTTAATCATGTTAAATGTTTTGAATGGACTTCGCGTTTTGGTGGTTTAAAATGCCCGAGTTATTCCTAAACTAGTTTTTAGTTATGTTGTACATAGTTTGTCTAATTACCAAGTTTTTAAGCTTTAAAGGAGGCCATTTCTCCAAAGAAAGTCAATGGCCTTTTCTAAGTCAACAAAACATACATAGAACTTTTTAAAAATTTTTATGAAGATATTTATTTATTAGAGGTTTAAGAATAAAAAGATGGTCAGAAGTCCTATGATTACTTCTGAATACAAATTATGCATTATTATATTTGTTTCCATAAATTTTGTTAGCCTAGCATATAAAGAATAGCACTGAATACTTTTGAGAGGCAACTCGTCCACCTCTATAGTTATTTAGATTCAATTTATCTCTAGATTTATGTAGAGCTATAATGTAGGATTCTTCCTATTTTGGGGGATAATATCCTGATTTTAAAATCATGTTAAAAAGTTTGTTAAGAGATTTAAGCGTGGCATCTTTGAAATATTTTAGTATCTCATTTATTATCTTATCGGGTTCACTACTTTGGCCGGATTTTGATATCAGAGGAAAATTTTAACCTCTTCACAAGATAAAGGCTGATCAGTGTCCTCATTCCATCACCATTTTCTCTTTCTTTTTCAACATAGTTTTGGAATGATTTATTAGTTATACTACAATTTTCTTGATTTTTAAAGTTGCCTGCAGGAGGAGTCATTAAAAAAAATCCTCTTCAGTTTCTTCATCGTTTTTCATATCTTAAATTATTATCTTTGGGACATCTTTTAACAAAGACCAATATTCCTGTTTATCACGAGAAAATGAGCCTTGGATTTTTTTATACAAATTTTGTTTACATTTAGCCATTTTTTTTAATTTCGATGTCCTCTAGTTGCTTGAAAAGTGTGTGGTACCTTATTTTATATTTTTCTTCATAGAGTTGCAGAGAGGTACCAATGGGGCATTCGAATGTCAAAGAAGCTTAGAGGTACCAATAAGGCATTCGAATGTCAAAGACGCATAGAGGTACCAATGGGGCATTCGAATGTCAAAGAAGCATAGAGGTACCAATGGGGCATTCGAATGTCAAAGAAGCATAGAGGTACCAATGGGGCATTCGAATGTCAAAGAAGCATAGAGGTACCAATGGGGCATTCGAATGTCAAAGAAGCATAGAGGTACCAATGGGGAATTCGAATGTCAAAGAAGCATAGAGGTACCAATGGGGGCATTCGAATGTCTAAAATTCGAACGGTCAAGAATAAAACCTGTCAATACAACTGAAACAAATGGCACAAAAAAGTAACAAATAACTTAAAGAGGATAATACTGCAAAAATGGGGAAAAATCAAGAGCATGCTTTGCAATTCATTTATAATGATAAGAACGTACCTTAGAAATTACTTGAAAATTGAATGCTACCTTCTTGAAAATTAGACGCTTGACGACGATTTTCATAGAAACATTCGAAATTGTAATAAATATATAAAGACAGACCTGCATTTATACAAGATCTTGTAAATTAAAAAAAAAAAAAACAATTCTTATCATTTCAGCAGAATTAAATGCCCAGAGTACAAAAAAGTTGTAAATAACAAGTCAAGAAACGTTAAGAATATGTTCGCTTAACAAATTTAAAGTTAATTTTTTGATAAAATGTACGTCTATCAGCGTTTCATAGTGTGCTAGATATACTTTTTCCGCGAAATGACGCGACGTCATTACGCGAAGATTTTGAACTGCTACGTGAAAAACATACACTGCATGGAAATGTCGGAGAATACTTCAGAGAACGGAAGTCACAGCGAATATAATGATGGTAAGAACGACTCAAGTTTTGTGTAGGTTAAGTTTTGAAATGAATCAATCAACACTCCGTATGAGTCCGACTCTTAATTGAAAGAAGAACAAGAATTGTTTGGAAATGAACTAGCTGTCTATAGCGTTATCTGCGACTAAATCTCATTCATATCAAAGTCGCTGTAAGGTTTAATTACCCTGTCTTGTATTTTATACTTCTGACATGAGCGAAGTGCAGCGATATGATACATATTTATGCTCTCAATTTGAATTTGTCCCTGTCCGTTTGTAATACACTTATATATTGCGGATAGTAGCTTAATTTAGTCCTCTTCATGTAAAAACAAACCAGATATTCTGCAAATTTTCTCATGGCACTGAAAGTGTTAAGAAAACCCCAACTGCGTGGACTATATATTGACCACGAAATACAATTTTCTCTCATGAACGGTATCGCAAAGAGCAATGAATTTCTTCATGTTCATCTTCATTTGATGTAAATGGTTTTATGAAACTGTATATAGCTGCATGGTGTATAGATGTCAGGGGACGGATCCAGGATTTAAGTTAAGGGGGCGTAAACTCTTTTGTAAATGTTTGTCAGAGCGAGCTTGGATTTATTTTAGTGTTTTTGCGTGCATTTGTGGAAAAAAAAAACATATTTTTTTATAATTTTTAGGGAGGGCGTAGGCCCGGTCCTCGAATCCGTCCGTCTGTCCGTTTGACCGTCACAAAGTTTGTCAGCGCAACTCCTCTGAAACTACTAAACCGAATTCAACCAAACTTGGTATATAGGAAGGACACCATATGTAGTTGTGCAGGTTACCAGGAAATTTTGATCCTCAAATTTTTGTGGGAGTTATGGCCCTTTGAACTTAGGAAATTGCTGAAAATCCTCATTTATCATCTTGTCAGCGCAAATCCGCTAAAACTACTGAACCGAATTCAACGAAACTTGGTATGTAGAAAGGACACCATATGTAGTTGTGCAAATTACCAGAAAATTGTGATCCTCAAATTTTTGTGGGAGTTACGGCCCTTTGAACTTTGAAAATTGCTGAAAATCCTTATATATCATCTTGTCAGAGCAACTTCTCTGAAACTACTGAACCGAATTCAACGAAACCTGGTTTAAAGGAAGAACATCATATGTAGATATGCATCTTAACAGGAAATTTTGATCCTCAAATTTTTGTGGTAGTTATGGTCCTTTGAACTTAGAACTTTTTGGGGACATCGTTTTTTTAGGGAAAAACAAACTTTAATTCTTTTTATTTTCAGCAGACCATGATGGCTTTGCAACGCATTACATAGTACGTTCTGATTCAGAATGGCCTGATACAAAAAGGCAAAGTCGGGACAAGTACAGAGAATCCGAGGATGAAATAAACCAAAAGTAAGTACTAGTAATAGCATTATAACCAATCTTAAAGAGACAAAGCATAATTAAACGATGATTTGGGAATTGGTATAGAATCCTACGCATTGTGCCAATGAAAGACCGCAGGTCATATTGAAGGCGGTTGGCTGTTTTTCCATTGTGGAGTTTTCAAATATATTGCCGGCTCTTTATGTACAGGTTGTTTCGCGTACATTTATTTCATCTTTTTTTCCTATAATATATTGATTAGACTAAAAAAATGTACAATTCAAGAGTTGGTTGAATGTTTTTTTTTATTGCGCCACACCTATGTACGTAGGCAGGGATTAAATAAAATTGTTTTGGACATCCCTGACGTAGGGGTCGGTTGGATGTTTCAGGAACATAACGTGGTATAGTGACTAAAAATAAGAAAATATATTTTAACACAATTTTAAACATAGTGTGCAGCCATATCAACCAAAAGACTCATGTAAACTAAAGAAAAGCAAAAACAAAAAATAAACAAAACAACATAAACGCAAGTGAATATGACCCGACTGATTTCGTAAAATATTTCCGCGCAGTTAATCGCCGGGGTGACGCTCTGGCCTTTGAGTGGAAAAGTGTGAGTAAACTCGGGTGCTCTGAATATGGCCAGACTTTCTCTGAATTTAATGTTTTATTTTTAGGTTACTGTTTCACATTACAAAACTTTGTGAAGAAAACTACAGAGAAATCAATAAAGAAAGAGAGTTAATAGAAGAAATAGATAAAAAAGAGAAAGAGTTACTTCCGCGCGATGCCGAGATCGATAAAATATACAGATCTACCATGCAAAATATGGAAAAATGGCAAGGAGAACTGGAATATTTTCAAATCATTTATCCTCATTGCATAAAAGATGGCGGCGAAGGTCAGTTTACCACTCTTCCTCGACATGAAGGGCTGGAATTACTGTATGAAAAATTGACCACCAAGTTCAAGGACTACATTGAAAAAGCTCGAAAATTTTCCATAGAAAACGATTATCTATTAGAAATAAAATCTGAAGCCATAAAAGGTTTAATTTCTTGTAGTAAATCAGAAATGATTCACAGGGAAAATATCCAAAACAATGTATTTGATATACCATGTTTGCTAAACTCTGGAGAACCGCCTGAAAATCCACAACCGGATAACATTAAGCCGTTAAAAGAAGAAAATCCACAGAGCGATATAAAGCTAGAAAATTCTAGAATGGAAGATAACCCTCAAAACGTTCCAACGGAAGTAGAAGAAGGGACATTGCATTTTAGTCTTTCCGGAAGTATTAACAAATCTGACGTAGATCTTCTACGGCAAACGTACACGATTGTGCGGGACCACAAGGACAAGACTAGCAACTTAGCAAAAGCGATCCATCAGGCTACGACTAAGAAACGCAGCAAAGTCAAGAAACCACCGAAAGCACAGCGAACAAACTCTCCTTGTTCTAACAATTCTAACAAGGACCGGGCACTACAATTACCGAAAATATTTCCGGGTGGCGACAGCGAAAATAATACAAATAATAATCCGCGCAGTAAATCACGTACCCTTGGACACGGGAATGACGCTCGGACCTTTGAGCGGATAAGTTTACCTTCCATTACCCCCAAGTCTTTAAGCGTTCCTTCGAAGAATAAACAAGAAAAAGAAACGGCAAATGCTCCTCAAAGTAGCCAATCTACATGTAGACAGAAAAGTTTACATCATGTTGATATCGTATATGACGAACTAAGCAAAGAAAATAGGGAACCAGTAAAGTTACCGCCGATTCTTGATCAAAAGAGAAAACGGAAGTCGTCCTCTAAACATTGATTTCTTTGCAGAAGTTGCCATAACCATGATAACAAATAAAATTTGTAACCAGGTACCATAAACTTAGTTTTACGAGTCAATACTTGAAAAAATTTAAGTTGATTTCGGACTCGAAATACAGAGTTCCAGACACACGATTGTAACTTGACCCTGACGATGGTTTTGTGTTTAAAAGCTCATCAGAGGCGCTCTAGAATGTAAATACACTAGCAATTTTGCAAAAAGCAGAAGCAAATAACCTATAGACTGTGTCTACCACACAATTTGTTAAGGGTGTTCGTCCTAAGTGTTTTTGTTCAATTGTAATTGCTTTGCTTTGTTTTTGGCTTGTTAATTGTTTATCCCTTTACAGTGCTACTTTTGAATGTACATGTAACCATAGATTTGCCTGGAAGTAGTTTGTGAAAAGGAGGGAGGCAATGAAAGCTATTATCGAAGCGTATAATGAAAATATAAACTTTCTATAAATTTTACGTATTTTTAATAATTAACATTGACCACGTCAAGTGGAAGTTGATGCCTCCTTGTGTGCGGTGTTCCGGATGTAATATCACATTCATCATTTCTTAAGCTATTGTTTCTTTACCCTTTCACCTTTCAACTTCGCGGCTGCAGGCGAAATTTTCATAAAGATTAATATTTTTTATGTAGTATGTTTTTTTTTGGTTTGTCATGTGTTTGTTTTCTTCTAAATTTATTAAACTTGTTTTTAGTGTGCTTCTTTTGAGTAAATGCTACGTTTTATTCGTTACGAAAACTTCTTAATTGTAACAATAAGAAAAAATATCACCGACTTTACAGTAAAGAAAGACTCGTTTTTCCCACGATCCAATACAACTTACAGAGGAATAGAGTACGTACCACAACTGATGCTTGTGGGGAGTATTGTGACTTCCTTGGTAGAGCGTCACGTCTGACAGGCAAATTGTCAACATATATGTTGTTATCACTCAAGAAATTTTACGGGACACAATGTGCGTGTAGACAAATACGTGATTTCTATCACTCAGATGGGTGCAGATGCTGGTTTGACATATATAGAGCGTCATGCACGTTTGACACAGAAATTGCTGACACTGGGTTATGTTGCTCCACTGTTGCTGTATTCACTCATGAAATTTTACGGTAGACACCGTGCACTTGTAGACAAATATGGAATTTCCATCTCTCAAATGAGTGCATGCAGATGTTGGTTTGTCGTAGAAATTTAATTCTTTTGTCTTCCTTTACCGGATTTGGAAATTAGCAACACGACGGGTGTGCTATAGCAGGCTGGAACTGCTTCCTCTTCCGGAGTACCCGAGTTCATTCATGTTATAATTTAAACCAAAGAAAAGCTCTTTGTAAATTTAGAATCTCAGCACATAGACTGCAAATAGAATTAGGAAGATATCAAAATGTTCCAAGAGAAGAAAGATATTGTAAAAATTGTTCTTTAAATGAGGTTGAAGATGAGGTACATTTTTTATGCAGATGTACAAAAAATGATTCTAAAAGGGACAGTTTGTTTGAACTTGTTTATAGAAAATTTCCAAATTTTAAGAATCTTGATAATGATAACAAGCTAATTTTTCTTCTAAGCAATGAAGACCCTCAAATACTGTCAGCCACTGCCAAATTCATCATAGATTGTTCTAACTAAGAAGTTATGAGTTGTATTTTGCTGTACCCAGTCAATTTCTTTTTATTCACATTGTCATGTTATAATCTATAATTGTTGATTGTTAATGTAACTGTGTTGTATCTTCAAATCATGCTCTTTCATCTCATAAATGTAAAATTCCACTTGCTCCATGTGGGCTCCTGATTTGGAAAATAAAAATATGTTATGTTATGTTATGTGTTACGACTTGAGTTTGCATTGTTGATTTCCGTTCGGTTAATTTTGTGGTTTTGTGTTTCTTCGTGCTGTTCTTGTTCGTGTTTACCGGTTTCGTCGTTGCCCTTTCGGACTTTTGACACTCGAATGCCCCATTGGTGCCTCTTTGCCTCTTTAGTATTATCGTCCTTTAACGGATTTAACCTACACTAAATTGACCCTGGGCAACGTGACAGGTGTGCTTCAACAAGAAATGCTAACTCTTCCGAGGCACTTGAGTCCACTCTCGTTTCGACTTGAGTTCAAGTTGCTGGTTGCAGTTTGGTTTTTATGCGCGTGTGTGGTGTTTTTGTTGTTGTTTTTTTTTATGTTTTGTTGTTATGATTTTATAGAAGAAAATGAGATGTGGAATAAGTGTACGCGACACAACCTACATTATAAACGTATATTTCAAATATCCACAATGAAAAACAGCCAATGTCTACCAATTTTGTCTTTCGGATTAACGATATTTCATTTCCTCTTTGGTACACCTTTGCTTCTTTTAAAGAAGGTATGCTTTTAAAACTAGTGTTGCGCTTTTACAACTAACAAGTTTATGTTACCGAACCCTGTCAAAAGAGCAACTTCTTGTTATAACCTCTGTCTTTTTCTTGGTGTAAGCAAGGTATTTTCATTGATAGAAAACGACATTCGAATCAGCCAAGCTCCCAGAAAGTAGAAACAAAGAAACAAAACGGAAAAATCGACACACTATAACACAAAGCGACGAAAAAAGGGGTGCTCTGTAATGCCTGTTGCAACATATTACATGTTTTATTTACAAGGTTGGGCGGAGCTTAATTTTCTCGGTCTTTTAGGAAGGATTCAAATGAAGAAGTCAGAAATAATTGACCCGTGACCAACCCGGTCAATAAAATAGAGTAATACCTCTTCCATGCGATGAAAATTAATATCCAAAGGGGCATTTGATTTTAATGGGCCAAAACCATGCAACACCACCAAAATATTTAAGTGCGCCTATTAAACAAAAATGTACTTTAATTATAAGATGTGTCCAACCTGAAGAACTCGGATGGACCGGCGCTAGGCATTTTTCTCCCTCTTCAATGGGGAAAGTGTTTATTTTGACTTTGACCAAACAGGACAATCACATTAACAAAAAATAGGTCAAAATTTTATCTTTTAAAAACACTTTTCTCTTTTAAAATCGTTATCTTTTATAAACTGATTTTTCGTCTCTACATTGATCAATATATAACATTTGAGACGTAAATTATGGCTTTTTAGATAAGGCTTAAAATATATTGCACATGACGCATTATATAAACAAATACCTCGGTTAACACAGAATGAAAACACTAAGGGTTTTAGGATCGCGGAAACAAAATGGGACCAATGTTAATTGATGTGCACTTGGTACATTCATGGGGACTGGGCAAGGGTTTTGAAGGGAATATACTGGTGAAAGGGGTCAAAAATTACATTTTAAACATTTTTTTCTAACAGGCTTTTAGACGACTGATACTAGTGATACGTTTGTCATCCCCCCCCCCTTTTTTTCAAATTTCATCCCCGATGATATATCAAATTGGCGCTATTTTTTTAAAGATGATATAAACGAGAATGTGATTCCATTATTAGAAATTAAGGGTTTTTGCTTGTTTTTTAAAAGCAATTTCAGATTTTTTGATTGGCTTAAAAAGGGGGGGAATAAATACTCATTTTTCGTGTCCTTGTAAAGTATGAGGTTTTAGGGCAATTCCATGTTAATTTCATATTATATTTATTTACAAGTAAATCTACGATGTCAGATTTAAGATTAAAACCAAACAACAAAGCTAATTTACCAATTCAAAAAGAAGAACGGTAAATATTATCAACAGGTACATTTACCCCAACGCAAACCTTATAGTCAATAAATTACGTCGGTTTTTCTTTCGAGCATGCGCAAAGACAACTAAGCCCAAAGACAAGCGGGCCAGAGAGCTATGTCAATTTTAAACATTTTTCGTCGGATTTTGATTCAAGTTACTTTGTGTGGTTTTCTTTTAATTATAGTGTTTCCTAAGGACACGGGTAAGAAAAAAAATAAAAATTACACACATGATATATCATTTTACAATTTGATAAAATTTGGTTTTAATTAAAGCCGCCATTCTGTTATAAGTTTCCGTTTTTAGGTCTATACGGGTATTTGCGCATTGGCGTCAAAGCTCTCTACGGCAAAAAATATCTCCAGTTTAATTTAGTTTGCCAAACATTTGAACCGCTCTACCCTCGTAAAAGGGAATCACTATCTAGATAAAAAACGCCTTAGCCCAAGCGAGAGGAAGGACATTGTTGCCTTTTAGAAAGGACAACTAAAGGTTGTAATGAACATGTACTCAATTACAGCATACTAGTATTACGATCCTTGTGGAAAAAAGATGGGCGAAAACGTATTATTGATATGTTGAATGCACTGTCCGATGAAGTTCTTAAATCTAAAAAAAACGACATCCCCTCTCTGTATTGATCAAAAGCTGATTCGATTTTGTTACGAAGCACACAAACTACTGCCTGGTCCAAACTTCTTCGAAGTAAGTTCATCCTCCCCGATATAAATATGTCCGGATAAACTGTGAGGAGTTTGTACTTGGTCCTTTAAAATATGTGTACATAAAAGCAAATCGGGTTCAACTTGGAGCAAATGAGTTTTTTTTCTTTGCTTTGATATATTTTTCTTTGCTACAGTTTTGTTGTGAGATTCACTTCAGGGATTTTCAAGTTTTTTCAAAGGATGGATCTATCTCTTAGTCTCTTAGAAAAAGATACATGATATCTATCGTATTAGTTTTTTTTTCGTTGAAATTGCCGTCAATATACCCAGAATTTCTCATTGTTTCCAACCGAAATGTCATGTCAAAGATTTCCTAGAATCCTACCTTTTCAAAATCACGAAAAATAGATAGAAAAATCATTTTAAAATATCATTTCTATGAAGTGCTTACTTGAATGGCTTTAAACTTTTGATAACCCTTTTCTAGCATCATTTACACAGGGATGTCCAAAACAAATCAGTTTTATTTAATCCCTGATTTACATGTACTTATTTCATTCGAATAATTTTCTTTTTCTATCAGAAACATTATAACCAAAAGACGTATGTTTAAGGCTAAAAATCTTTAAAAAAACACATATCTTTAAATAACTATATTTTATTGGTGCAGTCTTCAGAGCATTTCCAAAGTAATGCTGTAATTTCGGTACAACAGAGTTCTAAGTTGCTATGGGGGAATGGGACACTCCCTTTGCAGGTAGTCCTTGTCTTTTTAACGCCATTATCACGGTCAGCATTTATTCTTGCCTTGGACAAGCCCACAGATTCTATTTGTTGTGTTTTAGTTCTTGCTATTCTAATTATGACACCTCTTTGAGTACTTTAGCCCCAGTAGGTCTCATGCGTAACACATGACGTACCCCTTTTGCCAGTGGCTCGTATGCACAGTATACCCCAAGTACATGTTCAAAACGATGACTATGGACATGTGTTTGCCGATCAACAACACAACCTGCAAAAAATGTACAAAAGATATAAATTTTATATTGATTTAAATCTATAAATATGTTTGTTACCTGTTAATGCATATCTTGAAGTAACGGTGTAGATATTAAGTTAAACGGTACTTAATCAAAATTGCAATGAAGCATTCGGGTATGCATGGAAAAATAATGCAAGTAGAGAAACAGAAAACACTAATTTTTTTTGCTATATTTGGACGAAATTGTCATTACAACAACTTGAAAGTTTTTCTATAGAATATTTATTTCACCTTTCATAGAAACAAAATATCAATGTTTCCGAAATTGTATGTACATTGGTAAGAAGACGCCGTCAAATTTGAAACTCGGTATGCGCCATATTGGTGCATGCATGCTAAGTGCTCAACTATGCTATGGAAAGAAATTCGCGTTTGTGACATGAATAATTCAGAAATATGAAAATCCACCAGATCAAACAGACCTGTCTTAAACACAGGCACTTGTATACAGGATAACCCATATGGTGCCCCACCCCCCTTTTTTTCAAAACCGATTATTTTTTCATTTTTTCTGTTACATTTCTCATTTTCACTCATACACATGTCAAATATATGCAAATCTACCATCAAACAGTATCTACTATCCATATGGGTTTACTGATACTCGCTTATTATATAAAAAAAGGGGGGTGGGGCACCATATGGGTTATCCTGTATACAAGTGCCTAGCTGTGAATTAACCTTGTTTATCGAAAACTCAGACATTTAAGTCATCACTCATTAACTCCACCCTCCGCCCCTTCCTGTGACGGCCTTACTTAGATATTTGCATCATCCAAAAAACACATTGGTGGAAAAATTAACAATCCTGATTAAGGGAGTTCACGTGAAAATGGTTATGGAAATAATATGCGTTTCTATACGATTATTTAGATAGAAGCAGAGGCACCAATATATAGGGGCATTCGAGTTTCAAAGGCCGAAAAGGCAACGACAAACCAGTCAACATGATGAGAACAGCACGAAGAAACACAAAACATGAAAATACACAAAATCAACCAAACAGAAATCACCAATAGCATTGTATAGATCACAAGATAAGACTATATGAATTCACATTTCTATGGGTGGGTATATGCGTAGAAAATTTTATGGCGATTTGAACCACAAAGCTATATTTTTCCCTTACGCTCTTGAAAGTACTATCCAGGCAACCAGCTGGGATACAAATTGAAATCATATTGGTCAAATTAGTCTTACGGGGATTTTTACCAGTTTAGCGCAGCCGTAGGTTATTCTTTTGCCCTCGACAAGAATATATAGTAGTGTAGGTGGGGGGGTCTCTATTTTTGTCTTATTCTCTCGACGGGAATGAGACGATAAGCGACAATGAAAAATTCTACACGCTTTGACGTTGCGCACGATGTTGGTGCTATGCAGCGTTACATTGAAAATGACGTTCGGTATACCGAAAACGTCAATAAAGCATTTACTTAATACCCGTGTTGAGATTGGTTAATCTATTAGATTACTTCTTAGTAACATGTGATAATCTGATAATCATGGGGCGGATCCAGGGGTCCGTGAAAGGGGGTGCGTAGTTGCTAGAAATGTCAGATTTTCATGAAAAGTTGAAGTTGCTTGGTCAATTTAATACAGAAAAAAATTAAAATTTCTCATTTAAAGGGGGCGTACGCGCACTCCACTCCATCCCCTCCCCCGAATCCGCTGTGATAATCGTTCCACTTTGTGTTTTTGTTATAAGAAAACTTAAATATAAAATATCGGGATAACTGACAGACCTTATATATCAGCCACAATTTTAAAATCTACATTAAAAAAAACAGTCAGCAAACTTTGATGTGACCAGTGGCAGCTGCAGAATACAAAAGGATTCCTGGCTTAGAACATACACATATGTAAAAATCAGAGTGTAAAAATGGTGGGGTTAAACTAGTCTTTGGTTATTTTTTATAAAAGGGGCTATACACAACCAAGAAATCTTAATTAATTCTAATTTAAATTAATTTAATTTCGATTTTATATAGCTATCCATAAGAGCGCAACTGACCTGTTCAAAATGAAAAAAAAAGTATCGTCGAAATATTTTACTAACTTTCTTTTCCATTTTGTCTAAAATTTTGTAGATAAAACTATGCATTTTTTTGCTATGTTTCGGACGAATTTTCAGTGTATATATAATATTTAGACGTCTCTTGTGTTGAAATTTAAAAATAAATCTAAATCAAACTATGAATTCATTTCATATATTTCGAGTAAATTGGTGTTTTGCGAGTCTGCATCACCATAATGTTCATACAAGGGTGGTTTAAAATTGTGTTCATCCCCACGTCCCACTTACAAAAACAACAACAAAACAAATAAACAACAACAAAAAATCACAAACACATGCAAATAAGCAACAACAACAAAAACTAACGCAGCTAATTAGTAAAAAAGATAGTAAGTCTATCGATTAAGTTTAAATTTAAGTCCCTCCCGAATAAGTCAGACCTTCATTTCAACACACATGTATCTCAAGCAAATAGATTCATGAACAAAGATTCGCGTAAAAGTTAGACTATAAAGATTGTTTTCTAAAGTGAGTTTTAGACAAAAATATTCGTTGACCCCTTCCTATATCATTCCAGACTCTTCCTATATCATTCCAGAACTATAGCAATTGCAATGTGTTGTCTCCTAAAAGCCAAACTCATTTCCCATCTTACCTTATTTAATGTTTTATGGTCTTGCTGGACAGAAGTCTTGCATGTCCTCGTCTTGGGAATGAAAAACTGTGTTCTCCCTCCAATCATGATGTTTTTTTTTTTTCTGAAAGAATGACAAATGCTATTTGCTGCCGACCATTCTTTCAGCTAAAACTTTCATTTGTGCGCTTCCATGTGTAACTCACTCGCGCTTCTTTGGAGTAAAGCAGTAACTTACTTAGCCTAACCCCTCTCTTCATTGTACTTTGGACTTTTGAAAAATGGAAGCGCTTTTTATAGTGGATCGTGATTTTATTTCTGTATGACTAACCGGTCATAACCAGCAGATTTTTTTTTTATATTTATATTTCAAAATTTATTCAATTTATAGTGTTTGCTCGTACTTGCTAAATTGCGTAACTTGTACCGTTTTTAGAGACATGCACTTTTACGGGCAAAGCAAATTTATGGAGCCCTAAACGCACTTAGCAATATACTGGCTTGAAGTATTTTATTTGATCTTCAAGTGCTTTTTCATTTTTAAATACGGATGTGTTTCTTTTATTGCATATATCATTTCACCTTTTAAGGCTGTTTCAATTTTGTAAGCATTTTCATCTTAAATTCTTGTTAGTTCTCGTACCTTTATATTAAATATCACATTTACCATAAACCGAAAAAAATAAGACCTCAAAATGTTTAATTTATTTTGTAGGAATTTTTTGCAAAAGAACGTTCGAAATAGAGGATAGAAAGATTTATAGGTTCTTACATAAGTTCTTGAAAAAGACCGGCTGATCTTTCACGAGTGATAGAATTTTTCAGTCTTTTTGCGAGTGGAGCGCAGCGGAACGAGTCAAATGACCCAAAAAATTCTATCACGAGTGAAAGATCATTGCCGGTTTTCCAAGAACGCGTGTAAGTACCTATTTCTTCCGTAAGAAATTAAATTTTATATTCTGAAACCTTAGAGGACATCATTCTAAAAACCGAAAGTATAAAATAACAGTGCATTTCATTGGTCGACATCATCGATCAATATCAGTACCGGCGGTTATTATTGGATAATTGACCAGTATGAGATCGCTCCACGTGCTTGCATCTCAACCTGGTCATCTCACACTGAAAAGAGTCATCTACGGAAGAAATATAACATCCCTCCAATAAACATTCAATCATAGTTTTGGCCTTTGTAGAAGTCAGATTTATTGCCCAGTTGAGTCACATGAGGCAGCTAGATTAGATAAGTCGTGCAAACTCTTTGGGTTCAATATTTAGAATTTCTCATGTCACCGACATAAATTCGGAGCTCATAAACAATCATGAATTTTGCAGAGGTGACATTTTCACATGCTCTTTCCTTTATAAATCATGAGTTGTGAATTCATCTTTGTTCGTGGTACCCTCGACATACGGGTCATAGAAAAATTTAACTTCGATTAAAGCTCGAATGATTAAATTTAGAAGTTTTTACTTTTATTTGCAACAGTAAATAATACTATTTAAGTAACAAAACTAGGTTCCTCTCGTTTATCATTTTATAAACTTTAGAATGCAACATTGTGACATTTTACCTTGAAAGTGGTATTAAATCACCGCAAAGTTCAAGATGGCGGCCATCCTTGGG
Organism: Arcuatula senhousia; assembly: GCA_963971305.1. Taxonomy (NCBI): domain Eukaryota; kingdom Metazoa; phylum Mollusca; class Bivalvia; order Mytilida; family Mytilidae; genus Arcuatula; species Arcuatula senhousia. Next base: position 12,131,501 of record OZ020313.1, read on the forward strand.
CAGATTGGCTTCCGATGTACATTTGTTTTTCTTTGAACCGTCGTTTAACGCTTGCTTGTTTACGACCTAATAATTACACATAACTGCCAAATACATTTATTATCTTTATCCAGGTGTTTGAAGTTACAAACTACGACTAATACGATATCTAAATCTAGAATAAAAGTAACAAAACAGTGCACTTTTAAAATATTCAATGCATGGCCTTTTTCGGCCAAAAGAACTTGAAGAGAATAGATGCCATTCCTCCAATAAATATTCATTTTAATATGAGGTAGGCATTGCCTAAATGCGAGCACAGCAAAAATATAAGATGTCAATGAACAGCTATAATTGTATTTTTACACACCTTTTGAGTTGAAGAAGCCCCTCCCCCCACTTTACCATAAAATATCAGAGATGGATCCTCTTTTAAGCCCTCATATGACGGAGTTCCACGCCTCAATTGAAGAATAAAATCGTTCAGAATTCAGAATATAAGATCTATAGAGGATCCCATTCCCGAAAAGACGTGGACACTTTTGATGCAACTGTTAACTGTTTTGATCGTAGTTTTTTTTTTTTTTTTTATCAATTCATTTTCTAAAACGTTCAGTTTTTGACGAGGTACTTGAGGCGAATAAGCGTAAAAAAGAAAATGTAAAAAAATGAATAAAATGTGTTTACTTAGAAAATGAAGTAACTCGTCGTCATCAGAATAATTTTCTCTTTGTTCTATATTTACATAGAAATCCTTTGGAAGGCGAGTAGCAAAATTGGTAATTATTTTCAAATTCACATCGAACCTGTATAAATCATGCACGTGAAATTGTGAGAAGCATATCCGGACGAAAAAAAAATTAATATCAGCATTAGGCAAATTTTTCGCGGGAACTTGTAGAGCTCTCCGCTCTCGCGGGCACTTCGCCCGCTACAAGCTGTGCTCGCTATAATTTTGACCTTTATAAAGTCACATTTATTATACTAAACCAAGTCAGATAAGTTTCAAGACATCGAAACAGAAGGGTTCTACTCTTTGGTATAATTTTGTTCAAAACTTCGTCATGATAATTGAAACATATGAAAAGCATGGGTTAAACATGATATTTTGAGTCAAACTGCCACACATGGAAAAAACCACAGAGCAGGTCTCTGTGATGAAAGAAAAATTGGACAACGAAGCTCTACTGTACCCATCTCAATCAATAAGGAGGGGACTCCCGCAATCAAATTTCGGTTGCTTATATAGACAATCCTTTAGGCATGTCCAGACAAAACTCCGTTTATGAATGAGTTCCCGGCTTATGGCTCATGGTCAAAATGTAGGCATTCCCCACTGGACCGACTAGATATTTTCAACCTCCGACTATGCATGCACATAACTAATATGCATCGGACTAAGATATACCGATATATCAAGTAGTCTATCAGCCAAATCGAAAAAAGCCTCTAGTTTTCGAGATGAATGTCTACCCCTGGGAACAGCAGTTTTTTGGTGGTTTGGTATAGTTTAACATCTAAACTTTCAAATTTACCTTGTTATACCGTACAAAAAGTGTCCAAACAGGGTATAACATGCGCCATTTTGAATGCACTCAATCTGACAGACACAACTCATTTTGAAAGCATTGAATTCATATTGCTGTCAAATTTTTACAATGCAATGAAATATAATTTTGTAAGGTGTTATGTAATCAGTATAATATATATATATAACGATAGCGTATAATACTTATCGATAAGTATCGATGAAGTACCGATATCGGGGCTCTTTAAAACACTCTGTATACGTGGCTTTTTTCGGTTAATTTTTGTCATTTTTTCGTCGCTGTAGTCATATTTGCAATGTATGTTTGCTTTCAATGACCATAAATCGTTCATTGATATGTATTTTTATCATACCAGTCGATGGTTATTTGGAAAGTTACACCAATGGGCAGATAATAGAGCCTCAATACTTCCTATGCATATTTGAGCTAAAACCTCTGTACAGAAACGATGCATTTAACATTCTGTTACATGATATCTATTCGATAAAAATATGTTTTTATTTCAAATGTGTGGTAATATACAAATACACATCGATATACTCATCAAGAACCAAATTTGCACAAGGCTTTTTAAGTAAAAGGGGGGTCTTTGTACATATGCTTCTGAAATTCTTACTTAGACAATATTTTGTTCTCTGATACCAAATGATTTGCACAAAACGGTTCAAACATGTAAAAATATAGTACAATTGAATATATGTACAATATATAATTGCTTATTTTCTTGTTTACTTTGTTATTTCCATATCCTTTCATAAAATATTTGATGTGAAAATTACAAAATTTGAGTAAATGTATTCGTAAGTTCACTAAATGAAAGTATTTTCCTCCATCAATAAAACAATAACCGTTTGATATAAATCGGTATAGTTTTTTTTATTTCAATAGTTACATTGTCGAAATGGGGGGGGGGCTAATCTAGAAGTGTATTGTTTGAAAACTTCCTTTGTATGGAGGTAATGAAATGCATCGAAATATTAAAGCCGTCACTACAAAAATCATTTAGGACATATGTTGCACAAGCGTTAAGTCGTGTACTGGTTGGGGAAAAGTTTGTTGTATCTCGGCACCAATAACATAAATGTAAGACGCACATGTTTTCCTGTCCTAAGCTTTCCGTTTGCAATAGTAAGTATACTAGAATGTGATATGATATATTGTTATATTCAATTTTAGATTTTTAAAAAATAATATAAACTTTTAAGACGTAAAATATGGTTTATATCTCATACCATCGATTAGCTTCCTGGCACTTCATAGCAAAAGGTTTTAACGATGGTCAAGTCAAAGAAATGTCTTTGCATCATTTGATAAGTGTTCGGGGTAGTGGCTTTCCTGTTTCCGACAGTAACTTCAATATAACAATAGACAAAACCAGTAAACACCAACAAGAACGGGACAAAAACAGACAACATGTAAAACATGGAAACACAAAATAACTGAATATCAATCAACAACACGAACTCCAGTCGAAACAAGAGTGAACTCAGGTGCTCCGGAAGAGTAAGCAGTTCCTGCTTGCTATAGCACACCCGTCGCGTTGCCAATAGTCTATTCAGCGTGTCAAATCCGGTAAAGGAAGACTAAACAAAACCCTATGACAAAGCAACATCTGCTCTCATCTGAGAGATCGAAATCCCATATTTGTCTATAAGTGCATGATGTCTTTTTTTAAAATTTCTTAAGTGAAGACAGCAACCGAGGAACAACATTACCCTGTGTGAGCAATTTTTGCCTCAGACGTGTCGCTCTGATAAGGAAATCGATGTAAGTCCCGCACGCTATGGAGTAACGAATTAATTGAGATACGTAAACTCCATAAGCTGGAGCGGACGGAATGTTGCTACACAAGAAGGGAAAGTTGACGATTGGAAAGTAGAAGTCGTCACGTTTGTCATAGAGCCTTGTTGAAAGTCTTCCTTGAGAGTCAATTTCGAGATGTAGATCTAAACATGAAGCAGACTTCCTAGAACCCGCTGTGTCCTTTATCTCAAGCTCCTGGGGATATATGAGATGGAGAAAGTCACCAAATCGAGAATTGTTTAGTGAAAGGACATCATCAATATAACGAACGTGAGGTTGAAAGAGAGAGCCAGTCTACGATCTTTTTTGTCTAGAAGAGATTGTAAGAAGTCTGCTTCATATGAATGAGGAAACAAATCAGCAAACAATTAGTGCCCATTGGAATCCCTATTGTTTGCTGAAAAACACGTCCACCAAACTGAACAAATATGTTGTCAATAAGAAAGTTGAGCATGTCGATTATTTGGTATTCTGTAAATTTGTTCTTTTTCGTAGACTCATTGATGACAAAGTAAGTCTTGGTGTAATTGACTACTAGATATTTGTACCTGTGTTTTCCATTCTTTTTGAAAAAGCTGCGTTTTCATGTGAAATAGAAGTGCAAAGTGTGGAGAAATTGTATGTTTTGATGTTGTTACAAGATGAAACTGATTTAGAGTTAAGAATCTCCATTAGTTCTTTCGAATTCTTCAGGATCCACATTTGATTGACACCATTTCTAGAATAACAACAATCGTAATATTTCTGGAGGCCGGATTTTATTGCCGTAGTTATTGAAGTCAACAGAACTGAAAGAGGGTTAGTTGTACATTTGGATGACCCTGCAATGAAGCGCTGTTTGTATGGTTTTTTTATATAATTTAGGAATCCAATACAGGGATGGAATGTCATCATTATTGCCACCAACAGAAAGGCCGAAGGAGGAAATGGACAGATTTGTGATTGTCAATGATTTCCTCCTTAGACAGTGTTGTAGCCGTGTATGTAGTGCTATTGCTGGTACAACCAACCCCCAATTCAGCTGTCACAAACAGTCAATATAGTGTTTCTTACACACAAAAATGATGTTATTTGGTGCTTTGTCAATTTAGGTAACAACAAAACTACCGAACTGGGATGATCATTCTCATATATCTAAGAAGAATATACCAAACAACGCATGACATACCAGAGAAATCGTCCTGATTGGGTACAACCAGGTTTTATGCTGCCAAATCTTCCTCTTCCAAAGAGAGATAGGCTCATCGTTTTTTTCAGAGCTTGTGTTAACAAATGCACTATAAATGGGCATATAGCACACCAAAGTAAACAAGGAAAATAAGCTTTTAGATATTGTAAATCTATCTAATGATAATATTTTTACATGTTTGAACCGTTTTGTGCATTTTATTTCGTACTAAAGAACAAAATATTGTGATAATTTATACTTTTAAAGCATCTACTTAGACCCCCCTATTTACTAAAAAAAGCATTGTGCAAATTTGGTTCTTGATGAGTATATCGATGTGTATTTGTATATTACCACACATTTGAAATAAAAAACATATTTTTTATCGAATAGATATCATGTAACAGAATGTTAAATGCATCGTTTTTGTACTAAGGTTTTAGCTCAAATATGCATAGGAAGTATTGTGGCTCGATTATCTGCCCATTGGTGTAACTTTCTAAGTACCAATCGACTGTTATGATCAGAATACATATCAATGAACGATTTATGGTCATTGAAAGCAAACATACATTGCAAATATGACTACAGCGACGAAAAAATGACAAAAAATTAGCGAAAAAAGCCACGTATACAGGGTGTTTAAAGGAGCCCCGATATCGGTACTTCATTGATACTTATCGATAAATATTATACGTCATATTTTTATTTATATTATACTGATTACATAACACCTTACAGAATTAAATTCCATCGCATTGTAAATATTTGACAGCAATATGAATTCAATATTTTCAACATGATTTGTGTCGGTCAAAATGGGTGCATTCAAAATGGCGCATGTTATACCCTGTTTGGACACTTTTATTCCAGTATAACAAGGTAAAATTGAAAGTTTAGATGTTAAACTATACAAAACCACCGAAAAACTGCTGTTCCCCGGGGTAGACATTCAAAATGCTATTTTTGAGGGTTGGCTGATAGACTAAAGTGTATACATGTATATTCGTGTCCTGGCTGTTCAAATAAAACCGACATTTTTTTTTCTCTCAGACAAGGTTGAGTTCAAAGATAGTTTGAGTTATTTTTAAAACTATTTGATTTATGGTTATGGTTATGGTTATGGTTTTATCACTTTTAATTTTTAAGATGGTTTGAAATTTATGAATTTGTCTTGCTTTCTAGACGGGACAATAAATAATCTTCAATTACGACTGATTCTCATGTACATGGGAACGTGAGAACGTTATTGGTAGAATGAATCTGCAATCTACATTGTTTTAGGTCTTAATAAAATGGGGGGGGCTTGAAGGGGGTGACTGTTCATGCAAAATGAATTTCAGAAATTACAGCTCACGGGAAATGGGAAAGTCTAAATTACAAATCACGATTCTCTCAAAACGTCCTCATCACAGTTCAGGGTAAAATGACGGAAAATTGAAAATGAGCCAATCACTCATCACAAAAACTTGCACCCTCGGCAGAGCGTCAGGTTTGACACAAAAATTGGCAGCTCAACGGGTGTGCTATAGCAGTCAAGAACCACTTACTTTTTTGGACTCTCATTACGACTAGAGTTCGTGTTGTTAATTGATATTCAGTAGTTTTTGTGTTTCAGTGTTTTATAATTATGTTGTCTGTTTTTTTTGTCCTGTCATTGTTTGTGTTTACTGGTTTTGTCTCTGCCCTTTCGGGCTTTGATATTCGGATGCCACATTGTTACCTCTGCTTCTTCCCTATCGTCGCCTTCAAAAACATGCAAGCCCTTGTTTTATTGAAACATTAGAGTTCTGATACTTGATATACTGGTTACTTTAGTTCTGTAAATGTTAAAATTATCATCAGTATTGCTCTAGCTGATAGTAATAATATCAATTTCAATTTCTGTCTTAAAAAAAACTGTATTAAAACAAAATCATAGGACCAATACATTTTTCTCCCATTCTTTATGTTTTTTCCATGCTAGTCAATTCTGTTGTCATCCTTCCATTAACAGTGACAAAGACTAGAATATTTAGTATCTTTTGGGTCGAAATTAGGTTGCACATTGTCTTTGGATCACAGTGCAGAGATTGTGTACAAGACAGTAGCAAACAGAAAACTTATTTTACTAGAAAATGTGTCTATGAGCCACAGGATGGCCCTCCCGTTCTTGAAATATCATTGACCCTAAATGTGTATTACCTGGGATATGGACCTTTACCAAGAAATTGATCAAAAGTGTTAATGTGTAAAATATAGGTCGCTGTGACCTTATTTCTGGTGGGTGGTGCTATGTAACCAAGACTCATCGAGTAGTGAAATATTATTGACCCCTAACATGTAGTATTCAAGATATGGACCTTTACCAAGAACTTAACCAAAGTCATTCATGCGTAAAATATAGGTCACAGTGACCTCATTTCTAGTGGATGGTGTCACCTTATCCAAGACACATCTAGTAGTGAAATATCATTGACCCCCAACATCTAGTATCCAAGTTATGGACCTTAACCAAGAACTTAACCAAAGTCATTCATGCGTAAAATATAGGTCACAGTGACCTTATTTCTAATGGGTGGTGTCACCTTACCTAAGACACACCTAGTAGTGAAATATCATTGACCCCAACATCTAGTATCCAGTTATGGACCTTAACCAAGAACTTAACCGAAGTCGTTCATGCATAAAATGTAGGTCACAGTGACCTAATTTCTAGTGGGTGGTGTAGCCCTACCCAAGACCCATCTGGTGGTGAAATATCTTTGACCCCCAACATCTAGTATCCGAGTAATGGACCTTAACCAAGAACTTAACCAAAGTTTTACGGACGTACGGACGGACGGACAAGGGTAAAACTATATGTCCGATCATCTTACGTGGTCGGGCCATAAAAATCCTATGCTTTTTGTATCATATTTATATATGGAATTGAATTATTACTTCATTTAGGTCGCCTTGATCATCGAGATGCGGTATCATTTAGCTTGTCCGTCCGTTCAAAATTTTATATATGAACGCTAAATAAAAAAAAACTTAAGAGACACAGATCTGCAATTTAGCATTTGAGGATGTGCATAAAATGACTAAATTGCATATTTATTTATACTCAATAATCATTTTTTAAAAACGCTCTATCCTGATTTTGTCATGAACAGTTATTATCTATCTCTTTTGTAGAGAGCATCGGTTGTTGGCAGTGTGGCACGTTCTATCGAGGCATTAGGGACGAGTGTGATTTGAGCGATAGACAGTTCTTCAATTGTACTGCTTGTCTAAAAACCTACACCAGAACATACCTGCACCACTCTTGGAGACAGTTGCAACGTAAGAAATTCTATATTGGGTACATTATATTACGTGTATGAGACTGTATCACATGATATACTAGCCACAAAAAGAAACTATCCTATAAGGATATTTTAATTTGTCCATATTTCACTGGCGAAACTGTTTGACCGCAGGTTAAATGAATGAAGTGAATAATTTGTCCTTCGATTGAATAGAATTGAACAACATTTTCCTGTGCCGTCAAATAATGTCAATTTTAACGTTTTTCAAAAACAATTAAAAGTAAAAATCTCTATGAAAGAAAAGTAAAATTTTAACCTTGTTTATGAAATGTGTCATTTTTTACAAGGCAACAAAAGGTGATCAAAACTGAAACCGCAAAATCTGAAAAACGGATACAACGTCAATGTTAGAGCAAAATGAGACATTTAATTGTACAGATTTATTTTTGCATTTGAATGACGTTGAAATCCAAATTTGTTCTTCAAGACCGATAAAACCAAGTCCTTTGAATAACTTTTGACGAACAAAGTTTTGGCGTCAGAGCGGGCGAACAATTGACAGAAAGACTGGATATCACCGTCCAGGAGAACTAAAAAAAAACAAAAAAAAAAACATTAAAACAATTTCAGTTGTATAAACTGTCCACTAGAAATTTTGGTGCAATATAAACTATTAACTGTGACGGACGCACTTAAAAATCGACATGAATGATCTGAGACGCTCAAGACAAAAGTATTAGACTAAAAAAACCTTGAATATATAGGGATATCATTATAAAACATTAGAAGCATCTCACATAGGGCACAGGGACTTGCTCCCCTCTATCAATATTTTGTTAGAGTCCATGTGCGGTACGAAAAAAACACAAGGGAGATACTACTTACACCACCCCCTTTTCTTTATTGTTATTTTCTTTTAATAATTCATTGATCTCATACCTTTTCTTATACAATTCGTTTCACATATGATTTTCCTTTCCAAAACACTCAAATATATCTTCATTCATTGCATTTCAGCCTCAAAATCGGGCTTTGTTCGGACAATTTTATAAAATTTTGCAATCGCTTGGACATGAAAAGCATTACCTCAAGGAAAAGTCTCGAAACTCGAAAGAAATCCGATTTATTAAAAGAAAATCGAATTGAAGAAAAGGGGGTGGTGAAAGTAGTATCTCCCTTGTGTTTTTTTCGTACCGCACATTGACTCTAACAAAATATTGATAGAGGGGAGCAAGTCTCTGTGCATAGGGCCCAATTTAAAGCTTAAATTGACCTTCTTTAATAATACTACAAGATTTAGGGATTCAAAAATTTGTACATTGATGTACTAACACAGAACTTGTGATATCTAAGGAAAACAAGACACTCCACCTAAAGGACCAACCATTCAGGTTTTGACATTAAAAAACTCAGGCAAATCTATTTGTAATAAAGTCCAAAAGTAAATGACGGTACCAGTTGAGGAAGTAGATATTTTGCTTCGTGGAGACCCCTTGACTGAACAAAGAGGGGTTGGCATCTATTCAACCAAAGGGAGAGGACGTCTACATCTGCCTCGAAGCTTACAACTGAAGAGTAAAAATGAAATTAGAAGAGTGAATAATTCAGTAGTTTTAGATTTCAGCCTTTTGCGGCCCGACAACAGGACATTGATAAAAAGTAGCTGTTGTATGTCTGCCTATCTGTCTGTACCGTCCAACTGTGGTTTATAAGTTAATGGTTACAGTCAATGCCTCCTCTAAATTTTGTTCTTTTCATTTTCAGATACGACTAAGATATCCAAAACTTGCATTCCAAAGAACTCGTATGCAAGGAAGGCTGGGTGCTATTCAAAAACTTCCGCGGCAGGATATATGACACAGTGCTACTGCTACGAAGAATTCTGTAACAGAAGTTCCGAGGTTACTTTGAGTGCCGCTTGCATATTCGCTGTTATTGCGTCCTATATCATAAAAGGATAAAATCACTAAAACTGCTATCAATTGAAGTAATCCTTCGGGCTGCGTCTTAGTATTGTCATTTTACCAGTTTTGTGTTCATCGTTTGCTGAAACAATAACTCAGTCAACAACGGCGATTGTTTTTGATATTATAAACAGGTAAGTAAAGATACAAAGCAAAAATAGTAAACAAACCTAACTTTTTTTAATGAATTTAAAAAGTCCTATTCTTCATTGTACTACTTGGCCAGAGGGTTCGGTCTAAGTCCTCTTTGGTGGGGTTTTTGATTTACAATGTGACAAAGTTGAACATGTACTACAACTTATTCCTTTCATGCTTTATATAGGCTTGCCTTTTATTGGTAACATAAGGGAATGACCATTTGATTTTTTAGGGGGGGGGGCTATGGAGATTTTCTTCGTCCTGCTTTTTTATTTTCGGAAAAAGCCGTCACGGCCTGGATTTTTAATTTCTATTTTTAAAGTACTATTTTTTCAGCAAAATATACCATCCTGCCTTTTTTTTAATTCAAAGCACTATCCTGCCTTATTTCTGGATTTTTGCCATCCTGCCTTTTTATTTCAAATTTCACCATAGCCCCTCCACAAAAATCAAATGGTCAGCCGCTCGATCCCTATGTAACGGTATTGATTTTTTCGGCCCTCTTTTTAAATATTATTTTAAAACCTTGAATTTAGATTTTATCATTTTCGATCAACTAAAATGATTTTGAAATGTTAATTTATGTTCAATTTATACTATAATCCTTTTCCCCCAAATAACCCATTTAACTTGTGTTAGGTCCCTCCCCCTTTTTATTTTTGTTTTATAACCTTGCATTTAGATTTTTTTAATTTCAAAATGATTTTGAATATAAATTTATGTTACAATTCATACTAAAACAGTTTTTCTCATTTTACCCATTTTATATTTGACCCCAGTCCTGGCGCGTTTTGTGAATCATACACGAAATTTTAATCAAGGGGAGATAATTCGACAATAGATGTCGCTTTTACAACAATTACAGGTGTGATGAATTTCAAAGATCGCCTGTAAAATGACGGATAATCTTTATATAATATCTTTAATTCTATTGCTGGTTTCCTATTTGAACGAAGGTAGTATTTTTGTCTTTAATTAATTGTCAATTTAGCCCTGAAACATAAATAAATAAAACGAGAGACGTTTGTTTACATCGTCATTTTCACCTGTGTCAGGTGTCAACAGGTGTGCTTTTTTTGTTTTTATTTGTATTAATTTGGCTTAAAGTTTACTAATTATTCACCCAATTTGTAAGAGAGCGAACATTCTCCCTATCCGAATTGATGATACAGTTCAAAATTTGAGCAATTTTGAAAAATAGGAGTTTGAAAAGTTATTTCCGGTTTCTTCCGGGGTTCGTTTCTGCTTGATTTTATGCAATTGTATGTATGTATGCCAGTTATTCCCTCCTCTAATTTGCAATGAAAACGTACTTGTATGCCATGCCAATAGAAATTGAATGTATCAAACTTTTGAGACTAGTTTTTCTTGGCACAATTTCAACATGACCCCCTCTAAGAAATATTATTTCCCATAAACAGGACCTGATAAATAGACAGATAATGGTTGTTAATTGATAATGGAAAACTCTTAAAAAAATGCACCAAAACTCACCAAAATGGATCCAATGTTAGGATTTTTTCTCCAGCTGGGAGGGGAATCCCCTCCCCCCACCCCCCCCCCCCTTGCCAGAAAGCTGGCGACAACACTGAATATGTTACATGTATTGCACATCCAGGGAATGTGATACATGTTTAACTATTACCTTCAGGGCTGCCAACCCTCCCTATTCAAATTCAAAGTTAAGAGTTTGTGACATTTACAACGTATTCTTGTTATTTCATGTTTTTATTATATATGAAACATTTTATTTAATAATTCAGGGATTTTGGGTTTATTATTTTAAATATGATATCAGTTATGATAGGCAAATATATGTACATGTATATGCAAATTCTAATTATCAATGGTTACATATTTATATTTACAAAAGTCATGGACCTGCATGCATTTACAGAGCTCACATCTGGTTGACCTAAAACTTAAAAAAGTCCTGGACATTTTGTTCATGTAACTTTGAAACCCTGACTTAACTACATGTAATGTTATTAATATAATGCTTTATTTTGTGTTTCAGTTTCTTGCTTACAATGTTATGAATGCCAAGCTAAAGATGACACACGATGTAACGATCCATTCACCCCTGCAGATATGGATGGGATTGGGGGCATGTCGGAGTGTAGCGATGGGTACACACATTGTATTAAGTTCAAAACCATACAACTTTTAGGAGATTCAGGATATATTGATGGAAAATGGAGAGGTAAGAAAAAAATTACAACAAAGTTCAAGATTATGACTGGATTTTGCTATGTCTGATGTGTGTTTTGTCTATTTAAACCTAATCAGAGTTAATCTACCCAATGCCAAACACTATATGAATATGAGTATAAAAAGCATATAACAATTAAACTGGAAACCAAATTATAAGATTAACCTACATATACATGTATGTGTGGGATCAGGAAGCACCTTAGGGTAAGACAAAATGACAATTATGGTTTTGAAATATGAAAATCAAAATCCATATTCCTGGTCGTTGAAATGAAGAGTTTATTGTCAGAAATAAATGACATTGGCCCTTCAAAACAGAGATCTTTTGGATTGACACTAAAATCAATGGCAGTTCCAAAGGGGTCTCCAGGGGGTCTGGACTCCCACCTCTTTTGCTGTGAAAATTTGTGATATTCATGCAAAATTTTGGTAAATTTGGTCATATTACATGTATCAGGCTTTGAACCCCTCTTTTACCGAGGTTCGCCTCCCTTTAAAAAAATCCCAGATATTCCCTAAAAATACATGTATAAATTCAGTCTTACATGGTGATTTTAAACCATGAATTTTTAGGGGAAAAAAAGAAAAACCTTACTAAATTGAACCCTATTACTACATGTGTACTTGGTACTAGAATACTGACGAAGTCAGGAAAGGTCCCAATCAGCAAAACAAAAATCAAAATAGTTCAAAAATATTGGACAGATTTACATGAAATTTAAATCTTGAAATTCCTCAAATGGTATTTAATCACTGTGTAAAATTTCATATATGTACCAATTATAGTTTGGGAGATTAAGCATTCACAAAAAATTCTTGACAGAGGGAAAGACAGACAGACAAAGTCACTTTAGGGAAAACTACATGTACATGTTACAGGCATCTGCATCCTTGATGCAGGGCCAACAATATTAGAGCAATTGAAATTCTTAGTGTAGGTCAAACACAACAGCTTAAAATGACACCAAATTAAAAAAAAAATAATTAAGGAATATGTCCATGGAACACAGTGTGTAGGCCTCCAAACAAGAAGTCCAACAGGTCTGAATATTGCTAAGGGCAAACAGAATGTCATACTGAACCACCCTGACAAATTTTAAAGCATTCTCTCAGGTACATTTTCTGAGAAAAGTGAAAATGCAAGGTCAAAAGATAAGAATATAAATGTTGGGAATCATGTATGAAAATTTATTTACATTGGTATGGACTGACATGAGTTAAACTTAATCATCCCACCTCCACCTGGGCCAACAATGTTTAACAGGGGGCATATTCACATATGTAAACACCGTCATATTTCTTTTTTACAATTGAATATTACATGTATCTTCATGCATATTAACATCCTTTCCTTTTCACTTTATAGATGTACAAGTTGTGTCACGATTTTGTGTGCGAAGACCTGGTAAAAAAGATGGATGCTTCTGGAAAAGATCAGCTGGTGGATTTTATTATGAATGTTTATGTAGTTCAGATGGGTGCAACAGTGGACGAACAATTATGCCAAATTTCATGACAATGTGCTTAGCAATATTTGCATCAGTCGTATTGTTTAAAAAGGTCTTTGTTTAGTGCAAGTACATTTAGTTATGTCTTCAAAAATTCTTCTTGTATAATCTCAATATTCATTCTGTATATATTTCATAAAATCCAGTACAAGATAATTACATATTAACCTATTTTTTTTGCAAGTTTATCCCTTGACGATCAAAGGCTTTTGATATTATGAAATTTTTTAAATTATGCAATCTGTCCTTCTTTCTTTGTTTTAAATATGGACATCAATACAATACTTAAATAATAATAACTTGAATATACTAAAGTACTTTTAGAAAAATATATATTTTTCAAACTTAAATGTCTTAGATCAAGTTTTTAATGAAATTGACTTTTGAAATTATTCACAAAATGCACATTATATTGTTTGTAAAATGCATAAATCTTTATTCTTGCTCATAGAGGGGAAAAACTCTCATGAAATTTTATTTTTTTTCCCTCTGAAGCTACATGTACATTTGTATATGAATATTTAGCAATTTAACACAAGATTAAATATTTAAACGTAAGGTTGTATTTTAATGTACAGTGCTATAGAGTTTTCATTGTCATCTAAAATAATTATTACAAATTTTATGGTTGAATTTTATCATATTCTACGGGTTGTTCCATTAAAAGATATGCGCTACCCAGGGAAGGCACTTTTTTATAATTACTTTTAGGTGGTTGTTGTTTTTTTTTTCACGACACATACATGTAATAACAGTACTTTTTAAAAAATTGCTTCTATCCATGATTGGTTAAATTCAAAAGTGCCTTTCCTGGGTACCATATATGTTTAAATGGAACAGCCCTACATGAAGTGCCATTTTAATAGACTATATAATTGTCTTTATATTTGTACATATTTTTTTTTAAGCAATATCATGATTTTTTAACCATGTTCTGTTAAATCAAATTCTTGCTTTCGAAATAAAATTTATAAGGAGTAAGATTTGGTTCGTGCTTTTTTGTTACCTTTTATTTTTTATATGAAGAGATTCTCTTTTTGATATAAACAATTTTTCTTGTTTAAAATTGTACTTTAAGTTTTTCAAAATTCAAAACAATTCACAAACATTTTGTAAAGGTTACACATATGGGTTATAGTAATACAGGTTTTGTCGTATACATACATTTAAATTATGTACAAATAATTTCATAGTTTCTTTAAAACTAAGGAGTAATAATGTTCAATTTTCTTTTTAAGATATTGTTATTGTCAATGTTTGTATATCAAGATTTTGTAGAAAACTATAAGAATCTATTTTTATATTACACATCTGTAAATACATTCCATCCCATTATTTTTTAATATGTACATTCCTAAGATATTTTATATAAAAATATATGCAATTATTAATAAAAGTCTTTTTATAAACTGGTTAGAAATATTGTTTAAAACCCATCATTTCATTTGAAATGCCTGTACCAAGTCAGGACCATTGCAATCTTTTGTTTCTCCGGTATGTCTACCTTGTTTTGTCTCTTCTCTGAGACATTTGAAATTTGATCCTCCAAGTTCAGTGATTTTGTCATAACCTTTATTTTATACCCCTTCAATATTAAACAAAAATATGTAAAGATCTTAAAATACATTCAACAATGATTTGCATCTCAATCTTGTCAGAAGAGTCCCAAAAGAACAAAATTACAACAATATCAAGGCAACAAACTTGAAACTGTGTCTGATAGTAGTTTTGTCTATCCAAGATGTCCTTCCAAAATTAGAAATGCAAAGGTATAACACCCCCTTTTACTGTAATCAGATTAATCAACCATGAATTTGATAAGACGGATACATTCATATCCTGATGTATCAGGGATCATTCTGAATAATGAGCTGGATGGGTCAATGGACCATGGGCCATGTGTACCTTATCCTTTTATTTTCTCTATAAAATCATGCATTCTTTCTAAAATATATGGGTCAATGGCCCATCTTAATAATTTTGATGGGCCAATTTAAAAAATGATGGGGGATTTGACACATGGCCCCTCCTAAAATGATCCCTGTGTATATGTGTATAAAGTTTCATGATGATACTATTACTTCCTTAAAGTAACTTAAACCTGTAGTTAATCTGATATGGGACAGACGAAAGGACCTGAACACTGTATGCCCCTCTACTTTTGTAGTCGGGACAGTATGGAATAGGTTTTCTAATACATGACAGACAGACCTACCTGGGGGTAGAATTAAACTTAAGATTTCATTACATGTCATTTAAACATATTTAATAGTGTAGAAATTCAGAGAAAAACAACACAGTCACGTAATTTTGAAATATTAATGTGACACATGCTTCGTCTATTAAAGACTCATCAGAGACTGCTTAAGTCATACAACTGCAAGGTCAAAAGATAAGAATATAAATATTGGATGCTACTACTGGGACTCATGTATGCATACCAAGTTTCATCAACCTAAGACTGATTGAATCTAAGATTGAGGTGCAGCTGTGACTGCTGTGTTCGTCGTTATTAGGACATATGTATACAAAGTTTCACCAATGCAAAACTTGAATGGTCATAAAACATTTTTCCAATGTACAAATCTTTACTGGTGCTAAATCTTTGGTAACATGATTTCTTTTATGAAATGGAAACAATGCCTCTGTATTTTTAACCATACTAAAACATGTAAAAATCTGTCAAAGTAAAAAAATGGCCAGATTTTGTTGAACAGCAAGTAGGTAAGCAACAGACCTGGAATCGAATCCAACAGTATGAGGGTGTAGATAATGTTTACAGAATAGAGAATAATGGCCAAAAAAGTTAACAGATAAAGAATTATGACTCAAAAAACTAAAGAATTGAGAATAATTATAGTATAACTAATGAGGGGTGGCGAATATCAATTTTAATGTCACGAGTCTCGAATAACGCCAGGATTCAACAAGTGCGCGGAACTTGTTCCGCGCACGAGTTGAATCCCCTAGCGTTATTCGACACGAGTGACATTAAAATTGATATTTGTCACCCCGAATTAGTTATACTATTTATTATATAGATAATTTTGAAAAACGTGACTTATAATCATCAAATAATGAAAACGAAAGAAATTATTGATTAATGAATTGTGTATTGCGCAATAATCTCAGTTACTTATTTTTCGCGGGAAACTTCACGAGGGTTAGATAAATTCGCACGCGAGTTAGATAAATCCTGTAATTAACTCCGTGAAAATCTAGAAATTTATTTAACTCGGAAATCACGATCTTTCACCTATATCTATATAATAATGACCCTTACAGAATAAAGAATAATATGAAAAGCAGCTAAAACCTTTAAAGAGAAAAAAGGGCAAAAAAATTACAGAATAAAGAATTGAGGACACCCCCATCCACACCCTCCAGTATGGGACCCAATACTTTTGTTGCATACTAAATATAGAGGCTGTGATTAGAAGTTGCTGATAAAACTGTTACAAAATTTAATCCAAACCATCACACTGCCTGCAGATCAATGTTAAATTACCAATTCTTGGGGTATAAAATTATGTGGGTCAAGGCCACCTACCAAATCAACGAAAAAGATTCCCCACAAATAATAATGAAACCAAAGTATCAATTTTTGTGGTTTTAATGAGTTTCCCATGAAAAGGAAATTTAACTTTGCTTTGCATACTGCATGCAAACTTTTTTAAAAACCACAAATTTTAAGAACCCATGAACAGGCATTTTTTCAGCAGTCCACAAAAATTGGTACCCTTGAAAATTTTAAAAAGAATCCACAGTAATTTTTTTTGTAATTTACAAGAATTTAGTGAATAAATTTTTTTGTAGAAGATACTTACATATGTAAGTTGCATATCAAATATCATGGTATATTTGCTTTGAAAAATGTTTTGAAAATATATGACCCTAGAGGTTACCTTATCTCTAAGGCATATTAACAAATTAAAAAAATAAATATCCATATGTGATCCATATAATATAGAATTACAATCACAATTATAAAGAAAAAGACTTATTTTCCAGTAAATTCTTGCAACACTCCTTTCATTGACCCTGTTTTCAATTTTCTCCTTAGTCTATCTGCCAGAGAAACAGGACTTTTCTCATCAAGTGAAACACATAATGTAGAGTCAATAACACTTGCTGTGGGTATCTGGTTTTCTTTATTGTTACACCTCTTATCAGGTGTTAAACCACTTCCTGTACAAGTCAAATCTTTATTGTTACTTCTTATATGTGGACTGATGCCACTTGCAGTAAAGGTCAAAGCCTCAATTTGGTAACTTGAATGTAAAATGTTGCAATTTGTAGCTCCTGATTGGTCATTGCTAAAACAGTCATCAAGTTCAAGGTCAGATGTTGAGCATTTCCCATGATGGTCACCGCTCAAATTTTCAACACTTCTGTATGGGATTTTGTGATGTTTGGTTTTTCTTTTATTTTTTGAAGTTGTATCACTTTTGTTCAATGGTTTCAATGATATCTGTTTTACAGAAAGATCATGAGATGTGCATAAACTATCATTGTTTTCCTTCAATTTGACTGAACAATGGTTATCCTGTTCATTTGGATCACATGATATGTTTTGATTAAAATCACATGTTTTAGAACCTTTTGATCCATTGTATGATTGATGATCCGAAGTATTAACATTTTGGTCCAATCTGTTTGTTTTACCGGAGTTCTTTAAACATGGGGAGGCAAAATTGCTACTCTGATATAAAGTTCGGGAATCAGAATGTTCATGCTCTGACAACTCTGATTCTGGCTGAGATATGTTACGTGACAATTTCTGTTTGGGTTCTGGAGTATCACGGGTCAAATCTATCACATGACGAAGGTCATCGCCATGGAGATCACTAGAACTGGTGGAAATTCCTTTCATTGGTTTTAAACAACTGGGTGGGTTATCATTTTGACCTTTATGACCTTGAAATGGTATGACAGGACTGCTGACATCAAATGACAATTTACCCACAATGCATTTCTCCTCAGGAGTTCCAGAACATTGATTTTCAGATGTAAGATTCAAGTCCCTAACATTGCTTTGTGGTGTTTGGGCAATTTCTGCACTCTTCACTAAAGGAGATAGAATTGTACTACCACCACTGGCAATTATTGACCTCAACAAAGAAGATTCAATTTGAAAGTTACCAAGAGCAGAAGATGAGCCATTTAAGGAATAATTGCTCAGTGTACTTAAATTGATTTCAGTACCATGATGTTTAATTTTAGTGACTGGGCTCAAATCCTGGTTATTTTTCAGCATGTCTAAAATTCTCTCTGCCTGCAGAGGACTATTCAGTATACTTTTCAACAAGGCAGCCTTCCTAAGTTTTGCAGCACTAGTAGGTGTAGACTCAACTAATGTCTTGTACAGTGAGGGTGACAAAGTCTTAAGACGAGTCATATTTGGCGTGTTTAGGTCAATATTCAATCGCCCAATATGACTGAAATCAGATACATTGTAAATTTTCAAACAATTCTCATCACCGTCTTGCCTAATCCTGTCAGAATCCTTGTCTCTTTTCGCAGGAGTAGTTTCTGAGAAGACCGCATCATTTTCCTTGCTTTCATGTTTCTTCAAAACACCAGGCATCCTATTGAGACTTTGACCATTTCGTTCAGTCTTTTTACTGTTCTTACTGAAATACATTTCAAAATCACTGTCACTGTCAGAATCTAAAATGTCTGCCAAAGAAATTGTTTTCTTACGTTGGATATCATCTTTTACTTTACCATCTTGCTTTAACTCTAACAATGCAGATGGTCCAGTTTTTATTGAGGTTGTTTGATTTTCAGATTGGCTGCCACGGAAAAGTATACTTTTCTGACTAGAAACTGATGTAGTTTTGCTTTGAGGTACTCTGGTCTGGCTTTTTCTCAAGGTTTCAGACAGTTCTACATCTGTTCTTCTCAATAATCGAGACCTCAGCGAAAGATTTTCCTCAGAATATGATTCCTCAATGTCACATGATTCCTCTAATGAGTCATTATTTACCTCCAAAACTAGAGATGCACTGTTTTCTGGTTCTTTGTTGATATTTGGATTATTAGGCATAATTTCAAATTTTGGTAATTGATCCATAGATTCATAGTTTAACTGTAATCTGTCGATTTCTTGTGGGCTTTCAGTTTTATCTGGTGGGATTTTGGTCTCTTTCCTATTACTCCCTGGTTTGTTTTCAGTTATGGCATGTTTAACTACTGTTGCTATGGTGACTGATTCCAAACCCATGTTATCTAACTGCTGTGTTATTTGGTCAATGTTGTTGTCGTCTGCTACACCAGCCTCCTTTTCATCTTCTGTAACTTTTTTCTTTTTCTTTCCTACAAATAAAATTACATTTGACTCTATGACAGATTATCATTTGAAACCAATGACCTAAATGTTGCATACTGTGAAGAAATCACAGATTTTGATTATCTGATTCAGAACTGTTTACTCTTAAATATTCTAGTTTTATTGAATGATAGTTTTGGGGCTCTTGCAGGATAAAAATGACCAAGGACATGAAGTCATTTTTTGTGGCGACTTTGGACCTCTGTTTGATTGCAAATGCCCTATCTTGAAATTTAATTGAAAACTACTGTCCTCAGTAAAAATATTCATTAAAACCTTAAAGTGACCTTGCGACCCAAGATGGGTTTCCTGTGTGAGCCCCTTAAGTTTTTTGCAGCTTTTTTTTTTATCATATCTTTATTTTGTTTACCTCCTCTCTTCCTCATTGTTATTTTTTTTAATGTTAACCACATTTGTGTGATGATAAATTCAGTATTATATCCACCATTTTATTATACGGTACCTTTAGTTTTGGATTTTCTCATTGTTGCCTCTTCATCAAATTCTTTAACTAGCTCTGGGAAACATGAGGAGAATAGTTCTCTATCTTCTATGGTCACATAATAATCTGTTGTACAAACTTTATCATCAGCTACAAAGATTAGAAGATAATGAGAAGTTGAATAAGTGAACGCAACACAACCTACATTAACAAACGGCAATTTAAAATTCCACTATGGAAACCAGTCAGCAGTCTTCAACGTGATAAGTGGTCTTGCATTGGCCCAAGACTAAGACTACAATACACAAGATGCAATACCAATCCCCAAATTATCATAGAAAGATCCATTTCTAGACATAGATCAATAAACACAAAAACCACAGGGACAAACAGAAGCTTTGACAAGGATTTCTGGCTTACGACAGGCACATATAAAATGTGGCTGGGTTAAACTAGTTTTTGGGCTTAACCTTCCCATATTGATGATCCTTATTAAAGCACAAAGTAAAAATATTTAAAAGAAATTTTAGCCTATTGTGAATTTTACATTATATATTATAGGGATGTGGGGTGCCATTAGCCTGGTTTAACCCACCTGTTCTTTTAAAATGACTGTACCAATTTAGGACCATTGCAGTTTACAATTTCTCTTTAAGAAGATCTCTTTGCTTTAATCAATATCCATAACAATATTACTGTGGATTCATTTATTTTCGTAGGTACCAATTTTTGTGGTTTGATGAAAAAGTATCAGATTATGGATTCTTAAATTTGTGGATCTAAAGTCTGCAGCATACAGAACAATGATAAATTTCCTTTTAGTGGGTTATCAAATTTTGTGGGTCAAGGCCAATAATGAAAACCAATAAAATTGATACTCCACAAATAATAATGAAACCACAGTATTTGATTTTTGATCAGGGCAAACCAATTGTCATCAGACATTTTAAATGTGTTTGAAAACCACTGTGAACTGAGTGTTATAATCATTAAATGTACACTAATTTGTATGAACATATACATGTATATATTTTTAAATACTATTAACATACAGTGCACAACTACATGTATTTTTCCATATCTAAACAGACAAACATTTCCTCAAAAAGTCTTTAAACTGTTTTACATGTATATTAAACCAAAATGTATTGTTTTACCCATTTCTATAGAACTACAGAAATTATGTGTATTTGTGTCCATCTCTGTATATATAAACTTACCCTGTTTATACCATTCTATTTCCAGGGACGGTATTCCTTGTCTAATTCTGGCCTTCACTATTCTGAAATACATGATCTAAATGTTCATAATAATAATCAATATCGACTTGATTTACGATTATTTATTTGTAGAATTAGCCATATTTGCAATGTGCAACTCCAACAGTCAAATTTACCATATTTATTTCATAATTTTTGCCGATTGGAATGATTATTCTGTTTTTCTTTTCTTCAAATTTTGCTGATTCTAATTTATGCCGTTTTAAATCTTCATTAACAGATAAATATACTCCATACCTTTTTATCCAATTATTTTAGAAATCCATGTTCATGTATTTCTTTTAGGCTTGTTAAAATAGGTTTTTTTTTAATAGAGGAGCTAGCAAATTTCCTTTAGTATCATATGAGTATGGAATTGTTGGAGTTTAGCAAAGCAAACTGGAGTTCCCCCGGCCCTTAGGGATGTATCTGACAAAGCTAAATACATTTAGATGAGTGAACAAGGCCCTTTTTAAAAAAAAATTCTTGTGGCATAGATACAACATAGTTGACACTAAAGTATGTCTCACCTGTCTGCACCATCACATAATTCATTGAAGGTATAGCTGGGCCTTTAGAAAAGTTAAGGTCAAGGTCAAGTGACAGGTGAGAGAATTCCATTTAACTATCCAAAGACTCAATGGGTCTGACATGTTCTAGATACCATTGTTATTGAGAATCAATGAAAAAAAAGACATTCACAAAGTCGTTCCATGAAAATGGGGTCAAGGTAACATTACATGGTGACATCAGTTGTGTATACCATAATCGCAAGGGTCTGTTTACCAAATATCAGATGCCTAGATATAATATTATACTTTTCACTTTACTCATTTTTCACCCAAAAATCATCTTAGTTCAGAAAGCCACTGAACCATGAAAATGGGGCCAGAGTCACACAACATGATGTCAGATGTGTAGACCAAAACCCTAGTGTATGTATACCAAATATCAGATGCCTAGCTATTATACTTTTCACTTAATTTATTTTCCACAAAAGTTTAAAAAGTTCTAAAAATCATCTAAGTCCACAGAGTCACTGAACCATGAAAATTGTGTGTCAAGGTCACAGGACATGGTGTCAGTTGCATAGACCATAACTCCGGGTGTCTGTATATCAAATATCAGATGCCTAGCTATTATACTTTCACTTAATTCATCTTCCACAATAGTCTTGAAAAGAACTTTTTTGGTCCGAAAAATCATCTAAGTCCACAGTCACTGAACCATGAAAATGGGGTCAGGGTCAAACGGCATGGAGCCAGCTGGGTTGACCATAACCCTAAGTGTTTGTATACCAGATATCAGATGCCTAGCTATTATACTTTTCACTTAATTCATTTTCCACAAAAATCTTACAAAGGTTTTTTTTGCCTGAAAAAAACATCTAAGTTCACAGAGTCGCTGACCCATGAAATTTGGGTCAGGGTCAAAAGGCATGGGGTCAGTTGCTTAGTTAAGGCCGCCGTTGGAAAGTAATACCTATGTCTCGCCTTCAGCGACTAAAGTCGCAGGCGAGACAAAAATGAGTAAATGAGTGATCAATAGTGTGGAATGGAAAGAAGAGACCTAAACCTTTGGTTCCCGCCAATTTTAGTTTCTTTTTAGTTTTCTTTAGTATTATTAGGTGGTAATCGACAACAATTTTACTATCCAACAACCCTGCATACCAAGGTATCCACTACATTGGCCTATTCGGAAACGAGACATTCACGACTTTGGTTCACCTGTGTTTTTAATTAAGTATTATTAGTCACAGAACTAATACAACATATACCTGTGGGGTTTTAGGTGCTCCTGTTTGCCCCCTTTTACAATATTTTTCATGTCCCATAATGTAATCAAGGGTAGGACTTTCTCTTGTGTGTACTCCTCTACCCATTCTAGTTTGGACAAACAAAATGTCTGAAATATAAGAATTGGTTCATTAAAAATGAGGACCACTGATAAAGGGTATACAAGCTAAACTAGAGACAAAGTCAGTAATGGCTTGCTTGTAAAAATCTTTGTGTTTCCATAAATATTCAATTGCTTTTCATGAAATATAAATAGGTGATTACTATCGCTGTGTAAAAATTCAAATTTGTACTCCTTATGGTGTTTTAGTTTTATGTTCACAAAAAATTGTTGATGGGTGGAACGACAGACAGGCTGACAAA
Organism: Arcuatula senhousia; assembly: GCA_963971305.1. NCBI lineage: Eukaryota > Metazoa > Mollusca > Bivalvia > Mytilida > Mytilidae > Arcuatula > Arcuatula senhousia. Next base: position 12,155,288 of record OZ020313.1, read on the forward strand.
GTGAAAACTGAACAGCTTCTGTATCTTTGATGCGGGGCCCTAATACTGTAAACGTGGCAATCTTTCACAGGGTGATATTTTCGGGTTTTTGTTAAGTAACCTTTTGTGTAGGGGATAATTTTATGTTTCTTCCGATAATTTATATTCTTTGCTTAAAGAATAAGCCATTCACGTGGGGGATGTTTTCCCAGATACTTTGAGATCATGAATTAAGCAAAAATATAGTTCCACACGAAAAATTTCCACGTTTACAGTAAACTTATCCAGACATCAGGGAGTGTAAAGAAGATGTTAAAGGACAGAGTGTGTACTTTAGTTGCTGCCCCACAAGAAATGAATGTACCAGTACAATGGGGAGAGATGGTAAGCTTTATTCCCCCATTAGGAATTTAAGTGTTATTGATATTCTCCTAAAAGTCTTAGACCTGATAGAAAATTAGCAACCACCTATAGGATTTTTACTGAAGTGCCTACCAGTTCCCAATATAGACACATTTATTTCTGAATAAGTCTTGAATATAAATGTATTTTGAAGGGCATATTGCAGAGTCTAAAAATAAATTAAAATCTGAATTTAAAGCAAGGGTCTGGAATTTTTTTGAACTGATTTCGGTCATTTTTGTCCGATTGTGCTGAAAACATGAATGTTACAATGACCCCCCTATTTTTTCCTTATCCTCCTCTGAAATCCATCTTTTAATCTTAAAATGCAGTGTTTGTTTCTATATAACATTCTCTAACATGCAACTTGATATCCAGATCACGTTTTTATTTCAGGTAAGTCTCTTCAGACATGTCAAAGATAAAATTTCTATTGTTTTCGTTTCATGTAGAAGTGAAAGTGAAAGTAGAATCGCCCGTATGTTGATAAATTGGGACAAGTCGTTCTGTTTATAAAATAAACATATCAAACGTCAAGAAAGACCGAGAAATGCTCCTTTAAATGTGAAATTTGATTATTGTTTTTATTAGTATCAAAACAATCTGTATAGTGAATGAGTATTTACAAAATAAATATAACCACGCACATGCGTAATCAAACACCAATTTGGTGTGCACATGTTTTGATAAATATCAACATTATTAGAAATTATTTCTAAATAAACAAAACAGGCATCTGAGGAAGATTGATAACCTCAATTAATTCATTTAATTAAAACCATACAATGTAGGTAAATGCACAGTGGCCTTGATCAGACAGGTGTGAACGATTATGTAATTAGCGTAACCCGGAGGCTATTCTCACCTGTGTTTGACACCTAGGTGTTAATTATGAGATTAATGACCGGATGCTCGGGAAGATAATTAAACAATTATATGACCGATAAGTCAAATAATGCTTACAATAAAATCTTAAAATGTCCGATTGGGAGAATTTTTAATCGGTCATTTAGGACAAAATTTCGGTCATGACCGGCAAATATGACCGTTTCCAGACCCTTGATTTAAAGTCATATTTTGCAAGCCATTCTAAAAATCATAATCTTTTAGCGAAAAAGTAAAATTAACAACATTTAACCTGTAAAGAAACCAGTTTGGGTCGTTTCCATGATGACAGCCTAGATGGTAGTGGATCTTTTGGTATCATAAACTCATCTATAACCTCAAATAGAAAAAAAACCAAATTCATAACTTCCATATTTCTTCTGTAAAATTCTACCAGGTTTGTGTAAGGTAAAGCTATCACAATATTTGTTAAGTTAAAGGTATTATAAATGAAGAGAACAATAGCATTATTTTCATTTTTTTCCTTCAAAAATTGAAGTGAACATTTTTCTCCAATTTTTACAGCAAGTAATTATTTTTATTAGCCTCAGAAAAATCTATGCATGAATCATATGCATTATATTTTTAATCTAGGGTCCATTGAAAAACACCAAGCAAACTAGTCATGTTGAAGTCTTCTGGCTGTATTCCATTTTGGATTTTAAAATTTTTTTGCTTATATATGTAGGTTGTGTCGTGTGCACTTAGTATTTTCTATCATGATCAGACACACATTAAAACAATATGGCTTTTAGCAAAGTTGCTGGCTCATAAAATCTGTCTCACTTTTTTCTGAGGAAACTCTGGAACAGCTGCAGCTTTCCTTTTGATCTGCAGTTCATTGGAATCCAAACATTCACTGTCTCCTAAAGTTCTCCAACTCTTAAATCTTAAAGAAGAAAGTTTCAAATGTTAAGAAATCAATCAAAGACAAAAAATAGTGAGGTTTAGTTTTACAGGAAATGAGCCACAGACCTAAAATCTTATTCCATGATGTTAGACCCACCATGCTCATGTCATATAAAAAACGTAAGAATATGGAATATGTGCCAGAAAGACACGATCTACATATTGAAATGATTTTGATTAATGTACAAAAACAAAATTTCACTGCTTGTGAAGCACATTTTTGGATTTACCTTCATCAGACATGCTAGGAGTTGAAAACTTGGAAAACCAGTAGAATATTAGATTTGATAAAACAAAATAGAAGCAACCGAGGTATGATATAGGTCGAGGGTAAATACAGCATGTGATGCAGATTTTGCTATGTATTTGATAAAACAAAATAGAAGCAAAAAATATTACAACAATGACCAAAACAGATAAATTTATCAAATAGAAATAGCCAAACATTGTCAAATTTTGGAAATACGTAAACTGTGTCTTTCCAACACATATTCCAGTACTCGAAAATATATAAGAGTTTTAGTGTCAATTTTACATGGATGTTGCATATCAAATATCAAGAGGCTATGACAATAAGCTGCTAAGAAAACTGTTGGAAATATTTTCCGTCTGCCCGACATTCACCATTTTATACATATATCTTGTATTTTCACACCTGTAACCTCTTGCCGAAAATAGGTGGGAAAGGTATTTTTTATTCACAACTATTGTTCATTTAGGGATTTTTTAAAACTTGAACGGCACATGTTAATAAAGCTGAATATTAAAATCAAGTTTCACCATTAAAAATGAGTATGGCATGAGGTCCAGAATTTACCAATTTATTTTTATAGGCACTAATCTTCATTTTTTTTTTATACATGTAGTTCTATGTTCTTTATACATGTATATCTACCATGTGGACATGTATAGTGTTTTCAACTCTTTGGCTAGAGCACCTCTGATGAGTCTAGAAAAGGCAAAAGACTTATTTTTCTTGCATTGAACTCAAGTTATAATTTTGATTTCTCATCATACCTCTGAAGGGGGCTAAGATCTCCATAGCTAGCTAACAATTTAGAGGCCTTTTCTATCCCCACACCAGGAACGCCTTTTGGTACATAGTCACACCCTACTAGCAAGGCCAAGGCAACCATTTTCTCTCGGTTCAGACCAATTTCCTGTGTGATGTCTGTCATACTGTACATCTCTACATGGGGATCCTTTAATAAAGCAGATTTAGGGTTTTTCATTGAAGGCATACATGTAACATGCATAAGTTGCCTGCATTTTATTTGGTTAACAATAAGTAACAGGCATAAGATTGCTTTACGGCGTAATTTACCATAAAATGAAGCAACATGCCAAAGGACTAAAGCCACGAACCCTCATATTTGGCCCTAAATCGGGCCATTTTTTTCAAATTATTTGTTAGATAAGATTTTTGTTGCCAAGTAGTCTAGAATGATTACTTATTACAAAACAAAATCAATTTTTAAGTTTTCTGTACTTGTGACATTGTAATGACGTCATAAAGTGACGCTAAAATTGAAAATATGCTAATTTCAGCTAAATTTCACAATTTTCCATCTGGTTTTTGGTGAAAATGACATAGGCGCCACCCCTCGCCCATAGATATTTTTGCTTAAATTTTATAAATACATTATTTTCTTCATATTTCAACAAAAATTTCGATGGGCGAGGGGTGGCGCCACATAGAAAATCACAAAATTGTGACTGAAAACAAGTCATTTTGGCCAAAAAAAGAAAAAATCACTGATTTAGGCTATTTTTGAAGGGTAAGTGTACTTGAAAATTCATTTATACACCATAAACAAATCTTTTCTCTTTTAACACAGACATCCAGCTATACATACACAAATTTTGGTGTAAAACAAACCAATTTTGAAATTTGAGTATTAACAGGGCCAAATATGGGGGTTCGTGGCTCTAGTCCTTTCAAGAAACTGTACATAATAAATTGATACATGTATTAAAATTTCTGTGACTTCCCATGAAACCAACACATAATGCTAATTTATGCCAAAGTGATTGCTATATAAAGTTGCTTTAATTTGCCCTGCAATGTTGTTGTCCATAAACTACAATGGAAGACAAATATACATGTATTCCTACCGTTTATTTTTCACACTTGCAATGTCAACGTGAAAATAAAACTGCCACAAAAATTTCCCAGTTGATAGTACACGTATGTAAATGCTTAAATGGTACATAGTCACTATGTACAATTTTGGATTTGTACCCCTTCTAGTTTTGAAGTTTTAGTGTTAAGATAAATTGTGGAGGGGAGAAAAAGTGAAAACTTAGGCTTTCACATCCTGGGCTAGAGACGGTAATTATTTAATCTTGTGATCTTACTTTAGAATTGATAGAGAAGTTTCTATATACTGTTTGTGCTCCATAAAGAAAAACATCCCCATCGTTTGTGATACAGCCATCAACCACCTGAAAAGTAAAGCAGAAAATCGGTCAGAGACAAAAAATGATTGGATTTTATTAAACAGGAAGTACATTACGTGAGTAAAATGCACCACTTCAAAATTGTCAACTTAATTTTCACTTCATTGAAAATCTTACATAGCTGTTGAAGAACGTAAAAATATTTTTGCTTCAATATAGCTGAAACTCTGCCTAAATGGAAAACATGTCCAAACATTTTAAAATTTAATATTACATGTATATCATCATAATGACCTCATAATTATAGTGGTTTTAGCAAAGATGACAAAATATGAGAAATTTTATCATTTTTAAGGTACATTTTGGACCAGAAAACAACGTCTGCACATGAGAAACAAGTTCATATTTTAAGAGAAGGTTTATACAAGCCATATTAACAATATGCAAAAATATTAAGTTGTTTCTTGCGTGCAGAGATATTTTTCTAGTCCAAAATGTATCTTAAAATTGCTGAAATTTTATGTAATTCGGTGATTTTCTAAATAAAGGTTAGTTTCACTTATATTTTTTTACCAAAATAATAATTCAATAAAAAGCTACGCCGAGCGCAGCATGATAGGACCGCAACAAGTTGAACCCTGTACATTGAAGGCCCAATATGGATAGTCTATTGCTTTAGTCACATGCAGCCCATGGTGGACTTATAAAGCTTTTTTACACATGCAACCTATGGTGGACTTTAAAATGCATATTTGACACATATATATTTACAATAACATTTAATAGAAAAAAATATATTCATTGACATTTTTGACACGATTAAGCCCCTTTTGGCCCTTTTAAAAAAAAAGGTTAGGACCACAAAATGCAATAAAAAGCCTACTTCAGTGCATATAATCATCATATTTAAACTTCATAACAATTGGCTGGCCCACTACAGCTAAATTTCTTGTGTAAAACCATTTGCCTTGACCAACTTTTAAAAATGGCGTTTTTTTGCCCCTTCGACCCCTTATATAATTCAAAAACAGTAAGAGATATTTCAAATCTGATTGAAAAATGCAGGCAGGGATTTTCACAAGGATTACAATGAAAAAAAGATTTTGAAAATCGGACCACAAATAAAAAAGTTGATTTTTGGGTGTGGCCCGTCTTTGGCCCCCTGTAGCAATGTAACGGTTCAATATACATCAAAACCATTTAGACATTTTGTTGACAGAATTTAATAAGGAATTCCATAAAAAAAGAATTTTCAAAATCAAATGAATAATAAACATCCTACAACAGTTTTGTCAATACACCCGTATTAGCCCCTTTTGGCCCTTTTTTCTGAAACGGTAGGGGCCACCAACCCCAAATACAATAGGAACCTTCCTCTAGTGGTTACAAACATCATATAAAAATTTCATAACAATTGGTCAATATTTACTCAAGTTATCGCACGGAAACCAAATGTCCCCAGACAACGACCACGACGACGACAACGACAACGACGACAACGACAGTATCATACCATTATACGTCTGCAAATATTTTGCGGTCGTATAAAAATTAATAATATATATTTAATTTTTCTTTTTTGGATTTGTAATAAATATCTTAACCGCATAGGACAACAGTATTTAAAAGTTAAGACTTTGATAAAATTTTAGGCCAAAAAACAGGCCTTATTGCCCCTACTCCTTTAACACAGTACTCTATTCCTGTTAACCCATGTAATGCTGGAGTTTTAATACTCAACATGAACTTCCTTTCCATTCTCGGAAGAGAAACAGAGATGCATAGTTAGATTAGTCTGTGTCAATCACATGCAACTTAACAACTTAGGTCTTTGGGTAATTGAGGACGAAAAGTCATTTTCAAAAAAAATTCTATTAGAATTAGTAGAAAAGTTCAAAATTTAGTTAAAAGATATGGTGATTAATTGTTTTTTAATAACAAATTATCAAATTAATTAAAATTAGTGTTTGACTGGGTTGCTGTACTGAGATGATCACCTCAATATCCCTATTGCGTCTCACAACTATGTTGTGTTCTATGGTCATTACCTGATCCTAAGATTGCAATGGAAGAGGGAGGTTTGGCGCCATAAAACCTGGTTTAACCCACCATTTTGTTTGAAATGCCTGTACCAAGTCAGGACCATTGCGATCCACCAATTCTCCAGTATGACTGATTCGTTTTTGTCATTTTCTCTGGACTATGAGATTGATCATTCAAGTTCAGTAGTTTTGTATTACCTTTATTTTCAACCTGAAGACAGTCAACGTGGAAATATTTGTGGGGAGATATTTTGATGTTTTTGTATTTTTAAAAGTGGACTTTTTCTATAGAATGACACATTTGCATGGGAGCATTCCTGTGGCTATTTTGTGATTTTGTGATTTCGAATTTGAAGCAAAATTATTCACATCTACAGTATACATTTGATGACTATTTACCCCAGCAGCATTTAATAAGCCACAGAGAGCCTCTGCTTCACCTTTACACTGTATATAAGGCACCCCTAGGTAGTCCAGCATTTCACAACACTGAAAATATAAAGTGAAATGTTTAAAGACCCTAATCACCATTACATTGATTGTAATGTATACCAAGATATAGTCTAGTATTAAAATGAACAACATAATCTGTAAAAAGTAAATAAAAATGGCTGGATATTGTTAAAGAAGGAAGTTATTGGAAATTGAATCCCACATTTTCCTTTAGTTGTTCTGTACCCCTTTAAGAAAAGATTTTTGTGAAATTTGTACACCATGAAATAATGAAACCCCAGTATATTATAAATACATAAAATAAACCTCTCTTAATTTAGCATTAAATTGCGTTCTTCCTTGTCTTCTCTTTGGTTGGTTTTTAGATGGATCTTTTCGTTTCCCTGGATACTGGGTCTCTTGACGTCTGCTCATTGTTTCATGTTTCAGATCTGGAGCATCACCCTCCACAGCAAAGATGAGGTTGATACCAAGCTGTAGCAGACAGTTGATCCTAAAGTAGAGATTTCTGAAAAAAAAAACCAAGATCATTTAAAACATGAATATAAGTCCAAATGACATAATGCTCCACCTCCAAACATGGAAAAGAACAGTAATTTCAACCTGAAAGTTGAAACTGATGACTGAAAACATTTCTGAAAGGATAAAGACACAGTAGCCATCCTTTTCAAATCATAAAATTAAAGGGTTTTTCCAGGACTTTTCCACAGTGAAAATATTCAACGAAATTCTCCAAATAAAGTCTTCAACAAAATGGTTCAAACCACAACATATTGATGTCCAACTATCAAATTTCAGGATCTTTCAATTTTCAAAATTCAAGGCCTTTTCAGGACCTTGACTTTCCATCTGAAATTTCACAATGAAATTCAAGGGTTATTCCTAGTTTCTAAGATGTTTGGCATTCCTGGAAAAAAAGAAGATACAGTGAAATCTATCTAAATCAACCCCTTTGGGATGGAATAAAATGTTTAGTTTAGACAGGTTTAAGGTTTAATTTAGGGCCAATTGAAAAACAGCTAGCAGCAACCACTTGTCACATTGAAGGTTGCTGGCTATTTTCCACTGTGGATTTGTTCAATTGCTTTTTATATTGTAGGTTGTGTCGCACACACTTATTCCACATATTATTTTCTTCTATCAAAATATAGAGAAATACAAAGAATGGACGTTTAATCCAGTTTGGTGTGACTTATTTTCAGTTTTATCAGAGTTTGGTTTAAACAGGTTACAATGTATATTGTGTTTAGGCATGTGAAAGATTCTCATACCTCAGATATGGTCTTGTTACGACACCCTGCATCTGTTTAACACATTGATTTTCACAGACCCAGATACTCAGATCTACAGCCAGAGTCTGCCCTACCAGAGACGACAAAGGTTTGTCCTGCCGGACAGGTGATAAAACCTGCCACAAGTTTGTAACACCCATTTCTGAAAAAGAAAAAGATTCTACAGAATAAGAAGTGACTGGGCCCATTTCTGGGCAAATGTTACATTGATTTAACAACAATAAACATACAACATGTACAAAGACATTACAATGATAATGGTGTTCTTTAACTTGTTGTCGCAGAATCAGAGCCTGTACAAAAACTTATAAACATTCTCAGTGTAAAACATGTATAACAATAATGGTGGTATTTCCCTCAGCAGTTGATCAGTTTTGTCTTAATTCAAACCCTTTAATTATGAATTTACCCAAGTATTTTAATACATGTACATGTATAAGCAAACCTTCATTTCGAGTTAACCATATAAAGTTATCATCAGTAGAGAGATTTTCATTTGGACACCTTGCCGAAATGTCTTAAAACAAAATATCCCTCTCCTCTCTATAATTTGGACATTCAATTAGAAAATGAATTTCATCTTCTACTTTATCTAATAAACAATTTAAGCACTTTCTTTCAGACCTCTCTGTTTTCTTTTTATCATATCTTTTTCTTTCGATTTGAAGATCATGAGCACTAATTCTATGGTCAAATGAATGACTTACAGACCAAGATACTTCGAGTCACAGCCAAAGTATGACCTGCCATGGACAACAGAGGTTAATCCTGCTGCACTGGTGATAAGATCTGTCATAGGTTTGTAAGGCCCATTTCTGAAAAAAAGAAACAGATTCTATGTGATTAATTAATCCTTCACACACTAAAATACTTAGATCTACAGCAAGTGTCTGCCCTGCCTATGACATAAGAGGTTTATCCTGCTGTAGTATAATGGTAATTAACTACTAATCGACGAAAAAACTCATTTGCAATTCGTGTGGCAAGAACATGTCCAGAACAAGCTTCCTGACCAGGTCACAAACACCCCAGGTATCAACACATTCAAAAACAGGCTGGATAAATTCTAGAAAAACCAGGACGTTACATGAAAACTACAAGTCAGAAATTGTATGGGACAGGCAGGTGATAAACCAAGACATTATGAAAAACGAAGAGTCTGGCGAAGGGAACAATTTGAGGACCTGTGCTGGAAATCATCCATAAGAAAGTAAGTATTTTCTTACTTTGTTCTGTTTTAGAAATGAAAGTTTAGCAGAGAAAAGTCATATCATTCAATCTTGTGCATTTGTAAATGGGTTGCTCCCCTTCTTACATTAATTAGAGCTAGGGAAGTACTTCTTTAGCACAGTGGTTAGAGTGTCTGACTATGAATCTTGAGGTCCAGATTTTGAGTCCCAGTTTGGACATGTTAATTTTGTGAAGTAATTCACATGATTCATGCTCTCAGGTTACACATAATTACACTGAGTTTACAAAATTTATAATAATTGGTTTATCAAAAAAATAAATGAAAATAAATTAATTTCTATATTTTCAATGTGATTTAAGGGATGACTTTAATAGTTGGTCATTTTATACAGGTATAAAATGGGTAGGGTCACTTTACGCTTAATAAAGCGTGAAGCGCTTTATGTAGAGCGTAAAACAACCCTACCCATTTTATATCCCTATATAATGTCAAATATTTTATAAATTATATGATAATATTCATGAATAATTTCTTTCAAATGATATAAATATTGTGTAACTTCAATTTTGAAATTTGTGTAAATGAAGAAGAAAGTTGGGGGGGGGGATACAAAATATTGACTTTTTGTTAGTTTGTATTGGATGTTGCTCATCCCTTGTTTTTGACATCCCTGTATCATGTTGTGTATATTCAATAATCATTAAAATTTAAATTAACTGACTTAAAGAGGGGTGACATGTGTTTTTAAATGGGTGAATAGGTTGATAAACATATATTTCATGAGGCCGGATTAAAAATTATCATCAAAACTTAAATTTAAAAAGATCATGTAGATTTTGAGAACCTGTGTTATTTTCTGCTTGTCAAAATCTAAGGGGAATAACTCAAATTTGAATAGCGCGCGCTTTTTGGAGATATCGCACATTCGTAATGTAAAATTTGGTAAATAAAGTTAAAAATTAGAAATCATCTTAAGTTAATATAGAAATTCAAACCGTAATAGTACATAATTTTGATTTATTACACCGAAATAAAGAATTATAAACAAAGAAAATGTTATCCTGGTTCCCGGGACCGCATTCCAGGTTTTAGCAGTAGCTATAAACTTCCACGCAAGGTCCCGGTACGGGCTTCTTGCTTTAGTGATTGAAAAGCCCGGATGTGGATCGAAAAACGTCGCTTCAGGTAAACAAATCTTCTTATTTCTAAAAAATGTGTAAGGATTTTGAAAAAGTAAGATTGCACACTTTTAGATCTTAATGTTTTCTTCAAAATAAACTATGACTTGTCTAATTTGGTAAAGAATTACAAAGTGTGCACGCATTTTAAGACCGAAAAATTGATGAAAAAACGTCAATGCAAATGGCTGACGTTTATTTACGTTCATGGCTGTGTGCATATCTCGCAAACGCCAATGAATATGTGTCTGGGGCCCTTTTCTAATAATTTCTTGTCATGATATATGGATGAAACAGTGAAAAGCTCTCTGGCCTAGCAGTTTTGGAAGGATCAGAAAAAAGTTTTTTTTTATAATTTAGCCAGACAATCTTGCTGTCATATTTTATTTTCAGTGCTTTATTTAGAATTTAAAAATTATTTATTTATATCCACTGACATGACAGATAATATACATATATTTTACAGAAATTATCAGCTCCATAATCATGATCATGATGATAATGCTAGACTTGTAATATCATGAGTATTTATCCCTAAATAATAAAATGATACTTTCAAGAGATTTATAGATATTTTGTTAAAAAATCATATATATCTCAATATATGGATGGTGGGACATTATATAAAGCCTTAAAGGGTAAAATGTTAAGGAACAGTGATGTTTATGAAACAAAAATGAAGTATTATAGTTTAAAAAATAGGATTTTAACAATTTATATGTTATTCATGTACATATATATATACTTTTTCATATGTTTATGAATGTGCATTTACATGTTTCAGGTATAATCATTCAGACATAACTGTAAATTAGGATGCTGACCCTCATTTATGACTGATTCTTGCTTTTTTTATCCTAATGTTTAAGGTGAGTTAATTATACATACCTATCCAGCTAAGGATTTTTTTTTTTTTTTTTAAATAACAATCATCTAGGTTATTCATATTCTAAAAATTTTGTAATTTTTTTAAAAAAAATATGTAAAAAATTGATATTTTCATGTGAAACTAAGGATCACATGAAAGAACTTTTATTTGGGCCTAGTCTAATATATGCTAAACATGTAAACAAATATTTATAATATATTACATGTACTTGTATATTATTTTCTTACAATAAAAAAAAAGTGAGTGGCAGTAAGATCCATTGTTTGGCACAAGATTTACCATGAAACTAAAACTGAGCAAACAGATGTCTTATGTTGCTGAAACAATGAAAATATAAGGATTAATCAGAACATGATAAGCTTTTTTCCATATCAGTTTAGTTGTCATGCTCATCGGTTAACTAAAACTTTTATTAAATTTTCCTAATTTCATAATAATCTTTGCTGTTTGCCACACAATTTTTGGTTTGGAGAAATGTGTGTGCATCTGAATAATAACTTCATATAAAGCATGGTGACAATGTCATGAATGTGTTAAATGATGTAATACATAGTTTTTTAGAGTTTCAAGTAAATGTTTTTTTGTGTGTACTGTTAAAGGAAAATATACACAGAAAGATTCAAAATTGCAGATTTTGTCAATTTTTCAACAAAAAAGATGGCAAATGTGGTTGTCATAATGACATCATTATTCATTATACATTTTGTAAGAGAAACTTGTCTTACATGTCTTATCAGATTGATTTTATTTTGTTGCCACATTAAAGTTAATATATTCCATATTTATTGTACTATTTTAAGCAACTTCATTTATGGCCTTATAAAAAAATATGTTTGTCTCCTGCTTCCATTAGTCTTGGAAAATAAAATACTCAAAATAGAGTAAGTAGGTAGGCAAATTATTTTGTTTTTAATTGTTTCAACTTGTCTGGAATCAAAATGAAAGCAACTGGTCTGGACTTAAACAGTGCTTCTTCCAAAATGTCAATACAATCTTTATGGTAGGGTGAAAAAATAGACATCATTTTATTTGATTTTATTTAGTATTAAATAGCCTGATTGGGCCAAATATGAATCATATTGCCATTCTGGCATTCATCCTTTATATTAAAAAAATAATTCTTCATGAACTACTATGTGTCTTAAAGTTTGAAAAACCAAATTTATTATTTTTAATTGAGTAATATTATTACTATTATATATTCTAGGTGATAACTAGTGATAAAGGAGAATGGATAAATGGAGGAGAAAAGCCACAAAGAGTGACAGTGTTCAAATTAGAGAAACTGAATAGTTTTGCCTTTTTACGTGAATCAGAAGACTTAAGATATATTCTATAAATTGGATCTACTCTGGACAGTTTCTGTTGATGTATTTAAAATAAAAATATTAAAAGCACCATGTTAAATCTTTTTGTCTCCCACCGCAAGGCGGAGCGGGGGCATAGAAATGCTGGGCGTCCGTCTTTCCTTTCCTCTGTTCGTCCGTCACACTATTTGTAAGTGCTCTCAAGGCTACAAATTTTGTTGGATTTTCATGAAATTATACCAAATGTTTATATCACTAATACCTTGGTCAAGTTCGAAAATCTAAAGTCTAAAGTCTGCATGGTACAAAAAATGTAACTATGGTGACCTGAAAAATCTTATTTCAAAACATGGCATTTGCTATATTTTCTATTTAGTGTCATGTGGTTTTATTCTTCAGTGTAAGAATTTTCTAGTAATCTTTTTGTCAGTGAATACATTTAGTTTTGTTGAAAACACAAATATACCACTTAAATTTAGCCAAGAGGCCTGTGGAATAAAAACAATGCATGCATGATAGAGAAACGCAAGTGCTTGCTTATACAATTTTGTGTATGAGTTATGGCCCTTTGGACTTTGAAATTTGCCGAAAACCTTGATTCAACATCTTGTGAAAGCAAATCCTCTGAAACCACTAAACCTTGTTTAATGAAACTTGGAATGCAAGAAGTACACCATTTGCAGTTGTGCATATCACCAGGAATTTGATCCGCAATTTTTTGTACAAGTTATGGCCCTTTAGCCTTAGAAATTTCAAAGGCTTGTAAACGCAACTTCTCTGAAACCACTGAAAATCATTGATTGAAACTTAGTACATGTGTATGTATGTAGTGCACCATATGTAGTTGAGCATATCACCAGGAATTATTTTTGTAGGATTTGTGGCCCTGTGGAAGTCGAAATTAACGGAAAATCCTGATTTTTCTGTATTTCACATTTCTACCAAGTGCTTTTTAACAGAATTTTCGTTATGATATTCAAATACATGCAAACTCACTTTTACAATGTTTGTGATAGCTCAAAATTTACCCCTCTGTTTGTGGTAGCTCAAAATATATCCCCCAAGGATAATATTAATAGACATAAGTCAAATAGCGGAACGCGTTGAAAAAGGGCTAAATGAGTGTATTAACAAAACTTACGTAACTGGCTGCTAACATCTTGTACCGTTAATGCTACAGGGAGGGGTTCAAATTTGTGCGGCACGAGATAAATCAATTAACTCTGATTTCAATCTGACTTCAAAACTGCGTCGCCGAAGGTGAAAGCAGTTCTAGTAGTCGGGTCACTCAGTCCGTCCGTCCGCCGCGCTATAGGGATGCCTCTTGTGTAATCTGAATTTCAAAACCAAACAGATCTTTCTGAAATTTTACACAGTGATTCAGTGGCGGATCCAGAAAAAAAAATTGGGTGTGGTCCGAACTGGCGACTTTAAAATCAAATGTGGCTCCCCGCTGTTGTGCTGTATATGTGATACTGTTATTGTTCCCCTTTGGATCGTTGTCTCTGACACATTCCATGTTTTCCTTCTTTTTTCCATTTAAAGGCATGGGTCACTGTGTTAAATGTTAGACCTAGACTAGCACAATGGTAACTGTTATATTTTAACGGACAGACAGACGGACAATTAAACAATGTGTAAACTATTATATAGATCAACACATCTTCGATAGGAGACCTTGCCGAAATTATGTGAATCTATCTTATAAATTTTATTTAGTTAAATTTATAACACATCACTGATTTCCAGAGCACTAAAATAAAATTAACTTAAAATTGTTCGCCTAAAACCTGCAGCAAATAAAAGTTAAGTATAAAACACACAGTTTGCAGACAATAAAATGTAAATGTTATATTTTTAAAAACCCATACTATCAACTATACGTAATTAATGAGCTCAGCAATACTACAAGTTGTTCAAAACGTCAATGAAATATAAACGCGATGAAGACAATGAATTTGTAAAAAAGATATTCTAAGTTCATGTCTAAAATTCACTTAAAATCATGCTCCATAACTGGGTCATTCTAAAGAAATGGAGGAATTTCCGATTCAAAACTCCAAAAATTAATTTTACTTTAGTTGTTCTGATTTTTTTGGTAATAAGTTATTTAAAGTCTTGGTAATTGATATATGTACTTTCGGGAGCTTAATGTCACCTCGTTAGTTATAAAAGGGAGTACATGCTCTTTTCTGTCAGTGATGTTACTTAAAAAAAAACTTATAAAAAATGGAATGAGAAATAAATCATCCAAAATTTGTATTTGGGGAAAATAAAACTTTTGTATTATGATGGATCTGCGCTATTTTCTGTTAATGAATAGCGCTTTAACATTCAATCATCACAAAAAACTATTACCTTCAAAAATTAAAAAAAAAATCATTCTTTAATTTTATTGAAAAAAGTGTTTAAAAAAAACACACAGTTCGAATATACAACGTTAAAAAATTAACGTTTGACACAAATATTCGCGGGACGACGTTATCGTAATAGCGCGCCAAAACGACGTGAAAAAACACCTCATTCTTGAAGAGCGCAGTAAACAAGTTCAAGGTCACAAGAAGCCCGTGCCGGTCGTATATATTTGTATATGTGTAACCATACTGAATATTACGAGCGGGGACCAGTCTAAGAAAATGTCCTCTCGATCATGTGACCTTGTGGACCACTTGCTTCCGCCAGAACCCGCCAGATTTCAAATGGTGTAAATTATCGATGAAATTTAATGGAATTATGACATAATGCCACTCTTGGGAAAGAAGCCTTTCGTTTGTTCAAAGCCCCTAACAGATTTACAAGCAGACGAGACTGTTTACATCATTCCACATACCAAAGAACAGTTTAAATCCAAGGAGTATCCTTGCAAAACAATCACCTGTCTAAATTCAATATGGCGGCCTACATTGGTATTGCATAAAAAAATATTTTCGTCTTATCTTCTAATGCCGGTCTCAATATTTATGAAATAAAATCTCATTTTATAAATCTTACGATTTGAACACAAACAGAAAGTGTTGCCATAGTTTGTTTCTGAATAAAAACGGCCATGATACACTGGTTCCTACATTTTTTTCATTTTCACTTTTTACATGAAATGAATAAAAGAAATCATTTCCGTCCTTGAGATGTTTGTTGTATTCCCTAATTATACTAGATCTAACATTTCAGCATAAGTAAACCCTTTTCGTCATTTGGAATAAGGAGTTTGGTACATGTAAGGATGTATGATTTGAGGCTTGTTTAGGGTATATTGGGATATGGGATACTCACACATTTTTTTCATGGGATACCGGATATTTGAGGCAAAACTTACTGGGATATGGGATATTTAAGTCCACTTTATTTACAGGGATATGGGATACTGGAAAAACACTTTTTGGGATATGGGATATTTGATGAAAAATTTACGGGGATATGGGAAATTGGTACCCCCCCTAAACAAGCCCCTGATTTAAACATGTTAAGTTCAAAGGCCTAACCCTTTCGCCGTTATTTGCAGCCATATTGAATAGGGGGCAAAAATTCGGGAAAATGTCATAAAAACAGCTCTATTGCTTAGCAACACACATATATATATTCCCGATTTTGTATAATATTGTCTCCTCCTTTCAAAAAATTTGCTCCCTATTCAAAATGGCTGCAGTAACCGTGAAAGGGTCTATTCAATAACTTTTCCCTAAATATCTACATTTTACAAAGGTAAAGGTAAGATTTATTTAACGTCCGTGAGTACACATCAGTGATGTGATGTGTACAGAAGTCAAACAATTAACATAAGCTCAGAGGAGCTTTTGACCGATGGCAAGATTAACGACCGTTTGGCTAATAGGAGGCCCATGCATGGTCGCCAGGCTTGTGTGGGAGGAAAGCCTGATATTCCAAGCTGGAAAATTGGTGTAACCCACAAGCAACGGTAGGTGCCTGGAAACCTTGACACATATGGGGCTTGAACCCACAGATGTGTTGACCTGTGATTTAAAGTCCTGTTCCTTAACCACTCGGCCACCGCGCTCCCACACAAAGATTTCTGCTGTCTATGAATGAAAGGGGTTTTGCAGTGATTTTTTTAGGCTTAGTCACTTTAGTCATTTACTAAACATTTTTTCAAGTGACTAAAACTTTTTGCAATATTATGGCCCAATTTAGTCAAAATTAACATGTTTTTGCACAAAACATGGAAAAGTGACTAAAACTTTTGAAATCCTGGAAAAAAACACTGGTTTTGCTTTATATTTAATGGAATGAGCAAGCCTTTTCACGACTAAAAAGACCTCACCACAAACATGACAAAACAACATGAAACTTTTGATTTATTTCAATTTAAATAATTGTGAGATTTTGTCCTGAATATTCCATATCTCTTGTGTAAAACTTAAAGGCATGACCAATTGATGATTACACAGATCTTATTGTGCTTACATCATGTACATCATACATTCAGTGTACAATACTTTGCAAAGATTCCAAAATGCAGGCACTTTATACATTTCAAGCCAAATTGTCTTGCAGAATTGGAAATAACAAGTGGCCCAGGGCAACCTAGTTTTTGGCAATCTAATATTTTCTTAATCTAGTTTAGACATTAAGCAGAAATAGTGAAATTTTGCATGCCATACAACCTTCTCTTTGAAACAAGGTTCATACCGTTGGTTATAAACGATACAAGCTAAAAAGTTCTGTAGGAGTTTAGTTTTGTTGCAGTTGAATTTTAATTTTTCCTTATAATGACCAGAGAATATGAAAAACGTGTAACTTGGTACAAACAGCCAATATGGACCTGCCGATGTACTGGACATGTCAATTTAACACACAAAGAGGCTTGGGACTCTGAAAAAGCTATCAAAAAGACAGTCAAAGAGAATTTTTCTAAATGCCATGAGAAGCCTGTTCTGGAAGTGGTTCATCATAGTAAGTTGATAAAAAAAGTTCTTCAACTGTCATGACTATAGCCAGTGTAGTTTTAGAAAATAGCTACATGGTTATGGTGAGTGTAAATCTAGCCACTCGTTTCTAGGTTATACTTAAACGGTACTTATTTTCCACAATTTTATGATTTTATCTAAGTTCAAGGATACTTATTTTCACAAATTTTGCTCATTGATATTTTATTAATTTCATACAATTTATTTCATTTTGCGGGTAGTTAATTTCACATTAAATACTTGACCTCGAAATCTGTGAAAATAAGTATGCTTACAGTAATTTATGGTGATTAGGGTGAAACAATGACTAAGACTTTTCAGCCGAGAAAAACTTGTTAATGTTTGTTGATATAGGTTGTGTTGCATGCACTCATTCCAAATCTCATTATCGTCCACACAGACAGTTACATTTACATCACATACAGTGCAATTCAGTGTAAAAAATCAATCACAGTCGGTGAAGAGATAAATTCTTAAAGATCTAATAAACTGAAAATCACATCGTTTTATTTTAATGTGTATTGTGTATTTTACATTTTGTAGAAGTGGTACTGAGGTAGTAAGACACAGTTCGGTTTTGTTTACAAGTTAGTTTCGGAGAGTGACATCCTAGAATTTCTAAAGTAAAATACAAAGGTCGAATTTAAGTAGCTATAAATTAAGAATGCCTTATAATTAAGTAACGAAAGTGTGCTCAACTGATAGGGAATCTTTCAGAGATAACATTTTTAACAAAACATAAAAATATTCGAAAAAACGGAAGTTTAGCGTCCCTTTCCCGGCATGGTGTCGGTTTTATTTTACCGATCTTTTGAACGTTTTTATTAATGCTTGTTTTTAAGGTAAAAAATGCGACGTCATTTCTTGAAAAAATAAGCCGGTCGATGTATAGGTTTTTTACTTTTAATAAACAGCCAGGTTTCTGTACTTTCAGAGCATGTATAGCACTATAGAGGATTTAGTGCAGGTTTGAGTCTAATCTAGGCTTGAATTATGGTAAAAATGTGTAAATTTTAGTGTTTTTTCATGTATAATTTGTTTTCGGAGTTATCGGTTTGTAATGAAAAGATCTTATTTTTGCAAGTAACAACTAACTGGAAGATAATCTATGGAATGTAAGGATTTCAACGATGTATGATAAGTGTTTATAAGGTTAAATATAGTTTTAGAATAGTTATTGGAAGAAGCATAGGTGCTGCAAAACTATGGACGTTTCTGACGTTTTACCTAGAAGTGTGTTTTACTACCATTAACGTAATTGTCAACAATTATACAAGCATTGAACGCGAACTAAATACCCATGTTAATTGGTGGAATTAAAGCTAAATAAATATACAACAGATTAGTTAAAAAAAAATTTCGAAAACATTAGTTGTCTTGGAAAAAAGGCCATAGCAACCAAAACAGCATATTTTAAAAATTTCGAGCGAAAACGTTACGTAACGTTTTGCCAACTTTTCAGCTACATTATTTCTGTTTTTATAAAGGTGAAAACGACCAAATAGACAAAATCTCTTTAAAATAAAATTAATGTATGGATATTTATTTATTTGCTGAACTTTTTCGACAGAACTCCGTATTTTGATGCAAAATGTGACGATTTTGTCTCTTAGGAACACGATATTCAAAATTGTCGTACTTGGTCTTTTCTTTGCAAACTGTGTTAATTTCATAGTTAAAATCTCCCCGGACTTTAAAAAATAATCAATTAAAAGGTAAATGTCAATTATTTTATCAATAAATAACCAAAAATGTGTAAAAATGTTGATTCTCATCTAAGAAACACAAAGACACCATGATATGATATACTTTTCAAAAAATATTGCAAAATTACGGTCAAAGTGAAAATAGGGTTCCAACTTTGACTGGCCACAACTTGGCTTATATATGACCTAAAAGAAATTGCCAAACATCATTTTGTTCCAAATATAATCCAGTTTTGAAATATACAAAGCACTTACATACATGAAAAAATGTTTATCTATTAACGTAATTGTCAACAATTATACAAGCATTGAACGCGAACTAAATACCCATGTTAATTGGTGGAATTAAAGCTAAATAAATATACAACAGATTAGTTAAAAAAAAATTTCGAAAACATTAGTTGTCTTGGAAAAAAGGCCATAGCAACCAAAACAGCATATTTTAAAAATTTCGAGCGAAAACGTTACGTAACGTTTTGCCAACTTTTCAGCTACATTATTTCTGTTTTTATAAAGGTGAAAACGACCAAATAGACAAAATCTCTTTAAAATAAAATTAATGTATGGATATTTATTTATTTGCTGAACTTTTTCGACAGAACTCCGTATTTTGATGCAAAATGTGACGATTTTGTCTCTTAGGAACACGATATTCAAAATTGTCGTACTTGGTCTTTTCTTTGCAAACTGTGTTAATTTCATAGTTAAAATCTCCCCGGACTTTAAAAAATAATCAATTAAAAGGTAAATGTCAATTATTTTATCAATAAATAACCAAAAATGTGTAAAAATGTTGATTCTCATCTAAGAAACACAAAGACACCATGATATGATATACTTTTCAAAAAATATTGCAAAATTACGGTCAAAGTGAAAATAGGGTTCCAACTTTGACTGGCCACAACTTGGCTTATATATGACCTAAAAGAAATTGCCAAACATCATTTTGTTCCAAATATAATCCAGTTTTGAAATATACAAAGCACTTACATACATGAAAAAATGTTTATCTATTAAGGTAGTAAGACACAGTTCGGTTTTGTTTACAAGTTAGTTTCGGAGAGTGACATCCTAGAATTTCTAAAGTAAAATACAAAGGTCGAATTTAAGTAGCTATAAATTAAGAATGCCTTATAATTAAGTAACGAAAGTGTGCTCAACTGATAGGGAATCTTTCAGAGATAACATTTTTAACAAAACATAAAAATATTCGAAAAAACGGAAGTTTAGCGTCCCTTTCCCGGCATGGTGTCGGTTTTATTTTACCGATCTTTTGAACGTTTTTATTAATGCTTGTTTTTAAGGTAAAAAATGCGACGTCATTTCTTGAAAAAATAAGCCGGTCGATGTATAGGTTTTTTACTTTTAATAAACAGCCAGGTTTCTGTACTTTCAGAGCATGTATAGCACTATAGAGGATTTAGTGCAGGTTTGAGTCTAATCTAGGCTTGAATTATGGTAAAAATGTGTAAATTTTAGTGTTTTTTCATGTATAATTTGTTTTCGGAGTTATCGGTTTGTAATGAAAAGATCTTATTTTTGCAAGTAACAACTAACTGGAAGATAATCTATGGAATGTAAGGATTTCAACGATGTATGATAAGTGTTTATAAGGTTAAATATAGTTTTAGAATAGTTATTGGAAGAAGCATAGGTGCTGCAAAACTATGGACGTTTCTGACGTTTTACCTAGAAGTGTGTTTTACTACCTGAGCTGTTTGTTATTGTTAAATGTAAAATATTTGTATTTTTTGTGGTAAAAGACCTGATACTGTTATTTTCAGGTACAGCAGTGTTAGATAACTTAGTTGACCAAGCATGGTTGAAAATTCAACAAGTATTGTCAATAGGTGAAAATGTCACGTTGAAGGTCAAGGCTGCTGGAAAAGCGTAAGTCACATGACAACTTAGAAACCAATCAATAGCACTGCATAGATACAGTGGTCATTTGAGCTGTCTGTCCTGACTGACAAAAACTTGACAAATTTGGTCTGCACATGTATATTTATGTTAAAATTAGAACTAAAAAGTAGTACATGACATATCAATAAAATCATGAATTTGGTTATTTACGGGGAGTTACCTTTGAATTAAAAACCAATAGTATTGAAAGAAAAATACTCTTACCCAAAAGGTTAAAACAGGAAAGCTAAATCCAGCAATGAGTATAAGAACCATGTTGTATAGAACAATGAAAGAATCGTGATGTTTAATGTGTTGTATAGTTAGTACAATGAAAGAATCCTGATGTTTTATGCAAATTTGAATTTAGACACTCAGATAACTTTCAGTACTAAACACAACTGTTATTTCGCTGAAATTTCTGATTTTTAAATTCAAAATTGTTTAAAACATCAGGTTTCTTTCCTTGTAATGCACATGGTCGATATCCTTGGTGCTGGATTTGGCTTCCTTGTTCGAATGTTTTGGTTTTGAGTACTTTTCGTTTTCAACAGTTTTAGAATTTGACCTTCCAATGTTTTGATTTATATGCTACTGACGAGAGGTTACTCCTTGAAATATCGATATTTAGCATATCCAAATTAACGGTTTATACCTGCTTTTTGGTATTTGTACTATTGAGACTGACAAGAGTGCCTACACCAAATGAAAAAAAGATTATTACACAGAACCATAGGTTATTACATATGACTACATATTACATGAAAGACAATAATAAATCTAGTTCAATGCCAACACTTTGGAACTCTTTATTCAATGTTTAATGTCTTTTCATCTTTCCTGTTTGTAAAAGCCACATTTGAGAATTTTCAAGCTAAAATAAGATAAAGAAAAGTATTTTTAGTGTGAGACAAAATTTGACAACTTGATCAAATAGAACAACAAACTAAGGCTATAAAATCTGTGTTTTGAAAATTTGAATTTGGTATAATTAAAAACATAAAGCAGATATATATATTTTAATGCTGTAGTTGAAGTTTTCTCAATTTATTACAGGATCAGTGGGAAAGTTGTGAAAATAGATCGAGCTGGAGTAGAGGTAACTCATAGAAAAATATAATCCTATATGTATTCAGTTTGTTTAGCAAACATGTGAGAAAAGTAGTCAAATAAAAAAAGTACCACCTTTTTATTATAAATCTTAATTAAAAGTAGACTTTATAACATAAAAAACAATTTTGTGCATTTTTGGATATATTTTGTTTGTCTTTTTATTCATCAACAGGTGTTCAAACAAATGTAAGCACGCTTAAATTTCTTGAAATTGAATATCACATTGTGTGGAGTGTGACACTCAAAATAATCTCATCTTACGAAACTAGATAATATTGCATAACAGTTAGAGAAACCCCAACATACACACACTTTGTACATGTTTTAGATTTAACATTTATTTAATTCTTCCAGGCTAACCCAACCAGTAACTGTAGCTCACCATCAAGTGATAAAGAGAATTCCACAACTGAAGTCAATAGAGATAGCTCACCAAAGAAGTGGATCCCCCCTAAAGTAAATTTCACTCTCCTCAGAAAAAAAATATTTGGTCTTTTACTTTAAACTTATTAAACATGATAGAAAAAGGTGTACCAATTGGCCATTCCTATGTCAATAGTCAGAGAAGGTCAAGCCAAAAGCAAGGTGCACAAAAAATGAACAAAATGACATAAAGATCAAAGATAAAACAAAAATAAAACATACAAAAAAAACTGAACTACAATCAACAATATGAATACCATCAATAAAAGTATGCCTGGCCTGCCAGCATCATCACAAAAATCAACTACCTAAAACGAAATGAAAGTAGAGGGACATTTAGTATTCAAGTCTGTTTGTCTGTCCCAAATTCATTTTTCCTTCAGGATGAAGTATCTTTTCAACGATAAAAGTGTGAAATCGTTATGAAACTTTTTATACATATGCATCAGGATATGAAAAAATAAAAACAATAATAAATCCTCTTGCATCAACTCAATGGTTCAGTCATTGCAGAAAAATAGACATGTGAAATAGGTCATCGTGTGTTTTGGACATCTACAGTCTATAAAATTAGCACTGGCACAACTATTTACGGCAAGTGAAAAGTTCAAATTAATTTTGTATTGATAAATAGGATAAAAGCTAAAAATTTGGGATTCTGGCAAGCAAATCACATATCTTAATTTTGAACGCATATTGTTTCTTTCAGCTGTTACAGTACAAGTACAGTGTAGAATTAGATGATGGAAAAGTCATCAACTCTGTTCCTGCTGATGATCTGGTGTAAGTCTGTGTACAATGATAGGGTATTGATTTACATGTTCAGTCTTTGAAATTAGCCACAAGACTGACGGCCCTGGCCAGTGAAATAGTTTTCAGATCAGTAAAATTTCCTTTAAATATGGAGTTACAAGCCAATTATATCTTAAGAATAATTGTGAAAATAATATTTTACGCGCCTCTTGACGAAAAGTTTACCGTGAAAACTGCATGTTCAAGAACCTTGCTGTAGGTCTTGGTAAGATTAGACCCATAGGATACACATGCTGGAGGCTAAATTGCCTGTCCCTACCGATTACTCCTTTTAATGGTGGCAGTCAAATCTCTTCTTCCTGATTGGCCTTGTCCCCATTTCCTCCACTTTATCATCGTTTCATGTCATTGTATCACCCCTTTGTGTTCATTTTCCAGAAATAGCCAAGATCTTGATGCTTGGGAGTAAAACAATAACTTACTTAACTAATTATTAAATAAAGACATCTTGAAACTTGAGAATAGCCGTATGATAGATTTGTAGTACACCAAATTAATAGATTTCTATGGAACAATAAATAGATTAGGGCTATTCTAGCATTAATTGTAAAAGGGGAGGCAGTGTAGTTTAATTATTATAGACGATGGTATTAAAAAAGATTTTTCCAGTACATCATTAAGATATCAATATTGAAAATATTGTGCATGGTTGGAGTAACCCCCCCCCCCATTATACAATTCTGGAACAGCCTTAATGTCTTATCTGATCTTACTATTTAGAAATTTCATAACATCAAATACTAGATCAGTAGTGCTCAATTAACTACATGTGCACTGCACATTTTTATTGTCTTGGTTGCTTCATAAGTTATTACAGTATTAAAAAAAAGAAGTGCTGTCAATACTTATAACTGTATAATATTTATTTTTGTAGACGACTTGAAAAGCCACCATCTAAGGATTTGATACGACATTTTATCCGATGTTTCTCTGTAAGATCGGGACAGAACCCAAACTGTCCCTGGGTCGTGGACAGCAACAAGGTCAAAGAAAACAATATTCCCAGTAAATTTGCTGACTTCCTAGTCTCACCATTGAAGGTAGGTCTTTAAGACCAAATAACTCTGTATAGGTAAAAAAAGAATACAATATTCCTAGTAAATTTACTGACTTTGTATTTAGGGGGAACATACAGATCAGGACAGAATCCAAACTGTCCCTGGGTCATGGACAGCAACTAGGTGAAAGAATACAATATTCCCTGTAAATTTACTGACTTAGTATTTTGGGGAACATACATGACATAAAATGACCTATTCTTTACAAAATATAGTTGTTTGTGCAAGTTTGATAATGTTTGGAAAAAAAACTGTTTTTATTTATCAAAATAAAAAAAGATTTAGATTATTTTTATTTATCAAATAAAAAAGATTTAGATTACTGAGGTTTCATTATTATTCGTTGGGTATCAATTTTCGTCATTTTCGTGGGTGGCCTTGGCCCACGAAATTTGATACCCTACAAAAAGGAAATATATATTGATCTGCATGCTGCAAACTTCAGAACCACGAATTTAAGAATCCACGAATCTATCAGTTTTCATCAAACCACGAAAATTGATACCCACGAAAATAAATGAAACCACAGTATTTGTGAATACGACAGATTTCAGAAGTTCCAAAAGGGAAAATTTGTGTACATACATGTTATCATAACAGAATGACTGGTTGGTTATGCAAGTTTGAAATATATTTCAATTAAAATAAAATTTTATTATTAATGTATTAGTATGATAATTAAAATAATTCATGAATTTTGTCAGATGGCAGAAGTTGCAAAGAGAGCTGAAGAAGAGATTTCAAAGAAGAGAAAATCATCATCCCACGGCGGCTCCGCCTCAAAGAAGGCAAAAATAGACAAAGGTTCCAAGAAAGAAAACAAAGACAAAAAGAAACAATTAAAATTGACTGGGTCACCTTTGAAGAAAAAATCTTCGTCAGATTCAAAGAAAAAATCAATCAGTCCGCTAAAAAAGTTCGATAGTGCTATTGTTGTGACTGAATCTTCAAGTGAAGACGACGCACCTTTGTCTCAGAGGAAATCGTCACCCAAAAAGAAAAAATCTCCGTCCAAAAATAAAGAGTCGATTGTTCTGGATTCAGATTCTGAAGATGAGCCTTTGTCGTCGATGGAAAAATCACCCAAAAAGAAGATGCCGAAGAAAAATGTCCCCAATGGTGACATTTCATCAGACAGTGATGAAGAGACAGTTCCATTGGCTAAAATTAAATCAAAGGTATGTAACTTTTTGTGCTCTGCCCATGAATATAGAGGGGCACATAGTCTATAGTACTGTTTTATCTTTTCTATGCCCTAAAGCAGGTTAAACTTAATCATTTAACAGATTTCTTGGCTTCTACTGCTGGGATTATATGTTTTTCTTAAAAATTACACTTGGTACAGGCATTTTTAAAGAAATGGTGGCTCATATCAGGTCTTAAGGCAACACATTTTCCTCTCGCATTGTGATCTTAAGGACCAGTGGTAACACAAAACATAACAAGGCTGCAAGAAATAGCAGTGATATTGAGGTGATCAACTCAGTACAACATACAGCCAAACACTAATCAAAGCAATCATGAATCATTTCATCTGATATTATTTTGAATTTTTTTTTTACCACTGGTAAGGTTACTTGACTGCTTAAGGCATTTTTGCCAGAAGTGTGACAATGTATTCTATGATGTTTTATTAAACAACTATTTCTAATCTGCATTTTCTAGGGCATGAAACAGATGACATTATTTGACATGTCGAAAAAGAAAGGAATGAGAACACCAGAAAAGAAGAATAAAAAGAAATTGAAATCTCCGCAGAAAGGACTGAAAACTCCAGACAGGAAACCCTCAGCGTCTCCAAAGAAAACCCCGGCCGTCGTGTCGAAGTTAATGCATGCCGTCAAGAGCAACGACAAAGGAAAAATAAAGCATTTTTTGGAGACGGCTTGTAAAGTCTTGTCAGAAAAACAGAGAGACAAGTTACCTCCAGAAATAAAAGATATCGTTCAGAGCAGCTTTGCTAGAAGGGAATATAAGAGGAAACTGTAAGTCTTAATGAACAGTTATAGTGTTTCATAAGTCATGTCATGTGTTACTAAAAATGATTAGCAAAAAGTTTAAATAAAAAAAATTAGAGCGCAATTTGTGGAAATGTGAGTTTTAAGAATTTTGATTGACTGAAACCTATACCTATGACAAATTTTACAATTCAACATTTTTTTGAAAAAGACACAAGTAACCCAAAACCACTTTGTCAATGCAAACTGGTGCATAAAATCATCTGTGTATAATATAATAGATTTGAAGCTTTAACAGATGGGATTGATAGTGAATTTGGTTCACAGCTATCCATGATGAGTTGTATTTCTCTTTCAATGTCAGTCTATCATTTACTCTTGTTTACTGAACCGACTGTTCAAGGGTCATAAATGGAAAATTTTTGATAACAGATTTTGTGTCTTCGACAGAAGGAATTGATTTTAAATTTGGTACACTGCTTTAGCATGATAAGTTATATAAATTCCCTTTCCATGTCAGTCTTCAGCTTCCTTTTTTTCAAAATGGTCGTATGGGGGGAGTATGCTAAGCATGACTTACAATGTAGTTTAACCCCTTGTTGTTGTTTTTCAGGGATGCCATGACACCAGAAGAAAGAGAGAAGTTTCTAAAGGAAAAGAGAGAGGAACAGAAAAAGAAAAGACTTGAAGAACAGAGAGAAAAGAAAAGGGTATAGAATTTAAAGAAATCTTGTGTTCTCATAAAAAAATTATAAAAATGCACAGAAGCCTCCAACATGTCCAATGTGATCAGTGGTGACTGGTTGCTACTTCTGTCTTACAATTGGTCTTAGATAAAAAAAAATGCATATCATTAGGAAAAAACTAAAACTAACAATGAAAGACCCTCTTCTGGACATAGAACATTTAACATAAAGACAACAAGTGAGAACATTAAATTTTACAAAAATTCTTTATTCTTTCATAAGGCCATAGACATACATGTATGAAGTTAGGCAGGGACCTAGATATCCAATTATTTAAAGGCCCTATAGTGAGGGCTTTTCCAGAAGAAATTTCTAATGAGGACAAAAATCTCTTGAAAAAAAATCTGGTGGTGGGGGTGGGGTAAAATATCCAATATTTGTGTATAAAATAATGTGAATACATAATTTTAATGTATTGATGGTATCCCTACAATTGATGGACATACTTCCCACCATGACCCCTTTGTTATGGAATAACTGAGTTCATAGTAAAGATATGACTTATATTTACAGAAATTTGAGGATACAGAACTAACATTGGAGCCCCTCCCTGATATGAAGATTGTCCCCACCCCTGATGGTCTCCCCAATGAAATCTTTGGTGATGTTGCCATGGTAACTGAATTTATCAGCTGCTACAAAGGATTGTTGATTCCCAATAAAGAATTCTCAATCTCTGCAGGTAATGTTATTATTTCACTTATCAAAATGTTTTTGACTCCAGAATTAAAGAGATGAAAATGCAGTTCAAGAATTGCCATGCTGTTTAATAAATTGTGATGATAATGATAGGTAATTGTTCATTCTAACAAATAAAAAATTATAGGTCTGTGAACTCTTTCCTGAAATTTCTTACCTCAAAATTTTGGCAGAAAAGGGGACCTCTCTAAATTTTTCACAACTTAAATATTGTGATGTAAAACCATGAAGTTATATCAAGAGTTTCTTAAAGCTTTAAACAGTAGTTTTTTTACGTCTATAAATAATTTATGAAAGGATATAGAGTTTAACATGAGACCAGAACATACATGTTGAACTCCAACTGCAATAAATTTTTATGAGCTGTATGGCCATTTCCAAAATAAATTCAGTTCATGGAATAAAAAGTAGGGTCAGTCTGCAAAAATTTCTTCAGTATTTTAAAGGTAAATGTAGAGGATTCTGAAATCTGACTTAAATTCAGGCCTGGGCACCACAAAACATGAACAATTAATAAGTCTGAGAATATTCTCTTTTTTTTTTTTACAAAAAAGATTGTTTGAGAATACAATTTATGTTTGCGTAAGAATCAAATATGGCGGTCTTCCATGGAAGACGTATGTTGCCTGCATCTTAAAACATTTGGCAAACAGGAAGTAGCAATGTTTCCGGCATAAAATTGCTTTACACTTTCTAGTACAATGGGATGAAGTTACATTCCAAATATCAAGAGGCTGTGGCATGAAGTTGCCTAGAAAACTCACTGTGGCAAAAATTTTGCATATACATTTATTTGGTCATAAGACATAAAGACTTAAGTATTCGGTAACTCATTGTGACCTCGTCAAATTAGAAAGTTGTGATTGGAGTTGCCATGGAAAATAAGAATATTCTCAGACTTCAGTATTTTTTTTTTAGTTTTGTGGCACCCAAGCTAGAAATATGAGAACTGATTATTGTTAACATCTCATCATTTGTGTCATGATAAAAGGTGTTTTTATTATAATGGACAAAATGCTAATACAATTCAAAATCGTAGAAAATCATTCCCAAAATGTAAATTCTGTGATAAAATATTTCAACTTCACAATTTATTTTGACTCTGCATCACCATTATGTTTTTTTAAAAACATATATGTTATTGGCCTGATTTTACGGAGTGAAAAATCCGGGATATAAAATGGTGAGGGGCGTGCGGGCTGTTGAAAATTTTCGTAACAGTTTTCTCAGCAACTACTTATCACAGCCACTTGATATTTGGTATACAGCATCAGGGTAAGGTCCCATTAGGTGGGATTGGATTTCAGGTCTGTCGCTCACCCCCTTCTTGTTTATCGAAATCTGGCCATATTTGACTCGGACAGATTTTTAGAATATTGACTCAGAATAGAAAAGAAGAAAATATGTATCAAATATAAATGACAAACAGACAAACTTTAAATTCTTTGTACATGTACATAATAAAATAATTTATGTTTCAGAGAAAGTGATGCAGTCTGTGGCCAGTGGTAAAGATGGTTTTCCTTATCTGTCTAAAATTCTGGTTGTATTACTTCAAACATTACTACAGGATCAAATATCAGAGGTAAAACATGTTAGGTTGAGGAATAGGCTTTTGTCTTACAAAGGGTATATGGTGTTTTTTGGGATGGGGGATAGCAAGTGGTAAAAATGGTTTCCTTTATCTATCTAAGATTCTGGTTGTATTACTTCAAACATTACTACAAGATCAAATATCACAGGTATGATAAAGAAAAGAAACATTTCGGTCTTGGAAATTATGCAGGAAGGTCAGTCCATAGCTGATGAAATTACATCAGAGTGACTTTTTTTTTCTTATATACTTGCCTGTTTGTTTGAATGTCTAGAAAGGATCATGAACTTGGCACACATCCTTATCCATAGCCAGTTTTTGTCTTGCTTACGACGAAAAGTTGCGGAAGGCGAGACAGGTATTACTTTGCGGGGGTGGCAGCAAAAACTTTTTTGTAAGAATTTTTTGGACAATGAAATGCTTGAAAAGTATTATAGTTAGGCATCTGATATTGGTAATACAGACAGTTAAGCTAATATTCTAGTGATTGTGCAGGCAGGCAAGATATACTTTAAGTGGCCACACTTGTTTTTATTCAATTCATCCAAAGATGATGTTGTCTTAGTCTTCAGCTATAGTTGTTATGGTCATGTCAATGTCCCTTGTATGGAAATCAAATTGATTTAAAAAAACATTACGATTTTTTAGGCTTGTGAAAAAGGGTTCAAAACATGTTACATTTATAAATAAGGAATAAAGCCCATAAGCCTAGGGGTCACATAGGAGTCACACAACTCTACAAATATATCTAGGAGATGCTGGCTATTATAGGGACTTGCCTCCTTTTTTATGAGATGGATACATGAACATGAAGCAGTATTAAACTATATAGCGGGTTATTTTCGCTGTGGTTTAATTTTCACTTAATTTTGCGGGTCGACGGCCACCACAAAAATAAATCCCGCAAAAATATCCATCTTATGGAAATCATATACAAACACATTTACAAACCGCGAAAAATTAAATCCGCAAAATTTTTTCACATACCTTATTACACAAAAACTGTGAAATTTACTCCCTTGAAAAAAACCTGCTATACGGTACTTACATTGTAAGACCTGTTTAAAAAATGGCTAAATTCAACATTGTCTGAAGGTTTGTGTTTGCTTTCAGGACTACAAGGAAATAAAGATTCCTCTCTCAGATATCCCAGTTAATCCCTACACCACGTCTGAACTGGTACGGTTGTGTCTACGGAAGCAGGATGACAGCACCGACCAAGGAAGTGATGTCGGAGATGATGAAGAAGAGGAAGTGGTAAATATAAACTGGAGCATACTGTGGATTCATTTATTTTCGTGTGTATCAATTTTCGTGGTTTACCCAAAGAAGGCATTTCCTTAAATTCTTAATTTCATGGTTTGTTCTTGTTGCTTATAGGAATCAATGTAAAAAGAACACTTTGTTGGATTCTTTTTTTTCGTGGTTGACTGTTATCCACCAAAACCACGAAAATTGATACCCCAGGAATAATAATGAAACCACAGTAGATATAACTAAACCATCTTTATAAGGGCCTTGCATGAGGAAGCCTTGTAGTTTCTACTTTGTCTGTTCATCAACATTTCTTTGTGAATGCTATAACTTCCAAATTATAAGGGGTGCAGATTTGAAATTTAATAATTTTAAAGGGCTATTTCAGAAATAAATGTATGGGGATTCGGAATGCACTTTATTTTATACCCACCATGTTTTTGTTGCATTTGAGAAATATCTAAAAATACCACCACCCAAACAATTTTAATAATAGTGCCTTTCTCCTCTCCTCATGTAATTAATTCTGTAATAGCCCTAAGTTAACATTTGAAGAATGGCATATCATAATTGTCTCGCCTGCGAAGCAGAGCGGGACATAGGTGTTACTTTACTGGCGGCGGCGACGGCGGCGTTAACTTTTTGGAAAAGTTTTATGAGCACCTCCATATCTCAAGAACTATAGGTCCTGGGTTGATGAAACTTGGTATGCATATGCCCCAGTAGTAACTTAGCACAGTTGCATCCCCATCTTTTGACCTTGACCTTGATTTTCCGGTTGAGTGACTTTGACAATTTTCAATACATATAATAGCAATAGTAAAGTTTTGCGAGCGCCTCCATATCTCAAGAACTATAGGTCCTAGGTTGATGAAACTTGGTATGCATATGCCCCAGTATTAGCTTACCACAGTTGCATCCCCATCTTTAGACCTTGACCTTGATTTTTCGGTTGAGTGACTTTGACAATTTTCAATACATATAATAGCAATGGTAAAGTTTTGCGAGCGCCTCCATATCTCAAGAACTATAGGTCCTAGGTTGATGAAACTTGGTATACATATGCCCCAGTAGTAGCTTAGCACAGTTGCATCCCCATCTTTTGACCTTGACCTTGATTTTCCGGTTGAGTGACTTTGATTATTTTTATTGCATTATTGCATATATTTGCAATGTTTAAGTTCTATAAACATCTTTTGATCTCAGAAACTGAAAATCCATGTAAATTCAAAATATAGTGGAAGTAAGAAAGAATAATTGTTTCTGATGGTGCCGGCAGGCGAGACATACTTTAGTGTTAACTCTTGTTTCATGAAAATCTGTTCAATATTTTGGGACAAAATTTAGATTTTTTGTCAAGAGGACCTTTCTGACTTTGTCAGTATTCCACTTTCAGTACACAAGTTGATCAAAAGCAAAAGATTTGTTGACTTTCTTAAATTCTACAAAACTTCAGAACATTTGTATTTTGATAAACTTGTAAACATACATGTACAGAAGCATCTTTAAATCAACCAGAATTTTTTTATTAACATCAAATCTACACAATTATGCTTGACATGCCTATGTCATTATATTGTCAGTATAAAAATTTAACATATTATAAACCAGCCAATGATTTGAACTATTGAATATATTTTTAGCCTGAAGAGATTATACAGTTGCTAGAAACAACAGAAGTCCTAGATCTCGACCCTGTAAATAAGGTCAAGATACTGAAGGGGCTTTGTCTTAGGATTATGGGAACTTACTCTGTGCAGGATTACATGGAGACAAAACAGAATGAAGCTTCAGCTTTATGGTATGTAGCACTATACATGTAAAAATAGTAACAAATAAGGTTCTAGATCTTGACCCTATACTGAAGGGTTTCTTTCTTAGGATCGAGGGACTCTTTTGTTATGAACAGGAATGAAGCTTATTAATGACTCTATAAACAAACACATGAAGATGCAAGAATTAAAATATTTTATTTGAAAAAAAAACATGATAAATTCTATTTAAAGATGCTTATGATATACAGGATTCAATAGAAATCACATGCGTTATGATTCTTGTGTTTCATCATGAATGAATCTTGTGTCCAAAGTCTGACAACATTGATATTTTACCATCATTGTAAGTCATGAAAATGTATCAGAATCTCACATAGGTATGTATTGTGCCCACCCCAATGTTAGATTCAAGAAAAAACTGCAAAAAGCTGTGCATTATACACAGCAAAATATGGTCGGCGTTTTTAACATTAGATCTTTCAGTTGTAAAATTTAAGATTATAACTCTGCTTTTTTTCAAATTATTTTCTTTCCTTTAACTTAAACAAATTTTGTAGGCGAAGGAAATTTGCTGAATTGAAAAAGAAGAATGAAAGATTGAAGAAAGAAAAGGAACAAGAGAAACTGAAGAAGGAGCAGGAGGAGAAAACTAAATCTGAAGAGAAGCCAACGGAGGATAAGGCTGGACCTAAAGGTAGGTCAATATTTGGGTCATCTTATTTTTTCTACAGAAGAAGTTGGCCCCAAAAATGTCAATATTGGGGTCATCTTACATGAAAAGGTCAAAATTGGTGTCATCTATTAAATTTGTCAATATATGGGTCATCTTATTCTTACTAAAGAAGTTTGCAGATTAAAAAAAGTAACTCTGGTCATCTTTCATGAACAGGTCAATATTTGGGTCATCTTAGATGAATAGGTCAATATTGGGGTCATCTTAATCTTTCTATACAGAAGAAGTTTGTAAAAAAAAAATGGAAGAAAAGAAGAAATCAAAATGACTTGACAACAACTCCTTCATTATAAGACATGTAAAAGTTACAAAATGATATTTCTTTAAAAATTTTTTTGTCTATCTGTCTATTATAAACAAATGGCAGAAGAATGTAATTTTTGGCCCAAGTGAGAGAATGAAAAATTCAGGTTATAAAATGGTGAGTGGCGGGCGGGGAAGCAATTTGCCATACAGTTTTCTCACCAACTACTTATCACAGCTACATGATATTTGGTAAACAGCATCGGGATGGGGTCCCATAACGTGGATTCCATCAGGTCTGTCGCTCACCTTCCTTATTAACGTAATCCAGCCATTTTTGACTTCGACAGATTTTTCAAGGATTTGTGCAAAGGCTGTTTTGTAAGCATTGTTTTATCAAAAGTTCTATGATTACCACATTATTCAATAAACTGGATAATAAATCATCACATTAAGACCACTTGGCCACCCAGGCCCCCAATTGAAATCAGAAACTATTCTTTGGCTAAATTTACATTATACATTTGTACATTTTAGATTTGCTTCTCACATCTTTCTATGGGAAGGCTAATGGTGGTGGTGACAGCTCCAAAGGGACCACCTCAGATGTCTCTGGGGACGAAGCTCTGGGAGATGACCCTGGTGACCTGGCTTCTGTCGTCAAGCGACGGAGATTGTTAGCTGCAAAGACAGCGGCTGAGAAAGAGAGACAAGCCAAAGAGAAACAAGAGCAGTATGTCAGAAATTCTATCTCTATAATTTGATTGTCACAATGTCAGAAATGATTTTTGGCCGGATTTCACAGAGTGAAAAATCCGGGTTATAAAATGGTGAATGTCGGTCAGGCGGCGTATGGGCGGGGAAAAAATTTTCGTAACAGTTTTCTAAGCAACTACTAATCACAGCCTCTTGATTTATGGTATACAGCATCAGAGTGGGGTACCATACATGGGAGATGATTTTAGGTCTGTTGCTCACCTACTTACTGTTTAATGAAATCCGGCCATTTTTGACTTTGACAGATTTTTTGTAAATGATTACAGGTGGACAATTCAAATTTTAACTTGCCCTTCTAAATTTAAACTGTGAAGGGGAAGTTGGCAAGCACTTATTTCCAACACTATTATGTCACTTGTAAAATTAGGATACCGTGTCAAACTTCAGTAAACAACAGATAGTTTGTTTGGGGATCGAAAAGATCTGTGACCTACATGCCTTTTACCGGACATGTCTGATCTCCATTTAGTTAAAATTGACCTACCTTGAAAGTTCATTGAAAAAGACATAGGACTTAATTAAACATATGCATGACAATTGACCTTATATCAGAACCTCTATACATTTTTTTATTCATCTGCCATACACATGATACATAAATAACTTTTTACTAAATCTCTTTCTTGAGTGCGAGGATAAAACTTTGTGAAGATTGTATATCATTACAAGAACCCCCCCAAAAATGGTTCATAACAATGGTCATCACTGTACTTTAACAGATAAACTACAACCATTGTCTTTGCTAAATATTAAAAGATGTGAAAAAATGTAATTGGAATTTATTACTTTGTAGGAAGCAAAGAGAATATGAAGAATATATGCAGAGGAAAGAGTTAGCTGATATGGAGAAAGCTTTTGCTGTAAATATTAGATAAAATACAATGGATGTTTTTTTGTTAGAAGAAGAGAGAGTATACCTATGTCTATCCACAGTTGTGTAGTCCTGTCATTGTGATCCAACATTTATTATGTTTCCTGCAACGAGTTGAAGATTTGACATATAAGGGTTACTTGGACACTATCCGTCTTCCTGCGCTGTCGTCCTGGGTTGTCATCCTGTGGCATCACAAAAATTTCTGTCCCAGTTTTCTTTGCAATAGACATTTGGCATTAAGCTTCAATAGCATGTGGCTCCCACAGGGTTAAAAACGACCTGCAACCTGAGGGCTTTTTAAGGGCGACTTCCGACCTACACTTCATAAAATCGACCTATGCCAAAAAACGACCTGCGACCTCCGCCTAAATATGCCTTTTAAAAGCGACCTTCCGACCTCAGGCCCCTTTTAAAAGCGACCTTGCGACCTGAGGGGGGTACCCTGCGGGAGCCCCTAGCATAGTACTTAATGGTTTAAAGCAATTTGATGCCAAAAAAGTAACTACTTCCTGTTTGACGACTACTTGAGATTTTTTAGATAATAGACTTGTATACAAATTTCTGTCACACTCTTCATGCAGAGACTCTGATACTTTGAATGCAGCTTCAACCTATAGTTCTTTATGGTGTAGAGTGGTCTAATGCCCATAACTCATCTACTTTTCTGTTTACAAGAAAACATACATGTAGATAAGTAGGCATGGATCCATGTAGTGCATTTGTTCAGGCCATGGCACATCTAAAATTTTTGCCAATTTTGGCAAAAACAAGGTGCAAGCATGCAAAATTTTATTAAAAAAATAATAATAAGCAAGATCTTCTTCAAATCAAGCAAGCTCTAAAATTTTAGGCCTCTTATAGACATGATAGAGTACTAGTGTATATAGAGATATATTATATCATGCATATTACTATCTAACATTTCCCACACATGTTTTGATGTTTATTGACTGAAATGACTAATAGTTTAGAGTCTGACGACATAAAAACTTTTAAATCCATGAAAAATAAAGATGAAATTAGTTTTAGTTTTTAGCATGTAGTGATAAAAAATGTTGGACAGTCACATTGTTTTTAATACAGACCTGCCAAAATCCCGGCAAGATGAGGGTAGTTCTATTTTTTATAAACTTTTTTAAGGCAACTTTTTGAGACGCTGGGATTCCAACAAACAAGGAATCGATTAGGTCTAAGAATAAAAAATTGTGGTTTGTCTGACCATCAAAAACAATGATATTGATCCCCCTTGTAAAAAATGTTCTTATTAATCTTACTAATTATTATTATTATTATTAATCATCTATCATTGATAATGTTGCTTTACTTTTTATTGACAACAGGACATACATGCAATATAGACATTCTGTAGCCTTCATTTCTTCCATAACAAATGTTTCAGACAAAAGTTGAAAACACAAAAATCAAATTGGCTTCAAAATATTTAAGCTTTTACATGCATATTCATGATATTTGGCTAATATATTTCAGGAGGGTATTGGCATGGCCAAGAATGTATTACGGGTTGCTCCTATTGGCACAGATAGGAGTCATAATAGATATTGGGTGTTCTCAAAAGCTACTCCAGGATTATATATTGAAAAAGGTATGTGCCGCAAATATATTTAAGGTTGGGCTCAAAATATTGATTATACATTATACATGTATAATATCTATAAAGTTCAAGTATTGTTTGAGTTTATCTCATGAACTTCATGATAAAAACTACAAAAATAGTTAGGACAGTTTATTTGTAATAATTGCAATGAACAAAAAGGAGAATTACTTGAGACTAACAGACTTAGTATTGATTATCTGAGAAATTTTACAGGTTGTGGTTATCTTTTTTTTTCAAGGTTAACAGACCGACTATATTGATATCCTTGATACTAACAGACAGAGCATTGATTATCTTTGACATTTTACAGGTTGGGTATCAAATGAGATAGAATACAGTTGTAAAGACAAAGGAGAATCAGATTCTGATGAAGATTCTTCAGATGATGAAACCACAATGGATGATAAACAAAAGTCAGAGCATATTGAGAAAACGTAAGCATGATAAAGATAAGTCAGACTATGTTGAGAAAATGTAAGCATAAAAACAATGGATGATAAACAAAAATCAAAGCATAGCATAAAAACAATGGATGATAAACAAACAAAAGTCAGAGCATATTGAGAAAACATAAGTATAAAAAAAATGAATGACAAACAAAAGTCAGAGCATATTGAGAAAACGTAAGCATAAAAACAATGGATGATAAACAGAAGTCAGAGCATATTGAGAAAATGTAAGCATAAACAAAATGGATGATAAACAGAAGTCGGAGCATTTTGAGAAAATGTAAGCATAAAAACAATGGATGATAAACAAAATTCAGAGCATATTGATAAAATGTAAGCATAAAAACAATGAATGATAAACAAAAGTCAGAGCATATTGAGAAAATGTAAGCATAAAAACAATGGATGATAAACAAAAGTCAGAGCATATTGAGAAAATGTAAGCATAAAACAATGGATGATAAAAAAAGTCAGAGCATAATTAGAAAACGCAAGCATAGGAACAATGGATGATAAACAAAAGTCATAGCATATTTAGAAAACGTATTTAAGCATGAAAACAATGGATGATAAACAAAAGTCAGACTATATTGAGAAAAAGTAAGCATAAGAACAATGGATGATAAACAAAAGTTAGAGCATATAGCATAAAAACAATGGATTACAAACAAAAGTCAGAGCATATTTAGAAGACGTAAGAATAAAACCATGGATGATAAACAAAAGTCAGAGCATATTGAGAAAACCTAAGCATAAAAACAATGTTTTTCAAAGATATTGTATTATGCTATTATAGATTTGTTTATTTCCATGGTTTCTCTAAAAAAGAACATTTTGTTGGAATTTGGTTTGTGGTTTGCACATAAGGGCTGTTCCAGCAAAACATACATGGGACGAGGGGAAGACACTTCTTTGAAAGGGGATTCACCCATAGAATTTAATTTTTAAAGTAACATTGTTTTCATTGAGTTTACACAAGCTTTTAAAGCCCACCCATAGTGGCAATTTAATTTTGCCTTCCCCCTGTCCCATGTATATTTTGCTGGAACAGCCCTAATGTTTAATGTTATCTATGTAAAAAATAACACTTCATTGGATTCTTGTTTTGTGGTTGACTTACATCCGAGAAAAACCTTTAAAATTGATACCACAATAATTGAATATTCGTATGTAGTACTGTGGCTTCATTTATTTTCATGGGTACCAATTTTGTGGTTTAGTGAAGATTAATAAGTTCATGGATTCTTAAATTCGTGAGCACTCAGATCAATGTTAAATTCCCCTTTCGTTGGGTATCAAATTTCGAGGGTCAATGCCACCCACAAAAAAAACAAATACGAAAATTGATACCCCACGAATAATAATGAAACCACAGTATTTTCTGAGCAGATTTTCATTGACAGCAAATATTGGGAAAATTATTACACCGTGAAAATTGCTTCACTTCAGTATTACCTTGAATGATTTTTCTGTTGATTTAGTTCTAAAGTTCCACATATCGGACAGAATTTATGGTTTATTTTCTATTGCTACATTTTAGAGTTCCACATATGGGACAGAATTTATGGTTTATTTTCAACACTATGACAGAGATTGATGAACTCTTAAAGAAACTTCATCCACAGGGATATAGGGAGAGCCAGCTAAGAGAAGAGATCAAGAAAAAATATGACATTCTGGCCAAGGGTCTGAATGGTTCCCAGACGCAGAAAAAGTAGGTTCTTAGCTCACCTAGTGATCATTTGGCATTTCATTATCCATCTATTTGTGTTGTTCAACTTTTCAAAACTCTCAACTTTTCTGAAATTGCTTTGACAAATTTTTTTATGAACTATTTGGTTCTAAAAGTGTTCAGCACAAAAATATTTTGCTCAGATTTTTTATTTGCCAAAAAAATAGACCTAAGAGGGTCTCCTTAGGATTGAAGTTGTCAGATGACCCTTTTTTAGGGATATGCCATTATCTAATGTATGAAAATTAATAAACCACATGCTTTTGCTTTTTGCATATAAGTGAAGTTTATAGTCCTAGTAGATGTTACTTTAATTGCGATGTGTGTTTATTTCACAGTGGCACAGTTGAAGAAGAGGAAAATGATTTAGTGAAAGCTTTCCGTAAAGTAAGTTGTGGTCTTAAGGTCAGGAAGAATACATGGATGGGGCTTGAATTTCTTTAAGGGGCCTGGGTGGCCGAGTGGTCTAAGGCACTGGTTTAAATACCACACTATTGATCACTAGCCGATCACCTCTCAGCCGGTGTTCCAGTCCCATTTGTATTTAACAAAAAAGGGACTTCCCCGACTGTATGTGATTAGGTTTGTCAGTTACCTGTCCAAGGTCGGTGGTTTCTTCTGGGTACTCCGGTTTTCTTCACCATTAAAACTGACTGCCCTACATGGCCCAGGTGCGTCGATAAAGGGTGTTAAACACCAACACACAAACACACACTTAAATTTCTTTGAATTTTAGATAACTAGAGAAGTCTGAAATAATTGATGTGTGACCAACCTGATTAATAAAAAAGAGTACAGTGGATTCCACTCAATTTTATTTGACTAATCCTCTTTATTGACTAATATTTTAAAACACCAAACAATTTCCTATACTTTCAATGTTAAAAAATTCTTAATTGCAATGAAAATCTGAGAAAAAGTATGGAATTGCTGTTAATTAGGGCCCCGCAACTTTGTTGCGGACGCCCTATAGTAATCAGTCTGTCCGTGCGTCCGTCCGTCCGTAACAAATTCAGTTTTCCGGACTTTTTTTCTAAATGCTTATAGATAATGAACTGATTTTTAGCTCACCTGGACCAAAGGTCCATGTGAGCTATTGCCATCACTTGGCGTCCGTCGTCGTCGTCGTCGTCGTCGTCGTCGTCGTCCGTTAACAATTTTTCAAAAATCTTTTCCTCTGAAACTACTGAACAGAATTGAATGAAACTTGGTATGATTGATCCTTAGGGTGTCCTGCACCAAACTTGTGTTTGGATTTTTGATCTGTCAAAAAACATGGCCGCTGTTACTAAAAATAGACTAGGGGGGTCAGACTACTGTTTTTGGCTTATAAATCAAAAAGTATAAGAGATAGAGGAAATCTGAGGCCACGCTACTGATTCAGCATCAAAAGCTCTACAAAAGTCTCCATTTGGTCAAAGTTGTCAGATGACCCCTTATAGGGGTTACGGCCCCTTAAAGGTGAAAAATAGCATTTTTTCATGTTTTTGGCCAACAGAATGAAAACTATTGCAGATAGAGATTAGCTGTTGCTTGCTTAAATGTTTAGCTCATTTAGCTCTACAAAAGTCTCCATAGGGTCGAAGTTGTCAGATGACCCCTTATAGGGGTTACGGCCCCTTAAAGGTGAAAAATAGCCATTTTTCATGTTTTTGGCCTACAGAATGAAA
Source organism: Arcuatula senhousia (assembly GCA_963971305.1). NCBI lineage: Eukaryota > Metazoa > Mollusca > Bivalvia > Mytilida > Mytilidae > Arcuatula > Arcuatula senhousia. Next base: position 12,196,272 of record OZ020313.1, read on the forward strand.
ACTATTGCAGATAGAGATTAGCTGTTGCTTGCTTAAATGTTCAGCTCATTTAGCTCTACAAAATTCTCCATAGGGTCGAAGTTGTCAGATGACCCCTTATAGGGGTTACGGCCCCTGAAAAATAGCGTTTTTTTATGTTTTTGTCCTACAGAATGGAAACTATTGCACATAAAGATTAGCTGTTGCTTGCTTAAATGTTCAGCTCATTTAGCTCTACAAAATTCTCCATAGGGTCAAAGTTGTCAGATGACCCCTTATAGGGGTTACGGCCCTTGAAAAATAGCGAATTTTCATGTTTTTGGCCTACAGAATGAAAACTATTGCAGATAGAGATTAGCTGTTGCTTGCTTAAATGTTCAGCTCATTTAGCTCTACAAAATTCTCCATAGGGTCGAAGTTGTCAGATGACCCCTTATAGGGGTTAGGGCCCCTGAAAAAAGCGATTTTTCATGTTTTGGCCTACAGAATGAAAACTATTGCAGATAGAGATTAGCTGTTGCTTGCTTAAATGTTCAGCTCATTTAGCTCTACAAAAGTCTCCATAGGGTCGAAGTTGTCAGATGACTCCTTATAGGGGTTATGGCCCCTTATAGGTGAAAAATGGTGTTTTTGGCCTATAGAATGAAAACTATTGCAGGTAGAGAAAAGCTGTTGCGTGCTTAAATGTTCAGCTCATTTAGCTCTACAAAAGTATAGGGTCAACATTAAGACCAGGTGAGCGATTCAGGCTCCTGGGAGCCTCTTGTTGGTATGTGAGTTTACCTTGATGAGTTACAGATCAAGTTTGGGTTTCGTGCCAGTCCACAATTTTTTGGGGGAGTTATGGCCCTTTGAACTTTGAAAATTCACTAAAATTTCAGTTTTCCGCACTTTTTTTCTAAACGCTTATAGATAATGAACTGATTTTTGGTATGTGAGTTTACCTTGATGAGTTACAGATCAAGTTCGAGTTATGTGCCGGTCCACAAATTTTTATGGGAGTTATGGCCCTTTGAACTTTGAAAATTCATTAAAATTTCAGTTTTCCGCACTTTTTTTCTAAACGCTTATAGATAATGAACTGATTTTTGGTATGTGAGTTTACCTTGATGAGTTACAGATCAAATTTGAGTTTCGTGCCAGTCCACCATTTTTTATGGGAGTTATGGCCCTTTGAACTTTGAAAATTCACTAAAATTTCAGTTTTCCGCACTTTTTTTCTAAACACTTATAGATAATGAATTGATTTTTGGTATGTGAGTTTACCTTGATTAGTTACAGATCAAGTTTGAGTTTCGTGCCGGTCCACAAATTTTTATGGGAGTTATGGCCCTTTGAACTTTGAAAATTCATTAAAATTTCAGTTTTCCGCACTTTTTTTCTAAACGCTTATAGATAATGAACTGATTTTTGGTATGTAAGTTTACCTTGATGAGTTACAGATCAAGTTTGAGTTTCGTGCTGGTCCACAATTTTTTATGGGAGTTATGGCCCTTTGAAATTTGAAACTTCAATAAAATTTTTATGGGAGCTATTGCACTTTGAAGTTAGAAAATCCATTGCAATTTTATTTTCTACACTTTTTTATTGTTCCTTGTAGATAATAAACTGATCAAGTTTAGGTATTCATTTGTTTGACAAATTGTTACCAGTGACTGAAATATGAGGCCGGTAGCGGGGCCCTTGGAGATGGCTATCATCTCCCTGGTATCTAGTTGACTTAAAATTTTCTAAAGTGACCTTGATACATGTTCAAAATCATGTTTTCTTAACAAGTTCTTTGACATGTGTTTGATAAAAGTTGTCAAACACATTTCTGCTAAGGGCTGTTCCAGCAAAACATACATGGGACGGGGGGAAGGCACATCTTTGAAAGGGGAGCCACCCATAGAATTTAATTTTTAAACTCACAATATTTTCATTGAGTTTGCACAAACTTTTAAAGCCCACCCATAGCGGCAATTTAAATTTGCCTTCCCCCTGTCCCATGTATGTTTTGCTGGAACAGCCCTAATTAGACAAAATTATAAAAATTCTTTTTTTTCTGTTTTTAATTGACACTTCACTTTATTGGATCAAATTGGTTAATTGCGTAAATTTCTCTAACAAATTGATTATGCTATTAAGAGGAATCCACTGTAATACCAAAAAGTCAATTTCTGCTAACTGACATTAACCATATTGATATGGTAGGTACACCTATAATACAGATTAACATATAATACCATAATGCATGCTTTGAATGATGACTGTGACCTACTTTTTTGCAAGGATGGCCACTGAAAGAAGAATGATTTAAAGTTCATATACATATATTATCATTTATAGGAGCTGTTGGAAACAGAAATAAGATTACGTAATGGTGGATTAGGAGGTGTCCCAGATTTTGACTCTTGGGATGCTCGGCTAGAAACAGCGACAGAATTAGCAGATCTTGTATGTCCAGTTATATTCTTTTTTAAAGTGGTTCTGCAACAGAGTTAAATGTTAATATTCACACAAGTTTTATGTGAACACTTAAACTTTTTAACTATTAGGGGTATTACCTTATACATGTGTAAGTTGGGTCTTTTTGTGAGTATCTAATTTTTGCTTTTTTTGCATTAGTATAATTCATGAAAATATATCATGAAAAAAAATTGTAATTAATATAAAATTGAATTTGGGTATAATATTAATTGAAAAGGAGAAAATCTTAATATTTTCAAAATGTTGAATGTTGGGCAGTTGCTGGGAGAAGAAAGCATTTTCATAACCATTTTCTCAGCAACTGCATGTACAAACATAGTCTTTTTATATTTGTTTGCACTGTTAGCATGGGGTCCAATATGGTGGGTTTTATTTCAGGTCTGTACTAACATGTTTAACAAAATTTTGCCTTTTCTGTCTTTGATCCATTTAATGTGATTTAGGGCCAGCTTCTGTTAGAAACCCAAGAGAATATATTGGAGAAGTTTTTACAAGGTATTATGAAAGACAAGAGAAAGAAGACAAAACAATCAGAGGTCAAGGTCGAAGGTGAAGAAGAAGAGGAGGAACTTGACGATTCTAAAGGTAAACAAAACAAGGTGCATTCTGGGTAAACAAAACAATGGTGAAGTTTTATAGAGCAATTTTATGCTGACACTTATAGAATTAGTGCCTTTTCCAATTATAAACATCACACAGTTTTCCTAGTGGATATGATAAGATAACTTTCTTTGATTGATAATATTTAAAAAGTAAAGGCTTAGGTGGCCGAGTGGTCTAAGGTGCTAGTTTACTACATATCATGCTATCAATTGCTAGTAGATAACCTTTTGGGTGATAGTTCGATTATGGCTTTGTTATTTACCAAAACAAATTGCACACATGTATGATATTAGGTTCATCAGGTATCTGCACAATGTAAACTGACAACCCAGTATGGCCCATATGGTCATTTAGGTTAACTATACTTGCTCCCTTGGTCACTACTCACTCAATGTATAGGTAATCACTTGTCAGAAGCATTTGAACTTTTAGCAATAACAGTGTGGAAAAACCAAAGAATAATTACTCTTTCTAAAAGGGAATGGAAATTTAGAAGTATCATCAATTTGTACCAATTTTCGTGGTTTGTTAAAAAAAGTATCAGTTCCTGGATTCTTAAATGCATGGTTCTTCAGCCTGCAGCATACACACTGGTACCAATATTAAATTTCCTTTTCGTGGGATATCAAATTTTATGGTTCAAGGCTACCCATGAAAACCTCAAAAATTGATACTCCATGAATAATAATGAAACCACAGTAAGTATCAAAATCTCTCAATTATTAATGTTATCTTAAGGATAAGATATTTTATGCCATTCCTTATTTGTTTGTTCATTAGAAGAGGAAGATGATGTGTGTAAAGGAGTTGCTGCCTGGAGGGAGGCAGTGAAGGTTTGTTCCACAGCCTCTAGGTTACATGTACTTATGGGCATGTTGGATTCCTGTATCAAGTGGGAGAAGTCTGCAGAGAATGTGGTAAGTGAATTATGGGTAAATTCTAAGAATGTGGTAAATGTAGTTAGATGCTATGGGAGAAGTTTGCAGAGAATGTGGTAAGTGAATTATGGGTAAATTCTAAGAATGTGGTAAATGTAGTTACATGTAGATGCTATTGGAGAAGTTTGCAGAGAATGTGGTAATTGAAGTATGGGTTAATTCTAAAAATGAAATAAATTTAGTTAGGTGCAATGGGAAAAGTCTGCAAAAAATGTGGTAAATGTAATGGAGTGAGATGGGAAAAGTCAACAGTGAATTTGGTAATATAAATGAAGTGATATAAAATAAAGAATATACATCTCAATTATTATGATACCCATGCAATGGATTATTTGTAGACAAGCTAAAGAGACAGACACTTTTTAAAAACCTTTACATTACAACCATGATATTGTTGACCGGTTTCATGGAGTGAAAAATCCGGGTTATAAAATGGTGAATGGTGGACGGGCAAGCAGGGAGAAATTTTCGCAACAGATTTCTCAGCAACTACTTATCACACCCACTTGATATTTGGTATACAGCATCAGGGTTGGGTCCCATAACGTGGGAATTAATTTCAGGTCTGTCGCTCACTTACTTCCTGTTAACGAAATCCGGCCATTTTTTGACTTTGACAGATTTTTTTGGATTGATGTTGTGAGACATGTGTGATTAAAGATAAAATCTTTTTGTGTTCTTTCTCATGTTATTTTAAAATATGTCACATACCTTATTGCAGAAATGTAAGATATGCCGAAAGAAGTCAGACGAGTCGAAACTCCTGTTGTGTGACGAGTGTAATCTGCCCTATCACATGTTCTGTTTACGTCCGGCACTGCTAACGGTACCAGAGGATGACTGGTTCTGTCCTGCTTGTGCAGTAAGTAAATATAGATTTGATCGATGTCTATAGAATTTGATTTTACTGGAAAGGTGTAGGGGGTTAAAAGCCATGTTCTAATATATTTTAGTGGTTAATAATAAGATCTACTGGTTTTAGTACTTTATTGGCCAGATTTCACAAAATGCACATCTAAGTTATGAAATGGTGAATGTTGGGTGGGCGTTGCTAGGGGGTAGGCAATAAATCATCAGTGATTGGATTGAAATTTAGATTTTAGAATTTAATTTTACATTTTCTTAATGCTTCTTCCTGAAAATCTGAAACCCACCTCCAAGAAATTCTCCCAATCCCTGCCTCTCACATTTAGTTCTGAAATTGATACTACATTGTAATTGTTTTATGGTTACTGTAAAAGTTTTTGACTTTGTATTTGACCTATTATGTCCCGATGATGGCTGCAATTTCGCAGACAGGACTTTTAACACCTTACAATCAATCAACCAATCAAAATTTGACCTTTTTATTGAGATTTCTTCTCTCTTTTTTAGCCCAGGGAAGATAGAAGAAAACCCAAAGAAATTGCTGATTATGAAGATGTGGATGTAAGATTCTTTATAACAATACATGTAGATAATGTCAAAGTAATACAGTGGAAAGTGTAAAAATCAGTGCTATATCAAATAAACCAAAAACTGGTCTTAAGGATGGTCACTATTCATGTTTCAGAATTTCAGAAAGTCTCTAGACTTTACTTTTAAATATTGAAGAAATTGTTTGAACACTGACCCCTACATTTTATTGTATTTTTTGATTAAATAGACTTTAATAAAAAAACTGGATAAAATATCTTGAAATTCTTGATACAACTTCATGGTTTTTAAGGTCAAAAACGTCACAATGTTCAAATTATATAAAATCTAGAGGAGTCTGATTTCTCGCCACATTTTTGACTTCACATATCTCGGAAACGAGCACACAGACCTACATGTATCATTTTCTTTTTGCTATTTGATAAAGTAAACAATTATCTATCATTTCCACCACAAATCATAAAATCTTTGATATAGAAAAGTTCAGAAGTGATCATCCTAAAGCATACATGTAACTAGCTTGCAAGTCCCTACTTTTTACATGTATTTCCACAAACCTTTAAACTGATTTCTGTCTGTTTCAAATAGATAAATTCAGAAGGGGTTTGGTTTAGACGGCTTTCACTGTATTATATTGATTCCTTTGTTAAATAAGATTCATATAGATTTTTTTTAGAATGGTCTTAAATACCTAGTTTTCATTAACAGCAAAAATGCAAATTTTCTTAAAAATATCCTGGTACATTTAGTGATAAGTTTAAAGTAAGTGATTAGTACACTTGTGCTTTCACATTAATGTTTTTGCAGGAAGAAGAGTCTAACCGTATAGGGAAATGCCACGAGTGTGGAGGTGATGAAGAGTTGATACACTGTTCTGAATGTCCTCTATCCTACCACATGGAATGCCATGATCCACCGCTTAGAAGAGAACCAAGGTTTGTATATTATCCCGTAAGGTCATAATGAAATAATTCTTAAATACTCATTCAAATTTCTTGAAAATGTAGGGCAGGCAGGCAATTTTTATGCCCCATCTATGAAAGTAGGGGGCATATAGTGTTCGTCCTTCCGTCCGTCTATCTGTCCCAAATCCCCATATTTCCAAGTTCCCACTTACTGACAAATGCCATATCACATATATTGGTATGATAGGTGCACCTATTGATGCTTAGCACAATGCATGCTTCAGATGCTGGATGTGACCAACATGCATGAATGACCACTTACAGAAGAATGGTTCAAGTCCATTCCTTCTTACTGACAAGTTCCATAGTGACCATATTGGTATGGTAGGTGCACCTAGTGATGTTTAAGTGATTGCAGAAAGAAATAAATGTTGAGAGATGGGGCATTATGTCTTATGGACATATTCTTGTTTATTTTTTAACCGTTTTGATCAAATGTTCTGCAATTTTAAAGGAATTGAACAATAATTTGCAAAAAAAAATCAAAATTAAACATTTTCAGGCGGTTGAATAAATCAGGACAAGGGAGGGTGAGAAGGGGATATTTTAATCTTGGCACTTATTTTCTTAGATACTTTAGGTCATATCAAAGAAACTTTGTACAATTATTTTGCCTGCTAGCAAAAGTTGTAGGATATATTTTGTTCTCTTAATCTCTCTGTTACACCTCAGGTTTACCTTTGCATTAAACTATAAGTGGGCCATCAGCCATATCCATAAGAAAGGTTTTCAAACCAGTACCTCCCATAACTGAAAATTCATGCCCTATCAATAAGTGCTTGGTTTAGAAAAACATGTGATATTTATTCATGAATGATTATATTTTAGAGGCAAATGGACTTGTAATTATTGTAAACTGGGAATCCGACCAAAGACCACCAGATTTAAGGCAAAAAAGCAGGCAGCTTTGAAGTCTAAAGCAGGTAGGTGGAGAAAAACTTATATAAAAGTTCATGTATGTTACGATAGAAGGCAACGAGATGTGGAATAAGTGTATGCTATACAATTTACATACAGTCAAACCTGCCTTAAAGGGTACCTGTTTATAGAAAATCACTGTCTATCAAGGGCACCTCAAACATATCCCTTTTATAAACAATACAGTCAAACCTGCCTTAAAGGGCACCTGTTTATAGAAAATCACTGTCTATCAAGGACACCTCAAAAATATCCCTTTTATAAACAATACAATCATAATAAATCTTAATATAAAGGGCACCTGCTTATAAAGGGCATGCTTTTGTTGTCCCATGGCTGCCCTTTATATACAGGTTTGACTGTATATCAATGGTTATTTTAAAATCCACAATGGAAAACAGCATTTTTGTCTTAAAGGCCATAATCTGTGATTAATTTAGATGCTAGGCATTTTCAAGTGATGGATTGATTGAAACTACGGTATGAGTTGTTTTTTTCGTGGGAGCTAAATTTTGCGGATTTCTATAGAAATGAAAGATCTTTTATTCACGATTGTCTCAGGAGAGTATTAAATGTATACATGTATATAAAATATAGGAGATTTATTTTCGCAGGATTTTATTTTCGCAAATAGCCAACTGCCGCGACTATAGCGAAAATTAGATACCCGCGAAAAGAACAACTTATACGATATTTATATTTTTACAAATGTATGTATATTTGCATTGATGGGTACCCCACTTACATTGTATCATTTACAGCTCACTTAATGATAGAAATAGAAAAAAAATCCTCACATTCAGAAAAAAATTGCACAGTTGCTTATCAAAGGAAATATTTACTTAAATTATAAAGCATTTAAATTTCTATTAAAAAGGTCCAGGTTTATTTATGAGGTGTGAAAAAAAGCACACAACACAACAATTTTTCAAAATCTGCAATGTGTATGAATGTAATCATGGTTATACATGTAAAATTCTCAATATTCTTTTATTAAATCACTTCATAGGTTATCTGAAAATGTGTGTTATGAGATGTACTGCATAGAAGGTCATTTTCCCAAAAACTTTATCAATATGAATTCCATTTAGATGGACATTTTTTTATTTCCTCCAACCTGCCAAAAATACTTGTTATATTGTAAAATAATTACGTTATCAAATATGCAATATTGATTTTTGGCCGGATTTCACGGAGTGAAAAATCCGGTTATAAAATGGTGAATATCGGGCGGGAGGGTGGCGTGTGGGCGGGCATGAAATTTTCGTAACAGTTTTCTCAGCAACTACTAATCACAGCCACTTGATATTTGGTATACAGCATCAGGGTGGGGTCCCATAACGTGCGATACGATTTCAGGTATGTCGCTCACCTACTTCCTCTTAAACGTAATCAGGCAATTTTTGACTGACATATTTTTGTTTTCTAATGACAGCTGCACCTAAGAGAAAGTCATACAAAGAAGTATCAACAGAAGAATCAGACGAGGAAACTGAAGATGAAGCTCCAAGGAGAGGAAGACGAGCAGCAAGGAAAACAAAAGAGAGTTCTGATTCAGAGGAAGAAGAAACTAAAACAAGAGGTCGACGAGGGAGACCTGCAAAGCAGAGGAAAGATTCAGATGATGAATCAGATGAAAGTGTTGGTCGAGGGAGGCGAGGTCGTGTAGGGAGGAGAAAGAAAGAGGAATCTGAAGATGAGGAGGAAAGTGATGAAACATCCGGCAGAGGACGTAGAGGTCGAAGGTCAAAGAAACAAAACGATGAGTCTGAGGAATCTGAAGATGACACGAAAACCAGACGTTCTAATAGAGGAGGAAAATCGTACAAGGAGCAAGGTTCTGAATCGGAGGAAAATGACTCTGAAAGTGAAGAACCTGTGTCCAGAAAGCGAAAACGGGGGCGACCGTCTAAAAGTTATAGTGACTCTGAGGACGAAAAGCCTCCATCGAAAAGTGCCCGTAAATCTCAAACCCAGAAATCGACAAAGTCTAAGAGAGGATCAACGTCTGCTAAAACTAGTCCTGTCATAGAGGATAAGAGACCATCTTCTAGGAGAGCACCTTCTGATTTGTCTGTAAGTTCATGTCTGCTAGATATGCCCCTGCAAATGTGTCCAACAGGTCTGAAAATTGCTGTAAAAAACATTTTATCTTATTTGATCATGCGACCAATATACAGTAAGTGCCATATTTACCCAGCATTTTTAAGCAAAAATAAAATCTATGTAAACAATATAAAAATCTCATCAAGTTTTAAAGAAATTTAAATTTTTGAATTGCCAAATTTCATGCTGAGAAATTTCTACAGTTGTGATTACCAGGAAATTATAATAAAGTTTTTTTTCTCAGAAAATTCTCCTTAATTAATTCTGCTAAACTTTTCTGAAACTTGTCCAAACTTAATGGAACTGGGAATGTAGCTAGTACACAATTTCTCGCTGTGCATATTACCAAAAAAATTTGATTCTTCAAAAATTTGTTGGAGTTACAGTCCTTTGAACTTAGAATTTGGAGGGAAACTGATGGGGGGGTGGGGATCTTAAAAATCAAACTTAAATAGACAGTCGCTGTGTAATTCAGAATATATTTATGTACATTTTTCCTACTTTTAGATATGTGAGCAGCTTGTAGCTAATACAATGAAGCACAAGTCATGTTGGCCTTTCCTGAATCCAGTAGATAAGAAGGAGGTAAGTAATAAATAGTTCTCAGAAACACTGACAACTAGCTATCCCAGTAGATAAGAAGGAGGTTAGTAATAAATAGTTCTCAGAAACACTGACAACTAGCTATCCCAGTAGATAAGAAGGAGGTTAGTAATAAATAGTTCTCAGAAACACTGACAACTAGCTATTTCAGTAGATAAGAAGGAGGTTAGTAATAAATAGTTCTCAGAAACACTGACAACTAGCTATTCCAGTAGAATTTCCCCTTTGGGGTTGGATGCAACATATTTTTGGGGGTTTTACCAGTTAAATTTGTATAATTTGATAGTACTTTACAACTAAAAGGCAAAATACTCCCACCTATGAAGAATAATAAAGTGGTGTTCTGTCCTTAGGTAGAAAGTTTTCTTCTGGAAAACCCTGATCTCTAAAGATTATACTAAATGGCATGCAAATAGCATTTACTGATAAAGAATTTTTTTTCATGTTTTTTTGGGGGGGTCAGGCAAAACAAGAAATTTTATTCATAAAAACGAGAAATTTTGAATTGATACCAAATGTATTATAACTTTGCTTAATACAAAAAACTTGTGAATCCACAAATAATGCATTTAATCTACTTAAGTATTATACTTTCACTATGTTTATCATGTATATGTAAAACAAAAAAAAACATGTAGCTTTGAAGTAAGAAACAACCAGCACAAACAATGTATATGTATGTACATGTAAATGCTACAGGAGTGAAGTTGGGTACTTGAAAAGATTTATAAGTTTTTGGTTGCAGTACATTAATTTGTAAAATTGTTGTTGTCTTTTCATTTATACAGGTACCTGATTATTACGAGATTTTTATTATAAAACACCCTCTTAATTTCTATTTCTATATTTTACAGCTACCGGACTACTACGAGATTATAAAGCACCCTCTAAATTTCCATTTCTATATTTTACAGGTACCTGATTATTACGAGATTATAAAACACCCTCTAGATTTCCAGATCGTTAAGGATCGACTACAGTGTCTGGTGTACGGGTCAGTGGAAGAATGTCTCGAGGATGTAAAACTTATATTCAATAACTGTGAAACATATAATCCAGTAAGTTTAGAAATTGTTGATGATATTTCTGGTGCCTTAGATTTTGAATGTGTCCAAGTTTAGGACTGTTAACTTAAGATTTGTCAAAATTTATCTTCTTTCTCTTGCACCACAGAATTTAAAAAATACGTCTGAGAATATTCTAAACTCATTGTATTTTCTATGGGAATTGAGAATATTCTCAGAATTACATATATTTTTTGCTTTTTGGGACTGTGTTATGGTCTTAAGAATTGTTGACCTTCGCTATGAGGACATTGGTATATTTTGAAAAGAAGGTAAAAAAAAACCATACCAAGTAAAAACTTTTGATTGCAATACATGTGCATATGTATCTCATAAATTGGTAGTGTTTGTTTTCATTTTATGCAGATTTTCATTTCAATTGCAAGAAATTTTTTTGTATTTTCATGTGTAATCTCAATATGAATCACTAACATTCTCAGACAACATGTTAAGGGCTTTTCCAGAAAAAAACATATAGGGCGATCCGAACTCATCTTCCAATTTAGTGTACCACTACCAGAATTTTAATTATTTTTAACAACTCGTAAGAATTTAGAAACATGATTAACCCGCTACCAAGGAAATAAAAATTGAAGATACTTCTGACCACCTTGGAAAAGCCCTAAACTTATTCGTGTTCAAACACCACCAAACGATGAATGATTATGTTTTAAGATGATCTCTTAACTAAAGAATATATGTTATATGGAACAGTTTCAATACAAATAAGGTGAAAAGTTTGTTTTTTTAGCTCACCTGACCCAAAGGGTCATGTGAGCTATTGTCATGGTTAGGCGTCCGTCGTCCGTCGTCTGTCGTCTGTCCGTCGTCCGTTAACTTTTCTTCAAAGATCTTCTTCTCTGAAACCACTGAAGGGATTGCATTGAAACTTAGTATACTTGATTTTTAGGATGTCCTCTACCAAGTTTGTGAATTATATACACGTCAACCAACCAACATGGCTGCTGTTGCTAAAAATAGAACAGGGGGGTCAGACCATTGTTTTTGGCTTATAACTTGAAAAGTATAAGAGATAGAGAAAATCCGAAGCAACCTACCATGTTCAGCATCAAAAGTTCTACAAATCTCTTCATTGAGTCGAAGTTGTGAAACGACTCCTTATAGGAGTTATTGCCCTTTAATCATCAAAATTGACCATTTTTGCAGTTTTTGGACTATATCTTGAAAACCATTATAGCTAGAGGAAAAGTTAGCATTGCAGAATTGTTAAGCTCATTGAGATCTACAAAAATGACTTCAGGGTCAAAATTGTCAGATCAGCCGTTTAAGAGTTATTACCCTTTAACTGTTTTTTTTCCATTTATTTACACTAATTTTCAAAAATCTTCTTCTCTGAAACCACAGAAGGGATTGCATTGATACTTGGTATACTTGATCTTTAGGATGTCCTCTACCAAGTTTGTGAATTATATACATATCGACCAACCAACATGGCCGCCATTGCTAAAAATAGAACAGGGGGGTCAGACCATTGTTTTTGGCTTATAACTCAAAAAGTATAAGAGATAGAAAAAATCCGAAGCAGCCATTCATGTTCAGCATCAAAAGTTCTACAAATCTCTCCATTGAGTCAAAGTTGTGAAACGACTCCTTATAGGAGTTATTGCCCTTTAATCGTCAAAATTGACCATTTTTGCCGTTTTTGGACAATATCTTGAAAACCGTTAGAGTTGGAGAAAAAGTTAGCATTGCAGAATTGTTGAGCTCATTGAGATCTGCATAAATGATTTCAGGGTCAAAATTGTCAGATCAGCCATTTAAGAGTTATTCCCCTTAAACTGTTTTTTTTTTCATTAATTTTAACTGATTTTCAAAAATCTTCTCTGAAACCACTGAAGGGATTGCTTTGAAACTTGGTACACTTGATCTTTAGGATGTTCTCTACCAAGTTTATGAATTATATACACATCGACCAACCAACATGGCCGCCGTTGCTAAAAATAGAACAGGGGGGTCAGACCATTGTTTTTGGCTTATAACTTGAAAAGTATAAGAGATAGAGAAAATCCGAAGCAACTTTTCTTGTTTAGCATCAAAAGGTCCTTACAGGAGTTATTGCCCTTTAACTGTTTTTTTCTATTAATTTAAATGATTTCCAAAAATTTTCTCTGAAACCATTGAAGGGTTTGTTTTGCAACTTTCAGGGTTCCCACACCATCCTTGAATTCAAGGAAACCTGGAAAAGTCCTTGAATTTCATTTCAATGTTAAAAAACCTGGAAAAATCCTTGAATTTTATCAAATATCCTTGAAAAACCCTGGAATTTTGTAATATGCAGATTTGTTGACCATTTGATGAAAAGAGGCCGAAAAATATTGGATTTTAAAAATTTTTGCAGACTATTTTAATCCTTGAAAATGACCTCAATACCCTTGAAAAGTCCTTAAAAAACCCTTGAATTTTGTGTCCAAATAATAGTGGGAACCCTGAACTTTGTATACTTGAAAGTTTGTGAAATTTATTCAATCTTTGGCATAAGAGATCAGGTGAGCGATTCAGGCTCCTGGGAGCCTCTAGTATGTCATCATTATGTTACAAAGTGACATCTAGGAGTTGCTTTGGCACTGTTGGTTTTCCTGCGTCACAGTCGCAGTTTTCTGAGAAACTAAATGTTACTTGATATTTGGCATGTAGCTTTCTGCTATAGTACTATATGGTGTAAAGCGATTTTATGCCTTTAACTCATTTACATTCAGTTTAGAATATTTTAAGACACAGGCGACAAACATCCATGTCTTCCATGAAAGACTGCCATTCTAGTTGTTTGAAAAGACACCCCTGTGCCACAAAACTTTTAAATACAGTACTTAAGTTTGAGAATATTCTCAAGTCAATGTTTTTACTGCGGGAGTTAAGAATATTCTCAGACTTAAAAATATTTTTCACTTTGTGGCGCTAGGGTCTGTTCATATTTAGTCATAATACTGTCCTCATGACTGTTTAATATTATTTACAGGAGGGGAGTGACATCTTGGAATGCATGAGAGATTTGGAGACATATTTCCGAAAGCAGATGGAGAAACATTTACCTAGCGTCCTGTACTATCGAAAATCATTGACTTGAAAAGAAGCAGTTTTTGTATGATGAATTCTCTGTTGTAAAAATCATTTATATTCTCATCAAAATCTTATGTTTAACTGTAAAATCATTCACTTGTAAATCCTATGAAATATATGTATGTGTAATATTCAGTGGTTAAAGCATTGACAACAATTTGTGACATTTTTAACATGTTTTAATTGGAAATGTCTGAAAACTTTGTCAACCCATGGCAGTGGAAATCAACTTTTAAGTATTTCTGATAATATTGTTTGTTTATAACAAATGATTAATTGAGGATTTAAATCCTTTACCATGTTTACAGGAAAATTTTCTAAATGAAATCTTTCACATAATTTTGTTTATAATACATGTAAATTTATAAAATTTTAATTTTTGATATTCTTGAGATCATTTGTAGATACACATAATAAAAATATATGTTAATACAAAAAAGTTTGTTAAATAAAAAAGTTCATTGTGCGTTAAGTATTTTATGGATTTTACATATATATACATTGTACAACTAATTTCTCAAGAAATAAAAATTATTATTGACCGAGGCTAAACCGAGTTCAGATACATGTACTAGGGTTGGTATATTTATCAACTAAGTAGAAGTGAGTTAATGATTCAAAAGGACATGTATTTATTTGTTAAAGTTATTAAATAAATAGTTGTACTGGTTTGGATTAACCCATAAGGGCTGTTCCCTAAATCAGTGTGGGAGTAGGCCTGAACAAAATTATTTTCACTACCAAAACACTCATAGAAATGAATTTAATATTTTCCACCAAGTTCTTAAGGGCTATTCCAGAAATAATTGTCTATTGGGGGCAGAAGACACTTGAACTTTAGGGCTACCATCAATAGATTTGAATTGAAATATATTCCCCCCCCCCCAAAAAAAAAGCAAATTTTGTTTGAAATATCAAATAAGGCCCAACTACTGTAGAAGCAGAAATATTCGTTGGGGGTTAATTTTCGTTTATTTCATGGGTAAGAAAAATCCACGAAATTTAATCCACACAAATTTAAAATACATGTATTTAGCTAAAGACCCCCCCCCCAACAAGACCTTAATTTATCTATAAAGTCCTGCCACTGGCTATATTTTTTATGGTATCTCTAAAACCCACCACCCATTATAAATTAACTCGCTTATATTTTATTCGGGAACAGCCCATGTCATATTTATATAATTATTTGATGTGTTGAGAAAATAATGTACAGCCCATGAACTTTTGTGTATGTAAATTTAGATGTCTTTTTGCTATAGTATGTCATAATAAGATATTTTGTTTTTTTACAACTGTAAGATACTGTGTATATTTTAATTGAAATAGCATGATATTTTTTGTTTTTCGTTTTATTTTTTTTAACGATTTTTTTATCAGGTGAATTTTTAAGAGAAAAACAGGTTCTTTTGTTTTGTTTTTTTTGATTTTCGAATGATTTATTTTAATTGACAGTGCTAGAATGATAAGCATTCCTTTGTTCGGATTTTATTTTGATTATGATTATGTATTAATAATGGAATTTCATATTGAAAATTTATAATGCTAGATCATCATCTATCATGAAAAAGTGATCTAAATGCAATTGTTAAAATGCTTATGTTTTTACAAAATAGAAGTGATTTTTTAATTGGTTCAGATTTGGTCAATACATGCAATAGTACTGTGAATTTATTGGGCACCAATTTTCGTTGATTGATTGGGAAAACTGTATGTTCCAGGTTTTATATTTGTTTTATTGGTTTTCAAAAATAAATAAATCCATAATTTATTTTTCGTCTGGAATGAAATGTTGTGGCACGGCTGACCCACAAAAAAAAAAATGAAAATTGGTACCCCACAAGATAGTACTTTCACAGTGTATCATTTGTTTTATTTGATGATGGCTCACACAAATTATTGCCTTGGAACTGTTTATTTTTCTTTCTTTATGTGTATGTCTTTGATTTATTAGTAAAATAGACCTGCAGATGAGCACATGGTTGTTATGCTTTTGTCCAAAACATCAGGAGCATCAGAAAACATTTTTATGTCGCCTGCAAAAATGTCCGTCGCAGTTTTCCAGGCAATTACATGCCACAGCCTCTTGATATTTGGTATGTAACTTCATCACATAGTACTATAAGGTGTAAAGCAATTTTATGCCCGAAAAATAACTACTTCCTGTTTGACGAATACTTAACGTTTTATATATAATGGACATAGGTGCCAAATTTTCGTCGCAGTTTTCCAGCCAACTTTATGCCACAGCCTCTTTATATTTGGTATGTAGCATAGTACTATAAGGTGTAAAGCGATTTTATGCCCGAAAAATAACTACTTCCTGTTTGACGAATACTTAACGTTTTATATATAATGGACATAGATGCAAAATTTTTGTCGTAGTTTTCCAGGCAACTACATGCCACAGCCTCTTTATATTTGGTTTGTAGCTTCATTGAATAGTACTATAAGGTGTAAAGTGATTTTATGCCCAAAAAATAACTACTTCCTGTTTGACGAATACTTAACGTTTTATATATAATGGACACAGATGCCAATTCGTCGCAGTTTTCCAGGTAACTACATGCCACAGCCTCTTTATATTTGGTATGTAGCTTTATCGCATAGTATTATAAGGTGTAAAGTGATTTTATGCCGGAAAAATAACTACTACCTGTTTGACGAATACTTAATGTTTTATATATAATGAACACAGATGCCAAGTTTTCATCGCAGTTTTCCAGACAACTACATGCCACAGCCTCTTTATATTTGGTATGTAGCTTTATCGCATAGTATTATAAGGTGTAAAGTGATTTTATGCCGGAAAAATAACTACTACCTGTTTGACGAATACGTAATGTTTTATTTATAATGGACATAGATGCCAAATTTTCGTCCCAGTTTTCCAGGCAATTACATGCAACAGCCTATTGATGTTTGGTATGTAGCTTCATCGCATAGTACTTTAAGGTGTAAGGTGATTTTATGTCCGAAAATTAATTACTTCCTGTTTGGCAAACAAACATAGATACGCAGGCGACATATGCCTTCTGGGGAAGGCTCCATCTAGTTAATAATTAAAATTCTATGATTGGTGGCATTTTCTGATAAATTTCTCATGCAACACAAAGGAAAGTCAATTCTTGTTAAAAAAAATTATTAAAGCAGGATGGATCCAGAGAAAAAGTGTCTTCCAAATTGCAGTTACTGTAATTCATTTGTATTCATTGATACTAATTTTCGTTGTTTGGTAAAAAAAGTATCAGTTCGTGGATTTTTAAATTCGTGGTTCTTTAGACTGCATTATACACACCAATGTTAAAAGTCCTTTTCATGGCATATCAAATTTCGTGGTTCAAGACTTCCCACGAAAATTGATACCCCACGAATGATAATGAAACCACAGTATTTCTGGAAAAGCCCTTTTGACATTATTGCAAGGTGTTTGCTTTGAAGCTAAGCGGTATTAGAATGCCAACAACAGCAGGGGGTGGCATAAACTAGAGATGTTAATTAATGAGCCCATTCATATCTGATAATGATGTTAATTAATGAGCACCTTCATATCTGATAACGATGTTAATTAATGAGCCCATTCATATCTGATAATGATGTTAAATAATGAGCACCTTCATATCTGATAACGATGTTAATTAATGAGCCCATTCATATCTGATAACGATGTTAATTAAATGAGCACCTTCATATCTGATAACGATGTTAATTAATGAGCACCTTCATATCTGATAACGATGTTAATTAATGAGCACCTTCATATCTGATAACGATGTTAATTAATGAGCCCATTCATATCTGATAACGATGTTAATTAAATGAGCACCTTCATATCTGATAACGATGTTAATTAATGAGCACCTTCATATCCGATAACGATGTTAATTAATGAGCACCTTCATATCTGATAACGATGTTAATTAATTAGCACCTTCATATCTGATAACGATGTTAATTAATGAGCACCTTCATATCTGATAACGATGTTAATTAATGAGCCCATTCATATCTGATAACGATGTTAATTAATGAGCCCATTCATATCTGATAACGATGTTAATTAATGAGCACCTTCATATCTGATAACGATGTTAATTAATGAGCACCTTCATATCAGATAACGATGTTAATTAATGAGACCTTCATATCTGATCACGATGTTGATTAATGAGCACCTTCATATCTGATAACGATGTTAATTAATGAGCACCTTCATATCTGATAACGATGTTAATTAATGAGCACCTTCATATCTGATAACGATGTTAATTAATGAGCACCTTCATATCTGATAACGATGTTAATTAATGAGCACCTTCATACTGAATAACGATGTTAATTAATGAGCACCTTCATATTGAATAACGATGTTAATTAATGAGCACCTTCATATCTGAAAACGATGTTAATTAATGAGCACCTTCATATCTGATAACGATGTTAATTAATGAGCACCTTCATATCTGATAACGATGTTAATTAATGAGCACCTTCATATCTGATAATGATGTTAATTAATGAGCACCTTCATATCTGATAACGATGTTAATTAATGAGCACCTTCATATCTGAAAAGGATCTTGGTTTGCATATGCCATAGGGTTAGCATAGCACAGTTGCATACCCATGTATTGACCTTGACCTTTCATTTCTGGTTGAATGATTTTGAAAATGGAAAATTATAGGGTTAATGGATGAACACCTTCAGATAAGCTAAGATACCCAAATTCTTGGAAGTCAAAAATACAACAAAGTTGCAGATCATAAACTTTGCTACGCCTGATGCATGTTTCGTCTAATTAAAACTCATCAGAGACGCTCTTCCCAAAAGATTGATAACGCAGACTATAGAATTTGGCTTTTCATTGTTTTAAAATTGTCTCAAAAAAAAATCCAAAAATAACTTTTATTGTCAGTTATATTTAGAACATAAGTTTACATAAAATCCTGAATGAAAATTCAGGTTGAGTTTGAAGCCCCTTTTTGACCCACATAGGCAATAAGTTTAAATGGTGGAGGAAAATGAATTGCCTGGGGAAAAACTCTTGTCCTTGAAAAGGTAACAAGTGTGCAAATTTTGTTTTTGGCCATTTTGCACACAGTGAAAATCGGAGTTGTAAAAAGGTGAATGTTAAATCGGCAGGTAAAATGTTTTCTTTACAATCTTCTCAGCAGCATCAGCATGGGGTCTCATATCATTGGATTCAAATTATGTCTCCCCCCCCCCCCCCACTTTGGTGGGGAGAATTTTTGTCATGTCTGTCTGTCCCTCATAAAGTTTGTCAGTGCGACTCCTCTGTAACTACTGAACCAAATTCAGTGAAACTTGGTATGTAGGAGGGACATCATATGAAGTTGTGCAAGCAGGGTTGCCACGCATCCTTGAAACCTGGAAAAATCCTTGAATTTTATCAAATATCATTGAAAAACCCTGGAATTTTGTAATATGCAGATTTGTAGACCATTTGATAAAAAAGGCAGAATAATATTGGATTTTTAAAATTTTTGCAGACTATTTTAATCCTTGAAAATGACCTCAATACCCTTGAAAACCCTTGAATTTTGTGTCAAAAAAATAGTGGGAACCCTGTGGAAAAGACCTTGAATTTTGAAAAAAAAAAATGAAAATATCCTTGAAAAACCCTGGAATTTGACAGTTTCACAATTAAAGGTTCATGATTGAACTGTTTCACAGAAAGTTTCATTGGGAGACTGAAATTTTGTCGAATATTTTCATCCTTGAAAATAACTTGAATACTCTTAAAAAGTCCTGGAAAAAACCTTGAATTAGTGGCAAGTTACCAGGAAATTTTGATCCTCAGATTTTCGTGGGAGTTATGGCACTTAGAACTTAGAAATTTGCTGAAAATCCTCATTTATCTTCCTGTCAGCGCAACTTCTCTGAAACTGTTGAATTGAATTCAATGAAACTTAGTATGTAATAATGCTTATTACCAGGAAATTTTGATCCTCACACCTGTCACCACAATAAGTGCAGTGAATCATTCAAACTCTAATTGGAAAGATGTAAAAATGTTCTGCTTGTCCCAACCACAACATAGGTGTAGGCATTCAATGATGAAAAAAAAAAAAATAACCAGCATATTTTACAAAAGATAATTTATTTTCATAATTTCATAAAGGCAACAAATTGATACAGTGTAAAATGCATCACAACTAACAAACACTGATATTGTTTAAGAAAAAAAACCCTTGTGATTTACATTCAAACTTAAACAATACACAAAATTCAGACTCAGTAGGAAGTTGTTCTTTTTGGCAAAGGACCAACAATTACATACATGTAGTTTAAAATGACCTTGCAAAGAGATTTTTGAACTTTTACATTATATTTCCGGGTAGTTGGCGAAATACATGTATATTTTGCTATATTTCATGTATTTTAGTAGTTATTACTCTATTCTATTGACTGGGCTGGTCATGGGTCAATTATTTTTACTTTTACATTTAAATCCTACCTAAAAGACAGAGAATTCTAAGCTCCGCCCAACCTTGTGAATAAAATAGAGTAATAACACTAAATAGAATAGTTTTCTTAAAATTCAAATTTTCTATCTGTAAAATGACTGGCAATCAATAGCCAATAGAACCAGTTATTGGGTGTAGAAAATAACAGAACAATATTAGTTAATAAACATGGTCTGTCAATCTTACATACTAAACAGTTACAGTTGAAAATGAGGGTTTGCAGAGCAAAAATTGATACTGAATGAAATAAAATAAAATTTAATATTAGTGCAATGATGCTCCAGAGTGAGCCTTCACTTCATGGAAGATAGATAGATAGCTTTCATGCTCTATTAATCCTTATAATAACCAAACAGAAGTGGCATGATTTTTTTAGCTAGATGTGCAATATCACTACATGAAGAACTGCTCTAGTTCTTTGGTTTTCGTTGAGAAATAAGAGTATAAGTGTAATAAATTCTGTTATTGCATCCAATAGGAAAAATAATGAAAAATATCTTGATACATGTACAAAATATACTTATTTCAGTTCACATAAAAAAAAACCATGGCAGTTGTTCTGACAAAATAAAGTCCAGATCAATCTTAGGGCTTAAACTTATATATACATGTATATAAGTAGTTTAAAGCCAGAGTTTTCAACTGGAAGGGCCCCTGTATGCTTTTAATAACCTTTTATGATATATTCAAATTACAAACTAAGGAGGAATGTGTCCATGCGACACAGATTCTCCAGCTTATGGCCGAAAACAGGAGTACAAGTCCAAAAGACATGTTGTAGAAGTAAAAAAAAAATATATGAGCATTTTTAATGTTGGCTGGCCAGTGGATACATTTAAATAAATAAACATTGTTTATCACATAATTAGGATTTGTTCATTCTGGTTAATATCATAGGTGAAGCCAGAGGGACCCACTAGGGCTTAACCCCTAATGAAATTAATTATTCGTTGTATGAATAGGAAATCACTTAATGTGACTTTTTTTTTCTCCAAATTTTTGCCTGTTCCTATGGTGAAAAATCAATAGCCTTAACGAATACAAATTTGCATGTCCGGCAGGCAGATTTCTTGAAAACTGTCATTGAAGTGTGACAAGACCCTGTCATTCAGTTCCAGTGGCAGATACAGTGCGGGGGGATTCTGGTGGTTGGACCCTCTCTTTTCCTAGAAAAAATAGTAATTCCAAAAATTTCTTAATCCTCCCCTGAGTTCCCCTTTTTGATCAGTCTCAGGGCCCACCATTTGACAAAAGGTCTGGATCTCACTAAACCTGATTAATACACAATAACATTTTACACTCAAAAGGACTAGAACATCAACATGATTAAAACAACATAAACACAAATATTAAATCAATCACAAACCATTCAGAATTGTTTGTTGCATAGTTGCTATGTTTATACAATTGGATTTCATAATATCACTTATTTTCACATATACTAAAAAATTGCATATTTCTGATTATACATACAGTATATATAGTGTTAATACATATTATAATTGTTCTAAACTGGATTCAGACAGTACTTAAAAAAAACATGAAAATGGAATACCCTACTATTACTGTAGTTTCATTATGATTTGTGGGTTATCATTTTTTTTGGTTTTCATGGGTGGTAGTCAGCCTCCAAAATAATAAACCAACAAAGTCTAAATTTTATATTTATTTCTTTTAGCAACAGGTGCAAACCATAAATTAAGAAATACAATGAAATGTCTTTTTAGGCATCACCGTAAACCACATCCACATCCACACCCTATGACATACCTAAACTATGTTGGATGTTCATCCTACCTCTCCGTCTTCCTTTTTAAAATAGATAAAAACTAAGGAGGAGGGAAGCGACGTGATGTCAGCTACAGGTAACGGACGATGCTTTTTGGTGGAACTACTAAAATTGATACCCACTAAAAACAAATGAATCCTCAGTATATTATTATTATGGCTAAGATTCAGCAATAAATTCAAGGGTCAATAACTCTGGTTTTCAAATAATATAATAGTGGCAAAAAATGCAGAAAGAATCAATCTTGCATATGCATGTAAATAAATGGTGAAAAATCTACAGAGAAAAATGTATAAAATATAATATAAGTCATAGAAAAAAGATTTGTGACCAAATATGGATTAATGAAAACCATTCTTAAGAAAGAGCTTCTGACCAAAAACTAAGATAATAAGCTCATTTTTTCAGAATGACAATAAAAAATAAAAAATAAAAGGATACCTAACACAAAAACAATTAAAAGATAAAACAATCTCTTTCTTTTGTTCACAATAATTATTATTTGTTCATTACCACATGGCATACACAAATGAAACAAATGTACAAAAATTTAAGTTATTGTTCAAATTGTACAAAAATCTAGGTTTTTATGTGTATATTTGCTATTCCTGTGTTCATACACAATGGACAAAATCTAATAAATTGTTTATTTTTTAAATTGTATACAAACTAAGATTAAAAACATAGTATAGTATCATTTGAGTTCATGAATAATCATGTCATTAGGGCTATTCAACATGTTCAAGTTTAACCCCGCCACATTTTATATGTGCCTGTCCTAAGCCAGGAAACTTTGCCAAAGCCTTTGTTTGTCCTTGTCATTCCGTGTTAACTGTTTTATGTCAAGAATTGGGTCTTTCGTTGATGATTTAGGGATTGGTTTTGATACTTTTGTATTGTATTATAAGTCTTGGGCCAATGCAAGACGGTAAACAGTGACCTATGGTCATGTTGAAGACTGCTTGCTGTTTTCCGTTGTGATTTTTTGAATTGCTGTTTGTTTATGTTTGTTGTGTCGCGTACACTTATTCCACATCTCAATATCGTCTATAACTAAATAGGAGTGTCAGAAGGCATGTAAATTGTAAATTCTATGGGTGGCAGTATTTTCTAATAAATTTCCCATGTTACATAAAGAAAAATAAAAAAAAAACTATTGTACATTGTGGGTTCAGAGAAGAACCATGGCAGTTATTTCTGGAATAGCATTTCTAGAGAGTAGGAACTTAACAACAAAATAGCTACTTATATTTGATTTAATCAAAACATTAACTACATCTAGTTATCTTAGATTTTATCCTTAAAAGTTTTTGGTACTTAAAAACAATGAATATCCATAATAATGGTTGTCAAAAGATTAAGATACCTAAAATAGAAAAAAGTCCACAATACTGAGTTTCAACTTAATAAACAAATAAATAAATTCCTTATAAATAAATTATTCCTGTGCAGGGAAATAAGATATCTTTTAATAGTCTTTATGGAAGACTTGAATACTAATACATGTTTTGTAATTTGTCATGGAGTTTTACAATGGATTTTTACATATATTCAAAACACATTTAACCATCAATCTCAGCTTCTATTTACACATGTGAAACTAGGCCTTTGTGCCATATAAACAAGGACAAGGTAGGAAAACTTGATTACGTAAAATTCATCTGGGACTTAAATACTTGATTATAAACATCTGACATGATAAACAAAGATGATACACTGTAAACCAACCTATTTTCGTGACTACGTTATTTCACATTTTAATGTCAAAGGGCAATTTCGCTCCTATTTTATATATTTGTGATTTTTCATTAGAACAATTATGTTATTTTGCGACAAGAAATTTTACAAATTTTTGCTCATAGGGAAATTCACGAAAATGACTTGCTTGCAATAATTAGTTGGTTTACAGAAGACATATATGAAAAACCCCACTCTCCTTTGGCAATGAAAAATAATGCAGTAATAACCCTTCAACAGTTTTAAAAAAGATAATATTTAACTACGTCCTAACTTTCATGACCTTATTCAATTTACTTCTATCGTCAAATAAACTTCGTATGAGTAAAACCTGTGTCAGGCCCACTGACACCATGACAAAAGCCTGAATGGCCGATAAAAAGTTTACACGGTTAAAATTATTTTCTTGTATATTTCTATCTCTAGCTTCGTAATTCCGTAAAGCTGTCTGTGCTACTTCTGTTTGATCCAAGTTGTCTTTTACATTGTCAATTAATTTCTGAAAAGAGAAAAAAACATGATACTTTTTAAATCTGTTCTGAATCATGTGGCTTCTTTGGTGGGGGGGGGGGGGGGTAGTAATATCCCATATACCCCCAAAAAATCATCAAATATCCCATATTAAAAAGAGCGTTTTTCCCTGTAAATAAAATGAATGTAAATCTCCCATATCCCAGGAAGTTTCGCATCAAATATCACATATCTCATACCCCAACGTACCCTTTACCAGCCTCGATGATGACAAAATGATTTTACACAAAACTCACTTTTAGGTGGGGGCCTGGGTGGCTGAGTGGTCTAAAGCGCTGGTTTAAATACCACACTATTGATCACTAGCCGATCACCTCTCAGCTGGTGTTCGAGTCCGGTTTGAATTTGTCAGTTACCTGCCCAAGGTCGGTGGTTTCCTCCGGGTACTCCGGTTTCCTCCACCATTAAAACTGACCGCCCTACATGGCCCAGGTGCGTCGATAAAGGGCGTAAAACACCAACACACACACACACACACTTTTAGGTGAACTAACAATAGGCTTGATAAAGTACCAACTGCTATCTGTTTTCCCTTGTGGAGATTTTTAATTGGAACTTCCGTTTAGTCGTGTGCACTTATTTCACATCTCCCCATAAAAGCAAAGCTCTACATGCACGCCCCATTTACAAAGACTTATATTATTCACATGAACATGTCAGTCTAGAGACTCTGAACCGAAAGGACATTATTTTATAAGCAAAATGACTTATCAAATAACACACCTGTTCAAAAGATACAAGCCTAAACCACTGGCTTGTCCTTTGGTAAGGCTGACTAAAATTGCTTTAAGGACTTTAAATAGAAGATAATGAGATGTGGAATAAGTGTATAAGACACAACCCACAATATAAACAAATCCCAAACAACAATTTAAACAAATCCCCAACGGAAAACAGCCAGCAGCCTTCAATGTGACCAGTAATCACTGCTCACTGTTTTTCAATGGCCCTGGATTGAAAATAAACTTTAAAGGAGTAGGTTCAGTAATAGCCAAAATCTGCCCAAAACTTCAACTTAGAGTAAACTTCTTAAAATTAGTGGGAAATATGTTTTGAAATCTTGTATTTTTAAGAAAAGCAAAAAACTAATTGTGAAATACTCAACAGATAGGAGAAAATCGGACTAAAAATCATATGATTTCATGAAATATTAAGATTTTTTACAATTTTAGGGCATTTTTGGTGAGAAATCTCTTAATTCAACATAGAGCACACGCATCGACAAACACAATTTTTTGAAGATATGCATATTTTTGCATGACAAATAGATAGGGAAAGAATTAAAGTTGTTGACAAATGTGCTCTATACCAATTTGAAGAAAAACCATTACCAATCCTCAAAAATGAAGCTAATATTGATATTTTCTGAGTTTTCAGCGAGTTTATGACGTCATAATATCAAGCATGTTGCTGTAACCATGTGAAATCTATTGAATATGTAAAGTTGGACTATCTAATGATTGAATTACATCAAATTCATTGAGATAGTACAAATTTGAAAATTTGGTAAGAATATGGGGCCAAATTATTTCAGTACTTACTGAACATACTCTTTTAAAGTCCATTCTGTCTAACATGGAGCTAACTTGTTTAACTCTGTTGCTAAGCATCATGTAAACAAAACAAACCTGTAATTCTTCTACAGTCATATCTACTAATGCTCCGAGTTCTTCTTTAGCCGCGTTCCAGTTTGTTTCATCACCTGTATCTTCATCATCATCAGCTTCCGATAAAATCTCGAAGAAAACCAGTTTTGGAGAGAATCGACTGAATGTGTTGTCAAAGCAAAGCTGGTAATCACCATCCATGTGGGGGACAAATCTGTAAAATCAAGTAGTTATGTGTAAAAATATATTTTTTATCAACTTAATCTTATCTATTGTCAGGCCACCGAAAGCAGAATCAGAATCAGAATCAGAAATTTTATTGGAATAAAATCCAGACAATTGGATTGTTACCACAACTTATATACAAGTACATACATAAAAACAGCACAATTATATGACAATGTTAAATTGGTGATACATAAAAATATAAGAAGGTTCACATATAGATTATAGTCTGACCATTTAAATATCCGCTTGCCTCCTACCAAGAAAGTTGAAATTGTGATTGAGCTTTGCATCCCCTTGAAATTAAGAAATTTGAATTTTTTTTTTTTATTTAAGATTGCTTCGCTAGTTCACATCTCTTATTGTACATTTTACTAATTCCATTTATAATAACCTGACAAATATCGTATTCATTACAGGTAAATATGTAGTTAAATTTACATTGAGAGTTCATGTTTTTAAAAGAAGGGACTATAGAACTTATTTCATTAAACAAAGACAACCTATATAAAGATAACTGAGAACATACTATGACAAAGTGGAATTCATCTTCAATTTCTATTTGGCATAAGGGACATATTCTATCTTCTAACTTTGTTTTATTGAATCTACCAGTTTCAATAGCTAATTTACTATTGCTTATTCGAAGTTTTGAGTATATATTTGTATCAGCCTTGTTGAAATTAAATAATAAATATTTTTCTGTTTTAAAATCAGTTTTTAATTGTCGATAAGTTCTTAATTTGTTTCTATGCATTGATGATTCATCTTTATAAATTGATTCTTTCCAGAAATGATTGAAATTTTCATTTAATTTCATTGAAATTGCTTTGAGTAATCTTTTCTTGGAAAAGGTGCCCTGATTTTCCCAAACATGAGAAAAATTCAATTTATTTAATAAAAATTTTATTTTATTTTGAAAACCATCAGTCAACTGTGAGCTTGATTTGTATGCTTCACCCAGTAGTTTTTCTTTTGATGATTAAGCAATAATAAAATACTTCATGATTAAGCAATAATAAAATACTTCCTAGATTCTCAATTTGTTGAAAAAATGGGGCAAGCAGGCTTTTTTTCCATTTTGACACCATATTGACAATATTCTGTCATTAATATTGAATTAAATTTGCCCAAAAATCAAAAAAAAAATTTAGGCGTCTGAAAAATGTTTTATCATGTTCAGGAAGGGATGACTTTTTTTTTATTTTGACCCTATAATTTGGTTCCCTTTAACAGACCATACAAAATTTTTGTATGTAGGAATATTTATTTATTTCAACTTTATGAAGAAAAACATCCTGTATGATTTTTTTATTAAATAATTTTCATTTAAAATTGTTAAAAAAATGATAAATTAAGTGCATTGCATTCAAGACTTTAGATTTTTATACCCCTCCACACCAAGTGGCGAGGTATTATGTTATGTTTGTTCAGTGCATCTGTCTGTCTGCCCCCTGTTTTCATTGTAACTGAATATGCCTCCCTGAAACTCCTTTTGTAGTAAAATCTATTGAAATAAAAGGAATTTAATGATTTTTCTATCCTTGGGACTGAGTTTTTATTCTCTTGCTTACTCATTTATCACCCCTGGGTCATATAGTATGATTTTGTTCATTTGTAAGTTTTTGATCTGATATTGAACTTCATAAAATTTAAATGTAGAACCTCTAACCTCATTGGAACAATGTAATGCGACCAGTCAAAAGACTTAATACAAAAATATCAAAAACAAGGTATTTCATGTGCGATGAATGAGTAAGCAAGTGTAGAATCCCTGGGTTTCTGAGGATGACGTTTTTTACATGGAACCTGAATTAAAAGCTGAGCATAGAATACATAAGTTTCTAACTTGTGAGCAGCATCTGTTTTACCAGCTTCAGATATTAATACTCTGCCATCAGGAGCTTGTAGAAAAAAGTTGACATCTAAATCACCACCATCAATAACCTGTAAAGAAAGATTACTGTCAATTAGATATAAGTTCATTCTTATTCAAATACCCCTTCATATTTGCAAAAAAATATGATTCTTAATGCTTCTTGGTGTAGCTATATATAAAAAGTTATGTAAGGAAAAAAAAGTATTTTACCTACCTACCCACCATCTGAGAAGTAAGGTCGTAAAAGGGGAAACAAACAATTTATTAATGTTGGCCTGAATTGATGGTTTATTGCCATAATTAACTTGATAATTGAATAAACAGTTGGAGATTATCTCCAACTGTTTATATATGTAATTATAGATTAATCAGTGAAGCCTGATGTACATTAGGCACATGCTTAAGTGCCCTCAATTGACATAGAATTGTACTTTAATAAGCATTGAAAATCTCCGTTTTTTTATGTCTTATCTCCAGTTTTGTCATCACAGATCCATCATGACTATGTTACACACTAAAATATCACAAAGATATATGTATGAGATAAGATAATTTGAAACCAACTTCTTGCATTTTTTTTTAGACTGATGGAGTGATGGTCCCTGACCGTCCCACTAGGTTTTTACAGAAATATCAACAATTCACAATTATCTACTTGCAGTCTGCACTGTTAGCCACTAGTCTGATGCCCCAGACTAGTAAAAATTTGCTAGGACTAGTGAAAAATAGCCAAGATTTTATATAGACATTTAGGGAAAAACCTTTAAAACTTGTTGTCGGACTAGTTGTTGAGAAAGTTTTTGGTGCAGACTGCTACTTGGGAAAAACAAAATTGATTAATATTAAATTGTGGGTCTCATCATGCTCATCAAGAATCTGTAGGTGTATTATGAAAGGTGATATACAAAACTTGCTATCTGGAGACCAGCATTTCTTTGCTTAAGCCTTCCGAGTTATTCAAGTGACAGAGGATTTTAAGCCTATCCTATGCTAAAACAAGATATATATTTCTTTCCCATCCTATGCTAAAAATAGCATGACTAGATAGATATTTCTTTCCTAAAAGGGTTTTGCTTGGTTGTGTTTATATCCCTCTTAGCCAACAAAAACAATCAAATCTAATTTTAACAAGGTGAACTAATAATGAGGGTACAAATGTAAGTCAATCAAGGAATTATTTTTGGATCTATTTTGAATTCCTTGAGTGAATTCAATAATTTTGCAATCAAAACATAGACAATGGACCACTCATTTTAAAGCTAGAAAATAGAAGATTTTGGTGATTGTGTGCATACATGAGCCACATTCAGCCCTGAAGCAAAAAATGACTAAACTTGTCTGTGTTTACAAAATTTTGAGTTTTGGATTCACCTGATATTCAACTTCTACTTCATTATTTGAAGCTTTAAACTTTTCAAAGAAGCAGGACTGAACGCCAGCTGGAATATCTACTGTAAAATCTATGTCATTTGCGTGAATAGAGAGACAGAAAAAGAGATTAAAGAGAATAAAGGCCAAATTTCTGTTCATCTTCAGCTTCAACAGGACACCTGTCACAGAACCGGAAGTATGCGTGGATTTAGTTACTGCAGGGCTGTAACGGTAATTCTTTTTAAAAACACTGATAAGTTTTATATTGTAATTATGATTTTGTTTAAAAATCTAGCAATTTTATTTATTTTTAATGCAAATAGACATTTTATACAATAAAAATTGAATGCCAAATTCAATTCTCGTGCTTATTTACTTCTAATTTGCATACGAGATTATGAAACGAAAAATAGTGCATATATGTTATACTTCAAACTGTCAAAAATTAATTTTCATTGTAAAATGTATGTTTACATTTTTAATTGATTGTTAGTATTCGATAAAATATCTATTATCAGCACTTTGATTAAAAAAATGCAACCATTTTTTGCAATTTCTGTGCGTATGAATTTGCTTTGATGTCATCCAGTTATGCGACTGGCATCGATGTATCCGAAATCATGTCAAATTATGCAGGTGTGATACTTCCAAAACTAGACTTGGAACAACGCTTTCAGTTAGATTTTGAAGACGGGTAGAATCTTAATCACCAAAATGACTTCTTAGGTTAATTGTGCCACCATTTCACAAGTTTTTCTCACTGTTGCAAAAATGACTGTCAATTTTTAGCATTGTTTTGAAATTTTTAGAACATTTGGAAGATTTTCAGAGAAATAAGAAAGTTTTAAAACTTCTTACGAGTCCCATTAGAAAGTATGTCTGACAATACATCGTTTGAGTTTATGTCAGAGGAAGATATTTCCCTGCTTGGAATACCGGGCAGTACAGCTGACAGCCTGACGGACCACGGGACGGATGCTGGAGCCGAAGATGAGGAGGCGGAGCTTGATGATAGTGATCAACAGATTATTGATGACCACACATACAACCAGGCACCACTTAGCTATGAACTTCAGCAAGGGCTGAGAATCCTGAAAGAGTTGATGTCAGATTCTAATAGATCTGTAAACTGGCATTTTCTGAACCCTGTTGATAACAGCCACCCAGAAACAGCTGATTATTATGAGAAAATTAAAAAGCCTATCTGGCTTGGCAAAAGTATGTATCTGGAAATTGGTGACAAGTATCCA
Organism: Arcuatula senhousia; assembly: GCA_963971305.1. Lineage (NCBI taxonomy): Eukaryota > Metazoa > Mollusca > Bivalvia > Mytilida > Mytilidae > Arcuatula > Arcuatula senhousia. The sequence goes on from OZ020313.1 coordinate 12,227,289, forward strand.
ACATTTGGGTCATAGCATTATGACACAATGTCAATGGGGCATTCATATCTTGAAATTCATCAAATTAATAAGACACCTAACCATGCTAACAGAACAATATGATAGACCTTTTCACGGTTATCAGAGCCATATTCTATAGGATAGGGCATAGGTATTTTAGAACCCGCGTGCCAGGCACACATGTTCCCATTTGACCGGAAAAATTGGTCAGGAACTGTAAGAAACAACAGATCCCAGCTCCCAGAAGATTTTTATTTTAATTGTGGGCCCTCCCATTAAAAAATTTCTAGATCCGCTGCAGTTAGGGGGGGATTTTCTGAAGGGATGATACAAAAATATACAAATTTGTGAAATTGTATGTTGCCAAGCAATAGAGCTGTTTTCTTGTCACTTTTAATGCTATTGTTTTGCCCCATACTTACCATAGTGATGATATAACCATGAAACACTCTGTCAATGAAGCCAAAGTAAAGAATTATCTTGTAATATCTTGCTACCACAGATCATGTTTAAGTGTTCAACACTGTCACTGACACCAAACCCTGCCCATCCGGGCAATAATACAGCCCATTACAAAATGATGAGATATAAGATTTAAACCTCTAGTCAATAACTTACCGTTATATTATCTAACTGGTTGGTTGATTGATTTATAGATTTTGTTTGTTTCTTGTCCTGTTCCAGACAAAAACAGATTTCAATTTCTATTTATTAAAACTGCAAAATTGAACAGTCAATAGACTGCAATTAAAATTAGGGTAAACAAACAGGGGTTTATCAGACCAATTTGGGAAAGGTTCTTTTAGGGTCATTTGGGATTTTTATTTTTAAGGGGGGGGGGGGGTATTAAATCATCCATAATTTTGGGAATTCAAGTAAGGGGGTAAAGATAAATTTTGGGGAATTATGCATGATTTTGAAGTTATTTTCATGTGGAATTCCAGAAAGGGTATTTTTTAAGGACCCTGCTGAATGCTTGAAAAATTGATGACAAATAGATAAAAATCAATGCACTAAAATTTGAACACCAGTCATGCCAGTAATAATAATTGGTATTTTACAAATATTATGCAAACTTGATCATGTTGATAAATTTGTTTAATGATTGTTAAAATACTTATCCAAAGAGAGATAACTCAATTTGGAATGTTTATACCTTTCAGTGAAAGAAAAGTTTGAATTCAGGGAGTATGCGTCCATTACCCAATTTGTGGCTGATTTTAGACAGATGTTGGAGAATTGTTATAGATTTAATGGACCTGATCATTTTGTGTCAAGAAGAGCCCAAAAGCTAGAAACCATGATGGAGCAAAAACTTAACTTATTATCAAGGTAAAAAGGGTATTTAAAAAGATATTAAGTAAACTTGCTTTTGATTATTCATGTTCAAGACATAGCTTCATGTAAGAAAATTACATTCAGACGTGTCAGAACAGAAGATAATCATTATAATGAGATGTTGATGAAGCAACAATTTAAGCCATTGATTATTTTCCGTTGTCCTAATTGTGAATTTTTAAACTGTGGCTTCTATATATATGCCACATCTCATTTAAAAAATCTTTTATTAAAATCCATAAAAAAAAACAATAACTATGACTGTATATGTATCTAGAATATACAGTTATTGATGATTTTCAAACACATTATTCAAAGAAACGGCTCAAAACCTTTAAAATTTTGTTTTTCTTCAAGATGCATAAAAAAAATCCATTATGTATTCACATGATTAAAAACAATTGTGTTTTTAAACAGTCAACAGTGCTGTCACTTTTAAGGCTTTTTAGTATTTTTTTGGCCTACAAACTTTGAAAAGATGCAAGTGACACATTTTACGTATATACATTTGTACTATGTACAATTGTCCTAATAGGGTTCTTATAATCTGTCTCCCCCCATCTATTTGTTTATTGAGACATGTTTATGCTTCATGTATTTTCAGAGAGCTGAGAGAGAAAACCAGTATAACTGCAACATCTGGCCATCTCAAAGATGATCATCCTCTTTCCATTTCAGGTAAATTAGGAAAATCATTAACATAATAAAAGTTCCCAGTTGTCAGATAACATATTGTTTCAGTCTTCAAAATGTGCTGGTTTATCTGACCCTACATGAAAAAAAACTGGGATGTTTTACTCTGGTTTTACAAATTGTTAAGTTAACAAGAGATATGTTTAGTCGGGTTAATTTTCTTGTAAACTTTTAAAAAGTCAAAAGAATTTGATTGGATTAACAATTATTTAAACTACACCTAATATCGTAAAGAAAGTATAACGAATCCAGTTTAAATTGGAATACAGCAATAAAGTTTATAAACTTTGCAGTTGCACCAACACCATGTGCAAATGTGATTGACAGGTGTTAATATTAATACGCCCATTTAATAAGTACATGAAGTATTAACTGTAATTTTTTTTGTTTGTAGAAGCCATTGGCTAAATTACAGATTATTCAATGTACATCATGAAAATTTTAGTTTATGGTTCAATAAACCAAATAAATATTACAGTTCATTCTGAAATAAACAGGAACTTTTGAAACATATGAGAGACAGACCAAAATACAAATCCCATTATATTGGACTCAATACTCATGCCCCAAATCATGCAAATCAAATATGGACAGTGTATTGTAGAAAAATCTGTTATAAAAAAATTGTTTCCCTGTCATCATGTTCATCATACTAGAATCTTTCTTTTCACTTTAAGAAATACAATAAATATCTAATTCTTAAAGTACATGTAGAACATAAAATTAAGTTACGAACACAAAAGATTGGGTAAGAGTTGTTTGTCAGCTAACAATATTCCCTATCATAAGGCCAAAACAAAATATATGTTTGTTTCCTGCTTCCTACTCTTGAAAATTAGGGTAGGTAGGTAGGAATTTTTTTTTTTTTTACAAAATTATTTTACATTGAGTCAATGGGGGAGCAATCCCAACTTTAATGGTGCTTTTTCCAAAATGCCAATAAAAACTTTAGGGTAGGGCCCAAAAATTAGGGTAGGTAGGGAAGCAGGAAACAGACATATATTTTTGTTTGGCCTAATAGAACAATATTAAATTTTTGTCTGCACAAATATCTCAATTCCAGTCACCCAGAAAATAGGTTTAATAAATATATAGTCATTTGTGTCAAAAAAATTCAAATTTGGCCCATGAAAATATTGCATATATAATCCATCAACAAGCTGTCTTACAATCATGCAATCTCTTGTGTTAATTCTCCAGTTTAATGTGTCAGAATACCAAGCCTGATTTTATGGCTCATTGGTATTGCTCTTTGACAATTGTTGTCTTGATAAAATCAAGTCCAGACAAAAAACACCTTCCAAACAAATCCTAAAAGTATTGACAGCAAATCAATGCCATGAAAAGCTGCAAATAAAGAAACCTATACTTATTCTGTACAAGAGAAAAGACTTGATTGGTCCAAACCTTTAGCTTGATAGGGTCTTTTAAGCTTTTTAAAGTCTTAACTGGAACAGTATTTATGAAATAATAAGAAAATCATGCTAAAATATATTGTCTATTTAGGTATTAGAAGAAGAGCAAGAGCCATAATCCCCCATGATTCCACAGCCCTTCTAAATCAACTTCGAGTTGAAGAGCAACTTAAGGGGAGAGAAGCCAGACGCCAACAGATGATTGAGAGGAAGGCAGTATTAGAATCTCACATACAGGGCATGATGGAGTGGGAGGATAAACTAATGGAGGGTCATAGGGAGGATGTAAAGGCAATGTGGGAGGTCAGTACAAACTAGAAAACTAGGTCAAAGGTCACAGTTGGGTATAGATGTTGGAAATTGCAATATTTGATAAAAATTTTAGGGCAAGTATGTCTGAGAATTATTTATAAAGTTTTGATGGAAAGGTTATTTTTAAAGCCTATAAGTGTAAGAAATTGAAGCCAAAAAGATATATCAAACATGTGATTCCATGTCCAAAGCTGTTTACACAAAAAAAGATGATAATTAAATATAATTAACTAGAAGCAACAATATATGCAATTTTTTTTTAAAAACTTTTGGGCATTGTAGGTTAAAAATTATATTTATATTGTACGTAATTAATCATACAATTCAACAAAAATATTTTGTTTATCATTACAGCTTCCATCCATTGGTTTATTCTTGTTTCTGTGTCATTACCCTCTGAACATTGGCGAGGTCCCCCAGTTTGAGTTGGAGAGATGTCTGTTTATGGTGAAGGAAAGTTCTACACTCCAGAGAATCATGACCACTTTACTCAGTACACCATTCCAAAGGCACAAGTAAGGAGATTTCTGAGATTTTTGTGCCAAGAATTAAAAAAGAAAGTCAAATCAAGTTCAAACTCAACAAGGAAGTTCAAACTTCTTTGAGAACCTGGGAATAGGAAATTGCAATTAATATACCCTGCCACACAAAGTGAAGAGGTATGATGTGATACCCTCTGTTATGGTCGGTGTCTGACTGTCTGTCCACCAATGATGTCTAAAATGATAGCTTGCGAAAAAAAATCCCCATAAAAAAAAATGCCCCCACAAATTGTTCACTCATTCACACAAAAATAGCACTGTTTGAAAATTGAATGTATACAATATATATTAAACATATAGCAGTTGTATTCACATCATCTCATCACCACATTTTTTGCCCCACCTAAGAAAGTAAAGGGACATATGTATAGTGTTTGGGTCAGTTTGTTTGTTCGTTCTAAATCAGGTTTACCTTTAGGTTTAAACTGAGTTTCTGTGTTGCAAGAAAGGGCCTTATATCTTTTAGACATATGTTTGCTTTATCATACAGTACACTGCAGCTATAATGGAAAATCAGAGGCCCGCGTCTTTGAGCGGATGAAAAGGGATTTTAATTACTTATTAGATAATCGTTAATTCCGTGATCGCCACGTCTTTAGATGGACGTTTTCTATCTATCGTGGAAATCAAAGTCTGCTGTTTATTTTATCGATGAGTAGTTTCATTAGTGAATATATAAGGTTACAATCGGGTTTAACAAAACTTTTTATTAAAGTTTGATGATTTAATCAAGTCCGTCGCTCGTCAAATCGGTTTGTTTGATCTTTTCTTTTATTACCTTTTATTAAATGCCTCGTGTAGATTGGAAAATCTCTGATTGGCAAAATAACATGCCCCATTCAGATTGGAAAATCAATATTTTAGTTTTTGTCTCGCCTGCGAAGCAGAGCGGGACATAGGTGTTACTTTACCGGCAGCGACGGCGACGGCGGCGGCGGCGGCGACGGCGGCGTTAACTTTTTGGAAAAGTTTTATGAGCACCTCCATATCTCAAGAACTATAGGTCCTGGGTTGATGAAACTTGGTATGCATATGCCCCAGTAGTAGCTTAGCACAGTTGCATCCCCATCTTTTGACCTTGACCTTGATTTTCCGGTTGAATGACTTTGACAATTTTCAATACATATAATAGCAATGAAAAAGTTTTGCGAGCACCTCCATATCTCAAGAACTATAGGTCCTAAGTTGATGAAACTTGGTATGCATATGCCCCAGTAGTAGCTTAGCTCAGTTGCATCCCCATCTTTTGACCTTGACCTTGAATTTCCGGTTGAGTGACTTTGACAATTTTCAATACTTATAATAGCAATGGAAAAGTTTTGCGAGCACCTCCATATCTCAAGAACTATAGGTCCTAGGTTGATGAAACTTGGTATGCATATGCCCCAGTAGTAGCTTACCACATTTGCATCCCCATCTTTTGACCTTGACCTTGATTTTTTGGTTGAGTGACTTTGACAATTTTCAATACATATAATAGCAATGGAAAAGTTTTGCGAGCACCTCCATATCTCAAGAACTATAGGTCCTAGGTTGATGAAACTTGGTATACATATGCCCCAGTAGTAGCTTAGCACAGTTGCATCCCCATCTTTTGACCTTGACCTTGATTTTCTAGTTGAGTGACTTTGATTATTTTTATTGCATATATTTGCAATGTTTAAGTTCTATAAACATCTTTTGATCTCAGAAACTGAAAATCCATGTAAATTCAAAATATAGTGGAAGTAAGAAAGAATAATTGTTTCTGATGGTGCCGGCAGGCGAGACATACTTTAGTGTTAACTCTTGTTCATTTCATTGGATGTTCCACAATTGAAAATAACTTTATGGGCGGAACTAATCAGGTAAGTAGGTGTGAATGACAGGTAAATTGTATGAAGGCAGCGCTTGTGTATTAAAAGTTACCAACTCTAAAAATGCTGACACCTGTGGTTTTATTATCGCCAGCCTGACCAGAGATCATTAATTTGTACATGAACCTTATCATCAACCTAATTACTGTTACCTGTCAGCTTTATTCTAACTGATTGAAATATTTCAATAGATGTAAATTTGAAAAGTTTTTAATGATTATGATTGTGCTATAAGTTATATAATTATTGAGAAAGACACGTAAAATCGGTCAAGCAATGATTGACATAAAAATTCGTAATGTGTTTATAATATGAATTTTAAACTTAGACTTTTTTTATTTTTTGACCCGTAAAAGCGGTCATCATCGATGTTATAGAATTTAAAAACGAAAGAATATGGAATATGAAAGAAAGACACCATCCACATATTGAAAAATCTTCATTGCCGTCAGTTAATAGTATACATCTAAAAACCTAATTTGAAAGGCTATGTTGTATTCAATTTGAAGCATATTTTATATAAGAATTAGATTTAAAATAAAAGAGAGAGAAAAAGAGACTGATCAAGATTTAGGATCAAGAAAGAACCGTCGGCAGTTCGGACTTACATGTAGTTTTATTTCAAAAATCAATTTGAAATCGGTGATGTATTAAATAAGTTTTTACGTTTTGAAATAAAAAGATTTTACAACTGTAACTGGAAAAGAAAAAGAATTAAGTCATATAAAGACCTAGACGAAATTTGTCTTTCTTTTAGGGCAAGCGTCTTGCAGTTTCAGCAAGTCTGTCGATCCTGTGTAATGCGAGCAAGATTTACTCTTGAAGTTTATAAGTATAACTTTCCACTTTGACTTATTCATATATACGTGTGAATCACAAAACGGAGAAACAAAAATACCATTTTACGTGAAAATTGTAATTTTTTCTTAATTCTTATAATCACCTATTGGAAAATGCAGATGTAATATTTTACGCGATACGTTTGATGAATCAAAATTGTTTTAGACTAGTAACTTACGCTTTTGTAACGAAATTTAATACAAGTGAAATTATTGCAGCAATTATTTTTTGTTATCTTATAAATAGGACAATTCTTTATAATTTTTCAATTTGTAAAAGACGGTAGTGAAAGACTTGCGACAAAGTGAACTGCAGCGCATTTTCATTCTTTTAAAAATGACAAACGACCTTGGCTGAAATGAGGTCTTTATGATTAAGATTTCAAGAAAGTTTTTAAAAGTTTTATGTAATATATGTTTCATAATGTATGAAAGAAAAAAATATTTCAAACTGATTAAAAATCGAAAAAGACAGGGGCCAAAATTAACTTCAGCACGGCATTTTCATTCTTTTAACAATGACAGCAATCTGGGCTGAAATGAGAATATGGACGATCTTTAATTATGATGAAAACTTAAGAAGTTTTTATCTAATAATCTTATATGAAAGGAAAATTCATTTCAAACTGATTTGAAATGAAACAAGACAGGACCCAAAGTCCGGGACTTGCACCAAATTTAACTTCAGTTCCTAATCAGCCTTTTAAGAATTACGACTATTTGAATTGATAGAAGACAATGTTAGATGTAAATTTGACCTTGCATGACACTTTGATGCTCGGACCAACAGCAGTGCACAACAGGGGTTTACCTACCGTTTCCTGTGTATAATACTTCAGACCCACATGCTAATTATTATCTGGATTATGTAATTTGTAAGGTGGTCTCCCGTAGGGTAGGCCATGGCGTGGCCAGGTATAATTCACATCTGCTAAATTTGTTTGTTTATTCTACGAAGTAAGTAATTGTGCCAGTGGAATTTTCCATTCGAGCTGTTGTGGGTGTGTCTAAATTCTAATCTTTGGAGCATCCTTCAATTGATTTACCTGTCATCGTCTGCAACAATAACTTCAACTCCAGGTGCGTGAGAATATTTTAATCTCACCGGTCAGTCACCTTTCATCTTTAAATATCTTAAGGAATGATTGACAGGTGACAATTACAAAGGAATGTGGTTCCAGATAAAACAACAGAGGCTCTTAATGGGGAATGAAAACTTTTTAAAATCATTGACCATTTTTAAACAAATACTTCCATTAAAAGTAACAACATAACTTAGCTGTATAAATGTTTTTTACAAGTCAATCAGTATATATGAAAGCAACCTATTTAAACATCTAAATGTACTTTTAATTAGAAAAACCCAAAGTGTCTATCAAACAAACATTTGTTTCTGCATTAATATATCGCATATCCATTTTCAACGTGGATTTCTTCGCGGACATCGTTTTACAATCCACGATGATTTTATCGATGGCCGTCAAGGACAGTCCATTATGAGTTAATGGTCACCTTCACGACATCACGGCTTTGATTAATCCGTGTTAGCTGGAGTGTATAAAAATGACAGAGAAGTATAGCCAATTTGTTTATTAATTATGTAAAGAAAATATGTATTTTGTTACCCATATTTTTATTTGTAGGTTGGATAAGACTGGGATGATGCCATATCGAGTTTGGAATGAAAAGTTACGAGAGAGAATGGCACCATGGTTTAAGGTTTATAAAGATTCTAAAGATGTTTATAAGGTAACTACGATACAGCCTACACATATAAAAAGGCATAGCTGAAAAGCATTCAGAATTATTATGCTTGATAATAAAAACAGTGATGAATGTTTAACAATTTAAAAGCCAGAATAATGAAGCCAAATTGTCAAGAAGGAATTTTCTCCTTTCAACACAATCACATTTTTCAGACACTTTTATACATTGTAAGTAAAAGAAAAACTGATTTAAAACTTGTTCTATTTTTTATGCCCCCGCGACGACATGTCAGTGGGCATTAAGTTTTACTCGTGTCCGTCCTTAGAAATTTCCATCAAGCTTTTCTCAGAAACCGTATATGGGAATGATTTGAAACTTAGTAGAATGGTTCAGTATGACAAACTGTTTGTCCTAAGCGACTTTCAGGTCTGTCCGACATCTACTTCCTGTTACTTCACACAACAGATTTACATAGACAATGAAGAAATGTGGAATAAGGGTACGTGTCAAATCCAACATAAATAAACGTCAATTTAAACATATCACAATGGAAAACAACCAGCAGTCTTCAAAGTGGCCAGAGGTCACTGCTGGTTGTCTTGCATTGGCCCAAGACTTAAAATGCAATTCATTAGATTCAAAACCAATCCCTAAATTATCATAAAAAGACCCATATATCTTTTGAGCAATTTGTGGGAAACAATTAGTCAGGTCTTTACAAGACTTTGTACATTGATTAATCTTAACAGAAACAGGAGAAACATTTCCTTATTTATGTATACACATCTGAATTTTCAAACAGGGGTAGGGGGGTTGTGCAATTATAAAAAACCTTCTGGGACCTCTTGTTTCATACAGTTCCTTACCAAATTTTTTTTGTCAAACGGGGGCACGCACCTGGTATGCCGGTCCTAGATCTGCCTTTGCACATATGTATGTATTTGCTAACTAACAATACTAAGTATTATTTTCCTCTATCATATCTTTTTCAGGTTGCAGACAAGTTTGGTATAGATCCTTTTCTGTTTCAAGTTGTTGGTATGTACAAAACTTAGAAATTTCTTCCAATTGAAAAATTTCCCAAAGGTTACCAACACAATTATAGAAAAATAAAAAAAAACTACAATACAACTACCTAAGTGTCAAATTACGCCTGGATTCAACAAGTGCAAGATCTGTGCGCGAGTTAAATCCCCTAGGGTTATTTGGCACAAGTGACATTGAAATTTATATTCCTCGCCTTGAATTAGTTATACTATTTATTATATAGATAATGAAGACAAACATGGCAAAATGATCATCAAAATAATAAAAACAAAGAAATTATCAATCGATTAATTGTGTATTGCATACTAATCTATGTTACATATTTTCTGCAGGAAACTTCACGAGGGTTAAATAAATTCGCACACGAGTAAAATTAATTCTATAATTCACTCTGTGAATATCTAGAAATTTATTTAATTTGGAAATCTCTATATTTCATCTATATTTATATAATAAGTATTTATATTTATACTTTCAAATAATTTGATCAAGGGATGTTTACAAAATCTTTTCTTTACAGGGAAGAAGAATCCTATGAGGAAGAAGAAGTTCCATGAGTTGTCACTTTACCAGAAAGTGTGGGTCCTAAAAAGTCTCTGTGATAATTGTGTGGTATGTCATTTTAAAGCTAAAAAAAAACCAAAAAATAAAGTGAACTTTGATACAGAAAAAATTGACATTTTTTGTAAGAATAACTATTTTTACAGAATAGAAATAGTAGCTCATTCTTCACTTTGTAAATTCAAGCAAAACCCCTAAAAATTGTGAATTTATAAAAGTTGTGTACATATCATGTCAATAGCTCATTCTCATATGAATAACGGAATGTCAATAACTCATTTTCATAAGAATAACAGAATGTCAATGGCTCATTCTCATATAAAGAATAACAGAATGTCAATAGTTCATTTTCACAAGAATAACAGAATCTCAAAAGCTCATTCTCATAAGAATAACAGAATGTCAATAGCTCATTCTCATAAAAATAACAGAATGTCAATTAATTGTTCATTCTCATAAGAATAACATAATGTCAATAGCTCATTCTCATAAAAATAACAGAATGTCAATTAATTGTTCATTCTCATAAGAATAACAGAATGTCAATAGATCATTCCCATAAGAATAAAACAATGTCAATAGCTCATTCTCATAAGAATTACAAAATGTCAATAGCTCATTCTCATTAGAATAACAGAATGTCAATAGCTCATTCTCATAAGAATAACAGAATCTCAAAAGCTCATTCTCATGAGAATAACAGAATGTCAATAGATTATTCCCATAAGAATAAAACAATGTCAATAGCTCATTCTCATAAGAATTAAAAAATGTCAATAGCTCATTCTCATAAAAATAACAGAATGTCAATAGCTCTTTCTCATAAGAATAACAGAATGTCAATAGCTCATTCTCATAAGAATAACAGCATGTCAGTAATTCATTCTCATAAGAATAACAGAATGTCAATAGCTCATTTTCATAAGGATAACAGAATCTCAATAGCTCATTTTCATAAGAATAACAGAATGTCAATAGCTCATTCTCTTAGGGATAACAGAATGTCAATAGCTCATTCTCATTGGTATAGCAGAATGTCCGTAGGTCATTCTCATAAGAATTAAAAGGTGTCAATAGCTCATTCTCATATAAATAATAACAGAATGTCAATAGCTCATTCTCATATAATAACAGAATGTCAATAGCTCATTCTCATATAATAACAGAATGTCAATAGCTCATTCTCATATAAATAATAACAGAATGTCAATAGCTCATTCTCATAAAAAAAAACCAGAATGTCAATAGCTCATTCTCATAATAATAACAGAATGTCAATAGCTCATTTTCCATATGGATTACAAATTGTCAGTAGCTCATTCTCACAAGAATAACAGAATGTCAAATTGTCAATAGCCCATTCTCATAGGGATAACAGAAAGTCGGTAGTTCATACTCATAGTAATAACAGAATGTCAATAGCTCATTCTCTTAGGGATAACAGAATGTCAATAGATCATTCTCAGAAGGATAACAGAATGTCAGTAGCTCATTCTCATAAGAATAACAGAATGTCAATAGCTCATTGTCATAATAATAACAGAATGTCAATAGCTTATTCTCATAAGAATAACAGAATGTCAATAGCTCATTCTCATAAGAATAACAGAATGTCAATAGCTCATTCTCATAAGAATAACAGCATGTCAGTAATTCATTTTTATAAGAATAACAGAATGTCTATAGCTCATTCTCATAAGAATAACAGAATGTCAATAGCTCATTTTCATAGGGATAACAGAATGTCAATAGCTCATTCTCTTAGGGATAACAGAATGTCAATAGCTCATTCTCATATAAATAATAACAGAATGTCAATAGCTCATTCTCATATAATAACAGAATGTCAATAGCTCACTCATTCTCATAAAAAAAACAGAATGTCAATAGCTCATTTCCCATAGGGATTACAAAATGTCAGTAGTTCATTCTCACAAGAATAACAGAATGTCAATCAGACCTGGGGTAATTAAAAATGTAATTGTAATTAGCCGTAATTAATTACATGTTTTCCATGTTTTGCCTGTAATGCCAAATTACACTTCAATTACATATCATAATGCTTGTTCTAAATATTTGAAAAATGAATTTTGACACTAGATCAAAAAGGAGTATCATGATTATAGAAACATGATAATTTTTTTCATTGGTCATCCTTTTAATATGCAAAATATTCACATGCAATTGACCTTTTGGGTTATAACATAAATTATTTGTTTATTCTGTGAGAGAAATGATTGTATAAGACTAAACAAAGGAATGACATTTTTTTAAGTGAATGAATATAATGTTTCATTTAAACAAACAATTATCTAAATAACACCCAAGCCATTCAACCACTAAAACAACATAATCCCAAGCCCTGTGCACTAATTTAGATCATAAGACATTGATCTTTCATCAGCAATAACAACAAACTGATTTCTTTTGTCCAGTGGATGTCAAACATGGCTTCAAAAAAGAAAACTTTTTTTGTTTTGTCTTAATTTGTGTCATGAAGAAGTAGAGTGTTTCAAGCTTGATATGTACTGTAATAATTTAGAATTTATCACAATTAGAAAATTTGAAAATTAGATAGCTGAATATTAAACAAATAGAGCATGTAAATTTATAAAACAAACACTTTAATGTTACTTGTTCGCCCTGGAAGGGAATTGTAAGCTATGTTTGAGTTGCTAGATGGCTTTTAATTTTCTACGTTTATTTAGGGGTTATTTATGAAAGAAGATGTACAAAATGGTTGCCTGTAACCAGTCAGGTTACATAATTAAAATAGGGTAATATTTAAATTGTAAGCTTTATGAAAATTCATACGATGAAAAATCATTAAAATATTGAAAAAAAAAATACTTAGTGCATAATGTGTTTTAATATTTCCAATAAAAGTAATTCAAAAGTAATTAATTACATTGCCAAAGTAATTGTAATGTAATTAATTACTCTTCAAATTTTTGGTAATGTAATGTGTAATTTAGCTTAGAACAAATAACATGTAATTGAATTGTAATTAATTACATTTGTATGTAATTGACCCCAGGTCTGATGTCAATAGCCCATTCTCATAGGGATAACAGAAAGTCGGTAGTTCATACTCATAGTAATAACAGAATGTCAATAGCTCATTCTCTTAGGGATAACAGAATGTCAATAGATCATTCTCATAAGAATAACAGAATGTCAATAGCTCATTCTCTTAGGGATAACAGAATGTCAATAGATCATTCTCATAATAATAACAGAATGTCAATAGCTCATTCTCTTAGGGATAACAGAATGTCAATAGATCATTCTCAGAAGGATAACAGAATGTCAGTAGCTCATTCTCATAAGAATAACAGAATGTCAGTAGCTCATTCTCATATAATAACAGAATGTCAATAGCTCATTGTTCATAAGGATAACAGAATGTCAATAGCTCATTGTCATAATAATAACAGAATGTCAATAGCTCATTCCCATAGGGTTAACAGATTGTCAATAGCTCATTCTCATAGTGATAACAGAGAAATATACATGTACTGTAGAACCAGAAATATTTGTGGGGGATTAATTTTCGTTTATTTGGTGGGTAAGAAAAATCCACGAAATTAAATCCCCTTGAATTAAAATATTTAGTTAAAGAGTGTATTTCAAAATTAGAAAATCCATGAAAATTTTTCTCCATCAATTCAGTTTTGTGCTTAGATAATGCACAAAATTTTATCCCCACAAAAATAAAAGATTCTATAGTATACCATTTGTTGAAGTATCAAAGTTCTGTATAAAATCACAAACCAACTATCTCTACAGTAACAGTATAGGCATTTTACTGATGTTTGGTATATTCAAGCTTTGTAAATTACAAAAGTGGTTCATAAATCTGTAAGTAGTTACATGTAGTTTCCTCATATACTACATGTAGTTTCCTCACATACTGTGGTTTCATTGATTTCACCAATGTTTGTTGTTTTCCTTGGTAACAGTCAACCATGGAAATAAATATTCAATGTAGTGTTCATTTGAATTTTGATTCCTTGTGACAACATGAGCAAACTACGAAATTAAAAACCCAACAAATTTATTACCAGGAAAATAAATGAATTCACAGTGTTAGACCTGCTTTCCAATCCTTCTCATGTTATTTTTGGCTGGATTTCATGGAGTGAAAAATCCGGGTTATAAAATGGTGAATGGCGGACGGCGTGCGGACGGGGAAGGAATTTTCGTAACAGTTTTCTCAGCAACTACTAATCACAGCCACTTGATATTTGGTATACAGCATCAGGGTTAGGTCCCATAACGTGGGATATGATTTCAGATATGTCGCTCACCTACATCCTGTTTAACAATATACGGCCATTTTTGACTTTGACAGATTTTTCATGATTATAATATGTTCAAATCAATTTCTTTGCAGGAAAGTCAAGAATCTTTAGTCAAAACCATTGAGTCTCAGTACCCAGAGGAACAGAAGGAGTACAAACTAGGGGAGGATGCCGAGGGTAATACGTACATACATTTCCCACAATTCTGTGGGGTAGATGTCCGTATTTACAGACAGTCCTACATTCCTGAGCCCCAGTTTGATGAGCAAGGGATGGATGAGGAGATGAAAGAAGAAAAGGAACCAGTCAAATCTACAACAAAACGGAAACCAGATGTAATTTTTATGTCCACTTCCTTTCTAGCAACTTATCTTTATTGCCAATTTTAATTGGTCCAATATAATTTATTTCAAATCATATGACAGATTTTTATGAAACCTTGTATACCAAAACATGACTGGAAGCATGTTTGCCTGTTCATCAGTCTAAAATAAGATTTTTAAGTTTGCCTGAGTTAATTATGCCAAACTAAAAATTACATTTTTGCAAAACTTTTACATTATAAAATGAAAGATTTTACCCCAAAAATGCAATAATTTTAAATTGTTCAACCTTAAGTAAAATGATTTGTCCCATGCTGCTTTGCATGAGTTATATTTAGTCTGTTACATGTACCTTTCTGCCTATTGCAGTTCTATCGTCAACTGACTTGGCAATGTTATTCAGTCTTGCCAGAGTAAACCATCCTTAATTAGTAATAGTATAGTACCAATGTGTATTTTATTTGTTAAAAAGTGTATGTACATATATTAATATTTGTATACAAATCGACTAGAATATTAATGAAATCTACATGCTTGCATTTATACATGTAAAAGTGCCCTCTATATTCAATACGCATGTCTGAACATATTCTGGACATATTTTCATATTTTGTTCCAGAAAAAAGACAAAGGTGAAAGGTCAAGAAACAGAGAGGGTACACCTACACCGAAGAAGAAAGTCAAGAAGATGAAAACCTTCACATCAGAGATACCTGTACCTCCTTCTAACAGGCCAAGTCGGCTACGTCAGGTATTTAGCAATATTTTGTAAACGTTTTTCTTAAACTATCAAACCACAAAATTTATTTTAAAGAATGAATGCTATTTCCATTTACATTTTATACATGTAAATATACATGACATTTATTAATTTTACCTTTAAAATTGATACCCATGAATAATAAACACTGCCAAAGTATAGGATTTTATTCTTATCAATGACTGATTAAATAGCAGTCACTTGACTGACCTAAGATAGGACTAGGCATGTTTCTTCCTCAATGGTACATGACTTGTATCTTTATATTCATTTTATTCTAAATTTACTTCTGAGAAAAGCAAAGGTTCCATTTTCTATTCTTTATACTTAGGAATTAAAGGTATAAAAATTTAGAGGTGTTTATTTTTATAGATTAGGGAATATACACCTATCTGTTGATTCTAGAATTTATGGTTTTTGAGTTCCCTTCAATCCAATCTATGGTTTGTTATGTCGCCTGCAACATGTTGCAGAAGAGACATATAGGGGTTACTTTGGCACCACCCCTCATCGTTGACCTGCAGTGTCACAAAAATTTCTGTCACAGTTTTCCAGGCAACTACATGCCACAGCTTCTTGATATTTGGTATATAGCTTCATCCCATAGTACTATAAGGTGTAAAGCGTTTTTATGCAATAAAAATTACTACTTCCTGTTTACCTAATACTTAAGTTTTTATGTAATATGACTACATGTATATATATGCAAAATTTTCGTCACAGTTTTCTGAGTAACTACATGCCACAGCTTCTTGATATTTGGCATGTAGCTTCGTCCCAAAGCCAGGGATGGGGTAATCGTAATCTGTAATCGTAATCATCCTGTAATTTATTACATTTTGATATGTAATCGCAAGTAATCTGTAATCATGCATTTTATGATTACTTTTAATTGTAATGTAATCAATTACAAAATGAAAAAGAGCTGTAATCATGATTATTTTATGATTACTTATGATTACATTATCAAAAACTATTTCAAGATACTCTTTTTAAGACTCCCAAGTTTTTGTTGAAGAAATTGTTACAGACTGACTGAGAGGTTTCCTGCTTATAATTCTAAACTTCATAAAATGATATTACATGTATGAAATATGAAATATTTGAATACTGATTCAAATATTTGTTAGTAGGGTAGATTTGCAGTAAAACATTTTAGAAATATTGATTGCTTTTAATTAGAAAACTCCAATAAACTACCTTAAACACTGTAAATTATGTGAATACTTATAAATTGTATATGTTTATATAACTCTTATTTATATATATTGTACTTTAAGTACATGTGCAAATTTGGCTTGTACTGGATTTCTTTATAAACATGAGTAATCATAAGTAATCATTGGTAATCATGATTACAATGGTCAAAAGTAATCTACTGTAATTGATTACATGGCAAAATGCTTGTAATTGTAATGTAATCAATTACATTTGAGATGCAAAGTAATAGTAATGTAATCAATTACATTTCAAAGTAATCGACCCCATCCCTGCGGCCAAAGCACTATAAGGTGTAAATCAATTTAGTGCCTGAAAATTTGCTACTTCCTGTTTACCAAATACTTAAGTTTTTATGTATTATGACCATATAAATTCAAAAGTTTCGTCAGGTTTTCTGGTTAACTACATGCCACAGCTTCTTGATTTTTTACATGAAGCTTCATCCCATAGTACTATAAGGTGTTTAGTGATTTTTTGCCCGAATCATTGCTACTTCCTGTTTACCGAATACTTAAGTTTTTATGTATTATAACCATATACATGTATTTGCAAAATTTTCGTCCTGTTTTCTGGTTAATTGCATGCCACAGCTTCTTGATATTTGGCATGTAGCTTCATCCGATAGTATTATAAAGTGTATATAAAAATTGCTACTTCCTGTTTACCGAATACTTAAGTTTCTATGTATTATGACCATATACATGTATATGAAAATTTTCTACGCAGTTTTCTGGGCAACTACATGCAACAGCTTCTTGATATTTGGCATGTAGCTTCATCCCATAGTACTTTAAAGTGCAAAGCAATTTTATGCCTGAAACATTGCTACTTCCTATTTACCAAATCTTTTTAAGACCCAGGTGACATACGTCTTCCATGTAAGACCGCCATTCTAGTTTTAGTAGCTGAGGGAAATTTCATGTGGCAATGAAATCCATGTTTCACAAAGCTATGAACAATA
Source organism: Arcuatula senhousia (assembly GCA_963971305.1). Lineage (NCBI taxonomy): Eukaryota > Metazoa > Mollusca > Bivalvia > Mytilida > Mytilidae > Arcuatula > Arcuatula senhousia. The sequence continues at coordinate 12,245,168 of OZ020313.1, forward strand.
GGGTTTCTTAATTGGTATTAAACATGATAAAAAGATGTTGAACCACAACAAAATTCAAATATTGTGAAGATATATGCCCCTGTACATGTAGATATGATACTTTTATTCTGTTATCCTTGATCAAACATTTTGATGTAAACAAAAAACAATAATTTTATCGATTTTAACATTTCATTTTATATTTTTCAGACCATTAAAACAGTGCTTCCAGTATCGGCTAACGATGAAGGGACAACGGAGGAAGAAGAGTTGGACTCAACTGAAAACGAGGACACCCAAAGTGAGAGCGAATCAGAAGAAACAGAAAGTTGCAATGACAGTGTACAAGATAATAATACTCCTTTTAAAAACTATCTCAGGAATAAAGTATTTGACGATTTCAGTGAAAATTCTTCGCTGGACAGCTTAAACGATATTTGGAGCGTAAAACGGACTAGATCGGGTAAAATAAGATATAACATTGCAATAGGATTTGGTCACGATTTTTCCAATTTGACATATTCAGAGAGCTCTAATCAAGGTTCTGTTCAAAATTCAAAGTCAAGATCAAAAAAGGGTATTGAGAAAAGGCGAACTGACTTTCAGGGTTTAAATTTGGGTAAGAATTCAAATGGTGTGAGTGACATAGACAGTGACTCTTGTAATAATAAAAATGACAATGAAAAGGGGGATGGGAAAGATACAGTGATCTCAAATTCTGAAAGCTACAGCAAATGTGATGAAGAATTGGACACAAAACAAAATGAACATATTTTACAACCTTCCTGTGATACAACTGATAAATGTTTGAAAAAAGACAAAATGAAAAAGGTAAACGAAAATTCATATGTGGAAGATATTAATGAAGACAGTAGCACGTCCAATGATTTTTCAGAGGTCGATAACCAGGACAATACTTTAGACAGTAGTCATGGTAACACTGCAGAGGTGGAAACAAGTGATAAAGAAATGCTGTCTAGGATATTTGCTTCCTCAAACGACAATTTATTTGATAACGATAGTGATACAAATTCTTCATTCCGTTTCAAAGTTAACAAGAGTCCTTCTGAATTGAGTTCCAATGCTTCCAGAAGTAACAATGAAAAGGTCAAGGAGACATCTGAACAGGAAGTTATTGTAAGGGAAGTAACTCCTTCTAGAGATTTGAGTGATGGAACAGACACTGACACAGAGTTTAATGATAGAATGGAGGTTAATACAAGTGATAACTTTGTCAGTCAAAATCACATTGTGAAATCTGAAAGTGATCAAGGAACAGCAAAAGATAATATTGTTAAAAGAAGAGAGAAAATATCAGAAAGTGATGAACTGATGGAAGACCAAGAAACTAACATCAAGGAGGAAATTGTTGTAGGCAGTAGTTTGGATGTCGAAGCTGATCTGTCAGGTTTGTATTTGGTAGACACCAATACAGGTGAAATAAAGTTGTAGTAAAGGAACAGTAAAATGACAGGCAAACAATTTAAAACAGTGTCTGATGTACTAATGGTTGTTTAAAAACCCATAATACATGTAATATCAAACTTGTAATTCTCTAGCAAAAAGTCTTTCTCCCCCAAAAAAGATGAACACAAGAAATAACATTAGAAATGGAATTGATGTAACCTGATGGGTGACAAACATTACAAAAAAAAAAAATCCTGAAAGTCATTGACACAAAAACAATTAAGTTTTCACTGACCTAATATGCAACATGTGCATGTCATGTATATTCTTTGTTTATGTTAAAAATTCTGATTTCTTATTTCAGACATGCAACACCAAACTGTCTCTTCAGACATTAAACAGGAAGTGACTGATGATGCTGCCTCGAGGTCAGAGGTCAAGGACTTATTTGATACAGTGTCATGCAGCATGTCACAGATTTGTCCACCATTAAGCCCAAGAAATTTTGTCAACAATAGTGACAATGACAAACACTCAAATGAAACAGAAGGTGAAATTACAAATGTGAATGTTAAGAAAGAAAATAACAATGTAACAGAAAACAAAGAGGCGATATTGGAAAAGGTCAAGGATGCTGAAGGAGAGGTGAAGGTCAAAGAGGAGGTTGAAGAAGAGGATAAGGTGAAAGAGGAATTAGAGGGAGAAGAAAAGGTCAAAAATGAGGCCATGGAAGGTGAAGAGGTCAAACATGAGGCTGAGGGAGAAGAAAAGGTCAAAGAAGAAATTGAGTCAGATGATGAAGAGGATGACACTGAACTTGTTACAGTAAGTAAGAAGGGAGAAAGAATTTGATTTGCTTCAGAGATTATGAAAAACCTTATTGAATTGGAAAGTATTTTAATTTTAATGTCAGAAATGTCAAGTAGGGTTAGTACATGTAAAAAAAGCCTTTGTTTTCTAAGTCAAGTGTCAATATATTCTGCTAGACTTACCCTTCCTCTGGTTTATAGATCATCAGTAAACAACAAATCGCTGGAAAGATAATTTTTTTTCTTTTAAGACACTTGATTATAATTACTGATGCAAATATAAACCTGAGGCCTGATATTAGTCTTTAAGCAAAAACAATCGCTTGAATTTTACCATTTAAAAGTGTTTTTATTTTACCATGCGTTTTATACATGTAGGTGATGGTGATAGCTGGAACTTTGCATATTAGATAGGACTCAGATAATTTATAAATATTCTTTCATGTTCATTCTGAAAAATGTTATATTTTAGGGTCCAGAGATTGGTGCTTTTGAATTGGTAGCTGAAAGTGTAGAGGATTTACGGAACCTTGTTGAAAAGTTTGCTGAGCCTGATCCGTCAGCTTCTACCAGATCAAAGAAATCCAGGGTAAAAAAACCAGTATTTAAAAAAAAAAATGGTAGAGGGACATACAATGTACTACATTTAACTGATAAAATGAAGGGATATGCATGACACAAAATAACTTTATAGATTCATGTACATGCATCATCTTTATCAAACAAGAATATGTCCTAAGGACGTAATGGACCATCTCATAGCATTTGGGATGGACGGATGACAACCCTGAACACTATACATAATATGTCCCCTACTTTCATAGATGGGTCATAATGAACCAAAACAAAGGAAAAGCAGTTTTATTGCTGTCTTCATTACAACATCACATGGAGACCTTATATGTGGAGCAAATGCTTGCACCGCACTACAAATTTAAGACAGCTGCTATCACCTGTTTAATATTTTTAAGGGGGAATTCTTTGCTAAATTTCAAAAACTCTTTCCCTGTTTATTGAAGTTCACAAGCGTGAGGTACATGTAATCAACAAATTACGCAAAAATTAAATCAGGAAAAAAACTAAAAAAGGCTATTGTTCATTGCCACCAAATTTATCTTTATAGTTGTCACCAAATTTGGGTAAAAGTGTAACATTGTGTAATTATCCAAAGCTTTTGATTTTGAGGTTTTTTAACTGACCAGTCCTAGTTTGCAGAGCCTACTTTATGGTGTGACCCACTTCAAGTTAACTTTTGTGTACACCAGTTGTACTCTATATGTACATGTGCATCATTATGTCGCCTGCAACGTGTTGCAGAAGCGACATATAGGGGTTACTTTGGCACTATCCGTCGTCTTGCGTCGTCCTGCGTCGTCGTCCTGCGTCGTCGTCCTGCGGCGTCACAAAAATTTCCGTCGCAGTTTTCCAGGCAACTACATGCCACAGCTTCTTGATATTTGGTATGTAGCTTCATTGCATAGTACTGTAAGGTGTAAAGCGATTTTATGCCCAAAAAATAACGACTTCCTGTTTGACGAATACTTAATGTTTTATATATAATGGACATAGATGTCAAATTTTCGTCGCAGTTTTCCAGGCAACTGCATGCCACAGCCTCTTGATATTTGGTATGTAGCTTCATTGCATAGTACTATAAGGTGTAAAGCGATTTTATGCCCCAAAAATAACGACTTCCTGTTTGACGAATACTTAATGTTTTATATATAATGGACATAGATGCCAAATTTTCGTCGCAGTTTTCCAGGCAACTACATGCCACAGCCTCTTGATATTTGGTATGCAGCTTCATTGCATAGTACTATAAGGTGTAAAGCAATTTTATGCCCGAAAAATAACGACTTCCTGTTCGACGAATACTTCATGTTTTATATATAATGGACATAGATGCCAAATTTTCGTCGCAGTTTTCCAGGCAACTACATGCCACAGTCTCTTGATATTTGGTATGTAGCTTCATTGCATAGTACTATAAGGTGTGAGGAGATTTAATGCCCGAAAATTAACTGCTTCCTGTTTGGCGAACAATTATAGATACGCAGGCGACATATGCCTTCCGGGGAAGGCTCCATCTAGTTTTCATATTACAGTCATCCAAACAGTCCACCAGAAAGAAGTGTGTGGTACAGCTACATAACAGACTGACATACCTACTGAAGGAGCTAGAGCCCTGGGAGCAGAAGCTGGTACAGGCCACCAAGAAAAACAGGCTGAAAATGAAGAAAGAACATCAGTCTTTTGATCATTTCAAGGTAAGAATTAATGGGGCTTATTTCAGGCCGCCAAGGAGAACAGGCTGAAAATGAAGAAAGAACATCAGTCTTTTGATCATTTTAAGGTAAGAATCACAGAGGCTTATCCAACACATAAAGGAAAAAAAGGTAGAAAAAGAAAAGTTTTATAATTCCTCTCTAAAAGTACTGAACAGAATTTAAGAAAACTTGGTAGTACATGTATAAATATTGACTCATACATGTGACGGACCCTTGGTGACAAAGCTGGAGATTTTGATTTATTTGGCTGGAGATTGGACAAAAGAGAGGGAGATTTTCAAGGCTCATTTAAAATGCATTTAAATGTCAATTGGGGGCACGAGAGTGTGCCTTATATACCTGGGTTCACTGATTAATCTACAACTGTTTATACAACTATCAGGTCAATTATGGCAATAAACCTTAATTTTTCTGCTTCCCTATTATGATGTAGTATATTACTTAAAAATTCTTAATTTTGTCCTAAAGTGACTCTGTAACTTCTAAAACCTTATTCTATACACTATTTTTGGCCGGATTTCAATAGTGAGTATCTGGGTTATAAAATGGTGAATGTCGGGCGGGCAGGGGGGGCGGGAAAAAACTTTCTTAACAGTTTTCTCAGCAACTACTAATCACAGCTTTTGATATTTGGTATACAGCATCAAAAGTCTGATTCGTTTTCAGGTCTGTCGCTCCTCCACTTCCTGTTTAACAAAATCCGGCCATTTCTGTCTTTGACCCATTTTCTAATCTCATTGCAGGCTGAAGATGGATGGGAATCTGACCATTCTGAATCTACCAACTCTGCTACAGAAGACAATGGAATGGAAGTAGAGGGTTCTCCGTCCAAAACCAGACAACAGAGTGTACCTAAAGATAGCCAGGGAGAAGATAGCAAAAATGCTGGTAGGTTGATATGGTTGTTTTGTTTTGGAGGACTGATAAAGCTTATTATACCCCACAAATCAAAGTTGTGCAGGGTATAATTTTCTGACTGATTCATTGCAATCAGTTGTCTTGCGTCATCCTGTGACATCACAAAAATTCCATCACAGTTTTCTGGGTAGAAACAGCCTATCAATTTTGCATGTTGCTTCATCCTATAGAGGTAAATGATTTTATGCTTATAATTCATATTCATTCTTTACCTAGAGTGGGTTTTGTGGGAGACCAATTTTCTTGGTTTTCATGGGTAGCAACCAGCAACAATAAAAAGCTTCGCCGAGCGCAGCATGATACGACCGCAACATGTTGAACCCTGTACGTTTTAGGCCTAATATGGATAGTCTAATGCTCTGGTCACATGCAGCCCATGGTGGACTGACAAAGGTTTTTGACACATGCTTCTCTGATGGACTTTCGACCCAGGGGGTAAAAATATAAATTTTGAATGTTGTATTCTACTCTTTAAAAGAATAATGTTTGGGGAAAAAATTAGAAGTCAAACCAGAATTTTTTTTAAATTATGATTACAGCCCAAAAATTTTATTCTTAAATTTAGAATCGCTACCTGACAAGAATAAATTTGCCAAAATTTTTTTTTCGAAATCGGACCACAAATAAGAAAAGTTTCAATTTTGGCCCCATTTGACCCCTAATTACGTAATAGGGGGAAAAAGGGGGGGTCGCAAAAATTAATTCTTAATTTTGTATCCGCTATTTGACAAGAACAAACATGCAAAAAAAAATTTCAAAATCGGACAACAATTAAAAAAGTTTCGATTTTGGCCCCTTTTGGCCCCTTATTACGTAACAGGTGAAAAATGGGTGGGGTTGCAAAAATAAATTCTCAAATTTGGATTCGCTACTTGACAAAAATAAACTTGCAAAAATAATGTTCAAAAACAAACCAGAAATAAAAAAGTTTTGATTACGGCCCCTTTTGGCCCCTAATTACAAAACAAGTGAAAAAAGGGATGGTCGCAAAAATTAATTCTCAAATTGGGATTCGCTACCTGACAAGAATAAACTTGCAGTTACAAAAAAAAATTCAAAATCGGACCACAAATAAAAAAGTTTCGATTTTGGCCCCATTTGGCCCCTAATTGCGTAATAGGGGGAAAAAGGGGGGGGGGTGGCAAAAATTAATTCTTAATTTTGTATCCGCTATTTGACAAGAACAAACATGCAAAAAAAAATTTCAAAATCAGACCACAAATAAAAAAGTTTTTATTTTGGCCCCTTTTGGCCCCTTATTACACAACAGAGGGGGGCGCAAAGGGGGGCGCAAAAATTCATCAGGTTCATTCTTTTATTGTAAGAAACATTCTTGACAAATTTCACATCAATAGGCCAACTAGGACCAAAATTATGGTGGAAACAAGTAAAATATTTGAATTTTTTGCACCTTTTGGGCCCCTAATTTCGAAACAAAAAAAGGGGAGACCCCCAAAATCAATCCCATTCATCCTTGTATGGTAAAGAACATCACTGTCTAATTTCATAGCAATCGGATAACTAGAACTAAAGTTATTGTGGAAACAAACAAAAAAGCAGTATTTTTGGCCCTTAATTTCTAAACAAAAAATGGGGGGACCCCCAAAATCAATCCCATTCATCCTTTTATGATAAGGAACATCATTGTCAAGTTTCATAGCAATTGGATAACTGGAACTAAAGTTATTTTGGAAACACTAAAAAGTTAACAGACACCGACGACAACGACAGCATCATACCATAATACGTCCGCAAATTTTTTGCGGTCATATAAAAATTATAACCCAACAAAGTGTTTATTTTGATTTCTTCTAACAACATATGAAAAAATTCTAACAAAATGTAACTTAAGGAACTTCTTGTTGATGTATCGCTATTTAAACAACACAAAGATTTTTACCTGCGTCGCCGAAGGCGAAAGCAGGTCTAGTAGTCGGGTCACTCCGTCTGTCCGTCCGTCCCGCTATGGGGTGCCTGTCTTGTGTAATCTGAATCTCAAAAACCAAACACTAGATCTTTCTGAAATTTTACACAGTGATTACAGATATATTGAAGATGTGCACCTCCCCTTTTGGGGTCAATTTATAATTCCGTTTAGAAATTAGGAGCCCAAAAGGGGCCAAAAAAGCGACTTTTTAATTTTTATACGACCGCAAAAAATTTGCGGACGTATAATGGTATGATGCTGTCGTCGTTGTCGTCGTCGTCGTCGTCGTTGTCATCGTCGTCTGGGGACATTTGGTTTCCGTGCGATAACTTGAGTAAATATTGACCAATTGTTATGAAATTTTTATATGATGTTTGTAACCACTAGAGGAAGGTTCCTATTGTATTTGGGGTTGGTGGCCCTTACTGTTTTGGAAAAAAGGGCCAAAAGGGGCTAATACGGGTGTATTGACAAAACTGTTGTTCATTTGATTTTGAAATTTTTTTTATTGAATTCCTTATTAAATTCTGTCAACAAAATGTGTCAATGGTTTTGATGTATATTGAACCGTTACATTGCTACAGGGGGCCAAAGACGGGCCACACCCAAAAAATCAACTTTTTATACGACCGCAAAAAATTTGCGGACGTATTATGGTATGATGCTGTCGTCGTCGTTGTCGTCGTCGTTGTCGTCGTCGTCGTTGTCTGTTAACTTTTTAGTGTTTCCACAATAACTTTAGTTCCAGTTATCCGATTGCTATGAAACTTTACAATGATGTTCCTTACCATAAAAGGATGCATGGGATTGATTTTGGGGGTCCCCCCATTTTTCGTTTAGAAATTAGGGGCCAAAAAAGGGCCAAAAATACTACTTTTTTGTTTGTTTCCACAATAACTTTAGTTCTAGTTATCCAATTGCTATGAAATTTGACAGTGATGTTCCTTACCATACAAGGATGAATGGGATTGATTTTGGGGGTCCCCCCTTTTTTTGTTTCGAAATTAGGGGCCCAAAAGGGGAAAAAAATTCAAATATTTTACTTGTTTCCACCATAACTTTGGTCCTAGTTGGCCTATTGCTGTGAAATTTGTCAAGAATGTTTCTTACAATAAAAGAATGTACCTGATGAATTTTTGCGCCCCCCCCCTTTTTCTCCGTTGTGTAATTAGGGGCCAAAAGGGGCCAAAATAAAAACTTTTATTTGTGGTCCGATTTTGAATTCTTTTTTTACATGTTTGTTCTTGTCAAATAGCGGATACAAAATTAAGAATTAATTTTTGCGACCCCCCCTTTTTCCCCCTATTACGTAATTAGGGGCCAAACGGGGCCAAAATCGAATCTTTTTTATTTGTGGTCCGATTTTGAAATTTTTTTTTGCAAGTTTATTTTTGTCAAGTAGCGAATCCAAATTTGAGAATTTATTTTTGCGACCCCCACCCCTTTTTCACCTGTTACGTAATAAGGGGCCAAAAGGGGCCGAAATTGAAACTTTTATTTCTGGTCCGATTTTGAAAATTTTTTTTGCATGTTTGTTCTTGTCAAATAGCGAATACAAAATTAGGAATTAATTTTTGCGACCCCCCCTTTTTCCCCCTATTACGTAATTAGGGGCCAAATGGGGCTTTTTTATTTGTGGTCCGATTTTGAAATTTTTTTTTGCAAATTTATTCTTGTCAGGTAGCGATTCTAAATTTAAGAATAAATTTTTTGGGCTGTAATCATAATTTAAAAAAAATTCTGGTTCGATTTTTAATTTTTTTCCCCAAACATTATTCTTTTAAAGAGTAGAATACAACATTCAAAATTTATATTTTTAGCCCCTGGGTTGAAAGTCCATCAGAGAAGCATGTGTCAAAAACCTTTGTCAGTCCACCATGGGCTTCATGTGTCCAGAACAATAGACTATCCATATTAGGCCTAAAACGTACAGGGTTCAACATGTTGCGGTCGTATCATGCTGCGCTCGGCGAAGCTTTTTTTTATTTGTGGTCCGATTTTCAAAATCTTTTTTTCATTGGAATCCTTGTGAAAATCCCTGCCTGCATTTTTCAATCAGATTTGAAATATCTCTTACTGTTTTTGAGATATAAGGGGTCGAAGGGGCAAAAAACACCATTTTTATACGACCGCAAAAAATTTGCGGACGTATTATGGTATGATGCTGTCGTCGTCGTCGTCGTTGTCTGTTAACTTTTTAGTGTTTCCACAATAACTTTAGTTCCAGTTATCCGATTGCTATGAAACTTTACAATGATGTTCCTTACCATAAAAGGATGCATGGGATTGATTTTGGGGGTCCCCCCATTTTTCGTTTAGAAATTAGGGGCCAAAAAAGGGCCAAAAATACTACTTTTTTGTTTGTTTCCACAATAACTTTAGTTCTAGTTATCCAATTGCTATGAAATTTGACAGTGATGTTCCTTACCATACAAGGATGAATGGGATTGATTTTGGGGGTCCCCCCTTTTTTTGTTTCGAAATTAGGGGCCCAAAAGGGAAAAAAATTCAAATATTTTACTTGTTTCCACCATAACTTTGGTCCTAGTTGGCCTATTGCTGTGAAATTTGTCAAGAATGTTTCTTACAATAAAAGAATGAACCTGATGAATTTTTGCGCCCCCCTTTTTCTCCGTTGTGTAATTAGGGGCCAAAAGGGGCCAAAATAAAAACTTTTTTATTTGTGGTCCGATTTTGAAATTTTTTTTTATATGTTTGTTCTTGTCAAATAGCGGATACAAAATTAAGAATTAAATTTTGCGACCCCTCCTTTTTCCCCCTATTACGTAATTAGGGGCCAAACGGGGCCAAAATCGAAACTTTTTTATTTGTGGTCCGATTTTGAAATTTTTTTTTGCAAGTTTATTTTTGTCAAGTAGCGAATCCAAATTTGAGAATTTATTTCTGCGACCCCCACCCCTTTTTCACCTGTTACGTAATAAGGGACCAAAAGGGGCCGAAATTGAAACTTTTTTATTTCTGGTCCGATTTTGAAATTTTTTTTTACATGTTTGTTCTTGTCAAATAGCGGATACAAAATTAAGAATTAATTTTTGCGACCCCCCCCCTTTTTCCCCTTATTACGTAATTAGGGGCCAAATGGGGCCGAAATTGAAACTTTTTAGCTCACCTGGACCGAAGGTCCATGTGAGCTATTGCCATCACTTGGCGTCCTTCGTCGTCCGTCGTCGTCGTCGTCCGTCGTCGTTAACTTTTCTTTGAAAATCTTCTCCTCCGAAACCACTGAAGGGATTGCTTTGAAACTTTGCACACTTCATCTATGGGATGTCCTCTACCAAGATTGCACAAATGGTGACCGCCGTCTAAACAACATGGCCGCCGTTACTAAAAATAGACCAGGGGGGTCAGACTACTGTTTTTGGCTTGTAAATCAAAAAGTATAAGAGATAGATGAAATCTGATGCCACGCTACTGCTTCAGCATCAAAAGCTCTACAAAAGTCCTCATAGAGTCGAAGTTGTCAGATGACCCCTTATAGGAGTTACGGCCCCTTAAAGGTGAAAAATAGCATTTTTTCATGTTTTTGGCTTATAGAATGAAAACTATGACAGAGTGAGAAAAGCTGTTGCTTGCTTAAATGTTCAGCTCATTTAGCCCTACAAAATTCTCCATAGGGTCGAAGTTGTCAGATGACCCCTTATAGGGGTTTCAGCACCTTAAAGGCGAAAAATAGTGTTTTTTGCCTATAGAATGAAATCTATTGCAGATAGAGGAAAGCTGTTGCTTGCTTAAATGTTCAGCTTATATAGCTCTACAAAAGTCTCCATAGGATCGAAGTTGTCAGATGACTCCTTATAGGGGTTACAGCCCCTTAAAGGCGAAAAATAGTGTTTTTGGCCTATAGAATGAAAACTATTGCAGATAGAGAAAAGCTGTTGCTTGCTTAAATGTTCAGCTCATTTAGACCTACAAAAGTCTCCATAGGGTCGAAGATGTCAGATGACCCCTTTTAGGGTTACAGCCCCTTAATGCCAAAAAATAACGTTTTTGGCCTATAGAAAGAAAACTATTGCAGATAGAGAAAAGCTGTTGCTTGTTTAAATGTTCAGTTCATTTAGCTCTACAAAAGTCTCCATAGGGTCAAAGTTGTCAGATGACCCCTTATAGGGGTTTCAGCCCCTTAAAGGCGAAAAATAGTGTTTTTGGCCTATAGAATGAAAACTATTGCAGATAGAGGAAAGCTGTTGCTTGCTTAAATGTTCAGCTCATTTAGCTCTACAAAAGTCTCCATAGGGTCGAAGTTGTCAGATGACCCCTTGTAGGGATTACAGCCCCTTAAAGGCGAAAAATAATGTTTTTGGCCTATAGAATGAAAACTTTTGCAGATAGAGAAAAGCTGTTGCTTGCTTAAATGTTCAGCTCATTTAGCTCTACAAAAGTATTCATAGGGTTGACATCGAGACCAGGTGAGCGATTCAGGCTCCTGGGAGCCTCTTGTTTATTTCTGGTCCGATTTTGAAAATTTTTTTTGCATGTTTGTTCTTGTCAAATAGCGAATACAAAATTAGGAATTAATTTTTGCGACCCCCCCCCCCCCCCCCTTTTTCCCCCTATTATGTAATTAGGGGCCAAATGGGGCTTTTTTATTTGTGGTCTGATTTTGAAATTTTTTTTTGCAAATTTATTCTTGTCAGGTAGCGATTCTAAATTTAAGAATAAATTTTTTGGGCTGTAATCATAATTTTAAAAAAATTCTGGTTCGATTTTTAATTTTTTCCCCAAACATTATTCTTTTAAAGAGTAGAATACAACATTCAAAATTTATATTTTTAGCCCCTGGGTTGAAAGTCCATCAGAGAAGCATGTGTCAAAAACCTTTGTCAGTCCACCATGGGCTGCATGTGTCCAGAACAATAGACTATCCATATTAGGCCTAAAACGTACAGGGTTCAACATGTTGCGGTCGTATCATGCTGCGCTCGGCGAAGCTTTTTATTAAAAGTTGGTCAAGGCAAATGGTTTTACACAAGAAATTTAGCTGTAGTGGGCCAGCCAATTGTGAAGTTGGTCAAGGCAAATGATATATAATATGATGATTATATACACTGAAGGAAGCTTTTTATAGCATTTTATGGTCCTAACCTTTTTTTTAAAAAGGGCCAAAAGGGGCTTAAACGTGTCAAAAACGTCAATGAATATAGAAATAATTGTTTTTCTATTAAATGTTATTGTAAATATATATGTGTCAAATATGCATTTTAAAGTCCACCATAGGTTGCATGTGTAAAAAAGCTTTGTAAGTCCACCATGGGCTGCATGTGACCAAAGCAATAGACTATCCATATTGGGCCTCCAATGTTCAGGGTTTTGCGGTCGTATCATGCTGCGCTCGGCGTAGCTTTTTATTTTCCACAATAACTTTTGTTCTGGTTGACCAAATGCTATGAAACTTTACAGTAATGTTACTTACCATAAAAGGAAGGGTTGGGCTGATTTTGGGTGTCCCCTCTTTTTTCATTTAGAAATTAGGGGCCCTAAAGGGACAAAAAAAGTGACTTTTTTATTTATTTCCACAATAACTTTTGTTCTGGTTGACCAAATGCTAAGAAACTTTACAGTAATGTTACTTACCATAAAAGGAAGGGTTGGGCTGATTTTGGGTGTCCCCTCTTTTTTCATTTAGAAATTAGGGGCCCTAAAGGGACAAAAAAAGTGACTTTTTTTATTAGCTCACCTGGACCGAAGGTCCAGGTGAGCTATTGCCATCACTTGGCGTCCGTCGTCGTTAACTTTTCTTTGAAAATCTTCTCCTCTGAAACGACTGAAGGGATTGCTTTGAAACTTTGCACACTTCATCTATGGGATGTCCTCTACCAAGATTGCACAAATGGTGACTGCCATCCAAACAACATGGCCACCGTTACTAAAAATAGACCAGGGGGGTCAGACTACTGTTTTTGGCTTGTAGATCAAAAAGTATAAGAGATAGATGAAATCTGATGCCACGCTACTGTTTCAGCATCAAAAGCTCTACAAAAGTCTTCATTGAGTCGAAGTCGTCAGATGACCCCTTATAGGAGTTACGGCCCCTTATAGGTGAAAAATAGCATTTTTTCATGTTTTTGGCTTATAGAATGAAAACTATGACAGATAAAGAAAAGTTGTTGCTTGCTTAAATGTTCAGCTCATTTAGCTCTACAAAAGTCTCCATAGGGTCGAAGTTGTCAGATGACCCCTTATAGGGGTTACAGCCCCTAAAATAACGTTTTTTCATGTTTTTGGCCTATGGAATGAAAACTATTGCAGATAGAGAGAAGCTATTGCTTGCTTAAATGTTCAGCTTATTTAGCTCTACCAAAGTCTCCATAGGGTCAAAGTTGTCAGATGTCCCCTTATAGGGGTCACGGCCCCTAAGATTACGTTCTTTCATGTTTTTGGCCTATGGAATGAAAACTGTTGCAGATAGAGAGAAGCTATTGCTTGCTTAAATGTTCAGCTTATTTAGCTCTACCAAAGTCTCCAAAGGGTCAAAGTTGTCAGATGTACCCTTATAGGGGTTACGGCCCCTAATATAACGTTCTTTCATGTTTTGGCCTATAAAATGAAAACTATAGCAGATAGAGAGAAGCAGTTGCTTGCTTAAATGTTCAGTTCATTTTAGCTCTACAAAAGTTTTCATAGGGTCGAAGTTGTCAGATGACCCCTTATAGGGGTTACAGCCCCTAAAATAACGTTTTTTCATGTTTTTGGCCTATGGAATGAAAACTATTGCAAATAGAGAGAAGCTATTGCTTTCTTAAATGTTCAGCTCATTTAACTCTACAAAAGTCTCCATGGGGTCGAAGTTGTCAGATAACCCCTTATAAGGTTACAGCCCCTAAAATAACGTTTTTCTTGTTTTTGGCCTATGGAATGAAAACTATTGCAGATAGAGAGAAGCTATTGCTTGCTTAAATGTTCAGCTTATTTAGCTCTACCAAAGTCTCCAAAGGGTCAAAGTTGTCAGATGTCCCCTTATAGGGGTTACGGCCCCTAATATAACGTTCTTTCATGTTTTGGCCTATAAAATGAAAACTATAGCAGATAGAGAGAAGCAATTTCTTGCTTAAATGTTCAGTTTATTTAGCTCTACAAAAGTTTTCATAGGGTCAGAGTTGTCAGATGACACCTTATAGGGGTTATGGCCCTTAAAATAACGTTTTTTCATGATTTGGGCCTACGGCTACAGAATGGAAACTATAGTAGATAGAGAAAATCTGTTACTTGCTTAAATGTTCAGCTCATTTAGCTCTAGAAAAGTCTTTTTAGGGTCGACATCGAGACCAGGTGAGCGATTCAGGCTCCTGGGAGCCTCTTGTTTATTTCCACAATAACTTTTGTTCTGGTTGACCAAATGCTATGAAACTTTACAGTAATGTTACTTACCATAAAAGGAAGGGTTGGGCTGATTTTGGGTGTCCCCTCTTTTTTTGTTTAGAAATAAGAGGCCCAAAGGGGGCAAAAAAAAATCGACTTTTTTAATTTTTTCCACAATAACTTTTGTTCTGGTTGACCAAATGCTATGAAACTTTACAGTAATGTTACTTACCATAAATTGAAGGGTTGGGCTGATTTTGGGTGTCCCATCTCTTTTTGTTTAGGAAAGAGGGGCCCAAAAGGGGCAAAAATGTGACATTTTTTATTTATGGTCCGATTTAGAATTTTTTTTTACAAGTTTATTTTGGTCATATATTGGATACAAAATGGAGGATACAATTTTTTCTTGACCCACCTTTTCTGTTTAGCAATAAGGGGACCAAAAGGGGAAAAATATAGAAACTATTTTTTTGGTCTATTTTTACAATATTGGATGGCATGTGACAAATATGCTTTGTAAGTTCACCATAGGATGCAAGTGTCAAAATATTTTGACTGTCCATATTGGGCCTAGAGCGTACAGGGTTCAACGTTTTGCCGTGCGACGCAGGGCCAGACATCGATTGGTCTTGTTTAGCTGTGTGAAATTACTGCAGTTCTATTTTCATGTCTAATATCTGACATTTAATTGATCTTATTTCAGAGGATGGTGAATGGGACATCAGTCTGAGAGGAAGAATTAGAAAGCGTAGAATCATCCCAAACAACGTTGAAGATCAAGGTCTGTCTAAAAAACGGAGAGTAGAAACCACACCTGACCCTTCAGACAGCAACTTTGACCAGGTCAAAGGTCAAGAACCAGGTCATCTGTTACTTCACACTTCTGGAGGTCAGACGTACTATACAGGAATAAACAACCAATCGCTGAACAGTTTGAGGATGTTGTCACAGACCAAGCAGGCGGCTCATCCAATCATACAGCAGCTTCTACAACAACCTGGGATGTCATCTTCTCGCCCATTGGTCAATACTTCAGTCTCAACAACTCAAGGTATTACTTGAGCAAACATTGCACCTACTTACATGTATATGAAAGAGGCCAAGAAATATCAAAATGGCAATCGGAAGTCAGAAATCCAAAAAGGCTAAGACAAAGTCAGTTATTACATAACAAAACAATAAAAATTAATCATAAAAACATACAAAAACAACCAAACAGCAGTCAGTGTATAAGTGTGGTTTTTTTCCCTGCTGCAATGCCGAAGGGGGACATAGATATGCTGGTGTGTGTCCGTCCGTCCGTCACACTTTTTTTTGTAACAGATTTCTCAGAAACTATAAATCGTAGGCTTTTGATATTTGGTAAGCAGCTTAAGGTAGGGGTACCATATGGTGGGATGTGTTTCCAGGTTCATCACTTACCTACTTTCTGTTTAATGAGTCAACTTAAAAATTTTTCAGGGTCAAAAATGGAAAATTGTTCGTCAGAGATTTCTCAGCTATTGCTATTTGTAGGCTTTTGATATTTGGTATGCAGCTCTAGGTAAGGGTTTTATGGTGGGGTACATTTCCAGGTCTGTTGCTTACCTTCTTCCTGTTTAACAAGCCGACTTAAAAATTTTTGAAGGTCAAGAATTGAAAAAAAAATTTAATAGATTTCTCAGCTATTACTATTTGTAGACTTTTGATATTTGGTATGCAGAGGTAAGGGTCTCATATGGTGGGATGCGTTTTCAGGTCTTTCTCTTATCTACTTCCTGTGAAGCGGGTTGACTTAGATTTTTTGCCATTTGGCAGGGGACCCAGGAACTCTGTTCTTGTTCTGTATTGTTGTGTTACGTGTTACAACCAAATCCTAAGATCACAACAGAAGGGGGAGGTTTAGCATGCAATATATAATCTGGTTTAACCCACCATTTCTTTTGAAATGCCTGTACCAAGTCAGGACCGTTTTTTTCCTAAAAAAATATTCTGTAAATTATTTTTGATGAAAAAAATATTTTGGAAGCTAAGGGTAAGAAAAAAAATATTCTGAAGAAGGATTTCTGCTATAAAAAATAATGCTGAAATTTTTTTGTCTGCACGGAAAAACAATTCTGATCAAAACAAAAAAACAAGCCCCCCGCTTCAAGTTAAATGGTCCGTCCCTTATTGAATATTTATAACAATCACATTCTAGCATACAAATATTTTACTCTTTATTCATTTTCAGCTTCAAGAACTGGAAAGAAAGTAGTTACACCAAATCCAAGGCCCACAACTCCTTCAAGCAAAGGGACACAACCCTCTGGAAAAGTCCAGTACTTTGCTGCTAACATCAACAGTTTGCCACCAGCTGTAGTTCAACAGCTGATTAAGTCTAATGCATTGACAATACAACCAGGGAATAGCCCACAAGGGATGATTCTTTTGACAGCTGTCAATCCAGACGTGGGTGGGACCTCAGGAACAAAGGCTACTCTCACACTACAAAATCCTGTTGGTGTAAAAATCCCAAGCACACTTCAAATTCCTGTTTCAACTGTAGCAGTGGCAAGTTCTGTAGTGGCAACACCATCTGTAGTATCAGTTGCAAGTACTGTTGTATCAAAAGCTGGGCCTAGTGACGGTAATGAAATTCAAGCAAGTTTGTCTGCAAAAATACCAGTTACAAGCCAGAGTGTGGCAAGTCCACAGCAAACTCCGTTTGTCAAAGTTTGTATGGGAATGTCCATGCCTTCAGTCAATCAGCAGCAGACGACAACCTCAAGTCATGTGATCAAGTCTACAGTCAATAATATTCCCAAACGTGGAGCAACTCCAAAAGCAACTACTTCAGTTGCCCAAACAACGGCCCAAAGAACTGTATTACAGCAAAATCCATCTGTATTAACGAGTGTTAGTCAAGGCATTACACTTCAGAATGCCAGCAGACTGAATATTGTTAACCAAGGAGGATATGTTCTAAATTCTGGACAAGTTCAAGGACTTCAGATGAACCCTACATTAAACATTGGAGCTCAAGGAACTATAAGTATAAATCCTCAAGGGTTGACCCTACAACAGATTCAAGCCTTGGCTTTACAAGGGATCAGCATTCAAGGTGTTTCGTTACAAGGTTCTAATCTTGTGGTACAACCAAATGCCAATTTGAGACTTCAAAATCCAGTTAACCTCCAGGGCCAAGTTATAGGATCAACTGCCCCTGCAAGTAATACCCACAACACAGTAGTACGACCACAAAATGTTACACAGACTCAAGTTATGCAAAACAGTGATGCAATGCGCAAAGGACTATTAATTGTATCGACTGAGAATGTTACAAATATTTGCCCACCTATCAGCCCGAATGTAGGAAAAATACATACAGCTTTTGTCACATCTGGTAATGATATAACAGAGACAACAAGTTCAGCTTTGGGTCTTCAGATATCTCCTGGGCGACAACAATGTAAATACGCTAGTAACGTTACGGTTAAAACTTTACTAGAAGCGAGAAAACCCTCAATTTCCGAACCGCTTTCACCTTCAACTTCATCAGACCACCAAGGTACTATAGTGGTTCAGTCTACCGCCACAGGTATCAAGAAATTAAAACTGCCGAGCAAAGCAGCTCTAGATTCGGCTATTCAGACTGTCGTAACTGAAGTTATAACTTCCCTTCCTACTGCTAACATTAAAGTTCCCTCGCCGGTAACCATGCCTTCAATACAACCAAGGAGAAATATTACAAAAACCATACAAAGTATGAAAGTACCAATTCCCACCACACCAAAAGTTGAGGCAAAATCAAGTGGTCCAATTTCTCTACAGGTTTCGGCTCCTAACATTGTTTCCCCAATGTCGCCAGTTATTGGACAGCCTAACCTTGCAATGGCAAGTCCTGGGATCATGCAGTTAAATAATAGTGGAGGTCAGATTATGTTAACTAATCTCAAACCAAATCAAAGTGTTCCCGCCGGTCAGAATGTTGTTCAAGGATATCTGACACCTCAAGGGTTAATCATTCCATCAGCAAATCTGAAAAATTTACAGTTTCAACAAAAAGTAGTCAGTTCTGTTGCACAGACAAATTCACAACCAAGTGATTCAGTGGCAAAACAACAATCAGTGGTAACCATGCCCGAAACAACTAATTTTATGAACACAACAAATTCTGCAGATCTCAAACTTGTTCAGGAGTTCTCAAGCAATAAAGTGGCTATGGTTAATGCATCCAATCTGACTGGATCTCCGCTGACTACTCATAAAACATTAGCATTGCCGCTCGCCGGTAGTAATTCTGGAAACTTGATGTATATTTCACCATCTACTAACATTCAATCTGGATCTCAGCTCGTTCAAAACCAACAGTTGACACCAATAGTGCTAAATCAACAAACAAACAATTTAGAGCAACCAATTACACCAATCATGCTTAACACTCAGCAAAATATCATTGGAAATATTAACAAATCAAATGCTGAATGTTCGGAAAGAAAGACGATTGTTTCATTACCTTTAGGATTACCAAAAATAGAAACTAAACAAACCGTATCCACCACTAAACCTGACTTTGTCTCTAATACTGTAAGTTCTCCTGCGACAGGAAAGATGAAATTACAAGATGGATCTTCTGTGTCAAATCAAAAACTCTGTCAATCGTCTTCTAATAATGCAACTCTATTAAGCCACCTAAATAGTCCTGCTTTGAAGACAAATGTTAATCACTTCGCTTTACCAACAGAGGCTGGTGGTTCTGGATCCAGCCAAAATAAGATCAGTGATCAGCAACAAATGAATAAAGCTGGCTTAAACCAACAGCAAATTAGAAATCCATACATACCAATTAATCAACAGACTACTCACAAACAAGTGATAAAAACTGAAGGTGCAAGTTCTCAGTCCATGACCACAACTAAAGCAAGTCCTGCCTTAACCAAAATGCATGTTGTTTCAAGTCCACTTGTGAAGCAGGGACCAATATTAGCTAATCCTCTGATAAAACAAGGACCCGTTTCAACAGAGACAAATAAAAAGCCTGCTCCTATAATAATTAACCAACAGGGATCCAGTTCAGAGATCATTAAACAGTTAGCTGCCCTTGGGACGTCAGGGCAGCAGCAGACCTTGACATTAGCTAATGGCAATAAATTAATTGTTCAAATGCCGTCTGGACAATTGCCAGCAGATGGTAAGATGGTTTTACAATTGCCAAGCCAGTTGACAGGTGAAACAGTGAAGCTGAATCAATCTCTTAAACTAGCACAGCCAACAACATTGGCAGCAGCGGTGGGACAAAATAATTCAAACTCTGTTTCTAGTAAAGTAATGATGCAGCTGCCAGGACAGGCTCAGGCTGGGTCTCCTATGGTTTTTGTATCACCAAATAAGCAGTTTATTCTAGGAAGTCAAGCTCTACAAAGTCCACTACTTGGAAATGTTATACAATCTGGAGATCAGAATATATTGTATAAATCTGTTCAAGGGAATATTATTGCAAACAAATCTAGTGCTGTTGAGACTATAAATAACTCATCCAATGGATCAGATTTAATTTCTAATAGTACATCAGCAGGATTAGTAAAAATGGGAGGAGGTATTGGACTAAAGGATCAGTTAGGACAACCGCTAAAACAAGTAAAAACTTCTGACGTGCAAAATTTGAAGGACAAAGGAGATAATATTTTCAAATTTCCAAATGTTTCTCTCAATGTAGCTTCTAATCAACCAGCATTGCAAAATTCTCAGGCTCTCACAAATCTTACTAAACAGCAGGAAGCAAGTGCTACAACTATGACGGCTCAAAATTCTGTATCTAGTCAACAAAATGTGAAGGGATCTGGAACGCCACAGAAACTTTTTCTCTACAACATCAATGGGCAGCTTGTAACAGCACAAGGAGTTCCTGTAACTGTGGATAATGGCATCTTGAAAATTTTGCCCCAGCCCAAAGTTCAAATGTCAAACTTTAATCTACCAAAGAGCCCTCCAGCTGGAACTAAGACTCAAAATGTGCCAATTTCACCTAAACCAGGCCAGTCTACTGTAAATCCACAACAGGCATATCTAAATGTTCTTACAAGTCCGAATAATGCTGGAAAACAAGTAGCTAACCAGTCTCCTGCAAGTGGAGCAGTCAAACTTGGCACTGTTCAAACTGGACCAAAGAAGACTATTCCTGTCCAAACTGGATTAAACCAGACAAAATCAGTTGTAAGGAACCTCAACGCTGCATTAACTGTTCCTGGAGGGGTGTTAGCTAATGCTACAGCAGTAGTTGATGCAAAAACAAACTTGGTCATGCCTACTCAAATGGGAGATGGGAGTCATGTTCGTCCAAGATTTGTCGTGATGCCTGAGACAGGCGAACAGACTCAAATAGTATTTCCACAACCAAACATTCATTCCAGTCATTTGAACAATGTACAAAGTGCTTCAATCTCATCATCCATACCTCTATTAAAAATTTCTGCTCCCTTATCAGGAAATTCTCCGCTCGTTCACAATTCATTGGATCAGAATTCATCGTCTGCCATCTTGAATATGATTCAACCAATCAAAATCAACAATACATCTCAGAAAGAATCTGGTGCAAATGTACTCTCAACAACAGTTCTCAATGTCAATGGAAACCATGTTTTAGTGACTGGTACCCAGTTGAATAGCAATGGCACCAGTAGTAACCCTGGTGATGCACAGGAAGCAGCTCTTAATTTACTGTCTCTAGCAAATCTGAGATTTTCAACTTAGTCAAGATGTACATAAATGTATAGGTCAGAAATTTAGGCTTGCCAACTTCTATAAATGCTCATACCAATTTCACAAATATGTATAAATGTAGCTATCAAACCAACATTTCCTAATGACCCCTTACTGCTTTATAGCATATCAAATTATTTTTCTTTTCAAAACTGAATAATTTATCATTTCATGTACAAAATATACATGATGACAATCTATAAATTACCAAAGTTAGCAAGCCTTTTGACCATTTAAACTTGTAAGCTTCCATACATACTTATACATGTTATAGTAGAAAAAAACAAGGTATTAGTAAAATACTGAATTATTTTTACCCAAGGAAAAAAATCATTTTTCCAGTCACAATAAAATCTTCCCCAACTCACGGGGTTAGTCCATGCCTGCATGGTCTAATCTTATTTAGTTATCATTCATGATTTATGTAGAAACTTGCTAATGTTTAGTCCTTGCAGGCATTAACTACCTCCCAAGTTGAGTTAGCTTTTATTGCAAGTTGAAAAGTGTTTTTTTTAATGACAAAATAATTCTGAGGTTATTGAGTACCTTGTTTACATTTCTCCATATTTTACCATGTCTAGAAATATTGTTTTATTTTATGATTTTAAAATCAAATAACTACACACATTAAACATACATTTTGAATGCCCCTGTGGAATTGCTCAAAATTCTAAGTGAAAACAAATATTACCAAGTAAAATATTACTAAGTAAAATACCAATTTTTTGTATGGTTTTTAATGCTACTGTCTGTAAAGGGTAGTCTGGAGAATGAAAAAATCAAAACTTATTTTTTCTCAAAAACATAAGCCTTTATTTATTTACATAATCTTATGAGAATCAAAAAGACCTAACTAAAAATATAACAACTTTTAAAAATGCTTAAATACATTTTCTAAAAATCTAGATATTTACATTTGAATGGGAAATTCCCATAGTAAAAAAAGTACGGGGAAAAATCTCAAATTTCTATTGTGACATCATATGAAGTCAAAATGCACTCCCTGATGCAAACAAAAACAAGTTGATGACAAAATACCTCTTTGGTCAAAGTGGTATTGTAAAATTCTATGATATAGTGATTTTTGAAAATTTTGCATCTCCAAAAATGGCTGCCATTTACAATGGAAAAACAAGGGGGCAAAGTGATTTTGCTTCATTTATCTTAGAGGTAAGCTTTTCTTTCAATCTTTTTTGTAAATTTAGTTATGTTTTTGTGCAGCAGTAAAAATAGCAAACATTTCAAAGGTGCTAGTTATGACTTAAAGAAAAATTCTAAGAATTTCTGTTCTCCAGAGTACCCTTTACAGACAGTAGACAACTAAAAATATTGTTCATGTTGTTATCATCACTTGAAGAGTTGCTGTAGACACTTTAAACTTTCTGTGTCAAAATTCGTTGAAACTTTGAACTGCAAAGGCAACTGTACTATATCCAAACATTTTAGGCAAATAACTTTCAGCATGGGGAGATCCATACATTTTTAAAAGGGGATATTCACCCAGAATCCATGTCAAAAAGGGGGTACACAAGCTTGAAGACCTCCTTTGTATATGCTACTGACATTTCTATAAATCTTGTTTTAAAGTTTCTTGAGTTATTAAAGAGTACTTGTTTTACACATTGTAGAATATACAGTTGTACATGTTGATTTTGTTTGTTTATATTTTATGCAATGTTATGGTATCTTGGTATTGTGTACAAAATTGAACGAATATTAAGGATGTTTTTTTAAATGTATCTACACAATTTATTATGATATTTTGTTCCATTATTCTGTATTTGTTATAAAAACCATTTCTTTCTTTAAATTAATGTTAGAAATGATGGTTTTGTTGAAAACAAGAGGCTCCCAGGAGCCTGAATCGCTCACCTGAACTACACAGACACATATATTTTGTAGATATTATTGTGCATAACCATATATGATTTAAATTTCTGAAATATCTTGGTTAGTTTTCAAGATATTGGGCTTAATAAGTGCAAAATTTGGCAAAAATCAGGAAAAAGGGCAATAACTCCCACATCAGCAGTCAGATCTTTCCCAAAATTTCAGCACAGTAGATCTTAATATGCTGATCTTTTTTGATTCTTGCACAATTTTGATATCTGACACCATTTTTGAGTTGTTAGCAAAAAATGCAATTTACCCCTATGTTCTATTTTTAGCCATGGCGGCCATGTTTTTTGACAAATCAAAAATCTGAACTATAGAGTTGTAGCATATAAGCTATTAAACAAGTGTGCAAAGTTAAAATGCAGTTGGTCTTACGGTGTCAGACAAGTTAATCTTTGAAATTCAGGGAAAAAGTAATGAAAAATGGTAAATTTTGTTGTTTTAAGGACAATAACTCCTAAAAGAAATGATCCTACAGCTTTGATCTAAATACATGAAATGTAGATCTTGATGTGCTTAATCATATGCAATTTAAATTCTTGAAATATCTTGTATACTTTTCAATATATATGGCTAAACAAGTGAAAAATTTAGAAAAAATCCAGAAAAAGGGCAATAACTCCTACATCGGTTGTTAGATTTTCTTGAAACTTTCATTCCAGGTAGATCTTGAGATACTGATCACTTTTGTCTCACATCAGAATTTTGATATCTGTAACCATTTTTGAGTTATTAGTAAAAAACTGCAATTTACAACTATGTTCTATTTTTAGCCATGGCGGCCATATTTTTTGATGAATCAAAAATCTGAACAATAGAATTGTAGCATATATGCTATTTAACAACTGTGCCAAGTTTGGTTGAAGTTGGATATATGGTGTCAGACAAGTTAATCTTTGAAATTCAGGGGAAAAGTAATGAAAAATGGTAAATTTTGACGCTTTAAGGGCCATAACTCCTAAGAAAAATGGTTCTACAGCTTTGACCTAATTACATGAAATGTAGATCTTGATGTGCTTAATCATATGCAATTTGAATTTTTAAAATATCTTGTATAGTTTTCAAGATATAGGGCTAAATAAGTGCAAAATTTTGAAAAAATCCAGAAAAAGGGCAATAACTCCTACATCGGTTGCTGGATCTTCTTGAAAATTTCTGGGCAGGTAGATCTTGAGGTGCTGATCACTTTTACCCTATGCCAGAATTTTGATATCTGTTACCGTTTTTGAGTTATTTGCAAAAAACTGCAATTTACCCCCTATGTTCTATTTTTAGCCACAGCGGCCATGTTGTTCATCCAATCAAAAATCCGAACGATAGTTTTGTAAAGGACATACTATAGAACAACCCTACCAAGTTTAGTTACATTTGGCCATGCGGTTTCAGAGAAGAAGATTTTTGAAAAGTTGGACGACGGACGACGGACGACGGACGACGGACGGACGGACGGACGACGGACGACGGACGACGGACGCCAAGTGACGGCAATAGCTCACATGACCCTTCGGGTCAGGTGAGCTAAAAAGCAAACTTGACACTTACATCACCTTTGAATGGAAAGCTACCTTGACCAATGCTGATGGATTTTAGTTTATAAATTTATTTTCCTTTTTTAAGATTTTTGTTTTCTCAAAAATTATCAAGTTTACAGACTTTGAAAGCATATTATGTCCTTTTTTGGATAGAAAGGTAAATGTCAGACAGGCTGAGAAAATATTTTGGTTGTTATTTAGTATGCATCATCAGTTAAGAGTCCTACTTTTTAGGAATCCTTTGATACAATGTCGGGTCTGTTTATTAGCTACCGGTACTTCCTGTTTAACAAAAAATGACCATTTTTGTTTTTGACCCTTTTAAATTTTAATCAGGGCTGATTTCTTATGTACAGTGGCAGATCCAGAATTTTGAAAGTGCAGGTTCCACCTAGAGGATAAGGGGGAAAAGCAGGGAGTTGCCAAAACAAAACAAACTCGGCATGAAAAAAACAAAATTTCTGATATAAAGAAGGGGGTTCCAACACCAAGAATTCCATCTTTTGATCTGCCATTATCTGATCACCTTTCTCCTTCATCTTTTAAGAGAGTGGACATGGAAGCAGACCACATGCTTGACAATAATGACCTTGTAAATATTTACTTAAAACCAACCACAAATAGAAAGAAACCATGCAACCTGAAACCTCACAGAGTCTTTGTTCCTTTGAATTTAGATGGGAGTTTTGTGTCATATTGAAAATTTGCCCTTTCTTAACCTAAGTAAAATAAAGATCTAATTGTATTTTTAAGATGGGTTTTTTTCTGTTGCAAGATTAGAAAAAATATACACAATGATGTAAATGTGCGTTTTGTATGTAACGTAACATATAAATTGTAGAAAATAAATTATGAATGCTTCCTCTAATGAATACGTTGAATGCACAAAAACTGAAGTCTTAATTTATTCAGGTTTAGAAAAGTTGTTCAGTTCATATTTCTGTTACATTAAACAATTCCATTAAAAGTAAATTTTGGTGCAAAGTTTCATTAAAATCGTTAAGATTTTTTGCATTTTTTATATCAGTTTGTTCAGTTTAAATTGCATCTCTCATTATGTAGTTAACTCCATTGAATAATTATTGTTAACTATGAACATTTAGAAAAAAGCTTAGAGGCAAAAAATTAGAAGAAGAAACATTATTGTTTAAAATCAAACTTTAGAAGTAATTTTTTATCATCATCGCCCTAAACTTCAACTAATTAGTAAACACTGAGAAATTTAATTTTAATCCTGGATTTAGTTTTATAAAAATTTAAGCAAAAAAAAATTATTGTGTTACTTTATAATTGGTTCTTTAGGGCTATTCTAGAATTAATTGCATAGTAGGGTCGGAAGGCTCTATTTATTTACCCTGATACCCTACCAATTCTTTAATATGATTTTCCTTTTTGCCCAAGAAAAATATCTAAAAATATTACCACCCATAATATTTTAACGAAAAGTACCTTCTGACATCCCCCATACAATAAATTCTGGAATAGCCCTAATTGCATTGAAAAGTACTAATATGTATATTCATATTTTTGAGAGGAACACATTGGGGTGTTTATTTAATGTATAGAAGGTGCAAAAGTTATTGTATGATATGTACAAAGAATGTTATTTAAGAGGTCTCTGAAATTAAATCTATCATTTATTGTTTGGTGTTTCATTCATTGTATTGCCTGAAATAAGTGTCACAGTTTGTCAAACCAAGTAAAGGAAGATAAAAAGGTTCTTTAATGTACCTGTACCTTTACTCAATTTGTCTCGGGTCAAATACGGGATATCTCCCAACAATTTTAATACAAAAACATAATACAATCGCAAAAAAATTGTGCTCATATAAAAACCCCAAGAAGTACCAAATGGAGCATTCCAATGTCAGAAGTCAGTTGACACCTGATGCAAATGAACCCAAACTGCAACAAATTACACATAAAAGAGCGATTGGTGTAGTGATTAACGTGTTGAGCTACTAACACAGAGGTTCGTGGCAGTGAGTTGATCCTTGTCAGGGTGAAAAATTTCATGAACCAAATTTTCAACTTTCTCTCGACACCATTTGGGGCTTTGGGCAATGATGGTCTCAAGGAACAGTGCTAGTTGTTTAGAAGAGTTGAAAAAAGGTTGTCATACACTCCTGTGTAGAGGGGTAGCAATACCCCATGTATGTTATTGACCCCTTTGCAGAGTTTGGTAAGGGAAGGATCAATGGGGGCTGCTACAAAGGCCACACTTGCAAACTGGTGAGGGATTCACATAATCATCAAGCAAGGAAAAACTAGAATACTGAAGTCAGAAAGGGCCCCGCAGCAAAAAAACCTAAGTGCTTTCAAAATCATATGAACTTTGATTATAACCACTAATGCATGCTCCATGGAATGTGTATGAAACTTCAGAGCTGTATTGTTTAATAGCATTTACATGTTTGAGTTTTATTGTTCAAAAATTCCAATTCTCAAAATATGCTGTGATTTTCCATCAAAAATGAAGTTTTTTTTTCCAAAAATATTAAACAGATTTGCTGCAAATCATGACATGCTAATTAGCAGCTGTACAAAATTTCAGAACTGTATTATTAATAGTTATTGAGTTTTAGTGTTCACAAAATCCAATTCTCAAAATCTGTGATTTTCAAAATAAATAATGAGTTCATGGATAATTGCACAAAAATTTAATATGCAAATCATGGCCTGCAACTAAGAAACTGTACAATGTATCAGAACTGTATTGTTAATAGTTTTTGAGTTTAAGTGTTCACTAAGTCCAATTCTCAAAATCTGTGATTTTTCGATAAAAAAATGAAGTTTTTTTCCAAAAATATTTCACATTTTTGTCATGAAATTTTAATATGCAAATTATGACATGCTACTTAGTAGCTGTAAAAAATTTCAGAACTATGTTGTTAAATGATTTTTAGTTTTAGTGTTCTAAGTCCAATTCTCAAAATCTGTGATTTTCGATAAAAAATGAAGTTTTTTCCAAAAATATTTCACATTTTTGCATGAAATTTTAATATGCAAATTATGACATGCTACTAAATTAACTGTACACAATTTCAGAACTGTGTTGTTAATAGTTTTTGAGTTTTAGTGTTCACAAGAATTGTTGATGGACGGACAGACGGACAAAGTGAAAACGATAGGGCGTCCGCATCTTCGATGAGGGGCCCTAATAAATGGTTAAACTAAACAAGGGGTTACCCCCACTTGACCATTTGGAAAACAGGTAGTAGATGCATCACTGACCTGCAAAGGGTCATTTTCAAGCTGTATACCAAATTTAAAATCTATCCCTTCTGACAGTAGAAGCCAAGAAATCTGTTACGAAAACTTGTCTATATTTGACCCTTAAGAAGTCAGTCAGCTCAGAAAACAGGAAGTAGATGCAAGACTGACCTGAAAAGGGAAGGCATGGTACAACTCATCATGCTTAAGCTGTGGATCATATTTGAAATCAATCCCTGAGAAGCTGAGAAATCTGTTACAAAAGTTTGTAACGGATGGACAAGGTGATTGCAATATAGCCCCCTCTCTTATGAGTGGGGTTATAATTACACATAAAATCTAATCTATCCCTATTGTGTCTCACAACTATGTTGTGTTCTATGGTCATTACCGGATCCTAAGATCGCAATGGAAGAGGGAGGTTTGGCGCCATAAAACCTGGTTTAACCCACCATTTCGTTTGAAATGCCTGTACCAAGTCAGGACCATTGCGATCCACCAGTTCTCCGGTATGACTGATTCGTTTTTGTCATTTTCTCTGGACTATGAGATTGATCATTCAAGTTCGGTAGTTTTGTTATTACGGTACCTTTATTTACTGAACTTGCGTAAGAATGATGATAAATCATGTGCTCCTGAAAGATAGGTAGTCTCTGCTTGTTACAAAAGGGTAGGGAAACAAGCAGTTGCATTTAGTGGTGCTCAGGATACTCAACATGACCATTCAGAAAACAGGAAGTAGATTCCCATCTGATCTGGTAAGGGGAGGCAGGTTACAATTCATGATACTAAGGCTGTGCCAAATTTAAAATCAATGCCTTCAGTAAAAGCTGAAAAATCTTATGAAAGTTTGTCTGTAATAGACAGACAGACAGAGAGACTGACATGGTGATTGCAATATAGCCCCCACATCTTACAAGTGGGGGTAGATTGAGAAACCATATAACGCTATTCAGTGAGTTTTAGCAACGATTTGAAACAAAGGTTTCAATAATTTTCCAATTACTGTGTTCTCTCCATTAATTTTTAATAAAATCCTGGTATTTTTTAACTTCAAAATGGCATCTTTTGGTTTCAAATTATGGCATCACATTTCCTATAGAATATACCCCAGATGATTTCAATTCCAGTAGCATCATATTTGAACCAGAGAGCATTCACATTGCCAGGATGGTATAGAGAGAACACTTGAATAAGTACAAGATCTGTGAAAGATATATACAAAATGCCATGTTTTGAGGTAGGAATGTTAAATGCTATTACTGTACATGAATTAAAAAGAGACAACTCAAAATAACATGTAAATTTTAATTAAACAAATACTTGACCTTGCATATAACATAAATGTAAATAAGTCAATAGTTCAGACATTCAAGAAGTTATATTATCAAACCCAATAAACCTAATAAATCATGCCTACTTTGTTGAGTTTCAGGCTTCCAACTAGCCTTATTTTCCTAATTTCTGTAAAAAGCCCTGAATTTTTCTACAAATTCCTAATTTTTGCCCATTAGTCTGAAACAACTTTACTTGTTTATTATAACACTAGCGCCAAAAATGTGACCAAAATTTTTTACACATCTTTTTGCTCGACATTTGATCTCATATTTCAAACTTTATGCTTACTTCATGCAAAAGAAGAAACCAAGGATTATTTATCTTAAGATCTCAAAATAAGTGTGATATAAAGTTATTGTATTTTGAATTTATAGGTTTTTGGTGAAAAAAACCCTTATTTTAATATTAGGAAAATTCATAATGAATGAACCTTATTTTCGAAAAATACTCCCTAAAAATGCCTTTACTTTTTACTAAAAAACAGTTAAAAGCATGAAGTTTTGCAAAAGGAAAATAATTTCTTCAGAATAAATTCCTTTAAATAAATGTTTTAAACAATTAACTGATTTTTTAAAAAATATTTACAATACTAATTATTCAACAATATATTTTCATACAATTAGGTTCAAAGATTGTATTTATAATCATCAGTAAGAAAATTTATTCAATTATAACTTAATAAGAGTATCTTGTAAAGATTCTTGACAAATACACAAATGCACTCTAACATACACCAATAAATTACACAACACATGTATAAAACTATAAATAGAACAGGCCATATAAACAGAACACAAAAAGGTCACAATGTATCAAGTTCACCCCACAGCATGCTTGAATATGCATGAAAGCCTAGTTTCCATCAGTCCTATAACTACATTGAACATCTGAAACATTATAGCCAGTCAAGGAAATTAGGATTATTAGGGGCAGGACATTTGGTCCCATCCTTGGTCAAGATTCACAGGACCAAAAGAAAATATAGAGGTCCAATAACACAATTTATTGTTTAAATACTGCCAATTTCTATCAGAAATTAGACTTTCGGACCTGTGAAAGGCACAAAAACACCAGACCGATAGAGTTTTTACAGGCCTCGGGCTGTTGGTCCTGTGCTAATTTCCATGACTGTATAGCTTGAAAATTCATCACATGTTTTTCCTATAGTGTATAGCTACTCCATCAAAACAGTTCATAGGTGATTTGTTATTTTGTAGATATTTTATTGCTCAATATAATGGTCACCTTACAGCAGCGTTCTCCTCAAGAGTTTTTAATAGCATCCTGGTATTTTCATTTTCATAACCAAATTACACTGTTTTATAACCTTGTATTTTGAAACCACTAGGTGGATAACCACTGAATATTTTAAACCTAGTTTTTGTTAATTCTTACATTACAACATTTCAAAACATATTTGGCATTTATTTCATAAATTTTACATTTTACACCGAGTTGAAATTTTGGGCTGATTTTGGTTCTAACCGAATCTACTCCTATGCAAATCTTTATGGAAAAGATGAGACTTTAAACAGATTCATTTATGACCATTGCAAAACATCTGGTGTGTCTACAAGAAATATACAATGCAATAAGTGCTGATGAGGAAGAAATTTCCTAAATGGCCATTATCTTAATTTATGTAAATTCTAAAACCTAAGGTTTAACTCCCTCCATCATAGTTTGTCTTTAGATATATTTGATATTACTGGGATTTCATTTTGCATTTTTGATACTTTTTTGAATTGTGGATTTCCTTCTTTTGGGTTCTTGTGCTGCTGATGAGGAATAAAATTCTGAAATGGCCATACAACTCATCAAAATCAATTGCAGGTAGTTAATATATGTGTTGTGGTCTCATGTTCATTTACTCCACATCCTATCATAAAATATATATTTGATGTAAACTAGGCCTTCATCTTTTGCAACCAACACCATTTCAAAACTTTGAAGACTTGTGTTTTTGATATCAACTAAACAACAAAACATTATTTTAAAGGTGCTTACAACATACATGTATAAGATTTTAATTTACAATATTACACACACAAAAAATCCAAAGATTGTAATGTATAGAAACCTGAAATGATAGATTTCTAGGAAGGAGATTCAATGGATGAAGATGAAGAAAGCACATCGTGTAAGGGATAAACTATCTTTTCTGACTCTGCTCGAAATACAAAATGCACAATAAAAATAAAAACAAAAATAAAAATATATTATTGTAAAAGTCATGGATTTCTGATGTAAATAATAAAAAGTATCATGTACAAGCTTACATATGTATAATTATGTTGGTTAACTTAAAATATCAATATCATATAATGCAATTCAATATCACTGTGGTGAGATTCTTTTACTACGACTGGCCGGAGAACATTTATCAAAAAAGATCACTCAATAAATGTTATTTGATTTTTAAATGCCCTTAAACTAAAAATTAATGTTTAAGAATATACATTTAAGAATTTAAATTTTGATTATAACAAATTATTTTTTAGAAACAATTATTTTTTAATAAACAAATCGAGATTAATATCTAAAAAAATATACTGTTATTATATTAAAAGCATGAAATACATGTATCATCAGGAAATATCTAAAAATTTGAATCTTTTGTATTTTTACATTTTTCTTTTGGCTCTTAAAACAAGAAAACATGTTTGATACATCAAATTACTACTATTACATTTAAGCTCATCTCAAATATTGCACAACATTAAGATTGTAGTAAGCATTTTCTACTATTTTTAAACTAACAATCTAAACACAAGTACAATACTTTGATAATAGGAGCTGTATATTTGAAAGTTAATATGTATACAGTTTCTACATGTACTTTAAAACTGAGACACTTAAGGACTACAAACAAATTTAAAGTAGATGAGTAGTACCAAAGTTGCTTGGGACACAAAAAGGAAACTACCGTATAGCAGGCCATTTTCTCACTGTGGGCTCATTTTTGCGTGTTGGTGAAAATTGGGAAAATATCCATCTAATAGAAATCATATGCCCGTACAAACACCATCACAATTAGCGAAAAACTATGCAAATTTTGTTCACATACCTTAACACACAAAAAAACTGCAAAAATCTTACACTGCAAAAATAACTCGCTATACAATATTATAAAACAAAATCAGCAGTGTTTTCTAATAGCACATAAGAAAGTATATTTAAAATTAACAAGTAAATTTCTTGCTTGGATAAGTATAGACCATTAAAGTAGTGAACTGGTAAAATGGATTTCATTAATAATAACATATTTTGAGTAGTACTGACTGTACAGACAAACACTTAAATATTTGTAGCCAAGTAATAACTGCAATAAATAATAAATAATTTTTTATCCAGAACATAAAGAAAAATAAAAATATAAAGAAAATATAGATACCCACAATTCTTTATCACATGTAGCTATCATAAATAAAGTTACAAATAATGCTCTATGAAAAAAATAAAACAACATCAAATACATTGTACATGCATGACATTATAATGATTATTCTGAAACTGTGGTTTTATTATTATTTGTGGGGTACCAATTTTCATGGTATTCGTGGGTAACAGTCAACCAGGAAAATAAGAATCCAACGAAGTGTTCTTTTTACATTGATTCGTATATAAAGCAAACAAACCATTAAGTAAGAATCCAACGAAATGTCTTTTTTTGTGTAAACCATGGAATTGAAACCCACAAAAAATAAATGAGGGTCGGGAAGACCTTTTCCGGGACGCCAGGATTGGCCATATTATTTAACGGGAATTCGGGAAAAGCGACTAGCGGGACACGGGAACCTTCATTTTATTTTTCCGGATGCAGGATTAGTAGTTTTTATTATCCGGGAAAATGGGATTATAAAATTATTTAGACGGGAATTCGGGACGGGACCCCCTCCTCCCCTCCCCCATAGATGAATCCACAGTAAACTACATGCATTTATTGTTCCCCGGCACAACGCCACAGAGGTACCTAATAATTGTCTTCATCCATGTGTCTGTCAGCCACACTTTTTTCTAAGACAGCTTAACAGTTTGTTTGTAATGATACATGTATGTAGTGGATCATATTGCATTGCATTAAAATTCGACAAATTTTATTAGAATTATGGGACTTTTATCGTCTGTGTGTATTGTAGGTCATAGAAACTCCTCAAAGTGTTGGTTGTGGCCTTTTTGACCCCTTGTAGCAATTTAACAGTGCAATATACATGTACATGTATATCAAAACCATTGACACATTTAGTTGACATAATTTTAGGATGAATTCAATACAAAAAAGAATTTTCAAAATCAAATGAAAAATAAACTTTCTACAACAGTTTTGTCAATTGTTTTAGCCCTTTTCTCTAAAACTGTATGGGGCCACAAACCCTAAATACAATACAAACCTTCCTTTAGTGGTTATAAACATCATATCAAATTTTCATAACAATCAGTCAATATTTACCCAAGTTATTGTACGGAAACCAAATGTCCATAGACGACCACAACGACGACATCGCCATAACATTATACGGAAATTTTGCGGTCGTATAAAAAATTGTGTTGCCACTATGCATTATAAAACAACTTATGTTAATGTGAACTAAAAATTTGAAAAAAGTTACATTCAGCCAAGGTTCTTTCAGGGACTTGATATTCATGGTAAAAGAGGTCAGACTTCCAGATTATATCTCCTCCATGTTGTAATAGGGAACAACATTGTATGTAGGCACATTATGGAGATTTTTCAAAATTAATTTTTATACCAAAACATCAGATCCGTAACATTAAACATCAACTTAAAAAATTCTCAAAACAATTTTTGAAACAATGATAATTTAGCTTCAAATAAAACAATGATTATTCAGATGAGACATTTGTTGCTTTCCTCTGTCTAACTCCCGACTCCTCTTCTTCTTGTTTTTCTTTTAGAATTTCCTCTGTCTCTTGAGTTTCTTCATTTTCATCATCCTTGTCGTCTGCTGATTTTTCGGTCTGCGTGTCACCAGTTTCTGTCTGTGTGTCCTCAGAGGCCTTTACTGTCTCCACTTCAGAAGATTTCTTCTCTTTGCTTTTGTCTACTACTTCATAGCTACTGATATCTGGACTAGAGTCGCCAGAATTGGTTGCTTCACTCTTTTTCTTGAAAAAAAAAGATAAAATGTTATCATAATAATAAAAGTATGGCCTCCAACCAAACATATACCCTAACAGTCTTGCAGCTGACTCTAGGTTACATTGTTTCTTTGTTATATGCAAATGATTCAAATACCAACCTTAGAATTTTCAACAAAAGACTTTCTTCTTTCTTCTTTAAAAGCCTTAAATTAGACCCTTACACACCTTAGGCGTTTAAATAGGCAAGTGAGTCTTAGTTTATCACCCTGCTCGATACATAAGCTTTTCTCAGGGTAAACACCCCATCCCCCTTTCATGATGAAAGGTTGCTTTTAATAATGCTTTAAGGAAGATTTTCAAGCATACTTTCAAACAGATCACAATCTGTTTTTAATGAGTTTTCCAAGTAAGGTCTATTTTTTAACCAAACGGAGGTCAGAAGTTGCGCTTAAAAAGCCTTCCAGATCTCATGTCGGTTTTGACCTGTGCACAGGGCTCCATACCTTGGTTCTTCATATTAAAAAGTTTACTTTGGCTTTATAACTTTGACTTGAGCAACCTCTAATGAGTCTTTAATAGAGAAAGTTTTAAAATGACTTGCCTGGAATTTTATTTTGATCCGATCAGTGATTGGGATTTTGTGGGGCAAATGGGCCATTTTATGCATACAAATTTGAAATGTCCCATAGAAATCTGGAAAATCTACAAAGAATATTAAAGAATGAAATTTTGAAAGAAATGGTCAAAAGGCACAATCTTAAAATGTCATACCTAATCACTGTCCAGGGTTATTTTTGCTGTGGTAGATATTTGTGGTTTTTGTGTTATTAGGTACAGTATGTGAAAAACTTTTGTGGGTTTTATTTTTTCCAGTCTGTGAGTATCAGTGTTCCAGCTAGGCTGTTTTCAGAGGGCGGTCCGCCCGCCTGCCTTTGCCTCCGCCCGATTGCCCTTTTCAGGATACATGCCGGTTTTCATCTCCGCCCTGCCCTTTTTGATCGTACATTTGCCTTTTTCAATCAATCGTAAATAGTTTGTGCGTTGAGAATGAAGCCATTTGGGATAATTGAATGGCATATTTACAACCCCAAGCCAATTAACAAATTAAATTAACATGTGTTCTCTAGTCAATTAATTAAGGTATCTATTTTGATTAATCGATTTCAATTACAGGTAAGTTGTCTGATTGCACAGTAAATTTCTCTGCCTCGGTAATGATAATTGTGCACAAATCAGAATCTGAACCCATCTGGATGTTTTCTATCAAAATTAACATTAAATGTGAGCTTTTATTGAAAAATAGAAACGATGTTGATGGATTTGTGATAAGCTCCAACATTTTTTTTGTTTACAAATAATGACAGGAAGCAGAAGTTAAAAACTAAACACGAACTCTGACCGGAATGGTACTAAATCTCCGGATTTTACTAGCAAATTCAATAAAAATCAAATGGGTTTTCTTAATTTTTTCTTGAGCTGACATTCAAGCTTTTTAGCACTGATAGAATATATGAAGGTAATGAAAAGCCAAAAGTCTTCTTAAAGAAACAAGAGGCTCCCCTTAAGCTTAAAAGTGCATGTTTGTTTGTAAAAAAAGAATGTGTGTTGTATTTGATTGTTATTTTTAAGCTACATTTGTATGCCCTTTTGAAAGATGAAGTCAACGCATGAATTTGCCCTTTTTAAAAATTCATCCCTGCCCTTTTCAAATCCTGGCTGGAACACTGAGTATGTTTGTACATGATATGCCTTGGATTGATATTTCCATTGGATTTATTTTTGCAATTTCTGTAGACCCACGAAAATAAACCAATGTGGAAATAACCCTCTATTCTATATGACATCCCTAGACATACCTCATCATCAGTTTTAACTGCTTCGCTAGTAACAGTGCTAACTTTTGCCGACACATGCTGCATAGCGTTAAGAATTTGTGACATCTGTTTTTCTGTCTCTTCAAGACGTTTCTGAAGTTCTCTCATTTCTTCTGCCGCTGGAAGATAATCATCATAATAATTATTTGGGATTTTTATAAGATTTACATTAATAGGGATGCTTCAAGAAAATATGGGGTGTTCAGTGTTTAGATTGCTGTTTGTTCATGCAAGTTAAGTCACATACCCTTATTCCACATCTCATCTTAAAATAATTTTTATGGATAAATACACATTCACACCTGTAGTAAAAACAGTTTTTTTTAAGTTTTAGTTTAAGTGTTCAAATAAACATTTTTATGCATAAAGAATGTTAAAGCCAAAGGATTATCAAATCTCAATGTTGGACCCAAAATAATCATTTTTAATTTCCTACTTACATATATTAGTATCAACATTTGAAGCCCTGTTCAACAGATCCTGAAGTCCATTGAGGTCATCCTCCTGACTAGCCAGTCTCTCAGCCTCTGTCTGTCTGACCGTACTTTCTTGTGGTCTACGTTTAGGACTACCACCTTTGTAAAATGAAGATTCTTCTTTCTTGTCCTTCTTTCCAAACACCTTTAGAGATATATAACGTAGTGTTTTAAAAATGAAAAGTTTTAGTTTTAAAAGAATACTGAAAGCCAGAAAGGAGCATTTAATTTTAATAGAAACCAAAAGAATGTATTGCCTGCAAACGATTCTCTCTACTCCATGTAAAGGGAATATTATCCTGACATGAAGGTTCAGCTTGGGAATATAATGGCGCTACCTGCAAGGGTTAGAAGTCAACACAAAATCCTGGTACATTTTGTATAAATCATGTTAATAAATTGCTTCAAATTTCTTATTGGTATCCCTAATTATAAATTTAAGCATTTCCAAATAATGCATCAGTTCTCAATATTAAACCTAATCTACATCATGTACAAGTAAGATGATTCCAAAAGCATACACTGGTAAGATTCATCCCCATGAATCTGCCTCTACTCTTTGGGGTTGGGGTTGAGCTGACCTACCTTAACTAGAGTATAGATCAGATAACCTATGATTCCAAAGGCATACACAGGCAATATCATCCCCATGACTCCGCCTCGACCTGATGAACTTTGCTTCTGTTTGTTCATTTCAGCAGCAGCTCTCATTCCAGGATGTGGACCAGGCTAAAAAGAAATAAGATATTTTTACTACTAACTAGTATATCATTTGTTCTTGTGTGTACATGTTACATAAATTTATAAAACTATGATCTACAGATTTTCAATATGAATGTGTCTTGTACATCTAATTCACTTTCTTTCTTCATAGTTGATTGAAGTTTTATGTATATTATAATTTTTACAAAAGTAAAAGTACAGTACATGTACAAAATTATTTGTTCAAATACATTTGAAACACATGTATAAACTACATATAAATGTGCATTAACCTGTGGTGTTCAAACTTTCAACACACGAACATGTATCTGTAGATAACTTAAAATAAGTTTGTTTTGGAATTCTATTAATGTTTTGTAAGTAAATAAGAGTTAACACTAAAGTACCTCTCGCCTGCCAGCACCATCGGAATACCTTGTTATTCCTCAAACACAATAAAAGCTACTATTGGGCATATGCATACCAAGTTTCATGAACCTAGGACTTACATACCTTGAGATAGGGATGTGCTTGCAAAACCTGAACATTGCTATTATATGTATTGAAAATTGTCAAAGCCATTCAACCTGAAAATCAAGAGGTCAACATTGGGGATGCAAGTGTGCTAAGCTTCTACACTGGGGCATATGCATATCAAATTTCATCAACCTAGGACTTTCAGTTCTTGAGATATGGAGGTGCTCATAAAACCTTTACATTAAAGTTAACACCACCGCCGCCTGTAAAGTAACACCAGATGTCTCGCTTTGCTTTGCTGTCGAGACAAAAAAAAAACACTGTAAAATAACTTATTTTTGCAATTAACTTTTCCACATTTTTGTGTTGTACATGTACTTTTAAAAAAGAATTAAGATTAACATCAATTAATCTTTCATATTACACATTTAATTGCTAAGAAATGAGTTCATTTGCAACTATTTTTGCGAAAAATTTTCTGTTTCTCAATAAATTGCTCCA
Source organism: Arcuatula senhousia (assembly GCA_963971305.1). Taxonomy (NCBI): domain Eukaryota; kingdom Metazoa; phylum Mollusca; class Bivalvia; order Mytilida; family Mytilidae; genus Arcuatula; species Arcuatula senhousia. The sequence continues at coordinate 12,283,648 of OZ020313.1, forward strand.
ATGGCAAGGATTAGTTAGTTTACAGCTGGACCAGTAAATGTTGTAGATTTGATTAACATACCCTCATATGTCTCCTGATATCATCTTCTTTAGGATCACTAGGATGACCAGAATGCATGCCTGGTCTGTGTGGTGGATGAGCTGAAATATAAGGCAAATTATGATCACTAGGATGACCAGAATGCATGCCTGGTCTGTGTGGTGGATGAGCTGAAATATAAGGCAAATAATGATCACTAGGATGACCAGAATGCATGCCTGGTCTGTGTGGTAGATGAGCTGAAATATAAGACAAATTATGATCACTAGGATGACCAGAATGCATGCCTGGTCTGTGAGGTGGATGAGCTGAAATATAAGGCAAATTATGATCACTAGGATGACCAGAATGCATGCTTGGTCTGTGTGGTGGATGAGCTGAAATATAAGGCAAATTATGATCACTAGGATGACCAGAATGCATGCCTGGTCTGTGAGGTGGATGAGCTGAAATATAAGGCAAATTATGATTACTAGGATGACCAGAATGCATGCCTGGTCTGTGTGGTGGATGAGCTGAAATATAAGGCAAATTATGATCACTAGGATGACCAGAATGCATGCCTGGTCTGTGTGGTGGATGAGCTGAAATATAAGGCAAATTATGATCACTAAGATGACCAGAATGCATGCCTGGTCTGTGTGGTGGATGAGCTGCAATATAATACAAAAGACATCTAATTATCAAAAATCTGAAACCTTCAGCACAATATACATCTTGAATACAATTAAAGTTCACAGCTTCGTTTCTAATTTGCAAATAACCTGAGAGGAGTTGTGTGACAAAGTAAGTATGTGCCCTTTGATTACCTATGTTGTCCCGCCCCAAGGGACATTATCAAAATCTGAAACCATAATCCCCACTAACAATGCAATCAAATTCCAAAGTTAAGTCCGTCTATTCAGAGTGGTTACAGAGATTATCCTGGAAATTAAAACTATACTAGTCACAGACTATACTAGTCAGTAGTCACAGAATAGATCTCATCACTTTTTTTCTCAAAAGCAGTTATTGCAATGTTGCAGACTATTTCGTTACATATATATCTGCTAAATTTGTTCATTTTTAAGGAGATTCTTGCCTCTATCTAGTTCAGGTTGCATTTTTGTTCTTACTGTTCAAATAATTTCACAATAAATGATTAAAAAATCGGGTGGCAAGAATTACTTGCTAGCGAGATCTACTCTGTGACCAGTATATATATACAAAACAGATATGTTACAACTTTGGGAGCGTCTCAGGTTTACCCTGCCTCATATTATCAATGAAATTAAAATATATCTTATAATGACTTAGGAAGCTTAGGGATCAGCGAAAACGGTACAAAGGTCAATATGTAAGTTGTACTATGAGGCGTATGAGCTGAATTTTACTTCAAAGTCCTGTTTATCACCCGTGTTTTCCTGAACTTTCGGCATCTTTTAAATGCTTTCTCCTTTGAAAATAGACCTTTTCACGGTTATACCCGATCGCGAGTTCCAAAATAGCCGCCATTTTACCTCGATTTTACTGGAAAACTTGTACCTACTCTGTGATAAATCAAACAGGGAAACCTTGTCCTTTCTCTCCAATCCCTTGGAAATGTTTGTTTTTATATTTCTTTAACCATTACAAATTGATGAACAAAACTTTTTATTCAATTTTCTTTCAAATTTTCCTAAAATAAATCGGTAAACATGTTGCTTCCATTGCTCCCAATGTCCTGACGTCAGATCTTACCTCAGTTGACCTTTAAAATTTGGACATTCTAATATCCGGATTGTTCCGGAATGGATTAACTCGCGATTGGTCTATTGCAGCCATATTGGATAGGGGGCAAATTTTTTGAAAGGAGGAGAGAATATTATACAAAATCGGGAAAATATATGTGTGTTGCTAAGCAATAGATCTGTTTTTATGACATTTTCCCGAATTTTTGCCCCCTATTCAATATGGCTGTAATAACCGTGAAAGGGTCTATTATATTCTGTTTTCTATTATAGTCTATAGACGTCATTAAACGCACACGTAACCCACAGGCGCTTGGGTACAATTTGTGATTTCTCGGCTTTTATCTTAAAACCCCATTATATCCTCATATTTTACCCCTCTACGCATGTCTGACCTGTTTTTAGCTTATTTTCATAACTTTGATATTTCCCCTCTATATATAATATCAACATATAGAGGGGAAATATCAAAGTTATGAAAATAAGCTAAAAACAGGTCAGACATGCGTAGAGGGGTAAAATATGAGGATATAATGGGGTTTTAAGATAAAAGCCGAGAAAACACAAATTGTACCCAAGCGCCTGTGACGTAACCCAAAAGAAAAGCAAGCTTGTTTTTATTTTCGAACAAAAAATGAATAAATAAATTGTAACTTCGGGAGTGTCACAGGTTTAACCTGCCTCATATCATTTTACTTACTAGGAAGCTTATCTGCCTTCTGTTGGGGAGGCTGGGACAACCCAAGCACCCTCAGTAAAATTGGGTGGAAAAACTTTGGATATAAAGCTGTAAAGCATGCTACTATAATGACAACGGTGACAATGAGTCTGACACTAGAAACACCGGTGCTAGTTTGTCGGGAATTCGTCGCGCTTGTTCTTCTTTCTGTCGGTTGCAGTGGTTTTTCCATTTTGGTGTTGAGAATGTCAACAATGTCAAAATCTCGTCTGAAAATCACGTGACATTTTAATTAGGAGCTAATTTTCAGCTTATTTTGGATTATTGGTAGTAAATTTTCTGAACAAATACAAATCATTATAAGTTATTGGTCATTAAATGCAATTTCAAGTGATATTGAAACATTGTAAGCAAAAACTTATTTCAGAAAACCCTCGAGATCTCGTTAACAAAACAAAATGGCGCTCTCCTTGAAGGAGCTTGCATCTTTGCTTAGGTTTGAATGAATGTTTTCTTGAAAGACAGGAAAAAATATCCTTATTTTAACATTTAACATGATGCATGATTAATATTTCTTCATATTAAATTGCTTTAATTCCATTCTTAATGCAGGGTATTGAGAAAACAAGAAATATTAACACAAGAAAAACAAGGGAGATAATTTTATGATTTAATGGAATTAACTTTACATATTGATAAGACAATTTCTGAATGAAACATGGCTCTTAAGATAGAAAACGATAAAGTTCACTTTAACATGATATGCTCTCGAAGGGAGTGATAATGGTTGAAATGTCAATGTTTTTGTTGTACTTCAGTCAGGGCTGTCAAGTTTTGATGAGCTGCATGCGTGAGATTTGCTGAAAAATTGAAAGATCAAAGGAAAAAATTAAAAGATCAAAGAAATTTGCCGCCAAATTGCCGACTAGATGCGTGAGTCTCATGCGAGCTGTGTGACACTTGACAGGCCTGTTCAGTGATTATATAAAACTGTTGTACTATGAGCTGAATTTTTCTTCAACGTCCAGTTTAGCACGCTTGTTTCCCCGAACTTTCGGCGTCATTTTAACGCATTTTATGCCCCTGCAACTACATGTCAGTGGGCATTAAGTTTTAATGATGTCCGTACGTCCGTATGAATTTCCGTCAAGCTTTTCTCAGAATCCATACATGGGAATGATTGGAAACTTGGTAGGATGGTTTAGTATGACCAACTCTATGTCATCAGCGACTTGCAGGTCTATTGGACATCTACTTCCTGTTTTGGGCCTAGAAGGGGCATCTGTGTCCCATGGACACATTCCTTCTTCAGGGTAGGAAATTCGCTGAAAAAGTAACCAGCCCTGAATTGAAATTTCACCTGTTTTTGCTATATAGCCAGTCAAATTTTCATGAATTTTAGCCAGCCCTGCCCAAAAGTTACCAGTCTCGGGCTGGTGGGCATGCTGTTATTTCCAACTCTGCTTCTTTATTTTCTATGAGCGCAATGGTGTTTTCTAAATATAAACTCTTGACATTTTAGTATACATGTTTATCATGTATATTGAGGCTTGAACCCAATACTAATTTAAAATAAACAAATCACATGTACAGTTATTGTATTTTCGATTCCATCATCCATGATTAAAGTAAGTCATGTCAATTTGAAGTTTGAATTATGATTTTTTATCTAATTTGCAGTGTGCTGTCTGAAGATGCCACACAAACACAGACATTTGAAGGCTTGGCTGCAGGGTTTCATCATTACTTTACAAAACAAGACCATTACAAAGTAGGATCTGCTCTGGTAAGATTTTATCTTTATCTAATTTTATGAAGGTGGATTATCAATTCAATTATTGCAAATGTTTTAGTTAAGAGAAAGAAACCTGTATTTTATACATGTTACCACAAGAATTGTTTTAATAGTTAGTATGATGTCAATATAAATTGCATCACCATTTTTACCTGCGTCGCGAAGGCGAAAGCAGGTCTAGGAGTCATGTCACCTTGTCCATCCGTCTGTCCGTCCCAAATGCTATGAAACTTTACAGTAATGTTACTTACAATAGAAGGAAGGATGAGATTGATTTTAGGTGTTCCCTCCTTTCCTTTAACTTATTTAAAGTTTTATTTATCTTATTCCAATGGCTGTGAAATTTTACATGGATGCCTGTTACCACTAAAGGATTTTGATATTTATCAACAAATTAAAAAAAAAGTGTTTTTATGTCCCATCTTCGAAAGTAGGGTGCATATAATGTTTGGATCAATTCATCCATCTGTCGCAAATCTTGCAAGATAGGTCATTATGTTCTTGTTGATCAGAATGCTAACTGCTTCACAGGTTATATATGCATGTAATTGATAAAGAATATTAATTTCCTTCATTATTTTTCCAGGTTTTATTACTACAGAACAGAGATCTATTGCCACATCCATCACAGAAGCTTGCTGCCATCTTCCTTCTCTATGAAATGTACAGAACAGATCCCATTGCAGCAAATCCATTTGCTACTGTATTTGTACATTTACTGGTAAAAGCAAAATTTTACTGTTCTTATCTTGAATAGGAAAAGGCACTCAATTTTGCCATTCTTAATATAGAATACCATGAGAATGAAATCATAAGTTTTTTATGCTGAAAACTAGATATGTTCATCAATGATTAATATGATGAAGTGACTTTCATGCTTAATTTTGTTACAATAGAAAATAATGAGATGTGGAATAAGTGTATGGGAAGTTTGTTTCAAAATGTAAGTTTTACTTTTGTTTGCTAGTATGAGATTTCTGTCAAGCGTTTATTTTATTTGGATTGACAATATTTTGAAAGTGTTCAATAGCACTTTATAGGCTACCTTAAGAATTTGTTTTTGAAATGTCTTATTTTACAATCAAAATTCTGTGAAAAATTGTGTTCTATTTTTAGAATCCAGCCACAGAGAACAGTTTGTCGTTCAATTTAGGGTTTTTTCTGTTTTTAGAAGCCAGGTAATAAGAGAACAGCTTGACCTACATTCATAGAACCCATCTACAGAGAATCAGGATGCAGGACAGTTTGACCTACATTTTAGTTTTTCTATTTATAGAACCCACCTACAGAGAATCAGGATGCTGGACAGTTTGACCTACATTTTAGTTTTTCTATTTATAGAATCCACCTACAGAGAATCAGGATGCTGGACAGTTTGACCTACATTTTAGTTTTTCTATTTATAGAACCCACCTACAGAGAATCAGGATGCTGGACAGTTTGACCTACATTTTAGTTTTTCTATTTATAGAACCCACCTACAGAGAATCAGGATGCTGGACAGTTTGACCTACATTTTAGTTTTTGTCTCCCCTGCGAAGCAGAGCGGGACATAGGTGTTACTTTACCGGCGGCGGCGACGGCAGCGTTAACTTTTTGGAAAAGTTTTATGAGCACCTCTATATCTCAAGAACTATAAGTCCTAGGTTGATGAAACTTGGTATGCATATGCCCCAGTAGTAGCTTAGCACAGTTGCATCCCCATCTTTTGACCTTGACCTTGATTTTTCAGTTGAATGACTTTGACAATTTTCAATACATACATGTATAATAGCAATGGAAAAGTTTTGCGAGCACCTCCATATCTCAAGAACTATAGGTCCTAGGTTGATGAAACTTGGTATGCATATGCCTCAGTAGTAGCTTAGCACAATTACATCCCCATCTTTTGACCTTGACCTTGATTTTACGGTTGAGTGACTTTGACAATTTTCAGTACATATAATAGCAATGGAAAAGTTTTGTGAGTACCTCCATATCTCAAGAACTATGGATCCTAGGTTGATGAAACTTGGTATGCATATGCCCCAGTAGTAGCTTAGCACAGTTGCATCCCCATCTTTTGACCTTGACCTTGATTTTCCGATTGAGTGACTTTGACAATTTTCAATACACATAATAGCAATGAAAAAGTTTTGCAAACACTTCCATATCTTAAGAACTATAAGTCCTAGGTTGATAAAACTTGGTATGCATTTGTCCTAGTTATAGCTTAGCAGAGTTGCATCCCCATCTTTTGACCTTGAACTTGATTTTCTGGTTGAGTGACTTTGATTATTTTCATTGCATATACATGTATTAGCAATGTTTAAGTTCTAATATGATTAAGGCCCTGCCTTTTTAGCGAGCATCGAGAATCTATATACCTTTTAAAAATAAATACATGTGCTCGACCGGCTAAGTTTAATGTAAAGAGGGAACTTTTTAAAAAGGAATTAAATAGTAGCAAAGTCTGACCCCATCCAACCCAAATCATATGCACTTGAGAAAGTTGTTGTTAAAATATCGGATCAATAACTACTTATTAAAAATTCAATTATTTGTGCAAATAATAAATCCTGTAGAATTCTGGGACGACATAAAGCGGGGACGAAATTATCCATTTTATGGATTACGTGACGTCATTTCCTTGTCAGAGTATTTCGCGCTTCTTCAGTAGACCAAAACAACATTCAGATTCTGTCAGGTTTTGTGAGATTTTCTGAGTATCAGTGTTTTATTTGAAGCATTGGTAACAGAAGCAACATTAAAGGGAAAATTCAAGTATTTTGACTTATGGTCTTAAATGATAGAATATGTCATCAAAAATATATATCCAAATTTTTTTCAAAAAATTCTTATTCATAACAGAGATATTTGGCATTTTCTGATTTCAAAAGTAACTCAGTGACGTCAGTGAGATAGTCTCGAGTGCATTGTGGGATATGACCGGATATCTGTGTATTACATCTTTATCCGATTAACGCTATATAATCGATATCGATATTATATTAAATAAAACACAGTGGTGACGCGTGGTCTAATTGGTAAACAAAAGAAAATATTTAATAACGATAAACCGATACGCAATAACATAATTATTATGAAGATTTCTTTCAAATATAAAGTATTTTTATCATTATTTGCGAACAAAATTTTTAATTAGTGATTTTTTAAACATCAATATTAAATAATTAAATCATGATAGTAATCTAAATTCTGCTACATAGTTCTAATATTTTCCATAAATTACTCTATTTTGATTTACATCGTTAAAAAGATTTGAAAATTTTCCCTTTCATATGATAATCACGGTTTTTAAAACAACAAGGTGTCACCTGGCCAGACATCCCAGGTGTTAATTGCAAATTGGTGATTACGTAATTTGCCCCAGGTAAGAATTTTGTATATTCGACGTGAACCTTTTCCCCGGCCTTTTAATCTCATTAGACAGCTATTAAACTGATTAACTGGTCCTTGAAAGGCTATTAGTTTAACGGATTAATTCAAATCAATTAACCATGTCTAATAGTCACCTCATAAAGATCAAAGAAGAGACGGTGATCTTCAGTTGGGTATTACCTTTTTTTAGACTCTTTCGTCTCCTGATTGATAAACGGGGTTAAATAAGGTTTTTGGTTTTGTAAAAGATTAATCGGAATTTTGAGAGAATGAGAAAAATAATTGCTACATTATATACCTTGCACCAATATCCCTTCTTAATAATTAAGTGTAATGTCTGATTACGTGAGTGACGTGTCTGCTAGCAGCTTTAGATCTGCAGATTTGGTCGAATTTGGTCAGGAGGGGCATCAACTTGAACCAGAATATACGGAGGATAGAAGAGTTAGAGATAAATCGCTAGACTGAATTTCAAAGCAACCAAATTTGACACTCAATGGTGCAAATGTTCCGATCGCTGTGTGCCAATGTCCTTGCTCGCAGAATGCCTATGCTGCCACGAGTTTACATTATTCACCGATATCTTCGACCCTGGTGCAACCACGACTTCAAGATAGTTTGTTTTAACCCGCGGTTGTGCTGAAAACTAGTTATATTAGTTTCTTGTGGTACAAACGCCACCGGGGGAGAGCACCAGACGTCCTATCAAATAGGTATATGAATAGACGTTTACCTTTTTTTTCAGAGTGATAAGGTATTGCCGAAGATTTCACTGATTGAAAACATTGAGTTTTTCTTGACCCATCAAACAAAAGTTATATATATTCTTAGCCAACAAAAAGTTAACAGTACAGAACAAGGAAGTAATAATGTAAAGGCAACTTTAGATACCACTTTTTATATACATTATCATTCATTTATTTGATTTTAAAATATTAATTGCATCCAGAGCAGACTTATGGCATACAGACAGTTTGTTTGTTGGGTCAGAATATGTCTACCTTTAGGAAGAAAACATCGTGTTGTGCTGCCAGCTTGTGTTGTGTCTGTCATCAGAAAAGAATGTCTTTCTGCAGATGGACAATACGAATGATTTAGAGAGTGTATTAGTGACACAGACTCTGAATAGATTTTCCTTCAATGACTTATACTTTTTTATAGTGGTGACACAAGGCTTTGTTAAAATTTGTTTTCCATTCATAACTTATAAAATGTATTAGCATAACCTCATATAAACTCATTTCATGTTTTACCATTGGATTTTCATGGGAGGGTTATTGTGAAATTAAAAATAAAAAGGCAGGATGTCAAAATTAAATTAAAAGGCATGGTAGGATGTTGTTTTTGGCTGAAAATTTTATAGTTAGAAAAATATGCAGGCTCCAGTGTTCTCGAAAATAAAAAGGCAGGACGAAGTGAAATATTATCTAAAGCCACCCTCCCTAAAAAAATCAAATATTCTAACTTTCATACGAAACGCAAGCTCTAAATTATTAATTTTGTATTGGCACTTTTATTTTTACTGTACGCTTCGCATTCTCAGTTTACTTTGGAACCGATCTGACATTTTAAATATTAGAAACGGGCGTCAGACAAAGTTTAGAGTTTGACATGTATAACTGTTTTACATTGATTTCATTCTAAAGTTTTGGGTGTGGTTGTCTATCTTATGCCCCATCTACGAAAGAAGGAGTGGGAGGATATATAGTGTCTGGTTCTGTACGTCCGTCCGTACGTCCTAATGTGTGAAGATCGGGCATTATGTCTTTTGGATATATTATTGTTTGGGCTTCTTGTGCAGAAAAATACAAGTGATAAAATATTTATACGTTTTATAATCTTACGAACACAAGATTGTGGTATATACTCATACGGCTGTCTACATGAAGGTATCACGAAGCGTTTTCCGTATAGTGTGCATTTTTGTTTTACTTTTTAAAAGAGAAATGTAAAAAAACCTTCAAAAATCACCCGAAGAAGAACAATTTCACTATTTTTACACAGATAAAGATGTCGAAAAATCAGACACGAGTGATAAATTGTAGGTCTTCCGTTGTACTTTGTAATAAATAATTAACAGAAACAAATGATCTCTTTTTCTGTCATAAACCATTACACAACCACCTGTTAATTACCATCCCCGGGAAGTAAGTAATACCTGAGAGTGTCACAAGTTTAAATACGTTGCCCCCGACTGTGAATTACTATCTTCATATAGGTAAAAATAATATTATCTTCTATATAATGAACGTTTAAGAAATACTTTAAAGATAAAAATAAATACATTTGCGCATTTTTAAGGAATGCATAGGGAATGGATAAAAAAAAATGAAGAAAACATTGTTGTCTGTTTTAAAATGTATATTTACTAGTTATTAAAAAAAATATTCTGAATAAATGCACAGTTATAACTGAAGTGTTAAAAAATACAAAACAAAAATATAAGTTTTATTCCGCTTTCGGTTATATTCTTAATTTTACGCACACCCCATTATAATTTTTTTTTTTTAAACAAAACTAATATGGATTTTTGGATTTTTATAGCAAAGATTCTGACCGTTACATACTAGCCCGGGCATACTAGGTAATAATCTAACATGTAAGAAACGTTTGACTAAAAAAATAATGAAATTATTATTGACGAATATAGATAGATATAAACATTTTTCATGGACAAAAATTTAAGATGCAAGTCTGTCTTTTTCTTTAGGTCAGGAAAGCGGAATAACACTTAACCGTTACTACGCTGAGTAGAACAACCAAACTATCATCATGATCACGCAAGACATTTTAGAGGGGGGGTAGGACCTTTTTCGGGACACCGGGATTGGCCATATTTAAGCTCGGGATTCCGGGATTTGGACAATTTAAGTTTGGGATTCCGGGATAAAATTATATCAACTTTACCGGGCTTCGGGATTTTCTCATTTTTAAGTCGGGATGACGGGATTTTGTAAAATTTAGTTCGGGATTCCGGGATCAGACCCCCTCCTACCCCCCCCCCCCCTCATTTTAAATGACGATAGAGTTGACCATTGCGTGTTGTTATCGTTGTGGTACTTTGTGGTTATTGGATATTAGGCGATGGTCACGTGACAATAGGGCCTACTAGCCGTACAAAATGGCCGCACCCATCGTTCTAATTTATCGATACAAAACGCTCTCATACTCGCTTATTAGTGAAGATTGAAGAGTTTTACATGTATATTTATGTTTAGTAAAATGTGATGAAAAACATATGTAAAAATTATTTTTTTGCGAATTTTCCCTTTAAGAAACCTGGCGGAAAAAACGGAAAAGTGAAAATATCATGCGGGACTGAGGAAAGTGAGTGAAACCACACAGGATGGGACTCTTCTTTCATTTTCAGGTAAGAACCTTTTATATATTATTATGTGTAAGTTTTATTCAGTAAATTTATGTATTTCTTTATCTTTTTTTTTATCTTACTTTAATAGAATCTAACAAAGCTTGGTCAGTATCATGCATTTGGTATGACTAGTCAATAGACGATGTTGCCAAAAGCTAGCTCGGTAATTTCCGGAAAATCGTTTTTCTGCGGAAAAGACCGAATGGTGTTTAAATGAAAATCTCTGTGTAAAAATAAACAAGTGGGTGAATGAGGGTTTTTCACTGTTTTTGAATTTCATTTTTTATATTTTTGGATAACAGATTATGATGTATTTTTTATAAGCACAGAGGGTTGATTGTTTTACTTGCTCCGTGCCTATTATTTTTTTCACTCCGTAAAAGTAAACCTGTTCCGGTTTTATCGTCAGTATATTTCTGGCACATGCACAATGCTGTAGGGCTCGCATCTGCGATGCTCGCTATAAACATCTTTTGATCTCAGAAACAATTCAAAATATAGTGGAAGTAAAAAAGAATAATTGTTTCTGATGGTGCCGGCAGGCGAGACATACTTTAGTGTTAACTCTTGTTCTATTTATAGAACCCACCTACAGAGAATCAGGATGCTGGACAGTTTGACCTACATTTTAGTTTTTCTATTTATAGAATCCACCTACAGAGAATGAGAATGCTGGACAGTTTGACCTACATTTAAGCTTTTCTATTTAAAAAATCCACCTACAGAGAATCAGGATGCTGGACAGTTTGACCTACATTTTAGTTTTTCTATTTATAGAACCCACCTACAGAGAATCAGGATGCTGGACAGTTTGACCTACATTTTAGTTTTTTCTATTTATAGAATCCACCTACAGAGAATCAGGATGCTGGACAGTTTGACCTACATTTTAGTTTTTCTATTTATAGAATCCACCTACAGAGAATCAGGATGCTGGACAGTTTGACCTACATTTTAGTTTTTCTATTTATAGAACCCACCTACAGAGAATCAGGATGCTGGACAGTTTGACCTACATTTTAGTTTTTCTATTTATAGAACCCACCTACAGAGAATCAGGATGCTGGACAGTTTGACCTACATTTGAGCTTTTCTATTTATAGAATCCACCTACAGAGAATCAGGATGCTGGACAGTTTGACCTACATTTTAGTTTTTCTATTTATAGAACCCACCTACAGAGAATCAGGATGCTGGACAGTTTGACCTACATTTTAGTTTTTTCTATTTATAGAATCCACCTACAGAGAATCAGGATGCTGGACAGTTTGACCTACATTTTAGTTTTTCTATTTATAGAATCCACCTACAGAGAATCAGGATGCTGGACAGTTTGACCTACATTTTAGTTTTTCTATTTATAGAACCCACCTACAGAGAATCAGGATGCTGGACAGTTTGACCTACATTTTAGTTTTTCTATTTATAGAATCCACCTACAGAGAATCAGGATGCTGGACAGTTTGACCTACATTTTAGTTTTTCTATTTATAGAATCCACCTACAGAGAATCAGGATGCTGGACAGTTTGACCTTCATTGGGCTATCCCTGCCATTTCTCCATCAGAGAGATATTTTCTGTCACAACTCATCTCCAGTCCTTCGAAAGAAGTAAGCTTTAAGTGTTTGGAGTTTTTTTCACTGTTGTCAAAAAAGCAAGAAAATATTGAAGGGGCATTCAAGTCAAACAATCATAGGACTCATTATCTATTGATGATTTTGGTTTGTTCATATCATACTTGCAAACAAAGTATATGGTTTTATCACAATGGCATTCTTCCCTCATTACAAATTGAGAAAGACTTGAAGGTCAACCTGATTTGGTTAAGGGCTATTCCAGAATTAATTGTATTGGGGGGGGGGGGGGGGTCGGAATGCACTATGATTAAAATTGTATGGGTGGTGGTATTTTTAGATATTTCTCAATTTATACAACATAAAGGGAAAAAAAACCAAAATTTTATGCATGGTGGGTATAAAAAAAATGCCTTCCACCCCCCCATACATTTATTTCTTGAATAGCCCTTAGATGGCCAACATACAAAAGCATTATAACTGACTTAACTTTTGTAATGAAAAAAAACATAACCACCTTTAATGCTCAAAGAATTTTTTTTTAGAATGTTTGTTAAATGTCTGTAGGGCCTTTTAAATTATGCTTACTGACCAAATTCTCAAACCATATGTAAAAAATCGTAAACTTGCCTTTTATGTATTATAAAATGTTATTCCTATTTGTTTCAGCTGTTTAAGAAGACACCACCACAGATTATCCAGATGGATGTAGGAAACATGCAGGTAACTTGTAATTTCTGCATTTTTACATGACTTTTTCTTTATTTGCAATCATGAAGCAGGTCACCATAAAACAGATTGTTTACTCGCATGAGAAATTACAACATAAATTTGTTTTTATCATGTGTTCATCTTACATTTAGTTCCCAAACCATAAACATACATGTATGTTTGGAACCAAATTTTAAACACATGACAAATTCTTTATTAATATGTGGTAATAAACTCATTGAAGTTCAAAATCTGTGTTATGCTTTTGCAATTTGTTTAAAATAATTTTTCTTGATATTTTTCAATATGTATCAAAGCATAAAACATATACCGTATTTTCCGGTGTATAAGCCGCTATTTTTTTCCTGACAAGTTTTGGGTGCGGTTTATACTCCGGTGCGCTTAGTGTGTGTATTTTTAAAAGTTTTCAGGTGGACCAGTGTGAAAACATCGATGTTTTCAAGCAAAAATAAAGACTTCTTCTTGGTCATTCCCGGACTACTGCAATTTCTATTTCAGCTTCATTCATGTAATGTTTTGTTTGTTATTTTATGAAATAAAAAGTAAATACCCTGGAATGTGTTTGTTTATTATGTATTTCAGTTGTTTCGATCTTTTTTCTCCATAATCAGCCATTTTTATTTTGATTACGTAATCAGACAGCTCTAGGTGTGCCTAAAATATGGAGTTTATATAATAAATCAAAGCGCTAAAGCGTTTATAGGCAAGCGAAATATATAAGTACTGTAAAAGATTTATCCCCTGTTAAAGTATACTTATTGCTCATAATGTTTGCGAAATAATAATTTTGGTGAGCGAAAAAAGGATCGTCATGAATATTCAACACAATTACACGCACAAGACAGGTATCGTGTGTAAACGGTATCGAATGAAACACCCCTTCGATTTAAATGCACTCGTCCCATTGATGTGTATTAGGTGAATGAACAATACCGTATCCTTGCGTTGACCAATCAAATAAGAGAAATATTTATACGAACCAATCAAGTAATTGATGAATACATAATTTATATTCTATCGCCTTAAACCAAATAGTTCGTCAGTAAAATGCTGAGGAATAAATAAAACTTGTGCCGATCCTATAAAATGCCAATAAAAATAGAGATTTATAATAGTGTGTATCATGTTAACAAATATTGAAAAGTAATAAAGAAAAAAAAGCATTTTTCCAAGACTGGATGCAGGAAGATCGCTCCGTCTAGACTGAAAAAAAAACGCGAAAATCATCACTACTCTATAGACTCCATAGGGCTTCGCTGCGCTTGCCTAATAAAATGCATGCAGTCCCTTTCCTTTCTCTTCCTTTGTTTTATATCTAATACCTTTGAAATTAAACAAAATTGTGTGCTTAATAATGCCTTTTTTTCTATGTTGGTAATGTCTACATTATTATGCTGGTAAGTAATATTTACATAATTTTGACAGATGTGTTCATTTTCTCCCTACTTTTATACAGAGTTTTGTTCATTTTCTCCCTACAATTTTACAGACTGCTTTTCCTTTATTTCAAGAACAATTAATCCTTTTGTCATTATTCTATCTATTTTAGAGCAAACATAAATCATTTTATAAAATTTATTCAGTTAAAACTCATGTCAGGAAAATTAATGAAAAACTACCTTTGACCTGTTGACATCGATCTACACAAGACAAGATTACACACCGTTTCATGTGTATTTTTACCAAGTGAATATCATGGATTTGTTTGATCAAGGAACCATTTGTTCTTGTGATTTTTATTTAATAAATAGTTAATAAATAATCAAGGACACACAACAAATCTATTATTATAAATTGGACACATTTCCATACACAGGTATGCCATTTTGATTTTCTTTTCTTTTCCCTCTTTTCCACCACGTGGTCAAGCTTGAAGCTAACTAATGATTAATCACCACAAACAGATCTTGAGTAATTGTAACAAAAACATATCAAGGTCAATAAACTTCACTTTAATTGCAATCAAAACAAAAACTGGAGAATCAGGTTGCCGACAAACGATTTAAATGCCAATCATAACACCTGAGAAGTGTCATACACTAATTTGCAATTTACCGATATACACACATATACCGTTAAAATCAATAACAATAAGTCAACACACAAGCTTTATTTATTAATTTTTATTAAGTTCAAACACAATTTTATTAATAAATCATAAATAAATAATAATATAAAATGGAAACGATCTTCAACAACATCGGGAGTCTCTGTGCTGAAAATGAAATAAACGTGACAAAAATCATTCAATATACGTTATAAGACTGAAGAAAGGGGTGCGTTTAGTACTCAGGTGCGCTTTATAAATGGATAAAATCAGATTCTCCCCTGAAAATCGTCCCTGCGCCTTAAAGTCCGGAGCGCTTTATTCTCCGGAAAATACGGTATGTTAAACATATGTTTTCAAACATAGGTTTAACATAATGATAACCTGATGTTTTTGATTACATACATGTACACTGTATGGAAAGAGCGAAAGGGAAAAACGGTTGATTTCTGTGCCCCGATGTAGTTTATTGCTGTGCTCAAAATGAAGTCGTCTGTTTTTTCTGCCTTTTTACTTAATTATTGAATAATTACATATCCTGCATTGTCGGCGATTTCAACATTAGATAGTAACGATTTAGTTTATTCAAGTTTTACTTGCATTTTTATGTCATTAGCTATTTTGATCACAAAAAGTCATCAATTTATAAATAAAACACGCTTTTTTGGAAAAATTACATAAATAAAACACTTGCAGATGAAATTAAAGTGAACAAAAACTGTTCATCGTGTATTTAAGTATATATAGAACTCTATTGTTGATAAATAAAGTTTAATTATGCAAAGGTTCAAGACAGATCGATGAAATAAGAGTAGGTGTTAAAATTTGCACCGCGAATGTATATTTCTGTGCTGATTTTCTACATGCGAATGTATATTTCAGAGCCCGCGGAAGTTTATTTGTGTGGTTGCGAACGTTTCGTTCTGAGTTATAAATACTTGGCCATAGAAAATCATATCAAATAATGGAAATATAACTTTAGTTCTAACTCTAAACCAGGTGACAGGTTAATGAAGCTGTCCTAAGCTGTATCCTAAACAATGTCTTATGACTTAAAATGGGATGTAGAAAAGATCATCCTTAGACGCGCCCAAGGATGTTAAACGGAACCATCTTAGGATAACCTTAAATAGGACCATCCTTATACGAATTTAAGATAATCCTGAATAGCCATATGTCATGAGTTAACGCCGATGTGAAGGCGTTTGAAAAAAACTTGAAGTTTTTTGTTTTACATTTTCAGATGCAAAATAGATTTAAGCATTTTTATTGCATTGCCTTTGGTTTTTTTTTTAGAGAATAAAAATAATGTATTCCAATATCATTGCATTTCTTCATTCATTTTTGTTCTGCGCGTTGCACTTATCACTAATACCAAAAAGTAAATCCCTAGGTTTGAGAAGCAAATATCCACATGAACTGTTAAAGTAAATGTTAATTTCAAAAGTCTAGTACTACATATATTAGAATATCGTCAAAAGTAACTGGTAAAACGCCATTATATGGGTAACTATTGGGAAAATTTAATCAATGGCAAAAATATCTTAGTTTGCTAAATGTAGAAAGTAAAATATCAAAAATGAGAGTTGGGCCACATACAACCCTAATTCAAGGGGATAAAACCTATTTCAGACACTTTTCTTAAAATTTAAAGTCACAAGGATGGTCCTAGGACAACAATTTTTGCAACCTTAATTACGGACCAAATTTAGGACGTGCCATTTTTAGGATGCTTTCAATAACACGACTTAGAACCGAGACATGTCCAAAGGCCATCCTTAGACATGTCCTACTCCTAGGACACCTTCGTTAACACGGCCCCAGGATAATTTTAAAACAAGTGTTCATTTACGATTCCTGTCTAAACCATCTAATGTTTTACTTATTCTATAAATTACAAAAATAATATATAAAGCTCTTTTAAACAAAGCACGACAAAATTAATTGGTGATAAAAGCTATATTTATACAGAATAGAATAGAATAGTATTTATTGAGTTATTTTTGTAGGCTGTAAACCTGGGATTTTTTTTCGCATCGTCTTTGCTTTTCCTGGAAGGACTACTGAGTTTTAGTTAACACAGTCTTAAATTTACACAGTAATCGTATTGTCCATTTAGACTAAAATGGAGGACATATATCGCGCCGTGTGTTTTTTTCAATTTAGGTGCAGCAATGTCAGTGCGAAAATCGCAAAATAAAACTGTCTCGATAATTTCCTGCTATACAGTATTCGGTTTGTTTATGATTACATTTCAAAATAACATTTCCGAACAATAAAACTAACAGTTTTATACCCAATTTCAATAGACAATGGGGGTTCCAAAACATCATCAAAGTCAACAACGGTTATTGTAAGTTTTTTATTCATCTAGTACAATGTTTTTTCCATTTAAAATTTCATCTTCTGGTCTCAAATCAAATTTTAAATGTTTAAACTTGTTCTTTTTCTCATCCACTCTAATTTTGATATTTACTTTTTCCTTGGGATGGTTATGGACAAAATGCAAAATTGTGTCGTTGAATATGCCAGAAAAAAATCACAATATTCGCATTTTATTTTATCCATATTATATTTCTGAAATTGAAAAAAAAAATATTTCCATTAGTGCCTCTAGCTTGTATTTAAAGCACATTCATGTTATAACATCAAACAATAAAAATTAATTATAATAAAAATAAATAGCACAGAAATAAACTACAACAATTTTTGCTACACAGAAATCAACATTCGTGAACTCGGAAATAAACGACAGCATTTCTTCAACCCTTTTTATTGAGTGTTTACAAAACAACGAATCAGTTACTTATTGTAGGTTTTTTGTTAACCTTTCATAAGATATTCCATCAAATTAAGATTAAAAACGCAAACTGCTACTTAGAAATGAGTTTTTCTATAAATTAAAGGCTTTTTCTATTCTGATAAATTTTATCAGAACACATAAATAAACTTTCGCTACTTTAAAAACTGCTCTCAAATAAACTACAGCGTGCACAGAACTTAACAGCAACAGGGCACACAATAAACATTCGCCTCATAAGTTAAACACAGCTGTAAAATCATTTGAGAGGACAATTTCTAATCTTCGACAGTAGAATATGTTCTAAAATATTATAAAGAATATTTACACTTACTAATTGCTTACAGATGTACCAAAGAATTATGCGATTTTCAGCATTTTAACTTTTTGTTTTTTCATTGCGATATATCTTACATTATTTATCTATTGATTTAAAACTTGTTAAAAAACAATAGAGTGACAAGTAAGAAACTACAAATGAACCTTAACAACACTAGTATATCTATTTTTCAACCTAAATGACATATTTTCGTCTTCCTGATGTTTACAATCGTCTGTTTTACCCACAATACAACAATGACACAGGAGTAAACTACACCGGGGCACAGAAATCAACCGTTTTTCCCTTTCGCTCTTTCCATACAGTGCATGTATGTCACTGTTTTTTCACTTCTCTATGAAAAAGGGGTGATTTATTTTTGTGTAATGTAATTTTTGTGGTTTCTTTAATTTTACAGTACTTGATATAATCACCGAATACTATGTGTGTTGGAATAGTGAATATTGCGAAAATTAAATCACAGCAAAATAAACTAAAAACACCCTTTTACAATATAAAATTTTGTATTCGCAATTTTTGTTGTGTGTATATATAATTATATAGATTTTCCATGAATGATCAAACTTCAAAAGACACTTTTTAAATGGCTACCATTTTAGCTTTTTAATTAAACTGATAAAACATTTTTGGCCTTATTTTCAGAATTTTGACGTGAGTGGAGTACAGCTGGCACTATTTATTTAAACTGATAGAACATTTTTGCCCTTATTTCCAGAATTTTGATGTGAGTGGATTACAGCTGGCTTTAGCCGAGCGTCAGTCAGAAATGCCAGCACAGAGTAAATCAGCAATCCCGTGTATCATACCAGACCCAGAAAACAAACCTACAAGGTACTACTTAAGTACCACTTTTTATAAGAACCATGCAAAAAGCAATTAATGGATGGAAAGCCTACACCACTTTATTTTTGATATGTTACTCCTACAAGAAACCTGATTCCATATTTTGTACTCTTTTTCCAAACAAGCATTGGTCCTGAGAGAAAAAAAATATATAGAATGCATTGGAAAATTGTAAGAAAGGGAGATAACTCTTAAAACTGTCAATAATTTCAATAGAAACCATTGTAACAAAATGGCAAGATTTCTCCCAGGACCAGACAGTTATGAGCAAATTGTTATTTATTTCTTATTTTGTATACTTTGAACTATCTTTTGTTAAAAATAAACCACTGTAGCCTTTTTATCGGTGAATCACTTTTCTTCAATTTTGCATGATTCTTAGGTGGATTACTACTTAAACTGTACCATCTAGACAGTAGGGGTGTAACGATTCACCAGTGCATCGGTGCATCACGATATTTTATACCACGATCCGGAAATCGTTACCGTGTTTGACTTCATGATTCCGATCTGATTCAAAAAATTGTCATATCCATTTTGGTAGGAAGATAAAAAAGTGTGCTTCCAGTATCAACAATGGCACAAATTATTCAGTTATTTTGTGTTTCCATGTTTTACATGTTGTCTGTTTTTGTCTCGTTCTTGTTGGTGTTTACTGGTTTTGTCTCTGCCCTTTCGGCCTTTTGACTTTCGGATACCCCATTGGTACCTCTGCTTGTTTTATTGTCTGTCGAACTGAAATAAAATCTTTTGCGCAAAAAGACTTCGGTTTACAGTCTATTTAAAACAGGAAAATTATGTCTTCTTTAACATTACCATCGATTTACAATGATATGACAAGCAGGTCTTTTGTAAGTTATGAAAGTAAAAGGTATCGTGATACGGAACCGATCTTGAGCCAGGTATCATGATCTGTATCGGATCGCAGAGAAGTGGTATCTTTACACCTTTAAAAGACAGAGAAGGAGACATGAAAACTTCTATTAATAGCTATTTAGTCAAAACTTCTACGTGGGACAGGGGGAAGCATTTTTTTTATTTTTCTGTTGGTGGGGGTTAAAATGCATTTTTTGGTGGATGTGTAATGATCATTTTTATATTGGTGGGGGGGGGGGTCTTGAACAAAGTGTGTCACCCCTCCCCACATCAATTTAAATGGAACAGCCCAGAGAAGTAAACATGAAGACTTTTATTGATAATTACATGTATTCAGACAAAACTTCTATTTATTTCAGTCAGGTTTACCTTTGCATTTAAAAGAAGTCTTAAATCCCAAACTATCATTCTCATCTTCATGAAACTTTGTATACTTAACCTTGATGGCAGATGGCATAAATGAAACAATTGTGTAGAATCAAGATCTTTTTTTAAATATTACAGGACACCCTTGTCTTTATTTCACCATGTTAACATACATACATTTTGAATATATTGCCTCATTAAAATCTGTGTTGTTGAAATATTGTGTCTGAATTTAACATTTCTTTTTGACAAAAGTAAATGGGATGAGGTGGCTTATCTAGACATTTTTCTGTTTAGATAGGAGATGTCTTGTCAATCCAAAATCTGCCTCTGGAATCATATAAGTTTAAGTAAGCTTAAATATTTATAGGTTTTTTGCTACAATTGTAAAAGGATTTTTTTGTTTCTGTCTAGTTTTGACCAGTTTGGTAAACCAGGAGTGATAAACCCTGATGTACAAAGACAGACTATAGAAGCCTTGTTAACAGGGAATAAGCCTCCTGTGGAAAACTGTATGATGCCAGAGTTTATACGGCTAGCTCCTCCACTACACATAGCTGAAGATGAGGTATTAGTCTATCAATATTTTAAAACATTTTCCACTTTAAGACAGTGTTAAATGATTGGTTAAGCCACTGTATGATGTCAGGGTTTATAAGAATAGCTCCTTCATTACACATTGCTTATTATAAGATGAGATATAAGTCTATCAATATTCTAAAACATTTTCCACTTTAAATTAAATTATTGGTTAAGCCACTGCATGATGTCAGGATTTATAAGAATAGCTCCTCTATTACACATCGTTGAAGATGAGGTATAAGTCTATAAATATTTTAAAACATTTTCTACTTCAACCAGTGAAAAATGATTCGTTAAGACACAGTATAATGTTTATAAGGCTAGCTCCTCCACTATACATTGCTGAAGCCAAGGTTCAAGTTTATATACCATGTTTGCACAATAAAAACAAACTGAGAATTTTGAATAATAATTAAAGAAAATGTATCAAACAGACATATTGGCATGCCTTTTTACTATATATTCAGTTGTTTTCTTGGAGATCAATCTGCTTAGTTTCATTTCTTATTTTATGTTTGACTGACACTCAGGAATATTGGTACACAGGAAAAAAAAACTTATTAACCAGATTTACAACTGACAGTTTAACATATTGAAAACACTCCTGTATTCATGGCCAGTGTAGAAGGTCATTGATGTAAAAAAAACTTCAAATTATAATTACCAATATATCAGATCAGTATGCTATAAGTATGCTGTGCAATGTTAAATGTGTCGCTAAGTTGTTGGCAGATCTAAATGCCCTCAGACTTTTGAATATAAGACCAAATGTATTTAAAGATGTTTTTTTTTAAATCTTGTGTAGCCTTAAAACATTTATTACAATTTTTATTTTCAGTTTGCCTGGTTGAACCCTGTAGAAGGAGATTACAATATAGCTTGGGATAGCACTATGTGTGTCAGTAGTTCTGCTGGTGTCGAGGTCCGCAGACTGATGGCTAAGGCCTTCAAAGGTCCTTTGACGTTACCCCAGCAACAACAGCTTATGGATGAAATAGAAAAAGACCCCAAACTGGTGTATCATATAGGACTTACACCAGCCAAGGTATTGTAGAAAAGATCCCAAACTGGTGTATCATATAGGACTTACACCAGCCAAGGTATTGTAGAAAAGACCCCAAACTGGTGTATCATATAGGACTTACACCAGCCAAGGTATTGTAGAAAAGACCCCAAACTGGTGTATCATATAGGACTTACACCAGCCAAGGTATTGTAGAAAAGACCCCAAACTGGTGTATCATATAGGACTTTCACCAGAAAAAAAATTAGCATAACATAGAATTTTAAGGACATTAACAACTTTTTCTAAAATTTGACTGGCTATTTTACATGTTTTACAGTTGCAAAAAGAGAAAAAAAAATATTTATTGGAATTTTCTTCTTGAAATAAACATCTTATTTCATGTATTTATTAAATCTATTTTTAAACATAGATTTTGAAGATTTGAATGATTGATAAATATTTGCCTGAAGAGCTACTCAACAAGATCCAAACTGCAAAATGCAAAAAAAAATTTGCACTAGCAAAGAATTTGAAGAATTTATATAGACTAAGGTTTTTGAATTCAGACATAACTACTGCATGTACTGGTACTTGATATCTTTTTCCACAAAGACAGAAGATAATAAGATTCACATTTTCAAGGTTGTGTTAAACATGTAGTCTATTTTTACAGTTACCAGACTTGGTAGAGAACAACCCCCTTGTGGCTATAGAAGTTTTACTCCGACTGATGCAGTCAAACCAAATCACAGAGTAAGTTATCCAGTACAGACAAAATTAAATGAAATGAAACTTGTGAAAACAGAACTTAGATATTAAAATAGGATAATATTGTGGATTCATTTATTTTCGAGGGTATCAACTTTCCTGGCTTGATGAAAATGGATCTGTTCGTGGATTTTTAAATTAGTGGTTTTGAAGGCTGCAGCATACATACATGTATTAGTGTTAAATTTCTTATTGGTAGGGAAACAAATTTCATGGGTCAAGGCCGCCCACATAAACCATGAAAAGGATGAGTGGCAATGAGACCCATTTTTGGCCCAATATTTACCAAGAAATTAAAACCGAGCATACAGATGCCTTGAGTTGATGAAACATTGATAATTTATAAGGCTTAAAGAAAATGATAAGCTTGTGCCATATCAGTTAAGCTGTCATGCCAATCAGTTTACTCAAAAAGCTATATATTCAAGAAATTGTCCTATTTTCATTGATTTTTGCTGATTTTCACACACTTTTTTGGTCTGAAAGAAAGTGGGTGCATCAAAACAACAACTTCATAATTAGCCAAAATGTGTTAAATGATGAAATCCATCATTTCTGAAAGTTTGGAGTTGTTGGGTTCATGCGCCCAATGTTTTCTTAAAGAAAATATGCACTGAAACCATTCAAAATTGCAGATTTTCTTTATTTTGTCAAATAAGACCACTAAATATGATGTCATAATTAGGTCACAATGAATGAAATTTGCATTTGATGTGTTTTCTTTGTAACCACATATAAGCTTATGTTTCATATAAATATGATAACATTTAAACCAACTTCATTTTCTTGGGTCTTAATGCCACTCATCCTTGATACCCAACAAATAATAATGAAACCACAGTATGTGGAAAAAGTGTATATAAAACAACCAGCATAAAGCAGCTACAATTTTAAAATCCACAACATGAACAGTTGTTGCTGCATGCCATCTTCAGAACCCTGTCCTAATGAAAACGGGTTTTACATTTACATCTTGAATGCTGTTCAATTAAAGTTCACTGGAGGGGCACATTTTGATCAAGACCCGCCACCAATGTAAAAAAAGAAAAAATTCACACACCTACAACAAAAGGTAACCAAGATAAATTACATCTTTATCATATCATACTTTTCTTCAGATATTTCTCAGTGCTGGTCAACATGGAAATGTCACTTCATTCAATGGAAGTTGTTAACAGATTGACAACAGTAAGTTCAATTTTCTCTATTTTGATTATTTCACTGTATTTCTAGTATAAAACAGGATATTCCAATGTGATGACCTTAAAGATGTTCAAGGGTGACTTTGAAAGTGATGAGGTTTTGAAATTAAGGCCTTAAATTAAATCATAAAGAAATCATTAAAAATACAAAATAAGCTAAAAATTTTGATAGGTTACTGTGCTCGTTTTAAAGATAATAAAGAGTTCAAAATTTGGCGGGAAAAGGTTTTCTCTGCTTTTTTCATAGCTTTATCATTAGCATAGTTTAGCTGTTTAAACCTGAGAAAAAGTGATAAGAATTTGAAATAAATTTGTAAAACAGATATTTTTGATGTACATGTAAGTAAAACCTTACACTAAAGAAAAACAGGGGTATCCGTGCAATTTTTTTTGTCTTATTTTAATGGAAAAAACCAGAAGATTCCGAAAAAATGTCAAAAACTCAAAAGCTGACCCTCCAACCTCTTTAAGGTTTAAAGGGGTATATAGCAGTGTTCTCCCCAGAAATTTCTATTAGCATTTTCATGGTATTTTCAATTTTCAAAATAGAATCTTTTGGTTTGAAAATATAGCATCACATTCCCTATAAAGTATATTAAAGATGATTTCAGATAGCATCACATTTGAACCAAATAGTATCACATTGCCATGATGCTATAAACACCTGGCGAGAACATCCATTTGTCCGTCTCAAATGTTGCGAGATGGGGCATAAATGTCTTTTAGGACATATTTTTGTTTACTTCAAATTTATTTCAAAATTCTCTTCCACGATCAGCAACAAAAATTGAAGGGTTTTGCATTAACCAGGGTTCCCAGGCCATCCTTGAATTCAAGGAAACCCGGAAAAGTCCTTGAATTTCATTTCAGTGCTCAAAAAGCTGGAAAAATCCTTGAATTTAATCAAATATCTTTGAAAAACCCTGATATTTTGTAATATGCAGATTCGTTGACCGTTTGATAAAAAAAGTAGAAAAATATTGGATTTTTTTTTAAATTTTGGCTGACTATTTTAACCCTACAAAATGACCTCAATACCCTTGAAAAGTCCTGGATAAACTCTTGAATTTGTTGTCCAAAAAAGTGGGAACCCTGATAAACTTTTTATCATCAGCAAAGGATATATTATCTAAATATATAAAGGATATATTATAAATGTATTTGTACCGTATTGATACATTTTGATAAGATGTCTCTGATGTCCTGTAAGACTCATCAGAGATGCTCTAACCAAAGGCAAAAATGACTTTTACATGTATCAGCATTTGCTGCATTTTCCTTTGATGTTTGCAGGTTGACTCATACCCTGCCTCTCAAACTAGTCGAGATACAAAAAATGACAGGTCACTTCAAAAGAGGCGTTTTGTGTTCCTATGCATTGAAGTCGTCAACTTATGTTCTTGAGCAGGACATGAGCATCGCTCATTAACATGCCACATCACCTTCTCTGCTGAAATATAATTCCATATAAAAGCATGAAATAACTCAGAAATAAAGTTTATTATTATTAAATCGTTAATTGCTGATATAAGAATTATAAATAAAGACATTATATGTTGTAGAAAAGAGATGAATTGTCCACATGTATATTTTCTAGGCTGTAGAGTTACCTTCTGAGTTTATTCACTTGTATATTTCTAACTGTATATCTACGTGTGAGACAATAAAAGACAGATATCTACAGAATAGACTAGTACGGCTGGTCTGTGTCTTCTTACAGTCACTCATACGCAACAAAATTATAGATGTCAAGGTAATTTGTAGATATAAACAGACATTTTTAGTAATAAAATAATAAAATTATGAATTGAAATTGATGAAACTTAGTTTCAAGAAAGTATAGCATAAAGATAATTATTGCTTTCTGATATCATTTAGGGGAGATAATTGGAAATTTTCAAAGTTGAAAACTTAAGCAACTGCAAGGGGTAACCTTAATGAGCTTGAGTACACTTCTAGTTTATATTATTTAGTATATTGTGAGAGGTCCTGTGGCCCTCAACAAGTTCAGACTTTCCAGCACTTGTTTTTATCCAAAACTGCTGTCCCAGATACTGACTATTAGAACAAGGTTTATACAAGAAAATTCATCTCATACGATCCCTTCAAAAATTATTTCTTCTTATCAAGTATGTGTGGAAAAATGTTAAGTTATGTTAGACGAAAGGATTAGCGATTGTTTTGATTAGTGTTTAGCTGGTTGTTATACTGTGATCATCTCAATATCCCTATTATTATGTCTTACATCCCTGTTATATCGTATAAGGTTTTTTTCGCAAAAGTTTGCAACTCTCGAAAATATAGTATCCCGAAAATAGAATTTCGTTAATAGTATATGTACAGTATATACTCTTATATTGGAAATCGCTTAGATTGAATTCCGCGAAAAAAAGATCCTCCACTTTTTTTAGAAATTCGCGAAATTTAGCTCCCGCAAAAAAAACAAGTTATACGGTATTTTGTGTTACTACAGAGCCATAAGACAGCAATGGAACAGGGAGGTTTGTAACCATAGAACCTGGTTTAACCCATCATTTCTTTTAAAATGCCTGTACCAAGTCAGGACCATTATGATCTTCAATTTCTCCGGTATGACTTCCTTGTTGTCTTTTCTCTTGGACATTTGAGATCCTCCAAGTTCAGTAGTTCTGTTATTATTACAGTGGATTCCTCTTATTAGCATAACCAATTTGTCAGAGAAAATTATGCAATTAACCGAAAGACCCCATAAAGTGAAATGTCAATTATAAACAGAAAATTCAAAGAACTTATATATTTATGTCTCCCCTTCCCAGAAGGGGGAGACATATTGTTTTTGTGTCAGTTCTTCTTCTTCTTATTCTTCTTCTTCTTCTTCTTCTTCTTCTCATACAAAGCGTGTCCGGGCCATAACTTTTTTATCTTTTGAGATAGGGCTTTGATATTTGGCATGTGGATGTATCACCAAGAGACGATGTGTCGCGTGCCAGAATGACCTTCATATGACCTTGACCTTTGACCTCAAGGTCAGATTAAAGATAATTTTACATCCAAAGTGTTCCGGGCCATAACTTTTTTGTTCTTTGACAAAGGGCTTTGATATTTGACATGTGGATGTATCACCATGAGACAATGTGTCGCGTACCAGAATGACATTCATATGACCTTGACTTTTTACCTCAAGGTCAAATTAATGCTAATTTTACATCCAAAGTGTTCCAGGCCATAACTTTTTTATTCTTTGACAAAGGACTTTGATATTTGGCATGTGGATATATCACCATGAGGCAATGTGTCGCGTAGCAGAATGAACTTCATATGACCTTGACCTTTGACCTCAAGATCGAATTAATGCTAATTTTACATCCAAAGTGTTTCAGGCCATAACTTTTTTGTTCTTTGACAAAGGGCTTTGATATTTGGCATGTTGATGTATCACCATAAGACAATGTGCCACGTACCAGAATGACCTTGTATGACCTTGACCTTTGACCTAAAGGTTAAATTAATGCTAATTTTACATGGAAAGTGTGTCTGTGCCATAACTTTTTTGTTCTTTGACATAGGGCTATAATATTTGACATGTGGATGTATCACCATGAGACGATATATTGTGTACCAGAATGACCTTCATATGACCTTGACCTTTTACCACAAGGTCAAATTGATGCTAATTGTACATCCAAAATGTCCCGGGCCATAACTTTTTTGTTCTTTGACAAAGGGCTTTGATATTTGGCATGTGGATGTATCACCATGAGACAATGTGTCACGTACCAGAATGAACTTCATATGACCTTTGACCTTAAGATCAATTTAATGTTCATTTTACATTCAAAGTGTTCCGGGCCATAACTTTTTTGTTCTTTGACATAGGGCTTTTATTTTTGGCATGTAGATGTATCACCATAGGACAATGCGGCGTGTACCAGAATGACCTTCATATGACCTTGACCTAAAGGTTAAATTAATGCTTATTTTACATGGAAAGTGTGTCTGTGCCATAACTTTTTTTGTTCTTTGACATAGGTCTATAATATTTGACATGTGCATGTATCAACATGAGATGATGGGTCACCTACCAGAATGACCTTCATATGACCTTTGACCTCAAGATAAAATTAATGCTATTTTTACATGTAAAACATGTTTGGGCCATATATATTTTAATCATTTAAACAAAAAGCTTCGATTTTTGACATGATAATGTCATCATGGGAACAATGTGTCACTAATGTTAATGACCTTGACCTGTGACTTCAATGTCAAATAAATGCTAATTTGACATGCAAAGCTTTCCAGGCCATAACTTTTTTATCCTTTGACATTGGGCTTTAGAATGTTGATGTATAATTATTAAACAATTTGTTGTACAATGTATGTCATTGTGACTTTGACCTTTTGACCTCAAAGTTGAACTTGTGTTATTTAAGGAAGGGGAGACATCAGTTTTAGTGCGCTAAAACAGTTTTTCCTAGTTTTGTCTAATTTTCAAATGTGTTGATTAATTAGAACAGTCAGGTGACACTTTTATTGTGTACTAATGCTTTTCAAACAAATGTGACATAAATGAAGGTTGTAAAAACATGTGTTGATAACTTTTATCAAACACACTTCAAAGACATCTGATTTTGACAGGTATAAAGGTAATTTTGAAAATTTTAAGTCAATGAACAGGAATTTTATACTTTTTCTCAGATTTTCAATGCAATTCAATGAAATTTTTAGCATTGAAAGTATAGGAAAGGGTTTGGTGTTTTAAAATCTTAGTCAATTAAGAGGATTATTCTAATAAGAGTTAGTCAATTAAGTGGAATCCACTGTAGTAATACATGCACCTTTAATTTTGTCTTAAACCAAACATTACCTTAAATGGTCTAATTAAAAATTATTCTAAATAATATTTTCATTATGAACCAATTTTCTGACTCTCTCTTGACACCATTTGCGAGGATGGTCTTACAGAACGATGCGAAGTCCTTCAGAAGGGACGAAAAAGGTTGTCCCGTGTATGTGGAGAGCAATACCACATGAAAGTTAAAGACCCCTTTGTAGAGTTCGATAAGAGTTGGCTCAATGGGGGCCGCTACAAAGGCCACACTTGCAAACTGCTAGAAGGAGAGGGATTCACAAAAGCATCAAGCTTGTTTCCCAATCCAGTATAAATATATACCGTATTTTCCGGTGTATAAGCCGCTATTTTTTTCCTGAAAAGTTTTGGGTGCGGTTTATACTCCGGTGCGCTTAGTGTGTGTATTTTTTAAAAGTTTTCAGGTGGACCAGTGTGAAAACATCGATGTTTTCAAGCAAAAATAAAGACTTCTCCTTGGTCATTCCCGGATTACTGCAATTTCTATTTCAGCTTCATTCATGTGATGTTTTGTTTGTTATTTTATGAAATAAAAAGTAAATACCCTGGAATGTGTTTGTTTATTATGTATATCAGTTGTTTCGATCTTTTTTCTCCATAATCAGCCATTTTTATTTTGATTACATAATCAGACAGAGGTGTGCCTAAAATATGGAGTTTCTATAATAAATATAATGCATGCTGTCCCTTTCCTTTCTCTTCCTTTGTTTTATATCTAATACCTTTGAAATTACACAAAATTGTGTGCTTAATATGCCCATGTCCACATTATTACGTTGGTAACTAATATTTACATAATTTGGACAGATGTGTTCATTTTCTCCCTACTTTTATACAGAGTTTTGTTCATTTTCTCCCTACAATTTTACAGACTGTTTTCCTTTAATTTAAGAACAATTTAATCCTTTTGTCATTATTCTATCTATTTTAGAGCAAACATAAATCATTTTATAAAATTTATTCAGTTAAAACTCATGTGTAGGAAAAAATAAGAAAAACTACCTTTGACCTGTTGACATCGATCTACACAAGACAATTACACACCGTTTCATGTGTATTTTTACCAAGTGAATATCATGGATTTGTTTGATCAAGGAACCATTTGTTCTTGTGATTTTTATTTAATAAATAGTTAATAAACAATCAAGGACACACAACAAATCTATTATTATAAATTGGACACATTTCCATACACAGGTATGCCATTTTGATTTTCTTTTCTTTTCCACCACGTGGTCAAGCTTGAAGCTAACTAATGAATAATCAACACAAACTGATCTTGAGTAATTGTAAAAAAAACATATAAAGGTCAATAAACTTCACTTTAATTGCAATCAAAACAAAAACTGGAGAATCAGGTTGCCGACAAACGATTTAAATGCCAATCATAACACCTGTCAAGTGTCATACACTAATTTGCAATTTACCGATATACACACATATACAGTTAACATCAATAACAATAAGTCAACACACAAGCTTTATTTATTCATTTTTATTAAGATCAAACACAATTTTATTAATAAATCATAAATAAATAATAATATAAAATGGAAACAATCTTCAACAACATCGGGAGTCTTTGTGCTGAAAATGAAATAAACGTGACAAAAATCATTCAATATACGTTATAAGACTGAAGAAAGGGGTGCGTTTAGTACTCAGGTGCGCTTTATAAATGGATAAAATCAGATTTTCCCCTGAAAATCGGCCCTGCGCCTTAAAGTCCGGAGCGCTTTATTCTCCGGAAAATACGGTATGTTTAATATTTTCATTATTTATGTTTAATATTTTTGCAGGATATATTCATAGAAGTGCAGGCGTTCTGTATTGAGTTTAGTCGGATCAGAGAAGCAGCAGGATTATTTAGACTGTTAAAATCTCTAGACAATGTGGATGGTGTTCCTTCTAATACAACTCGGTGATACTAAGTGAAAGTGGAGACAAATTTATTTTAAACAGTGAAACTTGTCCAGACAAACTTTTGGAGGATGGAATAATTTATTGAATATAGACAATTGTCTGGTTCAGTTAGGCTAAATTTGGGACAGAAGAATTTATTCAGTTAAGATGGTTGTTTGGTTTAGTTAAAATTTATGGAAATAAAAAAAAAGAAACTTATGGAAATAACAAAAAATAGAAAACGCCCTAGAAATCATTTTCATTTTGATATGAGTTCAAGATGGACAGGTTCCACTATAATACATGAATACTTTAACAGATTGCCTTCAAATCTGTTTGTGGATTTTATTACGACCCCAAGATGGACTAAGGAAGTCAAGGAGAGCAAACCTTGGATGTAATAATGAATACATGTATCATGATTCAAATTAAATGTAAAATCGAGTGTGTTATTTCATATCTATTATAACTGATTTCGTTATCTCGGCTCCCCATCCTTTTGGATAGGAGACATATTGTTTTTACCCAGTCCATTGTCATACCCCTGCTTCGAAGAAGAGGGGGGGTATACTGGTTTACCTCTGTACATCTGTTCGTCCGTCCGCAACATAACTTTCATAACAGTACATGTCACAGTGACTTGAAATTTAGGATTCGAGTTCAGTATGACGTCCTTAATCCACAGTACCCTAATTAGGTCTGTGTGATCTCTACTTCCTGTTTACCGACTTAGTCAATTTTCAAAATAACTGGTGAATTGTCGAAAAGTTTGGTAACATTTTTCTCAGCAACTACATATCGAAGTTACTTGAAATTTGGTATATGGCTTCAGTATGATGTCTTCAATCGCAAGTATCAAAACTAGTTTTGTCGGATATCTAATTCCTGTTTACTGACTTAGTCAATTTTCAACATTACTGGTCAATTGTTGAAAATTTTTGTAACATTTTTCTCAGCAACAACATATCACAGTGACTTTAAATTTGGTATATGGCTTCAGTATGAGGTCCTATATTGCGAGTATCAAAATTAGGTCTGTCTGATATTTTCTTCCTGTTTACAGACAAAGTTCATTTTGGGGGTAGCAGGGGTATACTAAATGATCAATAGCTCAAAGATTTCTTGTTTAGTCTCTCACAAAGTTATTATGCTTAACTCCCCAGAAACTGGTCATCCAAATTTTATGAAACTTGGTATGTTGCTAGTACACCTGATGTGCATGTGACCAGGAAATTTTGATCCTCAAATATTTTGTTGGATTTATGGTCCTTTGAAACTAGGTTGTCTTCACCAGGTAGTTATACATGTAATTGACAAAAACTAGACCAAATATTTGATTCATGTAGAATTTGTCAAACTGAAAATACTATTAATATACATAACTTCATACTAAAATGAATAAAACTTCAGCAAAATCTCTTCATCAGCCTCAGAGGGGCCAACAAAGTGTTCGTATGACCTAAAATCAACAAAGTCGATAAAGTCCCATAACTCCTATGATATTTGTCAAATCAAAATGGTGTGTTATGATCAACAACATATCATGACAAACAATCCTACAAAATTTCATCATAATCCGTTGAGCAGGCTCGGAGGAATTGTGTTCACAATAGTGTGATGTCTGCACAGATGGTCGAAGACTATTACTGGATCCATCTATCGCGTTGTGGCCGGGGGGAAAATATAGGGCTCCTGCATCCTTAACTCAAATCATTATAAAGTCTGCTAGCAAACAAAACAACAATTTTACCCGACTCAAATCATCAGTCTGCCAGGCACACAAATAACCCAATAATTTAACCTTTAAATCAAAATCTTTATGAGGTCTGCAACACCCCCAAAAAATCTCACACAATTTAACCTTTATTTCTATAAATATCACATCCTATGTACAATATATCAATATGGCATGAGATTGAGATGATTTCCAGACCTGCCAACATACCTGGATTGCAAGTTCCTAAATAGTCACCATTTTACCCCGATTTTACTTGAAAACTTGTACCTTCTCTCTGATGAATGAAATGGGGAATCATGTTCCCTTCTCTCCAACCCCAAGGAAATGTATGTTTTTATATTTTTTTAACCATTATAAATTGACGAATACAACTTTTTATTCAATTTACTTGAAATAAATCGGTAAACATGTTGCTTCCTTTGCTCATCATGTTCTGACATCAGATCTTACCTCAGTTGACCTTTGACAATTGGACAATCTAATATCTGGAATATTCCGGAATGGAAGAACTCACAATTGGTCTACTGTGGGTTTATATTTGTAATGGACAGGTATTAAAGAAATATAACTTTTTTTTCAAATTAAGGATGAAAAGGAGTCTAAAATACTAGTTCAATTTGCAATAAATAATATAAAATAAATTTTGTTTTGAATGAAGACAAAATACCTTGGTTTTGTTGAAAAGAGATCTTTACGATTCTGAGTTGTAATGGGGAAAAATGCCCATAACAGTAAAAGTTGGCAGGTCTAATAGTATCCCACAATGTTACATGATTTAACAGTATAAAATAGCACAAATTATCACAGGATTACAAAATACTTGCATAAAATATAACAATGGACGATATACCAAATGATGTCCCCACCAAATGTGATTTGTTTGCTAAGCAAAATTTCTTTTAAAAATAGTACACCCTCAAAATTTACATTAAATAGGAAAACCATTGCAATAAAATAACAAATAATATTAAAATGAGACTCACTTTATTTTCTCTATTTTTAACTTATCAGATTGAAAAGAATTGTATAATTTAAATAGAGCATCATAAAAAAAGAATGTTAATCATACCAGTAATAACAAGAAGAATTATACTTCAAAAAATTTACCATTAAAATGAATGCCTCTGAACCATACGGTCAATCTGACTTTATCATGCAGTAAACAAAATTGTCAGCTTAAGATGAGTAATTAGTCTAATTACAGATAAAAAAAATACCAAACAATACCTAAATTATATAAAATACCATTTCTTTTAAGTAACTAAACAACACAAGAGTTAACACTAAAGTATGTCTCGCCTGCCGGCACCATCAGAAACAATTATTCTTTCTTACTTCCACTATATTTTGAATTTACATGGATTTTCAGTTTCTGAGATCAAAAGATGTTTATAGAACTTAAACATTGCAAATATATGCAATAAAAATAAGCAAAGTCACTCAACCGGAAAATCAAGGTCAAGGTCAAAAGATACGATGTAACTGTACTAAGCTACTACTGGAGCATATGTATACCAAGTTTCATCAACCTAGGACCTATATTTCTTGGAGATGCTCGCAAAACTTTTCCATTGCTATTATATGTATTGAAAATTGTCAAAGTCACTCAACCGGAAAATCAAGGTCAAGGTCAAAAGATGGGGATGCAACTGTGGTAAGCTACTACTCGGGCATATGTATACCAAGTTTAATCAACCTAGGACCTATAGTTCTTGAGATATGGAGGTGCTCGCTAAACTTTTCCATTGCTATTATATGTATTGAAAATTGTCACAGTCACTCAACCAAAAAATCAAGGTCAAGGTAAAAAGATGGGGATAGAACTGTGGTAAGCTACTACTGGGGCATATGCATACCAAGTTTCATCGACCTAGGACCTATAGTTCTTGAGATATGGAGGTGCTCGCTAAACTTTTCCATTGCTATTATATGTATTGAAAATTGTCAAAGTCAATCAACCGGAAAATCAAGGTCAAGGTCAAAAGATGGGGATGCAACTGAGCTAAGCTACTACTGGGGCATATGCATACCAAGTTTCATCAACCTAGGACCTATAGTTCTTGAGATATGGAGGTGCTCGCTAAACTTTTCCATTGCTATTATATGTATTGAAAATTGTCAAAGTCACTCAACCGGAAAATCAAGGTCAAGGTCAAAAGATGGGGATGCAACTGAGCTAAGCTACTACTGGGGCATATGCATACCAAGTTTCATCAACCTAGGACCTATAGTTCTTGAGATATGGAGGTGCTCGCTAAACTTTTCCATTGCTATTATATGTATTGAAAATTGTCAAAGTCAATCAACCGGAAAATCAAGGTCAAGGTCAAAAGATGGGGATGCAACTGAGCTAAGCTACTACTGGGGCATATGCATACCAAGTTTCATCAACCTAGGACCTATAGTTCTTGAGATATGGAGGTGCTCGCTAAACTTTTCCATTGCTATTATATGTATTGAAAATTGTCAAAGTCACTCAACCGGAAAATCAAGGTCAAGGTCAAAAGATGGGGATGCAACTGAGCTAAGCTACTACTGGGGCATATGCATACCAAGTTTCATCAACCTAGGACCTATAGTTCTTGAGATATGGAGGTGCTCGTAAAACTTTTTCATTGCTATTATATGTATTGAAAATTGTCAAAGTCACTCAACCGGAAAATCAAGGTCAAGGTCAAAAGATGGGGATGCAACTGTGCTAAGCTATTACTGGGGCATATGCATACCAAGTTTCATCAACCCAGGACCTATAGTTCTTGAGATATGGAGGTGCTCATAAAACTTTTCCAAAAAGTTAACGCCACCGTCGCCGCCGTCGCCGCCGCCGCCGGTAAAGTAACACCTATGTCCCGCTCTGCTTCGCAGGCGAGACAAAAACCCTTACACATAACACAATGTTGAAAAACATAAAACAAAAGTAACTGATATGAATTTTTTACAAATTATATATCTTGTGAACTCAATTCCCTATTTTTGTAAATAGTGAGTTATCTCCCATTTGCAACAGTTGTCCTCCATTACAGTAGGTATATTTCATTGGAATGAATGGGGAAAATAAAGTTTTTATTTTTTCTAAATTATTCAAAGGGCCTAGCAGTCCCTGTTCGTCAAGGAAAACATGCTAAATACCTTTTTGAAAATCATTATATTTAACTTTTAGAAATTTGTTGACAAAATAAAAAATAAATGCAGAAAAGCTTGTATTTCCCCACAGTAACTAGTATAAAATACCTTCTGGAAAGAGAAGATAACTCTGCAAATGGGAGATAAACCACTATATACGAAAGGGGGAATATGTGCTCCAAAATGGTAAGCAGTTTCTGCTCATGCAAAACATCAATTATGTTTTGGCAGTCAAAACTAATGAATTATGAATTCTATTACATATTCCAATTTCTTTAACCTTCTGTCCATATTAAATGTAGTTGTACACGAATGGTGTATAATACAAATGATCATTCCACGTACATGTAGTTTCAATAGATCCATAAAATGTCCTTCCAAATGCTGTCTCTTAATTCACACATCACATACATGTATATATCATAAATTTCCTTGATTCTTTATTCATCCTGTAAAAGATATACAAATTATATTTATGAATTTTATCCAATTTCTTGTCAAAATATAGAGTTTTTATAATCCACCAAAGTGGAGATAACTCATCTAAATGGTTGAATACAACTAAGCAAGATTTAATCAAAATGCAGTGTAGAATTTGACAATTCATTTCTCAGTTGATGAAATCTTAACTGGAAATTACATTTTATTCAACAAAATAGTGCGTTCTTCAGTTTATATCCCAAGTTAACTTAACCTTACTGGTATATCTTTAGGCTGAGAGCATTTCTGATATAAACACTTTTGTAGACAAAATGCCTGTTAGATATAAATTTCAACTGTTTGCTAATGGCACTACGCAAGTGCAAGTTTGTTTGAATTTAGGTATGTATTCTATAAAAATCAAAGTACATGTACTTATAGTACTGGTGGCCAGGATAATCTACAAAGTTTAAAGATTATGCTTAGAATGAAAGTAAAGTAGTTAATGGATAATGGAAAATGAGCTATAATGCAAGTGACGAGGCAAAATGACCATAAGCTAGCTTTTGATTGATCAGTTACTGAAAGGCTATCATACGTATAGCCTTGGTTAATCGCTACAGCGATTATCACAGCTAAAATCAAGACTCATAATGAATACTTGGAATCTAAGGCTTAAACTAATTGTAAAAAAACTTTTGTTATTCCTCAACCAATACAAATAATCAAATAGTTCAATGTTCCTCCACCCATGCAGAACAAAAATGAAACTTGGAATAACAAAAGGCTCCCAGGAGCCTGATTTGCTCACCTGGTCCTTAAGCCATAAGGGTTTTTTCTTTAAGGGTACATCTGACAACTGAGACCCAATGGAGACTTTTGTGAAGCTTTTGTAAAAAGCTGCATGTTTAAGCAGGCAAAATCTTTTTTTTTTCTGCATTAGTTTTTTTATCATATTTTTAACAAGCAAAACCTTTTCCCTATCTTCTAACGTTCACAATCTATAAGGCTAGAACCACTATTTTTGGCATTTAAGGGGCCACTATAAGGGGTCATCTTACAATTTCGATACACCTAATGCTAATAAACAACTATACCAAGTTTGGTTCCATTTGGACTTAAAGTGTCAGAGGAGTTATCGTTTTCAATGTAATGAGGAAATGGTGTTAAAATGCTAAATTTTGACTTTCTAAGGGCAATAACTCCTAAAAGGAAAGGTCCTACAACGTTGACCCTGTTACATATTTTGTAGATCTTGATGTGTTTAACAATATGCAATTTAAATTTCTCAAATATCTAGTATAGTTTTCAAGATATTGAGCTTAACAGGTGCAAAATTTGCAAAAAATCCACAAAAAGGGCAATAACTCCTACATGGGTCGTTGGATTTTCTTCAAAATTTCAGGGTAGGTAGATCTTGAGGTGCTGAACACTTTTACCCTTGCCAGAATCTTGATATCTGTAGCCGTTTTTGAGTTATTTGCAAAAAACTGCATTTTACCCCTATGTTCTATTTTTAGCCATGGTGGCCATGTTTTACGACAAATTAAAAATCCCCATATCAGTTCTAAGCACCGAATGCTAATGAACAACCATACCAAGTTTGGTTGCAATTGGACTTATGGTGTCAGAGGAGTTAACGTTTTAAAAAGTTTACGGACGACGGACGCCAAGTGATGACAATAGTGCCAGAAAGACACGATTCACATGTATCTGTGCTACCACACTTTTTTTACTGTGGTTTCATTATTATTTGTGGTGTATCAATTTTCATGGTTTTATACATGGAAAGAGAATTTATCATTGATAGGTATGCAGAACCAAAAATATTAAGAATCCATAAACTGATCCTTTTTCATCAAACCACTAAAATTGATACCCACCAAAATAAATGAATCCACAGTATTCAGATTTATATCTCCTAGCTGCTGTACATGGACAAAATTTTTGTCCAAAAACTTCAATTTTCTGAGATGTTATTGGTTCTATTTTTACAGCAGGGGGAGAGGTAGCAAAAGTAGATTAAAACAATTATATGTCCAAAAGACATTGCCCCATCTCACTACATTTGAGACTAACGGATTAACAAACTGATGACGGAAGAACAGACCTGAACGCTATATGCCCCCTACTAGTTTTGTAGACGGGGGCATGATTACAGAAGATGCATTCCTCCCCATCACCCATGCAGTTATTAAATGTGCAATCTGACCTTCTACACCCTGTGTGTTATTAGTTCCTACAGGAGCGTGAATGAGTGTTTTGTTAACTGCCCTCCGCACTACATTTTTAACATGCTTAGTGGCTATTTCTTTAATACTCTCAGTTACTACAGTAAATAATAAATATCATAAAATAATCTTATTGATACATTCTTGGGGTTTTGTCGTTTAATTTTTTTTTATTAACTATAGTTTGTCTAAGGCCGCAACTTTTTTTTTCAGATTTTAAAACTATTATTTTCATTGATGTTGTGTCATGTAGAAAGCACTTATTTATAGCAACAATATGATATCATATTCATGTGGTAATTGATGTTTTTTATCTCACAAAATAGTTATAATATTTATTTAACCTTAATGACCTGTTATTAGATCAAAACATAGGATATGAAGTTTTAATTTAATAGCCTCTTAAATAAGAGGGATGTTTACTGTTTAACCTGTGTCAGCAGTTTCATATTCCAAAGTTCCAACACACTTGTAGTGGGGTTAAAGCGTAACTTAGTGCTAGATACCCCTGATATTTTTCTTGTATTTTGTTTCATTTCTAAAGACTATGTCCTAGATAAGTAGTTTACCTGCAGATGGAGAGTTTAATTTGTCTTCAGGCACATGCTGTTGAATAACTGGTTTACTGTCAAAGACTTCTGACATTTCTGGAAATAGAAAAAATCATAATATATGTTAAGCTTAAATATTTCTTATTATAGTTAAAAGGGCGATAATTACCGGTACCACAAAAAATTTTAGGACAAAATTCCCTTGTACATGTAATTAGCACAACTACATACATTAACAGTATACTAGATCATACCAAGTTAATATTCTGCTGAATAGTTTAAAGGATTTGAATAAAATAATATTGTGATGGACAGATTGGACCGATGGACAAACCAAAAAAAAAAGTTTAGCCACCAAAATGGGGAGAGGGGGGCATTAGGGATCAATGAAAAAGATGATCATTTCCAAATACATATT
Source organism: Arcuatula senhousia (assembly GCA_963971305.1). Classification (NCBI taxonomy): domain Eukaryota; kingdom Metazoa; phylum Mollusca; class Bivalvia; order Mytilida; family Mytilidae; genus Arcuatula; species Arcuatula senhousia. The sequence goes on from OZ020313.1 coordinate 12,322,991, forward strand.
TAATGCTATAACTCAGTTTATATTCATGTTTATACTAGTTCACACAATTACAGAAAAATAGGGCATAATTTCAGGGTAACCTGCTCTTCCAGATTTGAGAGAAGAAATTTTTATTTTTCAAACCATGGCATTCATGATTTTCAAGTTAATATTCTAACAGAACAACTGAAAAAAAAATGAAAAAAAAAGAAAACTAATTCAAGTTAAAAAATATGTTGCCTTCCACATACAAACTTTTCAACATGAAATACTGTCATTAAGCAGATATCAATTTACAGTAATGACTATTTGTAAGTTTTATAAAGTTAACACTACATTCACAACCAACATTTCACTGCAATCATCTGACTGTTACTGTTACAATCATAATTCAGAAATGATCAGTTTTGTTGTATTCAAGGCTTTGAGTTTGTTTTCTGTATTTGTGGTGCTCTGTGCTGTGAATGCTTCAGAAAAGAAACATAGCTGCTCTTTTGGTAAGTCCTTTAACAAGTTTGTAAACATTATATATCCAGCTGTTATGCTTATTCTAAAGCTAATATTTGGCTGGATTTCACAGAGCCATTTTTGACTTTGACAGATTTTATACACTTTTGTTACAACCATGACAGTGTTTATATAAATAGTCTATCCAATCATTTTGCCTTTTCTTAAGCTGAGAAATACCCTTCAAGTAATTTCTTACATTTGTTGTAGAACCATATACATGTGTTTGGAGATCCAGTTTTTGTTGGTATATTCAATTGTTATATTGTTAATGTACAAAGTGTATTTTAAGTACGAATCAATAATCTAATGTTTATTATCGCTTATTATAGTAATTTCTACTATATCTCACTTTTAATGGTGACAGAAATTTTCAGAACTTGAAGACTTAAACAAATTCTTACATTAAGTTGTTGGGTTTTTTTTTCAGAGAGTGCCCTTTTTGATGATTTTCTGGACATGATGTTGAAGATAAGACAAGCTGGTAAATCTGGTAAGATGCATCCTACTTTTGTAAAATTAATTGCATGTAATGTTCAACAGTTAGTTCTTGAAAGTGAAATATCTTAGAATAAAATTAAGGAATTTCTATACATTGTTTTTATGAATAAATGGACAGAAGAAACCATAACTCTTATACTTACATGTACCTGAACATTTACATAGTCAGAGCATAGTTATTTCAATTTTTTGTTTGTTTTGTGAATAAAGTACAAATACGTTTAAACCTGGCAGATAAAAAAAAATTGTCAAAGTCAAAAAGCCGGATTTTGTAAAACAGGAAGTAGGTGAGCCACAGACCTGATATTGAATCCCACGCTATGGGACCCCACCATGATGCTGCATACCAAATATCAAGTGGCTCTTATTAGTAGTTGCTAGCTAACCTGTTACAAAAATTTCTTCCCTGCCCACACTCCTTAAAATCTGGCCAAAAATTATTATCATGTGGAAAGTCATACAGATATTTTCATTTTTTTAATTTCCAGATTCGGGTACCAGTGCACCAAATAAAAACAGTAAACCAGTTGTTGCCTTTTCAGCATCAATGACAAAAACTGTAGATGTTCAACCAGGACATGTTGCCATATTTGATAAAGTCTGGACTAATACACACTCCGTTTACAATCCCACCACAGGCACGTTTACTGCCCCTGTTGACGGACTTTACCATTTCTCGTGTACTGTTATGAGTGACAACAAAAAGACCTTACGAGTACATCTTTTCAAGAATAATTCACCGATTGTACCTGCTTACACAGGTGCAATTGGCCATGCTACTGGGACTCTCAACATGATTTTACAACTGAAGAAGGGGGATAAAGTAACAATAAGAAAATCACCAAATGAACACAACACTATATACAATGAGAGCCACAGTAATTTCAGCATGTTTTCTGGATTTCTCATCGCATGAAAATTTAATTTGAATAAATATCATTTTTGATTTTTTTGGGTCTTTATTGTCATAAGATTGAAAATATACACATCCGTGCATTTATTAGGGCCCTGCCACAAAATCGTGGTCATCCTATTGTTATCAGTCTGTCCGTCTGTTCATAATAATATCAGTTTTCCGCTCTTTTTTTCCATATACTTGCAGATATTGGGCTGATATTTTGTAAGTGAGTCAAGTATGATGAGTTACAGATCAACAGTACATCTCATTCCTGTCTGCAAAGGAGTAGAGCCACGAAGCCCCCAAATGGCCCAAAAATTCAACTATGATATATCTGCTTGTAGTTGCTGCATTAATGTTCATTTGTCTTTATATTTCATGAGTTTCAATATATTTCCTTCAATTATTTATCAATAAGGAGAACAGTGAGGTAGAAAATAGACTATTTTGTGAAAAATAACAATTTGTGACAGTTTTCCTTGATTTTCATGTATAAATCCATGAATATGAATTGGGCCACACCTGTCGACCAAAATTATTTTTTGATAGAAATGTGTATTATGATATTAAGAATTAATTATCAAAAAATTACGATGGTCGAGGAATGTGGCCTATACTAATTTTGACGAAATATGCAGAGAAACCAGTGAAAATGTGTGAAAAATGAGGAATTTTCGAATTTATGGCCAGTTTGAAGCCTCAAGGCTAAACCTGAGGTGTAAATATTTTGCTGAATCTTACAGATATGAAAAGTTTGTTCATACCTTAACATATTTTAGTTAAATTTTTGACAAATTATAGTAGTTGAAAAAATAGTGAAAATACCGGGCCGATTTAGGGCCTTCGTGGCTCTACTCCTTCTAATGGGAGTTATGGCCCTTTGAACTTGGAAAGTTCACAGAATTTTCAGTTTTCTTCTTTTTTTTCTAAACACTTGCAGATATTTGGCTGATATTCCGTATGTGAGTCAAGTATGTTGATTAACAGATCAAGTTTACAATGTGTTCCAGTCTGCAAATTTTTATGGAACTTATGGCCCTTTGAACTTGGAAAATTCACTGAATTTTCAGTTTTCTGTAGTTTTTTTCTTAATGCTTGCAAATATTGGTCTAATGTTTTGTATGTAAGTCAAGTATGATGAGTTACAGATCAAGTGTACATTTTGTTCCTGTCTCCAAATTTTATGGGAGTTATGGTCCTTTGAACCTGGAAAATTCACAGAATTTTGGGTTTTCTTCTGTTTTTTTTTTCTAAATACTTACAGATATTTGGCTGATAATCGGTATGTGAGTCAAGTATGATGAGTAAAAGATCAAGTTTACGTTTTGTTTGTGTCTGCAAATTTTTGTGGGAGTTATGGCCCTTAGAACACGGAAAATTCACAAAATTTTCAGCTCTCTGCACTTTTTTTTCTAAACACTTTCAGATATTGAACTGGTTTTTGGTATGTGAGTCTGCCATGACAAGTTACAGCTCAAGTTTATGTTCCTTTTCAGTCCGTAAATATTTACAGGAGTTATGGCTCTGTTGACTTTAAAAAATCACTGAAAATAAGGTTGTCTCCACATTTTTTTCTAAATCCATGTACTTGTAAATAATTAACTAAATTTTTGTGTAAATCTACCATGATAAGTTGCAAATCAAGTTTATGTTTTGTTCTGGTCCACAATTTTTCATGATAATTTATAATAGCCGCCATTTGGACATTGAAATACTTGGCCAGTAGGTGACTATGTATTGTTTTGATATACTCAAATGAATGCTTGATCCAGCATGGATTACATGTATCAAAAGTTAACAGTCCATCCACCATTAACCACATGTGTGAAAGAGAAATACTGGGTCCATATTAGTCCCCAAAGTACAAAGTTCAACAAATGGGGCCTTTAGAGATGGCTGCAATCTCCCTGATTTCAAGTTATACAAAGCTCTATAATAAGAAAACTATGCACAACAAGTAAATCTGTAAGCTAATGCTCACTAGTGATACCCCCGCTCCCCAAAATAAGCCACGCATACTCAATAAACATGAAGTAGTTGACCTAGAAATATAAGATCGCTATACACCATATGGGACTATAGGGTAAAGCTGTATACAAAATATCAGACCTCTATCTCATGTAGTTGCTTGGGAAACTGTGACGGAAATTTTGAATTTATGTCCATTATGTGTAAAAACCTAAGTATTCGGTAAACAGGAAGTTGACTACCTAAGAGCATAAATTCGGTATACACCCTATGGTACTATAGGATAAAGCTGTAAACAAAATATCAGACCTCTATCTCATGTAGTTGCTTAGAAAACTGCGACGGAAGTTTTGTTATGGACGAACGGACGGACGGACAGACGGACAAGGGTAAAACAGTATACCCCCCTCTTCTTCGAAGCGGGGGTATAAAATTAATTCCCAGTAAAAAATGTATCTGCTGAGTCTTTCCAAAGATAGAAAAAAATATAAATAAAGTTAAATTACATTAACCCTGATTTTTCACTTCATGATTTTTTTTTCAACCAAATATCACTAAAAATTTTCAAAGTTTAACAGAACATATAACCTTTTCAATACATTTGTGTTAATACTTAGTGCATCTTAGAACTAAAGATGCATTTAAAAATCAACATAACAACAAAGCCCTGTGCAATTTTAATCTGCTATTCAGAGATCTCAATACTGACTAACTTAGCTCAGGGCTTTTCCAGAAACGTCTGCTGGGCGTGTTGGAGGCACTTGAATTAAAATTATATGAATGGTGGTAAATCTACCATGCAGTTTGAATGAAAGTCAATAAACAAATAATGCATGTTGGGTCATGATAAAAAATGCCTTCAAACTCCACATTTCTGGAAAAGCCCTTACCGTTTGAAATTTTACTTCATAGTTTTAAAAATTCAAAAATAAGTATTAAAAGATTCACCATAATTTGGGTTGATTGTACCAAGTGTGTTGACATGGCTTTTGATTTACTATTTATTAAGAATGAATGTTCCTGAATTTCTGTTTTTGTTGTTTTTTTTCTGCTTTCTTATTTTTTGTTTTGTTTTATTTTGCTATTCATATCTTAAGATATGATTGCTTTTATCTTAAATTAGTATCAAAGAAGTTAAAATTGCATGTGCAAATTTAATCATTTGGTGGTACAACATACATGTATTAAAGATTTTGACTTCTGTTTCTTGAAATTTCAAATTTCAAGGCTTTCCTTAATAAAAAAATAATGGGAGAAACAGGTTCTACTTCAGACAAGAACAGATTCTAGGTCCCCTGTTAAGTGGGAAAAATCTAAGTCAGCTCGTTAAACAGGAAGTAGATGAGTGACAAATCTAAAAACACATCCCACCACATGGAACCCCTACTTAAAGCTGCATACCAAATATTGAAAGCCTATGCTTAGAAGTAGCTGAGAAAACTGTTACCAAAAAAAGTGTGACAGACAGACAGACAGACGAATGCACACACAGACATCCGGCATTTCTATGTCACCGCTTTGCATTGCGGTGGGGGACAAAAAGGTCATTAAATATTTTTCCCAACGAGAATAATCAAAGTATGAAAAGTAAATTTACCTTCAACTATTTGATGATATGCAAAATGTAGATAAATAAGGAACAGCAGATGAAGGGCTGCCAGACATCCGCACACTAACAACCTTTGAGATTTCCCCTGTGTTCTAGATAAAACTATTGATATCTGAAAAAGTACAAATACAGTGCAAAACATCTGAGACTTCCAAAATACTTTACATAAAACTAGAAAAACTGTGAACAATTAAATAACCCACTCCACAAAAAAATTAATCCAATAAAAGAAAACATATAAGGTTTACATCTATAATATGTCAGATTCATAGTGTGAAAATTTATGAAAATCCGCCAGGAAGACTTGCAAATAAGATATGGGAACCCTGAGGTGTACAGAAAGGATGGAAAGATGGATGACTGAGCATGGGGTATAATAATTGATATCCATCTCATTTGGGTGTGATAGTTAATACTGAAAAATGCCAGTGCATCTAGCTTTAATATCTGTAGAACTTTTACACTTCAGATCTAATGCCCCTATTCAAACATATTTCATTTCAAGCTTTAAAAACAATAATGTAATATCCAACAATTTTGTGTTTATTAAATGCACAATGAAAAAAAAATCTGTGAAAGTAAAAAATAGTCGGATTTCTATAAACAGTAAGTAGGTGAGCGACAGACCTGACATCAAATCTGAGGTTATGGGACCCCACCACGAAGCAGTATACCTAATATCAAGTGACTGCGGTTAGTAGTTGCTGAGAAAACTGCAACGTAAATTTCTTCCCTGCCGACCCATCCACCGCCCTCAGCCTGACATTTACCATTTCATAACCCAGATTTTTCACTATGTAAAATCAGGCCAAAAATGGTAAAGAATCTAACGTTATTCAAAGCAAACATCAAATTAACATTATTCTAAAGTTAAAATTTTTCTATACCAATCTAGAGATGAATGTTCAAAAAATATTTTAACATAGGTCAAATGTTAAACTCTTACAATCAAAGCATAATAAAACCTTGATTAATTTCTAACGTTAACATTACATGCCTGTGAAACTTACCATTCTTAAACTTGATAATCCACCAAATATAGCCCACATAAGATAGAAAAATAAATGATCATGTGAAGTATGTACCATGGTACTGAGAAATAAAACTACACAATGTCCAAACAGGCCATATCCCTAAAAATATACATAAATAAAACTACACAATGTCCAAACAGGCCATATCCCTAAAAATATACATAAATAAAACTACACAATGTCCAAACAGGCCATATCCCTAAAAATATACAGAAATAAAACTACACAATGTCCAACAGGCCATATCCCTGAAAATATTGTGTAGTTTTATTTCTGAAATAAAACTACACAATGTCCAAACAGGCCACATCCCTGAAAATATACATAAATAAAACTACACAATGTCCAAACAGGCCATATCCCTGTAAATATACAGAAATAAAACTACACAATGTCCAAACAGGCCATATCCCTGAAAATATACAGAATTTTGAAACCCAAAATCAGCCAAGCCCTTCATTTTATGGTAAGTAACATTACTGTAAAGTTTCATAGCATTTGGTCAACAAGAACAAAAGTTATTGTGGAAACAAATAAAAAAGTTGCTTTTTTGATCCCTTAAGGGGCCCCTAATTTCTAAACGGAAAAAGCCGGGACACCCAAAATCTGCCCCACTCTTCCTTTTATGGTAAGTAACATAACTGTAAAGTTTCATAGCATTTGGCCACCCCCAAAAAAATTTATTGTGGAAACAAATAAAAAAGTCGCTTTTTTAATTTCTAAACGAAATTATAAATGACTCCCAAAGGGAATATGCACATCTTCAATATATCTGTAACCACTGTGTAAAATTTCAGAAAGATCTAGTGTTTGGTTTTTGAGATTCAGATTACACAAGACAGGCACCCGATAGCGCGACGGACGGACGGATGGACCTGACTACTAGACCTGCTTTTGCATTCGGCGATGCAGGTAAAAAAAACAATAAAGAATGTAAAAATGTGCATATTTCCAGTATTATACTTAAAAATTTAAATGACATTTATTTGGAAATATTGTTCTGTCTGTTTGTTTAACCATTGGTTATTAATCTAAAACAAGTTTTGTTGTTCTTTTCAAAAAAGATTTTTAAGACAACTAGTAAGTGTGTTAGTGTAAGGGTTAAATGCCTTTTTTTTATGCATACAAGCAGCTTTTAATTGGGGAAAAACTAGAATACTGTATAATCATTTATTTTTGTGGGGATAAAATTTCGTGGTTCAGAGCACAAAACTGAATTGGAGGGGACAAATTTCCATGGATATTTAATTTTGGTATACACTCATCAACTAAATATTCTAATTTCGTGGGGATTAGATTTCGTGGATTTCTCTTACCCACGAAATAAACGAAATTAAATCCCCCACGAATATTTCTGCTTTTACAGTATCCAGAAAATTTCATCCATCTTTGGCAGGTTACTGATGCACCTTAATACATACAGGTGTGCATTCCCAATACAAAATACAGAGCAAGACTTGATCCCTATCCAACAAAGGTGACTAGTGATCAATACTGTGGTACTAAACCAGTGCCATAATTTTTCAATTTGCCACCAGGCTTCTTTTAAAAAGCAAGACTCAAACTACATGTATCACCCAAATGAGCAATCGCTTTTTGAACAGTAGTGTGGTAAACCAACCCCTTAGACCACTAGGCAACCCAGGCTACTTAACATACTACATATGTTACCATAATAATAATGTTTCATTGGAAATGCCTGTACCAAGTCAGGACCAGTGCGAACCATAACTATTCCTGTGTGTTTTCCATGTTTTGTCTTTTCACTTGGACATTGAGATGGATCCTCCAAGTTTGGTAATTTTGTAATTACCTTTAGTTACCATAGGCTTTACATACCATCATCGACATAATCTGTAGCAGAGCTATATGTACATTAGAGATATAGGCCAGAACCCATACAAACATGGCACCACCAATCCAGTAGGTAAAACACACTCCAAAGGCTGTCCCCATCAAGGTGCCTTCTTCCTGTAAAATAAAGAATTAAAAATTTAAGACAAACATGGCCCCACCAATCCAGTACGTAAAACACACTCAAAATGCTGTTCCCATCAAGGTGCCTTCTTCCTGCAAGAAATTGATACATATTTGATATTATAAAACATTCATAAACTAGAAAATGTGTCTATGAGCCACAGGATGGCCCTCCCATTCTTTGAAATACATGTATCTTTGAACCTCAATGTGTATGGACCTTTACCAAAGAATTAAGCAAAAGTGTTTGTGTGTAAAATATAGGTCGCAGTCACCTTATTCAAGGCCATTGGAAGGGGGTGCGCTGGGTCCGATTGCACACCCCCTTTTGCCAAAAAAATAATGAAAAACTCTTTAAAAATGCACCAAATCTCACCAAAATGGATCAAATTTTAGAATTTTTTCTCCAGTTTGGAGGGGAATCCCCTCCAAGACCCTCCCCCTCAACCCCTTGCCGGAAAGCTAGCAACTGCACTATTATTTCTGATGGGAGGTGCCATGATACCTAGCTTGATCTAGTAGTAAAATACATTGTATCATTGACCCATAATATGAAGTATTGGAGATATTGACCTTAATAAAGAACTTATTCATAGTCATTCATGTGTAAAATATAGGTCACAGTGACCTAATTTCTAGTGGATGGTGTAATTTACCCAAGACACATCTAGTGGTAAAAGGACATGGTAAGGTAAGGGTCATATTTTGCCCCCTATTTTATGAAAAAATAAATCTTAAGTAATTTATGAAAATGCGCTTCATATATGGAGTAAAATGGTTCAAGTTTACGAGTGTGCTTTCAATTTCCAATAATCCTCTCAATTTTATTTTATTTTAAAAAAATTAACCACAAACTTTCAACTAGATGTGTCTTGGGTACATTGACACAACCCACATCTATCGATGAAATATCATTGTCCCCCAACATCTAGTTTCTAAGTTATGGACCTTAACCAAGAACTTAACCAAAGTGTTAGGGAAGGACACACAGACAAGGGTAAACTAAATGGTTGATCCACATACATGGTCGGGCCATAAATATATGGTACAGGGAATGTGTGTAATTAGAGATTATGTGTTATCCTTGGAAAAAATAGGGATGTAATGTAATCACTGGTCATTTTAGCATGTTTGGGGAATACCTGTAAATCCTGAAATTTCCAGGGAATAAACGTAATCCCTTAACATTTGTGAAGTTTTTGCATAATATCCCTGATCTGTCCTTCTTTTGCTAACTACATAATTGTCATTTTACATTCCTTGAAGGAAGGGTTGCACTTATGAGATATATGGACAGACAGATGGGCAAACATGTCTTGAGTAACATATTTTTACCTTGTCTAAACATTCAAAAAATTTATGGTTGAGAACTTGAGACACAGCTCATATAATATTTTTTTTGCCATTTACTCCACATTTTAGGTGTACAAATATGGCCAATGTGCCTGGCCCTTTATATACTTGATCACAAATCAGAGGGCAACAAAAATCATAGACCTACCACTTTGTGTTCAGCAGTCTTCATTTGGAACAGTAACAAAGCTATCATAGTAAATACCACCATTAATGGTCCATATAGCTCTCTTGGTACTCTCTGAAATTAAAAAAAAGTTATTGACACATAAATGAAAATAAAATGAATATTATACCTGATCATTTTCAAATTTGCTTATTGCCAGACAGCACTTAGGTGAATGGGGATTTAAATGAGGCTGACATCAAATTTAAATGACCTAAATTTAAGGCTAAATTATAAAAAACATCTTTTTGTTGCACCTGGGCCATTTACGACGATTGGTTTTAATGGTGAATGAAACCAGAGTATTCGGAGCAAGCCATCGACCTTTGGCAGGTAACTGACAAACCTAATTAAATACAGGTGAATAAATTCCTTTAACATTACTCCTCATTGATAGCCAGCACACCTCGTAGTGGGCACAAAGTGTGGAGAGCTCTACAGCAAGTTCCTGCGAAAAATTTGCTAAATGCTGATATTGATTTTTTTTTGTCCCGATATGCTTCTCAAAGGAATCCATAATTCAATCGCCCCAAGCATCTCGTCCCAAATTGAACGTTCTAGAAAATGCACCAAAATAAAGATAACTTCAATGATTTCAGATTTTATATCACTGCATCGATTCGAAATCAAATCTTTTTTATTTGTTCATTAAAAATGTTTACAATGACACTTTAAACACATTAAGTTTATATGTCTTCGGTTTAAAATTGATCAATCAAAATATATTTTATTCGAGTAATTCGGAAATTTACCAAAGCGCACTTTGCACATGTTTTTACTTTTAGGCAAACAAATGACTAGTAAACAAATGTTTTAGAATCAAAGTGTCCAAGTCTTTGCGGGAATGGGGTTCTTAAGATGTGATATTTTGATTTCTAAAAGATTTTATTACTCAACTGAGGCATGGAACTCCGTCATACGAGAATCCATCTGTTCTGTTTCATGTTGTAATGTGGAGAGTTTTTTTCACATGTATTTACAAAAATATTTGTCAACCTTATATTATTAGAATTATGCTGTGCTTGCAGCTAGGCAATGCCTATTTCATATTAGGATGCTGTGCCTAATTCTTTAATATACTTCACATCCAATTGTTTTTTTTTTCTTTCAAATATTACTTTAAAAGCAGTAAAGAATATGATAAAACCAAAGATCTATTGTAAATGTTGATATAATACATGGTCTTGTATGCCAGTTTTGTTATTTTGAAAAACTCTGTCAAAGTCAACAATGGTCAGATTTCATTAAACAGGAGGAGTGTCAGACTAAAAAACAAATTCCACATGGGATCCCACCCTGATGCTGTATGCCAAATATCAAGTGGTTTTGATATTAGTTGCTGAGAAAAATGGTACAAAAATTACCCCCTCTTGCCCCCTCATTTTCACCATTTTATAACCCTGATTTTACGCTCCTTAGGGAGCGATAATGGTAGAAATGTCAATATTCTAGTTGTACTATGGGCTCAATTTTCCTTCAACGTCCGGTAAATCACGCGCGGTTTCCCGGACTTTCTGCGTCTTTTTAACGCTTTTTTCTTTGAAAATTACTGACGTCATTAAGCGCACAAAGGACCCACCAGAAAAGCTACTTTGTTTTTATTTTCGAATAAGAATTTGTTTCAATTAATTGCCCAATTAACATTTGAAAACTTATTTTAGCTTGTAAAATATTTAAGGATACGTTCAAACTTCGGGAGCGTCACAGGTTTAACCTGCATCATATTATTCTCTGTGAAATTTAGCCGAAAAGAACTTAAGTCATTTTTTGCACATAAAGCAGCTAAGTGTTTGCAAAGTACACAAAACACAGGTACAAGTAGAATATATTCTCATTATTATTCTTGGCTGTTCAGTATTTCACATCAACTATTCATGAGGGATATTAGAAAAGTACATTTTCATTCTATTTGAGTCTAAAACAAGGAAATGTGCAAAAGACATAATGCCCCATCTTGCAACATTAGGATAGACCTGAACACTACCAGTATATGCCCCCCTACTTTCCTAGATAAGGCATAAAAAAATTACAGGTTGAAAAGAAGGGGGGGGGTGTAACCCACAATTACAAATGTATTCTATGGTATTTCTATAACTATGGATATCTACCTGTTTTTGTTCTGATGGTCTCTGGGGCAACAATGATGTCAACAACCTGTAAAGATAAATAAAAGCAATACTGTAAACCAACTAATTTTTGCAAGGGATTTATATTCACGTATTTCGAGAGGAAAAATTCGCGAAAAGAAAACTGCGTGAACTTTCAAATTTTCAAAGTACATTTGTAATATAATTGTTTTTACGAAGAATCGCACAATTTACCAAATAATCCGCAAAAATGGCCCTCTGTTTCAGATACTTGAAAGATAGTAGTCGCATAAATAAATTGGTTTACAGTAATAAGACTCAATTGTGTAAATATATCATTACAACCAAGACCTTTTCCATTGTTGATTTTTCAATTGACTTCATTTGTTTAGGTGTCACATACACTTATTCCCCATCTCATAATCTTTTAACCATAATTCACTGTTTTAAGCACCAAGTATTTTACGGTATCCTATCACCTCAATAAACAAAATCGTTGCTTGGCAAAATGATGTAATGTGATGACTATGTATATTCTTTATGGTGTTGTCCCTGCCTTGTATAATCTTTTACATTTTTGGGGTTTTAAATTTCAAGCAATTTAATCAGCTTGTCATGATTTTAGAGAGTTGGTGGCAAAAGCCAGTGTTCTCTTCAGAAATTTTTTAATGCATCCTGGTTTATTTCAGTTTTAACAAAAGCATTTTGTGGTTAATAGCATTACATTTCCTTTATTGTATTTTAAAGACAATTTCTTATAACATCACATTTGAACCAGATAGAATCACATTGCCAGGATGCTATAAGGGTCTGGTGAAAACTCTGATAGCCATTGCCTAACCTTATAAAGAATATAAATACATGTAGTCAGTGAATTACATGTGATGAATCAAATTCATTGAACATGTAAATATTTATATTAGGTCAGAAAATGACTGTGTAATACGTCATTTCCGAGATAGGATGGAATGGCTAGTTTTCCCGGGGGTGATTCTTTTATTAGAATTTTTTTAAAGCATGTCAACTTCCGGTGCACGAATGAGTAAAGGGTAAAAATAAATATGCTTTGTTATTTATTAACGATTGAATCTGAGATTTTAGAAATTTTTATACACAGGTAAGAAAACTTGTCCAATATTTTGAAGTATTTACCGTTTACAGAAATATTATTGCTCTTATAATTCCACAGACGCTTTTGCGTAAGCTTATGGGGCAGCAAACCAGTTTGCTTAAGGGAGTTTTCCGGAAAAGCAATGAACTTGAAAATTGCGTATTAATATTGTCCAGCATATTGTTGATATCCTCCATAAGGCCAAACAATAAAAATATAGGTTTTTCCTAATATATGTCTGGAAAAAAAATAGGTAGGTAGGTCCCTTCCTAAGGACTAGCATTATTCCTCACCTCTGTCTAACTTCATGAGGCTCTACATCAAAGTAAGGTCTCAGTATGTCTATGTTACCATACAGACTCCAAGCTTTCTTTGCCTGTGTCTTCCCAGACTGCCATAGCTGTTAATAAAATTTTGAAATAGTTGTGAGCTGTGTACAAATATATACCATATAAGTGGGTTTTTTGCAGTGATATAATTTTCTCTATATTTGCTGAAATTGCATATGTATTTGGTTGTAATAACAAGATTAAGTAGCACAGGTAAATGAAAAACAGTGAAAATTTCTTTACCAGAAGATGAAACATGAAAATTTTGCACATGCTTTAATTTAACACAAGCTAATGTAAATTTATCCTTAACAATTATGGCCCTTTCAGTAACATGTGTAGTAATAGCATAAGTTTTGCTGCATTTGATTTTCCTTATAGTGATTAAAAAATGTACAAAAATTCATGAAGATTCAACTAATACAGTCATGACAGTTTCTAAGAAATCAACATTTTAGGCAAAGGTGAAGAAAGTGACTGAAGAAAAACAGACTGAAAAACATTGCCCTTGATTAAATATTGTTAATTACAATAAGAAATAGAACTAAATGTATATCACCATGTACAACCAAAATCACAATTATGCTAAATTAAATAAAGATACTTAAACACAAAACAGTATTATTATTTCATAAAATTTCTCTCATTCTTCAGTGTTTTTTCAAACATTCATGCAGAATTTCTTAAATAATTATTATTAACATGATTAATGTTTCAGTAAAAAATCAATTTTCTAATAATTATTGATACTGTTTTGGGCATACATTCAAATGCAGATCTAAATGCACTTAAAAGGTTCTCCTTGAAAAAGAACAGGTTACGAGAAATATGAGAAATACACAATTTTATCGGGATCGGTCATACTGAATTTAGCATAATTTTGATTTTGGTTGTACAGAGTTATTATTGTTATATTTCATACATCATGTACATGTAACTGTATCACTTTATGTACTACTTGGCTCTGCCCCTATCAAATTATCAAGTTGTTGTTATTAATAAATCTGTTATAATGTTATTTACTGTCACAAATTGTCAAAATAACTTATAAATATGTAATTGTATGCTCTATTATAGGGCCCTTAATTGGAATAAGGCTATTTCTATTCTATTTCTATTTTTTGAAAACTTGCCATTTCTGTAACATTATTGGTCAGTCGTTGACGCATGTCATCTCCAAAGTTTTTCTTTGGCTGAGAAACAGGTTCTATAATAAAAACATCCAGAATTAATGATACACAGTGAACATATATCTTTGTTTTTCTGTCTTGTATGTTTTATTTTCAATATTACAGCAAATTGAATTATAACTATGTCCTACTACTAAGTAGATATTAAAGACTTTCCAATTCCCAGTCATAACATAATTGTTTTTGCATGTTTTTAAATTATGCTGTTACGTGGTATAAAATGAAATGTAATAAGTTAAAGTTTTGTTGCAATATATGTAATCCCTGTACTTACTTACAATGTTTCATGCAGTGGCAGTTTCATAAGGGGTTTCCCCTTTACTAAAAATATATTGTAATATTTTCATGCAGATTTAAGACAAAATTGAATTGGAAACACCCCCTATTTGTCTTCAATCCGCTTAAGATGGTGCCCCTTTTAAAAAAATTCTGGATCCATCCTTGTGTTTACAGTATTTAGGGACGGACCATTTAACTTGAAGGGGGGGGCCTTGGTTTTTTGTTTTGATCAGAAAAAATTTTTCCGGGCAAAATATTTATTTTTCAAAGGCGTCGCGACAGAATATTTTTTTTCATTATCAGCATTATTTTTTTAGCAGAAATCCTTCTTCAGAATATTTTTTTTCTTAGCCTCAGCTGCCAAAATATTTTTTTCCTCAAAAATAATTTTCAGAATATTTTTTTAGGAAAAAACCAAGTCCCCCCCTTTAAGTTAAATGGTCGGTCCCTTATATCAATTTTAACAACCACTCAGGTTGACACTGATGACTCTGTTTTCCATTGCAGGAATTTCAAATTCTGTTTATCATGTTTATTGAAGTTTTCCTCTAAGTCTAGTCAGGCTAAAAATTATACTGTGGTTTATTATTATTCGTTGGGTGTCAATTTTCATGGTTTTCATGGGTAGCCTTGAACCACGACATTCGATATCCCAAAAAATGGAAATTTAACATTGGTGTGTATGCTGCAGACTAAAGAACCATGAATTTAAGAATCCACGAACTGATACTTTGTCACCAAACCATGAAAATTGGTACCCACGAAATAAATTAATCCACAGTATATTTAGCTTCTAAGGCAGCTTCATTGTCCCTTTTTATGGTTTCTTTTATGAAATAAAAACAAATAATCACCTTAACCATTTCTTTTTTTGAGTAAACAATTTAAAAAGTTGCTTCATCTTCTTTTGGATTAAAAAAAAAGAAATAAAGTAGACTGTAATTCCCTTTATCTGTTTAAAAGAAAATAGTTTGAGAAGCTAAAAATTTAATTTTGAATGGCCTAAATCATGTAAATTAATACATCTGTTATAACTAACTTACCAGAGGCAGCATCTATACCAGATTCATTGTCAAGTTCTCCTAGATCTATTACAGCAGAGTTTTCAGACATCTAAAAATTATCATGCTGAGTGAGTATAATTACACATATATTCAAAGTTTTTGTTTTCCCAAAGAGTTCATAGATTTTTTTAATACCTATAACCTCCATCATCAGATGTCCATGTATTGACAAAAATTTCCATTATTTGAAATAAATATTCTCAAATATTGGTATTTGATGGATATCATAATTGGGAGCGTTATCAAATTATATAGGATATTTGTTTAAATAATTTAAAAATTTATCTAATATTATAACATTTCGGTCATTTGTTTTTTAGACAACCTTAGTTATCATCTACCTTATCTTTCAGTTCTTTTTAGTACAATGTATTTCCATGTTTTATGTCTAAATGTTTACTAAAAGAATTAATATTGTATTGTCTTTTGGCAATTGTGTATGAGTCTCAACAAGAACATCACATCAAAACCTTAGAGAGTGCAAAATGCAGCAGCAAGACTCATTACTAGAACATACATGTAGAAGTGTGAACACATAATACCAGTGCTAAAATTACTGCATTGGCTGCTAATCGAATCTAGATGTGAATACAAAATATTACTACAGTGAAACTTCTCTAAACCGGCCACCACAGGGACCATATAAAATGGCCAGTTTAGAGGGGTGGCCGGTTTTGTGGGTGTCTCCTTAATGTCCATCAATGTTACAACCCATGATCAAAATATATTGATCTTAAATTCATATAGTATATTCTTTATCTTATACCTTACGAAAGCTGTCTCAGTTATATTTAAAAATAAAATTTTGTTTCCTTATTTTATATTTTTATGATTTTGATATTAAATTTGATTTGTTATGCAATGCTAAAAAAGTGAGTATTTAAAGATCAGATATTTTTATAATGCATGTTATATGGACAACACTTTTGGTTGATTTTGTAAGTTGGCAGAATACTTTATCAGTCTGGCATAAATTAAAATGCATAACATATCAAGTTTTAAAATCATTTCAAAAGACTAATTTTCATCCCATTAATCATTTTAATCTCATTTATTTCAATTTACATGATTCAATTGTCTATAAATATTTTGATCAGCTTGGACAGAAAGATTTGAATAAACAAATTATGTCATAATAACTTACAAAGGTGCAATTTTTAATACAATAAATTCTTTTAATTATCATTTTAGATTAATTGTTTATATAATAATTAAAATTGACTTGTGTATGGCTTCAAAATTCTTTAATTTGCTTTTATAACTCCTGTTGACAACTTTATGACCTGTGGCATTGATTGCTTGGCCAGTATTCAGGGGTTCAAATTACTTGATTAATGAAGGGAAAGTTTTAAAAAAGGTGGCCGGTGTACGGTTTGGAGGGGTGGCCGGTATTAAGGGGAATATTTACATGTACATAGAATTTTAATAGAATTTTGCAGGGACTTTTTGAAATGGCCAGTTTAAAGGGGTGGCCAGTTTTCAGGGGGTCCGGTTTAGAGAAGTTTCACTGTATATGCTCAGTCATGGAAATTAGCACAGGACCGACAGCCCGAGGCCTGTAAAAACTTATTCGGTCTGGTGTTTTTGTGCCTTTCACAGGTCCGAATGTCTGATAGAAATTAGCAGTATTTAAACAATAAATTGTGTTATTGGACCTCTATATTTTCTTTTGGTCCTGTGAATCTTGACCAAGGATGGGACCGAATGTCCTGCCCCAAATAATCCTAATTTCCTTGACTGTATGCTTTAAAGTTATGACAGGACATGCTCCACAATACATGTATCTTGAAGAACTACTGGAACTATACATGTACAAACCATCAAGATCACTGCACGTTGAGAATGAAAACTTCCTGGTCATACCAAAAGTGAGAATGCAAACTTAAGCAGGCAGCTTGTGGAATGGACTACCAACACAACTAAGAAATGAACACTCCTTGTCAGCCTTTAAAAACATCTCAAAACCTACATCATGTACATGTATCTTTTTAAACTTGCATACTGTGATTAAATTCCATGTACTGTGATAATGATTTTTAAGATTCCTGTATAAGTTTTTATTTATTCAATTTTATGTTATTGGCATACTGTAATGAGTTTTCCTACATTTTGATAAGTTTATATACAAGTAAATAATGTGATAATGTGTTCAAAGATTTTTATTCTTTATTTTATATAATTGATTTTTTTTTTATTTGCTTCTTATCGATTTCTTAAAGAGTTAACCTGTTCTATGCTGATTTATATTTTCATTTTTTACTTGATTTTTTTTTAAGTTTCTACTGTAAATCTGAATTTCATTTATTTTAAACTATTATTTATTTTCTATGTGTCCTCTTTAAAACTTTATAAATTCTATATTTAGATTTATTATTTATTGATGTTTATTTTTCGTATTGTGTTTTCAAATATTAGTGTATATTCAGTTTTTTAATTGTAAAGCGCATAGAGTAATGTTATTAGATATGTTCTTTATAAATGCTGTAAATAATAATAAAGCGTGTCTTTTATGTAAATTGTATGTTTTATATGTAACTGTTTGTCTTATGTGTACATTGATTGTACATGTATTTGTGTTGTAACATGTTAAGTCGGTTTAAAAAGTTCAGTAGACATGTCTATCTGTTTTTTATCTATGTATAGAAATGGGTCTTTCCTTGATAATTTAGGGATTTGTTTGAATCTTATGTGCTGTATTTTTTGTCTTGGGCCAATGCAAGAAGGTGAGCAGTGACCTATAGTCATGATGAAGACTGCTGTCTGTTTTCCAATTGTGATTTTTAAAATTGCTGTTTTTTTATGTTGGTTGTGTCGCGTACACTTATTTTACATCTCTTTTTTGTTTATGGTAGACCTTGTGGTTTATGTTCTGTACATGTAACAACTTTAAATAAAGCTTTGATTTGATTTAGATGCACTACATCATGTACATCCTTAACCAGCTATATAGCGCAAATGAGCTATTACACCATCATGACCATGTACACCCAACCTGTTAACTTTCAATCATGATCCTTAAACAGGTTGGGTGTTACTTCAGTGTTTCTGGTGAATTGTTAAGGAGAGAGTCAAATAAGCAATTGTTCTACTTTTTAAAGGGTCAAATTCGGTGCTTATATAGAACATTTAGAAAAATCTGGGGGTCAAAGAGATATTTTGAGGGTTAAATATCCCCATCATGAGAAAAATAGTCCATATGATACTTAATACCATCAAATGAGCTATATAGCGCAAATGAGCTATAATTTACACTCAAACCTGTTAAACAGTTAAAGTTTTAAAACCATTGAAAGGCAAAACAGCAAACTAAAAGTTATCAAAACACTTCTCCAAGACGTGAAGAGTTTAGGTAGTATAAGAATGTAAATTTGAATTGTTGATTCATAATAAAATGCACAGAACATCAAAGTAACCACACCGTTTGGGAATTCCAAGAGCTTGGATCTGCCATGTTGTCAAAACTCACATTCTTCTGAACCCTTGTTTACAACCAGTCTCAGTGGTTTTGCTAAAATCCTGATTTTCATCTCGGTAAAGTTTCGTAAAAATAAAATTATTATAGTCAAAAAGATTTTGAATAATCTTGGGTTTTCATTCATTATAAATAGCGCATTCCTTTCTAAAAGCAACCTTAGTCAAATTAAAAGGTTAACCCAGAAAAGCGCTTCACACGCAGCAAAATTTGGCTGCTGTACATTTTTCAAAATCATTTCAATATGTGGGTCGTGTCTTTCTGGCACATATTCCATATTCTTTCGTTTTTAATATTGACTAATTGACATTATTGATACTGACAACCCATATTGCAATAAAGTGTGAAATGTTATAACGCGTTTTGCAATAAAATTATAGTTCTGTCTATAGTTTTTTTTCTTTGCACTTATATTTTATTGCATGGTTTATATGGATAAAAGATAAAACTAGAGCTTTTTAAGTATATCCAATCTGTGTGTCCCGGATGTCGACCAGTAAAAGTAGATAATTCTAAATGAAATATGAAGAACTGAAGATAGCAGTAGAAAATGATGTTACTTGATTTGTTAAGCTCTGTCAAAGTCTTAGGTTATGCGAGTAACGGGTGTAAGTAAACATCGAGTTCGAGTCAGAGTTAGAGTTCGATAAATTTTTCGAGTTGGAGTTGAAATATGAGCTTACTCGAAACAGTGATTTTTATAGTAATACTCGAGTTACTACTCGAGTTCGAGTTAGAGTTACAGATCGAGTAAGAGTTCGAGTTGGGTATTTACTTTAGCGCAATTACATGAATGTTGTCAAACATAACACTTGTTGGTGTTTACTGCATGGTTTTGTCTCTGCCGTTTTGGACTTTTGACATTCGAATATCCCATTGGTACCTCTGCTTCTTTTAAACTGTCAAATTAATTAGTTAGTTGTTTATTGCTTTACTCCCAAGCAGCACGATTTCGGCTATATCCGGGATCGAGATGAACATGAAAGTGGTGATACAATGAACATAAAATGATGATGAAGTGGATGAAAGGGGACACAAGGCCAATCGGGTAGGAGAGTTTTGACTGCCACTGGAAAAAGGAGTGATGGGTAGGGACGGGAAATTAGCCTCCTGCATGGGGATCCTACGGGTCCTACTCTTACCGAGGCCTGCAGCAGGGTTCTTAAACGTGCGGGGGTGCACCACTATGGTTTGCGGTCAGGTTTTCTGCATTATCGCCTGACGACCCCGCATCTCGCGATGTCACTGTTTAAGGGTGTCGCCTTGCAATATACCCATTTATTAATATATGTCTAGAAATGATTAAAAACCAATAAATGTACATATTTACGTAATGTCACAAAGACTGTGGACAAGAAGCAAATATGTACCAATGTAGCAATCTCCCGTCCAATTTACAAAAGGGGGTATAATAAAAACTTGGTATACATATTCCTCGGTACTGGACTACCACGGCGGAATCCCCGTCTTTTGTCTTTGAATATCTGAAAATATTATACTCAATCTCGTAAGAGAGGGGGCTATATTGCAATCACCTTGTCCGTCTGTCTGTCCGTCGGTCCATCCGCCCGCCCCCTCCACAGTCGCGCATCTATTCTCTGTTTTCTTAGCGAACTTATACATTTTAAGGGTCAAAAGAAGGACAATTTGTAGTAACAGATTTCACGGTATCTGCTGAAGGAATTGATTTCAAATTTGGTACACAGCTTTATTATAATGAGTTGTAACGTGCCTCCTCTTTCCAGGTCAGTCAGGCAT
Organism: Arcuatula senhousia; assembly: GCA_963971305.1. Classification (NCBI taxonomy): domain Eukaryota; kingdom Metazoa; phylum Mollusca; class Bivalvia; order Mytilida; family Mytilidae; genus Arcuatula; species Arcuatula senhousia. The sequence continues at coordinate 12,344,273 of OZ020313.1, forward strand.
CGCTTCGAAGAAGAGGGGGTTCCTGTTTTACCCTTTTCCATCCGTCCATTCTTTCGTTCGTCCTTCCGTATATTTCTAAGCGACTGTATGACATAAATGCCTGTTTTTTTATAGCTTATCCTATGTATACCTCCTGTTATACATTGCCGAATACTTTTTAACGCAATGCATTATTTTGGGAGCGGACGTATTACTTGTGATCAATAGCTTACAGATTTACTTGTTTTCTATCAAGTTTCTTGAATGAAGACAACAACAATCGAGCTGTAAGAAAACGGCAATTAGATTTTTAGGGGGTGGCTATGGATAATCTCTTCGCCCTGCCTTTTTATTTTTGAAAAATCGAAGCCTGGAATTTTTGTTTTGCGCGCACTTTTTATTTTCATTTTTAAACTTAACATAATATTTTTTTCAGGCAGAAACACCATTCTGACTTTTTCAATTTAGAGCACCATCCAGCCCTTTCATTTCTTGATTTTTGGCATCCTGCCTTTTATTTCAAATACATCATAGCTCCCCCCCGGTCCCCCCAAAAAAATCAAATGGTTGCCCCCTAACATAACACTGTGTTAGAGTTTTTTGCGTCAGAAGCATTTTAATAGATTTAAGAAGGAAAATAAGCATTGGATGTAAATCTATTTCCATTGTAGTCGGGTTTTATCTGTAACCGCATTATTAATATGAATCAGTACCTTACGAAGTTAGTTTCTCAAAGAAGATTGCTGGTTACATGCAGCATGATAAAGAAAGTGTGCAAAAACTAAATATACAACTCGTTCTGTAACTCGTACTCTAACTCGATGTGTAAGTCGATTTCTAACTCGATGTGTAACTAGAACACTAACTCGAACTCGAGTCGTTACTCGATTAAAATGCCATAAAAATCACTGTTACGAGTTAGCTGAAAATTTTAACTCGAACTCGAACAATAACTCCAACTCTAATAAACTCGAACTTTAACTCGAACTCTAGTCGTAACTCGAACTTTAACTCGAACTCTAATTAACTCTGACTCAAACTCGTTGATTACCTACACCCCGTTATAACGCAGAAGTAACGCTTTATTGCAGAATACTTACGGGAAAATTGAATTTGATAAATGCGCGTTATAATGCGAAAATAAATTTCTATATTACAAAAATGAGCCAAATGGTCTTTCGTATTTTATGGCATAAAGTTCAACAATTTTAGCTGTTGCGAACGATTCTTGGACAAAACTTGTCCACCTTACAATACATATATGTAACTTCTTTACCGGTCCCATATCTGGGGGTGTCACAGCCCCCGCCCCCGGAATACCGAATACCGTTTAAAAAAGGACAGAGTACCGTTAAAAAGACTGGAATACCGAATACTCTAAAGATCATGGCGTACGCGTACCAAAAACCTAGAAATTCGGAACATCGCGTACACCGCGTACCACACCTTGTCGTACCGAATACCCTTTAAAAAGCACGGAATACCGCGTACCAAAAGGGCTGTGACACCCTCATATCTAAACGTCCTAAGGTCCCATAAGCATTTGCGGACTGAAACGGAACGTATTACGGTAATGGTGGACTCTCATACAGGTCATACCAAAAAGCAGTTAAATAACTGTAAGGGTTATCTTACAGAAAAAAGGTGTGAGAAACTGAAATTTCAGTGATTTTTAAAGTTAAAAGGGTCCTAACTCCTGTAAAAATTTGCAGACCAGAATGATACGTTAGCTTGATCTTTAACTCATCATGGTAGCTAGAGTCATATACCAAAATTCAGTTTAATATCTTCATAAAAGGTTTTTAAAAAAAGTGAGGAAAACTTATTATGACAGCGAGTCGGCCAGGCAGGACAGAAACACAAACGGACAGACGGAGTGCAATTAAACCGTAAGTCCTATTCGGCTTTTGTCGATCGGGGACTGATTAAAACTGAGGTAAGTTTAAGTTTAAACCTTTATTGCTGATTTTGAAATTTAAGTATTAAAAGATGCCACCGAAGCCTGGACGAGGAATTAAGCGACTGTCTGGAAAGAACAGGACGGAAAGGAAAGCTTAAGAAGATTCTAGATCAAGACTGTCTTCGTCTTGTTTTGACTTTTCCTCTTTTACTTTGAGACTGATCATTCTAGTTCCGAGTTTTTAAGACCCTTTAAATATCATTTTTTTGGGAAAAAAGAAAATTATGAATATATAAAAAATCAACGAGAGAACTTGTATCATAAGCTGCTGTCATGTAAGTCTTAAATTCTACTGCTGTATATTGATTAAAAGAAAAAAAAACTATGAGCTATACACTATTTTTATTTTTTCTCAACGATTCACTGTTACCGCCATACCTGAACTTAAGCCTCACTGAAATTAATTAATAAATGTCTCTATAAGGCACATTTGATACGTTTGATATTTTTCACTTCAGAAATCGTTCTGCTTTGACCAGTATCGTGTTTGGGTTCTCAAAAAATGGAGGAATTTCCGATTCAAAACTCCAAAAATTAATTTTACTTTAATTGTTCTGATTTTTTTGTAATAAGTTATTCAAAGTCTTGGTAATTGATATATCTACTTTCGAGAGCTTAATGGCACTTCGTTAGTTTTGAAATTTTTTGATAAAAGGGGGTACATGCTCATTTCTGTCAGTGATGTTACTTTTCAAAAAACCTATAAAAAAATGGAATAAAAAATAAATCATCCAAAATTTGTATTTGGGAAAATAAAACTTCTATATTATGATGGATCTGCCATATTATCTGTTAAAAATGTGATTTTGGTAGACAATATTTTTGCAGGGGCGTATCCGGGGGGGGGGGGGGGCGGGGCTACTGCCTATAATTTTGGTATACCTGTGCCGTTGGTCTGTTCTGAACCGGACCCTGTTAGTATCAAGAATTTTGCGAAAAACATACCCTGTTATGCCAGCCGACATTTTATTTCATACCCTGTTATGACAATATTTAAATGATTTTGTGTATATATTTTACTGTTTATATAGCCGTTCAGAGGAAATTCACAATGGGGATAACTTTTTGAGGTGAAATAGATCCGGAACTTTCATTTTAAGAAGCATTCTAAGGTTAAAATTTAATGTCCATTTTATTAAACTGATGAAATTTATTGACGTAATCCTGTTTGTCTGAATTTTTAACCCTATTCTACACCTTGACGCCTAAAAAAGTAGACTCTATACCTTGCGGCACAATCATACCATCGGCTATATAGGAAGAAGCCCCCACCCGGGGTTGGATCCAGAAATTTTCGAAGGGGGGTCCACATACTGGGTTCTGTGACCCAAAGGGCGGGTTCCAGACCAATTTTGCTAAAAATCTACACAAAATTTAACGTTCGACACATGAACCCCCCTGGATCTATGGCAAGCCAAAGTGGACAAAAGGTCATATTTATTAATATTAATAATTCATTTATTAATATTAATAATTCATTTATTAATATTAATAATTCATTTTCTAATATTAATAAATCCTTTTTTAATATTAATAAATCCATCTTGATTTATTAATATTAAAAATTCGAATTATAAATATGAATAAATGAATTATTAATATTAATAAATATTTTTTAATATTAATAAATGAATTATAAATATTAATAAATGAATTATTAATATTAATAAATATAGACTTTTGTCCACTTTGGCTTGCCACATGTGCCATATGGATCCGCCACTGATTTGTGTTTTTTGCCTAGAGGAGATGCATATCATGGTCAATCCACATAATAATTCGGCATTCCAGTGAGATTTCAGAAACCCTTCTCTTAATATTAATGATTAATAAACGTTCATTACATGCATATCTGCAGATAGTCAACTCCCGAGTCGACTATGGCTTTCCATACTTACCTGTGTGTTTGACGTCATCAAACACATGTACAGACTAATAGCGTTAGCAGGCGAGACACGTAAGAAAAGTTATAATACAAGGGTTTTCTCTACTTCTCACTCTCAGATAAGTGTATTAATTATTGAGGGATAATAATAAAAAAGTAACACAGGTATTTGGACCAGCTACGTCAGGGTCTCTTCGAGTAATGTTTTCTCAATCTCCCATTCTTGAAAAAAATAACGATCGATGTCGAGCTTAAACGGGGTTGGACAGGGGGGTTCTCTTCCCTTGCTCTCCAACCCTCCACCCCGGCTCCCCGCCCCTCCACCTCCGCTTCCCGCCCCTTCCACCCCAGCTCCCCGCCACCTCAACCCCGGTACCCCCGTCCTCCTTGTCCGCCCCTGACCCTGTATCCCCGCGTTCCCCGCCCCCTCTACCCCGCCCCTCCTCAACCCCGTTCCCCCCGTCCCCCCTAGGCCTGTCCGCCCCCTCTTAAACAGTTAAAATGATTGCTTTAATATAAAATGAACCAGGGTTGGGGATGGACAGGGCCCGTTCAACACAGTACAGTAACACACGGCACAGTCTTTAAAAAATAAGATTTGTAATCCTACCCGAATCTTGACTTGAATTCATAATAGATCTTGCGTGAGTTCTTGTCCTATTTATCCAATTGAAATCATCCAATTTTAACTTGCCCGAGGAGATTTTGACTGACCAGAGCTAATTAGATCGTGTTTATAAATACTTAGAGATCTATTATAATTGTAGAGTCCACAAAAAGACAGACCTCGATCAACATGGTAAGTTTTTACAATAAAATATCTGAATTTTATTGGTTCATGAAATCCACAAGGAAATTATAGTTTTCAATCAGAATATCCCAGACAACCCCCTTTTTGAATCAGATATTGCTTTTAAAAAACAAATTAAGTCACAAGTTTACACGAACCATTCCTTAATAATCAGTTTATCTTTTCTCTTGGACATTGAGATAGATCTAATCATCCTAGAATAGTCGAGGACGGCGAGACAAAGGTATTATTTTCCGGTGACGACGGCGGCGGCGTAAACTTTTTTGTATGACTTTTATGGACAATGAATTGCTTGAAAAGTATAATAGCTAGGCATCTTACATTAAGTATACAGACAGATAAGGTTATGGTCTACGCAACTGTCACAATGCCGTGTGACCCTGGCCCCATTTTCACGCTCAAGTTACTCTGTGAACTTAGGTTGTTGTTTTTTGGGTTTTTTTCAGTCCGTAAACTTTTTTGTAAGACTTGTGAACAATAAATTGCTTGAAAGGTATAATAATAGTGGCATCTGATATTGGGTATATATACAGACAGGTGAGGTTATGTTCCAACCAAATTTTACCATGCCGTGTGACTCTGACCCTATTTTCACGCTCCAGTGACTCTGTGAACTTGGGTCTTTTTTTAGGCCTAAAACTTATGGGAATACTTTGGTGGACAATAAATTGCTTTAAATTTATAATAGCTAGACATCTGATATTAGGTATACAGACAAATTTTGTGTTTATGTCAAGAAATGAAAGCTTAGGTAATTTGTTTTAGTGATCCGGCAGGCGAGACATACTTTTAGTGGCAATCCTTGTTTTCACTACTTTAGGTTTTTTTTACCTTCCCAAAGATTTTATTCAAATGATGGCAATTAGAGGTCACTCCTTGAAATATGCATATATACAGCATTACCAAACAACTTCTTATACCCATTTTGGTTTTTGTATTTTTAAACTGCTGGATCGATTACCGCTGTTAGTGGACCAGATGCCCCCCTTCGGTATCACAAGTTCTGACAAGTTTCTGTTTATTAGACTTGCCTTAGTCGATTTTATTTTTTATATCATTAATATTCCCAATTCATTGTGTAAATTTGAAATTGTTTAAAGACATAGAACCTATCATTTTCGCAGTTAAAAAAGAATTTCACATTTCACATAATATTAAGAATATAACTTGTAAATCCTTTTAAGAAAATGTAAAAAAAATCAAAAACCTTACCTGAGAGTTTTATTTTCGACGGAAAACTGCAGAACAAAATACAATGTCAAAAAGGAGTACAAAATACTAGTAATTATAAAATGTTAATACTGGGTAGCTTTCGCGATGTTACCTGGATCAGGTATTTGACCATTTAATCTCTCAAAGAATGCCTAGATGTTGATGTCCCGATTATGGCTGAAATATCGCCGACGGGACATTAAGCAACCAACAATCAATCAATCAATCTTGCTGCCGGTTCCGCCATTTTGCTTCCGGTCGGCCATCTAGGATCTCGTCGGCCATCTTGCTTCCGTTGACGCAACATCCGTTTTTAGCTCACCTGGCCAAAGGCCATGTGAGCTATTGCCATCACTTGGCGTCCGTCGTCGTCGTCGTCGTCCGTCGTCGTCGTCCGTCGTCGTCGTTAACTTTTCTTCAAACTTCTTCTCCTCTGAAACGGTTGAACAGATTCAAACCAAATTTGGTCTGGTGGTACTTTAGGGTATCCCCCACAGAACTGATGTGGGAATTTTTGATTCGTCGAAAAACATGGCCGCCGTTGCTAAAAATAGACCAGGGGGGTCAGACTACTGTTTTTGGCTTTTAAATCAAAAAGTATAAGAGATAGATGAAATCTGATGCCACGTTGCTGCTTCAGCATCAAAAGCTCTACAAAAGTCTCCATTGAGTCGAAGTTGTCAGATGACCCCTTATGGGAGTTACGGCCCCTTAAAGGTGAAAAATAGCATTTTTTCATGTTTTTGGCCTATGGAATGAAAACTATTGCAGATAGAGAGAAGCTGTTGCTTGCTTAAATGTTCAGCTCATTTAGCTCTACGAAAGTCTCCATAAGGTCAAAGTTGTCAGATGACCCCTTATAGGGGTTATGGCCCCTTAAAGGCAAAAAATAGAGTTTTTGGCCTATAGAATGAAAACTATTGCAGATAGAGAAAAGCTGTTGCTTGCTTAAATGTTCAGCTCATTTAGCACTACAAAATTCTCCATAGGGTCGAAGTTGTCAGATGACCCCTTATAGGGGTTACGTCCCCTGAAAAATAAAGATTTTTCATGATTTTGGCCTACAGAATGAAAACTATTGCTGATAGAGAAAAGCTGTTGCTTGCTTAAATGTTCAGCTCATTTAGCTCTACAAAAGTCTCCATAGGGTCAAAGTTGTCAGATGACCCCTTATAGGGGTTATGACCCCTTAAAGGCAAAAAATAGAGTTTTTGGCCTATAGAATGAAAACTATTGCAGATAGAGAAAAGATGTTGCTTGCTTAAATGTTGAGCTTACTCAGCTCTACAAAAGTCTTTTTAGGGTCGAAGTTGTCAGATGACCCCTTTAAGGGGTTATGGCCCTTTAAAGGTGAAAAATACTGTAAACCGGGAAATTTTCGCGCTGTCTTTATTTCGCGGTATGAGGACTTGATTTCAGTTCGCGCAGTTTTAATTTCGCGCTGTGATATAATTGTCCATTGACTGCAATGGTATATATTGATATTTGTGCAGCTTCATTTTCGCGCTACCATTAACAACGCGAAAATCGCGAAAATAAAACTGCCGCGAAAATTTCCCGGTTTACAGTAGTGTTTTTTGCTTTGGAATGAAAACTATTGCAGATAGAAAAAGGTTTTTATTGCTTAAACATTCAGCACATTTAGCTATACAAAAGTCTTCAAAGGGTTGACGTTAAGACCAGGTGAGCGATTCAGGCTCCTGGGAGCCTCTTGTTTCAATTCTTACAGATTCCTACCAAAAAGGCTTGTAACTAAGTTATTCCTTGACCGATTATTCGGGTTTGTTGCATTGTATATAGTAAGACAACGTCTCTTTGACGATTTCTTTTTGGTCTTCAGTGGTCATTAGAGGCTTGACTAGTAGGTGACCATTTCCTATTTCTTATCAAATGTGGGGTTGTCGTATATCGTTGGAAAGGTAGCAAGGTCATTGGTGCCATTTCTGAGTTGTTTGAGTCGGTAGTGGTCAGTGGTCAGTCAGGACTTGACCAGTAGGTTACCCCTTTTTGTTCTTGTTGTATACTAAGCGTGTAATATGTCATTGTAAAGCTTGTGAGGTTTAGTTTTATATTCGTTCTTTCGCAATCCCTACAAAGTGCGACACGATAAATTTGTTTCTGCGTGACAACAGTAAGGTTTTTGCGGATTTCCTAAATGCATTTTGGGAAAACAGAAGAAAATGAAGACGATATTGACTTTTTTAAGGTCAGTTTCGTTTATAGCCTAATTGATTTGTTAAAAAAAACGCCAACTGATTAAAAAAATATACCAGAAATATACTAAGTCAATATTAACACAATTTAATATCGTTTTATTGGCCAAAATGAACATTATTACCATTTTTAAAAAAAATCGTTGTTTTGTCACAAAACAATAGTAAAAATGCACCCAAAACAGTTTATGTGCCTCATTTGTCAATTCTGAAACGTTAAACACCTTTCGTACATATAATTATAAGTACTCGTTGCAGTATATTACTTTTTTCTCCAAAAACATTACGGTTTTTTCGGGAATACAGTAATGTTTGTTCGGGAACCTGTGACGGTTTGTGAGTGACACAGCCTAAGAATGCGACGGTTTTTTCACAATTTATAGGTTTTTTAAAATGTATTCATACCTGAATCAAGTTATCCGATTTTAGCCTTTATCGGTCTATAACTGTTAGCCAAGCTTTAATCATTAAACAAAACAAAATCTAAACAAAACAAACAAACGAAACAAAACAAAACAAAATATAGCAAAAAGAGATGAAAATCACACAAAAAACTAGATAAGAAAAGCAAGTTATTCGAATGTACACCAATTGACATTTACGGAGGACTTATCACAGACTATCTACCAAAATATTCAATTTTAGATGTCTTAACTTGATTTTGCACTATAGTGTCCGTATTGTTTTCAGACAAATATGTAATGGAGAACTTTAGATGCAATGCATGCAACTACAAGACAAATCTTTTCAATGAAGTTATTCATCACTTTATTTCAAACCACGGTGATAGGCAAAAAAACGAATGCTGCAAAATATAGCAAAGTTAGTTTTCCTATAACACCAAAGACTGAGTTAGCTAAAAGAAGATCAATCATTCCTCAAATTGAGAAGCAAAACATCAGAATTGTTGATATAGAATCGGATATAGAGCCCAATAACAAACATACAGGCAATGATTCCATTCTTTTTTAAAATTTCAATGACAGTTGTTGCAATAAACAAACCCAAATTGATGAAAACGTGTGCATTATAGTTGCTGATATGGAAACAGATGAGAAAAAATTTATAATTGAGATACTCGGGTTATTACCGTTGGCAGCTTCGTACATAGGCAATTGTTACCAATTCGGACAATTTATAATGTTATTCAAATGCCTTGCAAGCAGATCGTTGTCCTTAGATCTTGTCTTCCGGAGCACCTGAGTTCACTCTTGTTTCGACTGGAGTTCGCGTTGTTGATTGATATTCAGTTGTTTTGTGTTTCCATGTTTTACATGTTGTCTGTTTTTGTCCTGTTCTTGTTGGTGTTTACTGGTTTTGTATCTGCCCTTTCGGACTTTTGACATTCGGATAACCCATTGGTACCTCTGCTTCTTTCATAACATTTCATATAGATTGTTTATGATTGTAGTCGCCTGGTTTTCTTGTGATAACTCATGTGGGTTTAGGTACTGCGATGTTGTAAAACGGTTTTGGCGGACTGGAAGCCAGCTTTTTAAAGGAAAGTTTTTAAGGTTTATGTCTGGCCTAAAAAACAAAGGTGACGTTATATCCAAAGCAGGCAACTATGACCCGTGTAATTCTCAAGTGAACTTTGTCGCGTTCCAAGCAAGGATGGATGATTTGAAGCAATGCTGTAAAAAACCTTGTATATTAACTTCGTTAATAGATAAAATTGCTATCTAAAACAACAAGAAACCACAGACATACAAACTGTTTTAAATAGCTTTGTTTGTGTCTATTAAGAGAGGTTAAGTATTGAGTTAAAAATCCACAAGTTTCACACTTGTATTTTATCCTTTTCTTTAGTGCTTCTATCATTAATTTCGGATTGTGGCTCATGGTCAGGATCATCTATATCCCTCTATTTCTATTTCCTGAAAAAATAAAGATTAATCACTATATTCATGCATGATGATTTATTGAAATATTTATTTGAATGAGAGAAAAAGGTGAATAAGGTATTTGTTTTGACAAATTTTAGACTGTATTCAATTGAATTTAAAAGAAATGTTTTGAAAAATTACGTATCTGTTAACTATATTTTAATTCATGAAATAAATACAAGATTACAATTTTGAAAAAAAAATCTGTCGAAGTCGAAAATAGCCTGATTTCGTTACACAGGAAGTAGGTGAGCAAAGATCCCCCCGATGCTGTATACCAAATATCAGGGGGCTGTGATTAGTAGTTGCTGAGAAAACTATAACAAAATTATTTTTCTCGTCCGCCCGACATTCACCATTTTTCACCCACGATTTCTTACTCCGTGAAATTCGGCCAAAAATAAAATATTTTAATCATTTCAGAGGGGATAATTTTAATTTGCAGCAAAATATGTGATAGTACTTTTGTTATTAAATGTTTATGAAAATCTGTAAAACCTGAGATAAGGAATCCGGAATGATGCCACACAGCAAATTTTTGCCTTCTCATGGGGTTTTTGATTACACGATTCCCATGCCATTTTAAAGGTGATTACTTGATTACAAGAGCAAATATTTAATGATTATTAGATTACCATGGTTTGAATTATTGATTATTTGATTGGGAAAAAGTTTTTGATTACATTTTGAAAAATACATGATTATTTGATTACTTTGGCAAAAAATGCTGATTACTTGATTCCTGGTAGCCCCCCATGAGGAGCCACAAATTTCAAGAGGTTTTGAAAAATGATTTTTGAGAGCGCGAAAATATCTCCATGTCCACCGCCCGACATTTGCTTTGGGAAAAACTGGCCAAAAAATCGATTTTCCTTAAATATCTAAAAGAAAAATGACGACCTTGCCTAATTCTGACAGAAAAAAAAACGCGTTTTTTGTAAACTTATGTGTTTTTCCAATGTACTCTATACAGATATCTTGAAAGTTGAACCCAGGCCAGTTGTTTAATTTTTATTGTATATAAAAGACCAATACATATAATATAGCTATTTACGTTGAAAGTTTGGAAGATCAATGCTGTGAACTTTTATGTTTCTATTGTACTCATATCACAGGTACCTCAATTTTAACTAATGATCTATCTCAAAATAAAAAAAAATGAAAACAACGTTTTATGACATTAAAATGGAAATGGTTCGGTGTTTCAATTATAATTATTCTATGAGTTCAGAAGGTCTCAGAACGTCTATACTTAAAATGTACCCTGTTTATTATATGACTGTCATGATTGTACAATATTTGAATTGTATCGTTTGTAAAATGTACGATTTCGTTAAAAATTAAGTTATAACAAACACAATAAAATACACTTTTATTTGTCTTTAGGTTATTATACTATTAAAACAAGCAACCAAAACACTCAAATTGAATTTGGAAGACCAATTAGACAAAAACTTGTGTTTTTTCTTTCAACTTGAACCCGAAAAAACTATTGCTCCGGTCATCAAAAACCGTCGCCTACACACGAAAAAACTTTATAGCTAGAAGTTGACAACACGAAGAAACCTTACCAAGGTAAAATATTTTGTTTGGTTAATATGTTCTTCTGCTTCGTGACAGGCGACTGATTTCAAGCAATGAGTGTTGAAAAATAAGTAAAATATAAATAGGTATAGATAAACTTACCTTACGACACGTGTCCTTTCCGAAAATCGTCTGAATGTAACAAAACAGGCCTTCAAGATGGAAATGTGATGTTTTTTCTGCTTGATTGAACTCTTTATTGAAAAAAATTATACCGTGCGATTCTTTAGAATACAGGGTTAAATGTCAATACTTTTTCAAGACCAGTTTCATTCAATAACGAAGTAAAATTGGAACATTTTCATTTTTGTCGTCTGCAGAAATTACCTATGTCTGCAAAAACCTTACTGTTGTCACGCAAAAACATTTTTGTCGTGTCGCACTTTGTAGGGATTGTTTCGTGTCAATCTAAGGGAAGTAACTCTTGGTTTCTACTGTGTTTTAAGTCTAACTTGTATGTATTAACTATTTGATACCGTTTTGTAAAGAATTGGCCGGGCTTTGTGGGTTAGGCTTTAAGTACTGGTTTGATCTTTTTATAGGGCGTTAGGGATAACAAATCGATTTTAAGTTTCGATACTTTATTTTGAACACAGTAATAGGTTTCAGTCTTCATCCTCGTCTTCTTCACTCTCCTTGTCAGGCCTGAACTGTTTTATTTTCTAATCCAGCAAGTACTTTCTCTTCTCAGTAGCGTATTTCCAAGACTTTTCATACTCATAATCTTCATCGTCCCTCAGTCGTTTTGCCGTTTGTTTGATCTTCTTGTGTAGTGGATCTCGTGCCATTTCCATTTGCCACATAATGTTATTGACGTAGATTAGAGCTTCTCTATAGAACGGGAGCAAATCCAAGTCAGCCATTGATATTGCCTCTTTTTCGTGGTGACCCTTTTTCCGTGTATTCATCCACTTTCTTTTCGTGTTCGTCTTTGTAGCTGATCATCACTTGTCCAATAAAGCCACCCACGGATCAAACTGTTCTCCGGGGTAAGCTTCTTCGTCTTCAGACAAGTCGTCACTCTGTTCTGATTCCGTATCCTCTTCTTCCCTTCCTCAGTTTCCCGTTCCGGGTCCTCCATTTTTCTTTGATGCTTCTGCTCTTTGTGTCTCTGTAAATTGAACAACTTTTGGCTTGTGTATCCGCATTCGTCGCAATGGTACATCTTTCCTTCTCGACGGCCGGTTTCTATCTGATGATTTTTGTTCCGTCTTAGTAAATTTATCTATCACTTCTGAAAAGTGTAGCATGTTGCAAACAGAGCGCTCATTACACGGACGGATTAGATCGGGTCTTGTTCAATTGCCTTTCTTTCTATTCCATGCATGGACAAAGAATGCATTCCTCAATGCTGCTAAGCTCTCTCTACTGTATGCAAGCTCAATGTTTTGAATCTACGCCATTTATTAAATTTTCGCTGGCAGTTTATGCATGGCAATTTTGTTCCCAATTGTTAAATTCGGTTTTCGGCTTCCTCACCTTACATTTTCGACAAACACGTTCATTTTCAGTATCCCACACTATGGGCTATAGAAGACGATTCATTATATCTTCATGCGTCTTGTTTGAATACATTCGAGCCACTGACAACATTGTTCATTTATTTTGCCTTTTCAAAATTGTATCGTCCAATCATCTCTCAGCATTTTATCACGTGACTTACTCTTTGCTCTTCTTGCTCCTTTCCTTGCTCTTTTGCAGCTCATTTTGCTCCTCTCCTTGCTCATCTAACTCTTTTCTTTGCTCATCTTGCTCCTTTCCTTGCTCATCTTGCTTCTTTTCTTGCTCATCTTGTCTTTTGCAGCTCATTTTGCTCTTTTGTCTTGCTGGTTTTGCTCCTTTGCTTGCTCATCTTGCTCTTTTGCAGCTTATTTTGCTCTTTTGCCTTGCTTATCTTGCTCTTTTGCTGCTTTGGGGGGCTCTTTTAACTATTTAAGTCACACCAGCAGCAGCAGCAGCAGCCGTTTTAACACCTTCTTCCCCTTCCACTTAATTAGCAGCAGCAGCATCAGCAGCCGTTTACCCCTTCTCCCCCTTTCACTTAAGCAGCAACAGCAGCCGTTTACCCCCTTCTCCCCCTTTGACTTAAGCAGCAGCAGCAGCAGCCGTTTACCCCCTTCTCCCATTTCATTTACGCAGCAGCAGCAGCCGTTTTACCCTCTTCTCTCCTTTCATTTACGCAGCAGCAGCAGCCGTTTTACCCTCTTCTCCCCTTTCACTTACACAGCAGCAGCAACAGAAGCAGCCGCTTTCTTACCTTCTCCCCTTTTCTTCTAGTTGTGTTTTTACTTTCCTGTGTTAACTTGTACACCTTCCCTTTTTTTGTCAAGCATGGAATCTAGACTCATCTTGCTCTTTTGCAGCTCATCTTGCTCTTTTTTTTTTCGCTCATCTTGCTTCTTTCCTTTCTCATCTTGCTCTTTTCCTTGCTCATCTTGCTCCTTTTCTTGTTCATCTTTCTCTTTAAGCAGCTCTATTTGCTCTTTTGCCTCGCTCGTTTTGCTCCTTCGCTTGCTCATCTTGCTCTTTTGCCTTGCTCATCTTGCTCTTTTGCTGCTTTTGGGGGTTCTTTTTACTATTTAAGTCACCCCAGCAGCAGCAGCCGTTTTAACACCTTCTTACCCTTCCACTTAAGCAGCAGCAGCCGTTTACCCCCTTTCCCCTTTCAATTAAGTAGCAGCAGCAGCCGTTTACCCCCTTCTCCCCCTTTCACTTACGCAGCAGCAGCCGTTTTACCCTATTCTCCACTTTCACTAACGCAGCCATTGCTGAGATATGGCAGTGACACGAGTCGCCAACAGATTTAACACAAGGCCTATGGAAAATTAAAAGTATAAAGTGGTCTAGATTCCCTGCTTGACAAAAAAAGGGGAGGTGTACAAGTTAACACAGGAAAGTAAAAACACAACTAGAAGAAAATGGAGTCGGTAAGAAAACGGCAGCTTCTGTTGCTGCTGCTGCGTAAGTGAAAGGGAAGAAGAGGGTAAAACGGCTGCTGCTGCTGTGTAAATGATAGGGGAGAAGGGGGTAAACGGCTGCTGCTGGTTCTGCTTAAGTGAAAGGGGGAGAAGGGAGTAAACGGATGCTGCTGCTGCTGCTTAAGTGAAAGGGGGAAAAGGGGGTAAACGGCTGCTGCTGCTGCTAATTAAGTGGAAGGGGAAGAAGGTGTTAAACGGCTGCTGCTGCTGCTGGAGTGACTTAAATAGTTAAAAGAGCCATCAAAAGCAGCAAAAGAGCAAGATAAGCAAGGCAAAAGAGCAAAATGAGCTGCAAAAGAGCAAGATAAGCAAACAAAGGAGCAAACGAGCAAGACAAAAGAGCAAAATGAGCTGCAAAAGGCAAGATGAGCAAGAAAAAGAGCAATATGAGCAAGGAGAGGAGCAAAATGAGCTGCAAAAGAGCAAGGAAAGGAGCAAAAAGAGCAAAGAGTAAGTCACGTGATAAAATGCTGAGAGATGATTGGACGATGCAATTTTGAAAAGGCAAAATAAATGAACAATGTTGTCAGTGGCTCGAATGTATTCAAACAAGACGCATGCAGATATAATGAATTATCTTCTACAGCCCATAGTGTGGGATACTGAAAATGAACGTGTTTGTCGAAAATGTAAGGTGAGGAAGCCGAAAACCGAATTTTACAATTGGGAATAAAATGTGCCATGCATAAACTGCCAGCAAAAATTTAAAAAATGGCGTAGATTCAAAACATGGAGGCTTGCATACAATAGAGAGAGCTTAGCAGCATTGAGGAATGCATTCTTTGTCCATGCATGGAATAGAAAGAAAGGCAATTTAACAAGACCCGATCTATTCCGTCCGTGTAATGAGCGCTAGGTTAGCAACATGCTACACTTTTCAGAAGTGATAGATAGATTTACTAAGACGGAACAAAAATCATCAGTTAGAAAACGGCCTTCGAGAAGGAAAGATGTACCATTGCGACGAATGCGGATACAAAAGCCAAAAGTTGTTCAATCTACAGAGACACAAAGAGCAGAAGCATCAAAGAAAAATGCCATTGGAAGAACCGGAATGGAAAACTGAGGAAGGGAAGAAGAGGATACGGAATCAGAACAGAGTGACGACTTGTCTGAAGACAAAGAAGCTTACCCTGGAGAACAGTTTGATCCGCGGGGTGGCTTTATTGGGCAAGTGATGATCAGCTAGAAAGACGAACACGAAAAGAAAGTGGATGAATACACGGAAAAAGGGTCACCACGAAAAAGAGGCAATATCAATGGCTGACTTGGATTTGCTCCCGCTCTATAGCGAAGCTCTTAAAAATCGCTACGTCAATAACATGATGTGGCAAATGGAAATGGCACGATATCCAACAAACGGCAAAACGACTGAGGGACGATGAAGATTATGAGTATGAAAAATCTTGGAAATACGCTACTGAGAAGAGAAAGTACTTGCTGGATGAGAAAATAAAACATTTCAGGCCTGACGAGGAGAGTGAAGAAGACGAGGATGAAGACTGAAACCTATTACTGTGTTCAAAATAAAGTATCGAAACTTAAAATCGATTTGTTATCCCTAACATCCTATTAAAAAGATCAAACCAGTACTTAAAACCTAACCCACAAAGCCCGGCCAATTCCTTACAAAACGGTATCAATTACAAGACTTAAAACCAAGAGTTACTTCCCTTAGATTGACACGAAAGAACGAATATAAAACTAGACCTCACAAGCTTTACAATGACATATTACATGCTTAGTATACAACAAGAAGAAAAAGGGGTCACCTATTGGTCAAGTCCTGACTGACCACTGACCACTACCGACTTAAACAACTCAGAAATGGCAACTACACCTTGCTACCTTTACAACGATATACGACAACCCCACCGTTAATAATACGCTCCCGAAGGGAGCGATTATGGTAGAAATGTCAATATTCTAGTTGTACTATGGGCTCAATTTTTCTTCAACGTCCGGTTAAGCACGCGAGGTTTACTGTACTTTCTGTGTCTTTTTAACGCTTTTTTCTTTGAAACTTTCTGACGTCATTAAGCGCACACAGGACCCACAAGAAAAGCTAGTTTGTTTTTATTTTCGAATAAGAATTTGTTTCAATTAATTGCCCAATAAACATTTGAAAATTTATTTTAGCTTGTAAAATATTAAAGGATACGTTCAAACTTCGGGGAGCGTCTCAGGTTTAACCTGCATCATATTATATAGGAAATGGTCTCCTACTGGTCAAACCTCTAATGACCACTGAAGACCACAAAGAGACGTTGTCTTACTAAAGACAATGCAACAAACCCGAAAGGAATCGGTCAAGGAATAACTTAGTTACAAGCCTTTTTGGCGGGAAACTTTAAGAATTGAAAAGCCGGATGTTGCGTCGAGATGCAAGATGGACGACGAGATCCAAGATGGCCGCCGAGATTCAAGATGGCCGACCGGAAGCAAAATGGCGGAACCGGAAGCAAGATGGCGGACCGGAAATGGATTTGACGTCACAGGCATACGCAAATGCTGTTAACCTCATTAACCTCATGAGAAATTATAAATGATTACCACATCTATACTACTGGTTATGGTCGGACTAATCGATTCAGCACCATGTTCGAACGTTTCAAATGGTTTTTAAAATAGCACTTTTCTTTCAATACTTATGGTTTTTGGCCTGTTTCGGTACTTGTAGTTTTAATATATTGATAAGATATAAAAGAATAAGCTAGGTCAATCTAAACCACAGAAATGATTTTTGCCGATGAATTTAGAATAATTATCTTTTATAGCCCCTAACGCATAAGAAAATCGATGTTTTGGATGAACCTTCCATTGAAAACATTAAACCAGAAATCATACAAAATTTTGGAGATGACTTTGGAAACAAGTTTATTTACCTTCTGACCAAAACAATAGAAGATAAAGATACCGACTGGAAAAATGCACAAGTTACCCTCGTTCATGAATGTAATAGATTCAGCGTGGTAAGTGGGTCTGGCAGTCACTGTTTGACGTTTTATACTGAAGACGGGGAAACGGAAGTGGCTCAATCCACAAAAAAGAAATATTTAGACGAAACCACTACAGTGCCAGTTATAAATAAACGTGTTCTGGGAAAAGCTATCATTAAATACATCGGCCATGAAGGGCTTGAGGGCGACGAGCGACAACAGGGATTGAGAAAGCTTTTACAAGCCGTAATTGACTATTTACAAACTCATGCTGTGCCCGGGGTTTGGGACAATGCAGTAGTCACCGTGTATGATGCAAATGATAATAAACTCAAGTTTACCAGTGGTACCGGTGAACACCGCTTTGTTGTGAATGAATACAATGGTCAACCAAATGTCCGATACACAATTAAAAACAAAGTAAAAACGCTTAAAACAACAGACGAATTAAACAAAGAAGCAGAGAGCAAAGGGTTACCGACAAAGATCATGGATTTTGTGCTATATTATTATCCATTTGGAAATGGAAACAAACAAAAAGGCGTAAAGGAAGTTAAAAGTGCAACCAAAGTAGAAGAAAAAAAAGGATGAGTTAACCAAAGAGTAGGCAGTACACAGTAAATTTTGAGAAACTTTTAAAAAGAAATTAGTAGAGAGTTATAAGCAATAAATTTTTTGTGGAAGACTGGCTAGCACAATTAATTACATTCATCCACATTTATACTGAAAATGATGTTCCTGCTGTTATATTTTGTCTAAACATTATATTTTGACATGCTTAAAATCTTATCATTTCTGTAAAGCAATTAAATACCCGGGGGAAAAGGGGGGCTTACTCTCCTTTATTTTGCATACCTATGTGCAGATGAGGCTTTCAAACCGGGACCCGCTCGTGACTTCAAAAACATAAAAACCATTCCTTGTCACAATAATTGTGCTGTCGAATGTAGTCACTCAAAATTAACCTTAAGGATGGTCACTTTTCATGTTTCAGGACATCCTCGGAAACCCAGAGGTTCTTCTCTCGCCTACTCTTTCATCACCCCTGGGACATTTGTAATGAATTTGTTCGTTTCGAGTTCAGGATCTGATCTTGAACTTGATATTATTTGTATATAGAAACAAGTTTAAATCGCATTGGATAAATCTAAAGCGGCCAATCAGAAAGCTCGATACAAAACTATCAAAAACGAAGTTTTCTTGCGTTATGTCCAAGGGGTGATGAATGAGTAAGCGAGAGAAGAAACCCAGGGTTTCCGAGGATGGTTTCAGGATTTCAGTCTGATTTTGGAACTCCTCTACACTTTGCCTTTGAATATTGAAGAAATTTTTTGCACACTGACCCCTACTTTTTATGATATTTTCTGATTATATATAGACCTTAACAACCAACTGTATAAAATTTCTTGAAATTCTTGATACAACTTCATGGTTTTTAAGGCCAAAAACGTCATAATGTTAAAGTTATGTAAAATCTAGAGGAGTCTGATTTCCCGCCAAATTTCTGACGTCATTTATCTCGAAAACGAGCACACGGACCTATCATTTCCTTTTTGCTATTTGATTAAGTCATTTCCACCACATATCATAAAATCTTTGATATAAAAAAGTTCAGGAGTGACCAAAGTAGTATAGATGCACCGATCAAGTCCCATTTCTCGGGACGTCCCCGACGTCCCATAGGCTGCCTGTGACGTCATATCCACTTCTGGTCCGCCATTTTGCTTCCGGTTCCGTCATCTTGCTTCCGGTCCGCCATCTTGCTTCCGGTCCGCCATTTTGCTTCCGGTCGGCCATCTTGCTTCCGGTGACACAACATCCGGTAATTAAGGGGAGGTAATTCCGCCAAGTCACCGAACGGTAAAAGGCTTGTAACTTAGTTATTCCTTGACCGATTCCTTTCGGGTTTGTTGCATTGTCTTTAGTAAGACAATGTCTCTTTGATGATTGTCTTTGTGGTCTTCAGTGGTCATTAGAGGCTTGACCAGTAGGTGACCATTTTCTATTTCTTATCAAAGGTGGGGTTGTAGTATATCATTGGAAAGGTCGCAAGGTGTGGTTGCCAATTTTGAGTTGTTTGAGTAGGTAGTGGTCAGTGGTCGGGCAGGGCTTGACCATTAGGTGATCCCTTTTTCTACTTGTTGTATACAAAGCGTGTAATATGTCATTGTAAAGCTTGTGAGGTCTAGTTTTATATTCTTTCTTTTGTGTCAATCTAAGGGAAGTAACTCTTGGTTTCTACTGTGTTTTTAGTCTTGTATTTGATACCGTTTCGTAAGGAATTTGCCGGGCTTTGTGGGGATAGGCTTTAAGTACTGGTTTGATTCTTTTTATAAGGCGTTAGGGATAACAAATCGATTTTAAGTTTCGATACTTTATTTTGAACACAGTAATAGGTTTCAGTCTTCATCCTCGTCTTCTTCACTCTCCTCGTCAGGCCTGAACTGTTTTATTTTCTCATCCAGCAAGTACTTTCTCTTCTCAGTAGCGTATTTCCAAGACTCTTCATACTCATAATCTTCATCGTCCCTCAGTCGTTTTGCCGTTTGTTTGATCTTCTTGTGGAGTGGATCTCGTGCCATTTCCATTTGCCACATAATGTTATTGACGTAGCGATTTTTTAAAGCTTCTCTATAGAGCGGGAGCAAATCCAAGTCAGCCTTTGATATTGCCTCTTTTTCGTGGTGACCTTTTTCCGTGTATTCATCCACTTTCTTTTCGTGTTCGTCTTTGTAGCTGATCATCACTTGTCCAATAAAGTCACCCCACGGATCAAACTGTTCTCCGGGGTAAGTTTCTTCGTCTTCAGACAAGTCGTCACTCTTTTCTGATTCCGTATCCTCCTCTTCCTCTTCCTCAGTTTCCCATTCCGGGTCCTCCTTCAACCATTCCGGTTCCTCCATTTTTCTTTGATGCTTCTGTTCTTTGTGTCTCTGTAGATTGAACAACTTTTGACTTGTGTATCCGCATACGTCGCAATGGTACATCTTTCCTTCTCGACGGCCGGGTTCTATCTGATGATTTTTGTTCCGTCCGTGTAAATTTATCTATCACTTCTGAATAGTATAACATGTTGTTAACAGAATCCTCATTGCCGGTGCGGATTTGATCGGGTCTCGTTAAATTGTCTTTCTTTCTTTTCCATACATAGGCAAAGAATGCATTCCTTAAATTTGCTAAGCTCTTTCTATTGTATGCAAGCTTCAATGCTTTGAATCTACGCCATTCTTTAAATATTTGCTGGCATTGTATGCACGGCACAATTAAATTTTGTTTCGATTTATAAAACTGATCTTTTGGCTTCCTCTCGCCGCATTTACGACAAACACGTTCCCCGTTCTCACTTTCAATTTTCTTTTCTATGAGTTTTAGAAGATAATCCATTACATTTACGTGTGTCTTGTTCGAATACATTTGAGCCACTGACAACATTGATCATTCATTTTGCCTTTTCAAAATTGTATCGTCCAATCATCTCTCAGCATTTTATCACGTGACTTACTCTTTGCTCTTCTTGCTCTTTTGATTGCTCCTTTTGCTCTTTTGCAGCTCATCTTGCTCTTTTCCTTGCTCATCTTGCTCTTCTGCAGCTCTTTTTAGCTCTTTACCTTGCTCATCTTGCTCTTTTGCAGCTCATTTTGCTCTTTTGCAGCTCATCTTGCTCTTCTGCAGCTCTTTTTAGCTCTTTACCTTGCTCATCTTGCTCTTTTGCAGCTCATTTTGCTCATTTACCTTGCTCATCTTGCTCTTTTGCTGCTTTTCTTACTAATTTGATCACACAGCAGCAGCAGCAGCAGCAGCAGCCATTTTACCCTCCCCCCTTTCACTTACGCAGCAGCAGCAGCAGCAGCAGCCGTTTTAAGACCTTCTCCCCCCCCCCTTTTTTTCACTTACGCAGCAGCAGCAGCCGTTTTACCCTCCTCTCCCCTTTCACTTATGCAGCACCAGCCGATTCCTTACCTTCTTCCCTTTTCTTCTAGTTGTGTTTTTCCTTTCCTGTGTTAACTTGTACAACTTTTGTCAAGCAGGGAATCCAGACCACTTTATACTTTTAATTTTCCATAGGCCCTGTGTTAAATCTTTGGCGACTCGTGTCACCCCAGATCTCAGCAATGAAGTCGTGTGTAATCATGCGGAACTAACTATTCCATTGAGATTATTTTGTACTTGATAACCCAATATCTTGTAACCAGTTCAAACCGGTTTCTTTTCGTTCCGATACTACCCCCCTTTGCATTTCTATTTTTAACCCTTACCCTAACCATACCCCTAGCTATTTTGTAATTCTAACCCTAACCCTAACCCTTGCTATTCAAGTTTGTAATTCTAACCCTAACCCTAACCCTAATCTCTAACCTTAACCTTTTCTCTTTTCAGTTCTATTTTTATCCCTTACCCCAATTCTAACTCTCTTTGATAGTGTTGTCATTTTATTTCTAACCCTTACCCTAACCCTAACCCTTGCTATTCTAGTTTGTTATTCTAACCCTAACCCTAACCCTAACCTCTAACCCTAACCCTAACTCTTTCTCTTTTCAATTCTATTTAAGCCCTTATCCCCATTCTAACTATAAGTCTCTTTGCCTTTGTTGTCTTTGTATTTTAACCCTAACTCTAGCTCACTCTTCTCTAACCATTTCTCTTTTCAGTTCTATTTTTAGCCCTTATCCCCATTCTAACTCTAACTCTATTTGCCTTTGTTGTCATTGTATTTCTAACTCAAACCCTAATTTTCTTTTCTCTAACTCTCTCTTCTTTAACCCTTTCTCTTTCTATTTCTTAACCATTTACTCTAACCCTAACCTGAATTCTCCTCTGTTGTGTATAGTATTTCTATTCATGTTCGTACCCTAACCCTAACTCTTCTGCTATGAAGCCTTAACCCTTACTCTTGATCTCTTTGCACGTAGTGCTCCTTTTGTTGTTGTTTTTTAAATGCATTATTGTTTGTTCTGCTTTTCTTGTTCATGAGCGGTTTGTAATATCACGTTTGCGCCAATTTCTGATTCTTTGTGAAGTTAAACAAAAACAATACAAACAATAATGCATTTAAAAAACAACAACAAAAGGAGCACTACGTGCAAAGAGATCAAGAGTAAGGGTTAAGGCTTCATAGCAGAAGAGTTAGGGTTAGGGTACGAACATGAATAGAAATACTATACACAACAGAGGAGAATTCAGGTTAGGGTTAGAGTAAATGGTTAAGAAATAGAAAGAGAAAGGGTTAAAGAAGAGAGAGTTAGAGAAAAGAAAATTAGGGTTTGAGTTAGAAATACAATGACAACAAAGGCAAATAGAGTTAGAGTTAGAATGGGGATAAGGGCTAAAAATAGAACTGAAAAGAGAAATGGTTAGAGAAGAGTGAGCTAGAGTTAGGGTTAAAATACAAAGACAACAAAGGCAAAGAGACTTATAGTTAGAATGGGGATAAGGGCTTAAATAGAATTGAAAAGAGAAAGAGTTAGGGTTAGGGTTAGAGGTTAGGGTTAGGGTTAGGGTTAGAATAACAAACTAGAATAGCAAGGGTTAGGGTTAGGGTAAGGGTTAGAAATAAAATGACAACACTATCAAAGAGAGTTAGAATTGGGGTAAGGGATAAAAATAGAACTGAAAAGAGAAAAGGTTAAGGTTAGAGATTAGGGTTAGGGTTAGGGTTAGAATTACAAACTTGAATAGCAAGGGTTAGGGTTAGGGTTAGAATTACAAAATAGCTAGGGGTATGGTTAGGGTAAGGGTTAAAAATAGAAATGCAAAGGGGGGTAGTATCGGAACGAAAAGAAACCGGTTTGAACTGGTTACAAGATATTGGGTTATCAAGTACAAAATAATCTCAATGGAATAGTTAGTTCCGCATGATTACACACGACTTCATTGCTGAGATCTGGGGGTGACACGAGTCGCCAAAGATTTAACACAGGGCCTATGGAAAATTAAAAGTATAAAGTGGTCTGGATTCCCTGCTTGACAAAAGTTGTACAAGTTAACACAGGAAAGGAAAAACACAACTAGAAGAAAAGGGAAGAAGGTAAGGAATCGGCTGGTGCTGCATAAGTGAAAGGGGAGAGGAGGGTAAAACGGCTGCTGCTGCTGCGTAAGTGAAAAAAAGGGGGGGGGAGAAGGTCTTAAAACGGCTGCTGCTGCTGCTGCTGCTGCGTAAGTGAAAGGGGGGAGGGTAAAATGGCTGCTGCTGCTGCTGCTGCTGCTGTGTGATCAAATTAGTAAGAAAAGCAGCAAAAGAGCAAGATGAGCAAGGTAAATGAGCAAAATGAGCTGCAAAAGAGCAAGATGAGCAAGGTAAAGAGCTAAAAAGAGCTGCAGAAGAGCAAGATGAGCTGCAAAAGAGCAAAATGAGCTGCAAAAGAGCAAGATGAGCAAGGTAAAGAGCTAAAAAGAGCTGCAGAAGAGCAAGATGAGCAAGGAAAAGAGCAAGATGAGCTGCAAAAGAGCAAAAGGAGCAATCAAAAGAGCAAGAAGAGCAAAGAGTAAGTCACGTGATAAAATGCTGAGAGATGATTGGACGATACAATTTTGAAAAGGCAAAATGAATGATCAATGTTGTCAGTGGCTCAAATGTATTCGAACAAGACACACGTAAATGTAATGGATTATCTTCTAAAACTCATAGAAAAGAAAATTGAAAGTGAGAACGGGGAACGTGTTTGTCGTAAATGCGGCGAGAGGAAGCCAAAAGATCAGTTTTATAAATCGAAACAAAATTTAATTGTGCCGTGCATACAATGCCAGCAAATATTTAAAGAATGGCGTAGATTCAAAGCATTGAAGCTTGCATACAATAGAAAGAGCTTAGCAAATTTAAGGAATGCATTCTTTGCCTATGTATGGAAAAGAAAGAAAGACAATTTAACGAGACCCGATCAAATCCGCACCGGCAATGAGGATTCTGTTAACAACATGTTATACTATTCAGAAGTGATAGATAAATTTACACGGACGGAACAAAAATCATCAGATAGAACCCGGCCGTCGAGAAGGAAAGATGTACCATTGCGACGTATGCGGATACACAAGTCAAAAGTTGTTCAATCTACAGAGACACAAAGAACAGAAGCATCAAAGAAAAATGGAGGAACCGGAATGGTTGAAGGAGGACCCGGAATGGGAAACTGAGGAAGAGGAAGAGGAGGATACGGAATCAGAAAAGAGTGACGACTTGTCTGAAGACGAAGAAACTTACCCCGGAGAACAGTTTGATCCGTGGGGTGACTTTATTGGACAAGTGATGATCAGCTACAAAGACGAACACGAAAAGAAAGTGGATGAATACACGGAAAAAGGTCACCACGAAAAAGAGGCAATATCAAAGGCTGACTTGGATTTGCTCCCGCTCTATAGAGAAGCTTTAAAAAATCGCTACGTCAATAACATTATGTGGCAAATGGAAATGGCACGAGATCCACTCCACAAGAAGATCAAACAAACGGCAAAACGACTGAGGGACGATGAAGATTATGAGTATGAAGAGTCTTGGAAATACGCTACTGAGAAGAGAAAGTACTTGCTGGATGAGAAAATAAAACAGTTCAGGCCTGACGAGGAGAGTGAAGAAGACGAGGATGAAGACTGAAACCTATTACTGTGTTCAAAATAAAGTATCGAAACTTAAAATCGATTTGTTATCCCTAACGCCTTATAAAAAGAATCAAACCAGTACTTAAAGCCTATCCCCACAAAGCCCGGCAAATTCCTTACGAAACGGTATCAAATACAAGACTAAAAACACAGTAGAAACCAAGAGTTACTTCCCTTAGATTGACACAAAAGAAAGAATATAAAACTAGACCTCACAAGCTTTACAATGACATATTACACGCTTTGTATACAACAAGTAGAAAAAGGGATCACCTAATGGTCAAGCCCTGCCCGACCACTGACCACTACCTACTCAAACAACTCAAAATTGGCAACCACACCTTGCGACCTTTCCAATGATATACTACAACCCCACCTTTGATAAGAAATAGAAAATGGTCACCTACTGGTCAAGCCTCTAATGACCACTGAAGACCACAAAGACAATCATCAAAGAGACATTGTCTTACTAAAGACAATGCAACAAACCCGAAAGGAATCGGTCAAGGAATAACTAAGTTACAAGCCTTTTTCCGTTCGGTGACTTGGCGGAATTACCTCCCCTTAATTACCGGATGTTGTGTCACCGGAAGCAAGATGGCCGACCGGAAGCAAAATGGCGGACCGGAAGCAAGATGGCGGACCGGAAGCAAGATGACGGAACCGGAAGCAAAATGGCGGACCGGAAGTGGATATGACGTCACAGGCAGCCTATGGGACGTCGGGGACGTCCCGAGAAATGGGACTTGATCGGTGCATCTATACTACTGACCAACCTTAATTTACTTAAAATTAATTACAGTCAGTTTGAGTTAACATAATACTATGTGTTATGGTCTCGTGTGTCATTTACTCCATATCATTTCATAAAGTACTTCCATTCTTTTTCAATGATTTTACCTACGTTATGTACTATGCAACTAAACTTTGTATAAAAAAATGAAAAAAATTGAGAGCAAATAGTTCTATTTAAGGTGTCTCGGGGCTATTAGAATTCCACTATAGATTTTGTTCATTTTTGGCACATAGATAGACCTTAATCTATAGATAAAAAATATCAAATAACAAGCATTCTGAGCTAGTATTGCAAAACAATACATAGTCCCCTACCGGCCTCATATTTCAGTCACTGGTAACAATTTGTCAAAAAATGAATACCTAAACTTGATCAGTTTATTACCTACAAGAAACAATAAAAAAGTGTATAAAAGAAAATTGCAATAGATTTTCAAACTTCAAAGGGCCATATCTCCCATTAAAATTTGTGGACCGGAACGAAACTCAATCTTAATATGTAACTCATCATGGTAAACTCACATACCAAAAATCAGTTCATTATCTATAAGCGTTTAGAAAAAAAGGCGGAAAACTGATATTTTTGTGAATTTTCAAAGTTCAAAGGGCCTAGCTCCCATAAAAATTTGTGGACCGGCACGAAACTCAATCTTAATCTGTAACTCATCATGGTAAACTCACATACCAAAAATCAGTTCATTATCTATAAGGTTTAGAAAAAAAGGCGGAAAACTGATATTTTTGTGAATTTTCAAAGTTCAAATGGCCTAGCTCCCATAAAAATTTGTCGACCGGCACGAAACTCAAACTTGATCTGTAACTCATCATGGTAAACTCACATACCAAAAATCAGTTCATTATCTATAAGCGTTTAGAAAAAAAGGCGGAAAACTGATATTTTTGTGAATTTTCAAAGTTCAAAAGGCCTAGCTCCCATAAAAATGTGTGGACCGGCACGAAACTCAAAATTGATCTGTAACTCATCATGGTCAACTCACATACCAAAAATCAGTTCATTATCTATAAGCGTTTAGAAAAAAAGTGCGGAAAACTGAAATTTTAGTGAATTTTCAAAGTTCAAAGGGCCATAACTCCTATAAAAAATTGTGGACCGGCAGGAAACTCAAACTTGATCTGTAACTCATCAAGGTAAACTCACATATCAAAAATCAGTTCATTATCTATAAGCGTTTAAAAAAAGGGCCGAAAACTGAGGCATGACAGACGGACAGACGGACAGAGCGCAAACCTATAGTCCCCTTCGGCTTCCGCCGGTAGGAGACTAAAAAGAGGGGGTCACCGTTTAGTTTTTTAAGATATTCATGAAAATTGAAAAAATCCCTATTCATTCTATATTAATTATGTCCCTTTGATTTAGTACGGGAAATTCTATAAGTGATTAAAATGTCATTTTTCATATCCCAATTGCTTCTAATTTGTTAAAATATATTATAGTATAAAGTTTTTGTCTGCCAAGTCCGGTTAGTTTATCAATCTTATACAAAATTCCAATTACGCAAAAAGATGCTCAGTTTAAAAGCCTCGAGCCACCTTAATATGAAAATAACATGCTGAATTACCGTTGCTGGGCATTTTGAAGTCAATTTATTAATTGTTCTTTACAGGGTTGAAAATTATAACCTTGTTAATGTTTTGAAACCAGTGAAAACACCTTGTTTTGTGGCACATATACCGGGGGTATATGACCACTTGCAACTGGACTAACTCCCCCGAGGTTTGATTACTCATTACAAACATTCATTTTTAGGCAGAGCCTTATGTAGTCATAAAACTATCTGATTTTCGCGGTTTTTTTCTGTCTGGACAGGGTAAATCGGTCAGCCATATACCTACCAGAGGATCTTTTATAGACCATTGATGCTAGTTATATTTTATTGCAATGTATTCTAATAATCAAAAATCTAAACTAATAGGTACATCTATCTATATACCCGCGATATAAAAGTGCACTATATTTCATATATCAATACACAAGATGGGCATAATTAAACATTTTAGACCTTTCACCTTATATCCACAGTTGTTTGTGTCAATACACAAATAATTGAGTAGGCGGAGTCTAACCGATAAAGTGTTGTATTTATAGGCCAGTTTAATTTTTAAATTTTTTTCTTTCCAAATCAGGACACATTCATTTTTGTGTATTCATGTATCAATGATTGAATTTAATTACGGAATATGGATCGAACTATAAAACGTGCCCATCAATGATCATCATTAGTAAAGCACTAGTTGATTCCATGTTGCAAAGTGTAGGAAGAAAATTTGTAAAAATGCACAACTTCAGGGATTTTAATTAAGTTTCAAACATGTTTTCAAATAAAACATATTTCTATAGGGGGTCCCTAAACCTACCCTTCTTCTGGGGCTTTATTTTTTGTAAAAAATATCCAGTGTTGAGTCATGCTTGATTATAGTTCCGTTGCTTTGTGTGCTTTTAATGTTATCTGATTTGTGTGTGTTGTTTTCGTTTGTGTCTAACTTCTTATGGTCGTGTGATTTGTCTCTGCCTTATAAGACTTGAGATGCCCCATTGCAAAATAAAAAAAGTAATATGCGTCTTCTTCTTTCATTTTAATATTTCTGCCTACAGTACTTATATTAGACTCTGCCTTTTAACCCTTTGACGCTTTGATTTTTGGCCGGATTTCACGGAGTGAAAAATCCGGGTTATAAAATGGTGAATGTCGGGCAGGCGGGCGGGGAAGAAATTTCGTAACAGTTTTCTCAGCAACTACTAATCACAGCCACTTGATATTTGGTATACAGCATCAGGGTGGGGTCCCATAACGTGGGATGTGATTTCATGTCTGTCGCTCACCTACTTCCTGTTTACCGACTTAGTTAATTTTGACAATAATGTCCAATAGTAGAAAATTTTCGTAACAGTTTTCTCAGCAACTATAATAATAAATCACCGCCACTTGATGTTTGGTATACAGTATCAGGGTGAGGTCCCATAACGTGGGATGCGATTTCAGGTCTGTCCCTCACCTACTTCCTGTTTACCGACTTAGTTAATTTTTGACAATAATGTCCAATAGTAGAAAATTTTCGTAACAGTTTTCTCAGCAACTTCTAATCACAGCCTCTCGATATTTGGTATGCAGTATCAACATGGGCTCCCATAACGTAGGATGTGATTTCAGGTATGTTGCTCACCTACTTCTTGTTAAATGAAATCCGGCCATTTCTGTCTTTGACCCATTTTTATTGTTGTGTTGTAATGAGACGATTGATTGTTTCTTTACGCTGTTGATGTTGTTGTATCGTTGTTTATGTTGCTTCATAAAATCTTATTAAATCTACTAATTATTTTAAAAGACCATTAAATACCGAGTGATTACCATAAAAGCGTTGCGGTGTTAATTTCAGCAGAAACTACCCGTCTAACCAAACTAGGAATCTTTGACAAAGCGTTTGTTTGTCTTTGCCTTATTGATGTTTTATGTTCATTGTTTAAGAAGGGGATCTTTCTTTGACTATTTCAGGACTGGATTAGAATTATATGCATTGTATTTAGACCTTGGGACGATTGCAAAACTGCGAGCAGCGCCGTTTTTCATTGTGGTTTTTCTTAATTACCGCTGGTTATGTGAACTGTGTCGCGTACACTTATTCCACATCTCTCGTTTTTTGTTTCACAAATCAGTCTTTATTTGTATGATCTTAATCAGATTTTACTTTTAGGGAGGTGCCAACAGCAAAAGTACCGAATACAGTTCCATTGAGGATGCACATGAAGCTGTCGACATCATTTTACGCTCGAATCGGAATTTACCACATGACTCTCAGTCTGCTCTCCGGGTTTTAAGAACCAGTATTTACGACTGTCTGGATGGTGAAACCAGTTGCAGAATAAGTATATATTTGGAGAGTAATGATGAACCATATAAGTTCAAAATCGGAGAAGGAAGTGAACATTTAGTTATAGCTATCCAAAATTCGGACATGACATGTAATTTTACTACGCGTCGATTGGTTACAAAAATTGGGAGAGGTGTTGTCTCTGCTTTGAGATTCCTTCTTGAGATGGGTAAGGTCTTTGTACCGGCATTGGTTGTTGTGGCAAAAGCATCCTCTATGATAGAACATTTTTCATTCAAAGAAGTGAAAAAAATATTCAAATGACGGACTTTTTTTTGGAATTCGGTATGAACGCACCTTTGGCGCAGATAAGACATTTTCAAGAATATAAAAATTCGATCATGTGTATGTATTTGATATCAAGTTTTGACTTTTGTTAGAATATATTATCAAACGCACATGTACAACACAACACAAACATATGTGTTCATAAAAAAATAATATAAAATATTGGTTGTTTTACTATTGACTCCTTTTTTGTTGTTTACAAATTTATACATGGTAATACCAGTTACCACATTTAGACACATTTTAAAAAATCCATTAAAAACCGCTTATTTTCAAGGGTTATAACTCCTCAAGAGGACAATCGTCTAACTTTGTCAGACATCTATAATTTTCCACACAAGCACTTAAAAATGCTACAGAAAACATTCTCACGCCTTGTACTCGAAAAAAAATGAAAGAAAACATAAAAAATATTGAATTTTCTAAAATTATTCTTTGTCATTATGTAATATAATCTACACATCTTTTCATGTTTGTTTAAGGTATGTCTATCACTGAGCATCTTTTTTTTTCAGAACTAATGATGCTTGTTATTCTTATTGATTTCTATCGTAAATTAGGATTTAATACACCTTTTTTTGCGAATTTCAATATTTTCCTGTACTTTTAAATGGGAGATAATTTGTATAGAAATAATAGGGAAAAACAAATTTTTCACTTTAAAAAATTGATGGTGAACTTTATTTTTTATTTAGTATATTCAAAAATCCATCGAAAACAAAGATTTTCACAATTTTAAGAAAAATCTACGGAACGGATTTTTTTAGGTAAAATAAATTTGAATTTACCCTGTTGATCCTAAATAAAAAGTCCTGAAATCACCTATTTTTCAAAGTCGTTTCTACAAAAATTCTTGTGGTGAAGTTTTAATTTTGTTATCGGGATTTCTATTTTAGGACAAACTGTGGTCATAATTTAAGAAAATTCTAAGGATAACTTTTAAGACACTCCATCTACCTTAAAGGGCAAAGTTAATGACGCCACACGAGCACACGATGCCTTGATATGGCATATTAGGTCCCTGGTCAAAATATTGCTTGGACACTTCTTGCGGTTTCATCCAGACAAATTCACACACATATAAACGCTAAATGTGTTATAAAACAATTTAACAACACACCGCTTAAATTGCCCATATTGCCATTTTGGTGCCATGGTATCACATTTATATTAAGTTCTCAAGAAATTTGTTAATGCTGAACAGCTTTTATCTATCTACAACATAGACAATTCAATAAATGGTGTTGGATTTTCCAAATACCATGTCTAACAGCTATCATTCAATATTTCCATCACTACCCAACCACGTACTCATTTACAGCTGAGTCGACTGGAACAATAGAAGTAAAGTGTACAACGCGATAGACTAGTGCCGGTGAATGGATTCGAACTCACGACCTTTTGGTCGCCAGTCTAACACCACCGCGTCTTCACAAAGAAAATCAGCCAACAACATTGAAAGTCTAACTGTCTTGTTGAATATATGAAAAATATTTTATTTTTGACCTTTTAAAGACAAAACCACTTAAAAGGGTCCATCCCTCAACTTCTACCTAAAATCCATGATCTGTAAAACAAAAACTTATCACAATATGCAATCAAATTATGCAATCAGCCTTTCTGCAAAAGCGGCGGAATTTAGAATTCGGATTCGCGTCTGTACGCTCGTTCGTCATTTCATTCGAGTTGGTCCCCAGATCATTACTTTTAACCCAAAATTAGAATTTTCTTAAACTTACACACATTAAAGCATTTTGACCAAAACAAATGTTAAAGTCCATTGGTTTTGGGGTCAATGTATCAAAGGTAAAGGCACAGGGACTTGCTCCCCTCTATCAATATTTTGTTAGAGTCAATGTGCGGTACGAAAAAAACACGTACCGCACATTGACTCTAACAAAAATTGATAGAGGGGAGCAAGTCCCTGCGGTAAAGGTAAAAGTCACAAGTCCTGAAAAATTTATAAATTTTAAAGTGAAAATGCTTTCCGAAGATTAACTTTAGTAAGCCTTGATATAATTTTTAAACATACACACTTTATAGCTGATGAGGTTAGAAAGAATATTATTCATTATTTTATAATAATAAGTCAAAGGTCAAGGTCACAAGTTTGCTCGAGTCTCGCTCCTATTCATTTTAGAAGCAGTAACTAGGAGAAAACATTGTTTTTGTCTCGCCTGCGACGAATAGTCGCAAAAAGGCGACACAAAGGTTTAACTTTCAGGCGGCGGATATCAAGAAATTTAGTCCTAGGTAATTTTTGGCCAGATTTCACGGGGTGAAAAATCGGGGTTATAAAATGGTGAATGTCGGGCGGGCGGGCGGGGAAGAAATGTTAGTTACAGTTTTCTCAGCAACTACTTATTGCAGCCATTTGGTATTTGGTATACAGCATCAGGGTGGGGTTCCATAATGTGGGATTCGATTTCAGGTCTGTCGTTTACCTACTTCCTGTTTAACGAAATCCGGCCATTTTTTAATTTGACAGATTTTTATTCAATGCGTTTTGTGCGTGCAATTGGCGAACATACTTTTGTGCATTACTTGTTTACTCTTTAAAGGACTAAAGCTCATTATAGGATCACTATATCAAATTAAGTTGAAATGTGTAAGAGATTCCCCAATCAAAAATATATTAGCTATATCTATGTACCACTGTTCAAGTTTCGAGTTAGGTGTTTGAAAAAAGACCGAAACTTTTGGGGTATATATGAACCACCCTCTCTGATTGCGTGTTGGTTTATCCATATGTCTCGTAAGCGCAAATCTGATAGATTTTGATGAATACAACGGGCTCCCAGGAACCTTACTCGCTCACCTGGCCCTTAATCTATAATGGTCTCTTCTATAAGCTATTACATCCATATATGGTCATCTGACAACTTTCGTCGAATGGATAGGTTAATGAGATCAATGTTTAAGCAAGCAACAGCTTTTCTCTATTTGCAACACTTTTAAATTTATGGGACATTTAAAGGACCATAACTCATACAAGAGGCTTCATTAGCCCCTTTTGGGTCAATTAGTTCCTCCTTCATATAAACCATTAAAAATGAAAAATGCAGAGTTATTGTCAAAGTTAAAATTGATTCATAATGGAAACATGTGTACAAACAAATGAAATCTAAAGATTCACTCATTATAAATATCCTTGATTCATTTTAAGTGTATGAAATTTGTTTACATTGATGTGTGAAAAGGCTCCATGTGGAAGACCGGAAAGCATGATGAAGAAGGTATTTTAAACTTTGCGAAAAAAGTCATCCTTGACGGTGCATGTTTTATACCAGCATTAGAACAGAAACTTTATTAGCTTCGCAAAGATATA
This sequence comes from Arcuatula senhousia, assembly GCA_963971305.1. NCBI lineage: Eukaryota > Metazoa > Mollusca > Bivalvia > Mytilida > Mytilidae > Arcuatula > Arcuatula senhousia. The sequence continues at coordinate 12,377,609 of OZ020313.1, forward strand.
TAACATGTGTCCCATCTTACCCGTATTTGTTCAAGCTAAAATTAAAAAAAAATGCAGATTTTAAGCTGAAAATGAATGTGAACGTCAATAGGGGTATTTGAGACCATATGACAACTTCCACACAATAGAAACTTTTGTACAGCTTAAAGAGCTGAAGGTTTAAGCAAGCAACAGCTTTAGAATTTCTCTTTCTGCAATAGCTTTCATTCTATCGGCCAAAAACATGACATATACGCTGCTTTTCCTTTTAAGGGCCATAACCCCTAAAAGGGATCATGTGACATCTTCGACGCAATGGAGACTTGTAGAGCTCAATAAGCTGAATGATAAAGCAAGTTACAGATTTTCTTTACCTGTGATAGTTTTCAATCTACTGGCTTAAAACATTGAAAACGCTATTGTTTTACCTTAAGAGGGCCATACCCCTTTAAGGAGTCGATTGACATCTTTGACGCAATGAAGAATTTTGTAGAGCTCAATGAGCTGAAGGTTTAAGCAAGCAACAGCATATCATTGTCTGCAATAGTTTGTATTCATTAGTACAAAAACATGAAAAACGCTATATTTGACCTCTTATGGGCCATATCAAAAAGGTGTCATCTGGAAGATTCAGACTTTAGTAGAGCCTTTGATGCTGAAAATGGAAGGTTGCATCAGATTTTCTCTATCTCTTTTACTTTTTTTTATTTTCAAACCAAACCCCGGTTTTATTTTAGCAACAGCAACCATGTTTTTAGACGGATAAAAAGACGACCTAAGGACCAATCATACTGATTTTCATTAAATTGTGTTCAGTAGTTTCAGAGGAGTTTCAGAAGATTTTTTGAAAAAATGTAAACAGAGGACAGACAACAACGGACGCAAAGTGATGGCAATAGCCCACCATGACCGAAGGCCCAGTTGAGCTAATAAAAGGAAATACATCGTACGGAGATGAGCATGAAAACTTTTCGCTGCTGTCGGATATCATTCGGAGGAGACTATAATAGTTTTTTTTTGTGTCAAATAAAGTTTCCCTTTGGTCATTGTATGAAAGTTTACTTATTTTTGTAAACACGTAAACATTTTCATATTTATTCAATTAAAATAATTTTAAAAGCTCGTTTTTCTTTTTTTGTAAAGCAATAAAACAACACATCGCCCATATTGGATGGTCATGGTATCATATTCAAGATATATATCATATTCGTATTCATATACACATTTCACAGATTTTTTGATCAGACACCGGTTTCTTCGTGACCGACTTTTGAAGCAGGGCTATAAGAAAATACGTCTCATACGATCACTAAAAAAATTCTTTCTTCGTTATCAGCCACTAGTAGAAAAGTTCAAAATTGAGTTAAAAGATATGATAGTTAATTGTTTTAATTAGTGTTTGACTGGTGTGCTGTACTGAGATGATCACCTCAATATCCCTATTGTGTCTCACAACTATGTTGTGTTCTATGGTCATAACCGGATCCTAAGATCGCAATGGAAGAGGGAGGTTTGGCGCCATAAAACCTGGTTTAACCCACCACTTCTTTGAAAGTGCTTGTACCAAGTCAGGACCATTGCGATCTTTAATTCTTCTGGTTTTGTGTTTCTCTCAAATAAAAATTACAACAAAGTTCCAGACAAAAGCTTCTAAATTTTATTCATGATAATTGTCAAATCCTATATGTCCTATTATTTTCGACTTTTCAAACTTAATTCCAATAAAATTTTACAGTGTCATACTTTTTTACATAACTATATATTATGGGTCCTAAGATCGCTATGGAAGAGGGAGGTTTGGTGCCATAAAACCTGGTTTAACCCACCATTTCGTTTGAAATGCCTGTACCAAGTCAGGACCATTGCGATCCACCAGTTCTCCGGTATGACTGATTCGTTTTTGTCATTTTCTCTGGACTATGAGATTGATCATTCAAGTTCGGTAGTTTTGTTATTACCTTTATTCATATTAGCAGACGATAATGAAATACAACCTATAATTTATCCCCAGTCACATTTAAAAAAAAATGTCCCCAAAAATATTAACGAAATCGCCGATATCAGTAGCATAGTCATTTTTGGTTTGCTCGACTTCCTACTTTGTTATTACTTTTCAGCTAAAATAGCAATGTTTTAAGCGAAAAAAAATCAGCTGTGCCACTTTAATGATAACATGAAATAGAGGACTTCTAGGTTAACATATTATCAACCTACATTTCATATGTACGGAAGCCCGTAAGTACCATGTGGAGTAATTTTTTTGTCCCAGTCGCTACGCGGAGCGGGGACATAGAAATGCCGGGCGTTCGTCCGTCCGTCCGTCCGTCACACTTTTTGTAAGCGCTTTCATGGCTACAAATTTTGTTGGATTTTCATGAATTTTATTCCAAATGTTTATATTTTTAATACCTTGGTCAACATCAAAAATCAGCATTTTTTGATAATTTTTGTAGGAGTTATGGGACTTTGACTATAAAAAAGACTCCTTTTTTTTTGGCAAAACAGACCTTGAAAGTGCTCTCATCCCTACATATATTGACAGATTTTCATGAAATTTATACCAAATGTTAATATTACTGATACCTTGGACAAATTCGAAAATCAGCATTTTTCACTGATATTTGTAGGAGTTAAGGGATTTTGACCATAAAAAAGACGCTGTTATTTTGCAAAACAGACCTTGTAAGCGCTCTCATTCCTACAGATATTGACAGATTTTCATCAAATTTATACCAAATGTTAATTCCTTGGTCAAATTCGAAAATCAGCATTTTTCGATAACTTTTGTAGGAGATATGGGACTTTGATTATAAAAAAGACTGTTCTGTTTTGTTTGTTGCAAAACAGACCTTGTACGCGCTCTCATCCCTATAGATGTTGGCCGATTTTCATGAAATTTATACCAAATGTTTAAATCACTAATACTTTGGACAAGTTCGATAATCAGCATTTTTCGATAATTTTTGTTTCACTGGCGGGGGACCCTGGAATTCCATTCTTGTTTATCTTGTCATAACAACTAAGTTACTTGTGATATCAACTAAGATATGTTAGTTATAACAAGATATGAAAATACTTAAGATGGTACTAACGGGCTTCCGTACATATGTACGGCCAAAAAGGTAGCAGAAAATAACGAGACCTTATATTTTCCGTGATTTCAACCAATTTGCTCTTACAAATGTGTTTTTGTTCAAAATTTTAATATTATTATCAAAATCATTTAAAAACATCATTCAATTTGTATAAGAGTATCCCTATTGTGCCCCTTCAATATTCTTTATGTACATGCAAGTTTTACATTGAATTTGCTGTGATTTGGTGGTCTAGTGCATATAAAGGTAGATATGGATTGGCTAGGACCCTCGTTCAAATCCTAGTGGGAAATACGTATTTTTCAATTTTCACAAAACTTTGTTGTTGATTTTAATATAATTTCCCATGTCAAATTTTGTGAACATTTTTCAAAAGACATGCTTTGAAAAACAAAAGAAAAAGAACAATAGAGTTGAAAAGTAGAACAGGGTATTCCGAGGGATGATCGGACTCAGACCACCCCTATTAGAACAAAAGAGATGGGATGTAATGTTTATAAAGAAGATGTCAAGATGACTGTTTTTCAGCGTTTAGACCTATTTAAAATTTACATTGAAAACGGTTTGAAACTGACATAAAAACGACAATGCCTGACACTACCTTTAAAATCGAAACTCATTTAAAACCGATCCATTTATTTTCATGAATCTTACACATAGTCATTGTGATATTGTAGATATGCAAATCATATTTTTGAAATTTGATTGGATGGATCTGTGAGGTTTTACTATACCAAAACATAGACTTAGCCATTAGACGACATGAGGGTATCCATCTCTTTTTCGCACCTCCTAAACCCTTCGACGGATATTCATTAAACTTTTACACCATCTCTCTTTCATAACGTAGATGTGACCTTTTATTTGAAATATTCACCTGGTTGGTTTTTTTTCGGGGTAGGGGTATTTGTTCACAGTTTTTCTACTATGAAAGTGTATTCTAGTATGATACGGGTTATTACAATCTTTGGTGGAGTTTTGGCATTAGTTACACATTATCAAAACATTTCTTCGTTGTTACAAAGTTACAGTTAAAAAAGCATATAACTGATTCCCACGAACAACCGGGGCATAAGTGCTATACATGCCATACGATACTGGGTCTAAAGAGCACTAAAACTTCCGCTTAGACGACACACATATTTGCGATGTATGAAGTTGTGGGTTTTGTGAAAGGCAAAATTTAAGAGCACATCTAGTTAGCAATTGCTGCAGCAGCACTGAATCACCAATTAAATGTGAAATGAGTTTTAGGGCTACAGATATAAGCACAATTTATAAAATCAACAGCAAAAGAAGCAAATAGGCACCAATGGGACATTCGAGTGTCAAAAATCCGAAAGGGCAACTTAAGTCGTGACAAGAGTGAACACAGGTGCTCCGGAAGAGTTAGCAGTTCCTGTCTGCTATAGCACACCCGTCGTGTTGCTAATTTCAATTCAGTGTGTCAAATCCGATAAAATTGAGGACCTATCTGATTAAAATCATATTTTGTCTCTGCATGGTAAAGACAGCACAGAACAATAACTATTGATAAATCTGATTTTAATCAGATTGAATTGTGGACAGGAAAAAAGGCCATCAGTGTGCCAGTGACATTCGTCATAAATCCTTTTCTACGACTGACGAAGCGCTATTTGTTTCAACACCAAAAAAGAAAAATGAAGAGCTCAGATAAATTTGCCAAGCCTATGTAACAAAAATCATTTTTAAATAATTACAGTAAAAAGATGTATGTGTTGTCTTCTCTGTCCACCTATCCGTTTGGGTGCCCGTTACAATACGGGTTAACTATGGGGGGGGGGGGTAGGAGGGGTCTGATCCCGGAATCCCGAACTAATTTTTACAAAATCCCGTCATCCCGAATTAAAAAATGAGAAAATCCCAAATCCCGATAAAGTTGATATAATTTTATCCCGGAATCCTGAACTTAAATTGTCCAAATCCCGGAATCCCAAGCTTAAATATGGCCAATCCCGGTGTCCCGAAAAAGGTCCTACCCCCCAACTATATGTATCATTAGAAGGAGGTTTCGCGCGGTAAACCCTGGTTAAACACATCATTTCTTTTGAAAGGTCAGGACGCAGTCAGAGCATTGCGATCTTCAACTTCCAGTTACGTCTGTCTGGGTTTCGCCTTTTCTCTTGTACATTTGAGATTCCAAGTTCGGTAGTTTTGTTACCTTTATTAATATACACAGCACATTTGAATTTCTTTCAATCGATTTTCTTGAAATTTTCACAATTTTTTTGACAGAAGTTGGATGTGCATTTATACCTTTATCTTTATTGATGAAATTACACCCGTAAGGGTCAAATCAACATACATTGTAGACATTGAATACTAAACAATACAACATATCATACAATAGCGTAACATAAAACATAATTAGACAGCAAATTAAAAAAAAAACAAAAACAAACAAACAAACTAACACACACACATGTTATGAACCTGCCTGACAAGGATCTGAAGCCCTGAGTTCTATAGACTGTTTAATGAAGCCTCCAATATGACAAACAAGTTCGGGGTTTGGGTTTAAAATGATCAGCAGTTTATTTAATGTATCGAGACATTCAAATGTAGACAGTTTATCATTTAGAACTTTTAAAAAATCTGAGCGAATGGCTGAATTTATTTCACATTCAAAAAAGAAATGTTGCTCATCATCCAAACTTTTACACTTTTTGCAGAGTCTTTGCTCTCGAGGTATTTTCATATATCTGCCAACTTCTATACCTAAAGAATGATCACTAAGTCGAAATTTGGAAATCAATCTTCTATAATTAAAATTATTATGTTTTAAGTAATTATCGGAATTAAAACTGTGTTTAATCTTTCCGTAAAGATAAAGTTTCGATGAAGTATCTAGTTTGGATATTTTATCTAGGGTAAGCTTTTCATAAGTATCTTCTACTAACTTCTTTGCATGACTTTTAAATGTAAGTGTAGTAGAATTAAGGTCTTCAACATTTAAATTTACATCTTTCGATACTCTGTCTACGTAAGAATACCACGAATAAATACCTTCATTGTGCAGCGTTTTATTAACTTCAAGAGATTCAGTCACAAGAGGGTTTACATTATTAGAACTAATCCTATGTAGATAAACTAAAGATTGTCGTTTTATAAAAGAATCTAGTGTGAATCTGCATAACTCGCTTCTTGCACCTATGTTAGAAGCTGTCTTTTTCAAACCTAGAACAGCTTTACAAAATTTTGAGTGAATTTTTTCAAAAGAATATTTTTCGCTCAGTGACAGGACATCACAGAGTGAATTGTTAGCTTCTGCTCTATTGAGCGCCTTAAATGTTGAATTAAAATTATCCATGAACCAAATTTCTGCATTGTATGCTAAAATTGGTCTGATCAGAATATCAAAAAGCTTACATGATAAGCTAGTAGGTACAAAGTTAAAATTTGACATATACTTTCTAAGTAAAAATAACACTTTTGAACCTTTTTGAGAGAGTTCTTCTGATGTTCTTGTAAAACTTCCCTTAGCGTTTATAACATTTCCAAGGAACTTAAAGTCCTTTACTTCTGATAAAATATTCCCGTTATAAGAAAATGGAGTTGATTCTGCATTTCCATTTTGAAATATCATAATTTTAGTTTTGCTAGTGTTGACAGTTAATTGCCATTTACTGCAATATTGTCGAAGTTTATGTAGGGCATTCTGTAGGCCTTGAGGTGTCTCGGATAATATAACCAAGTCATCTGCGTAGCTAAGAGTTTGAATTTTTGATTTTTCAAGGCATGGGGGATAACAAGTTGTATCAAAAATTGTATACAAATCATTAATGAAACAGTTAAATAAAGTAGGACTAAGACTATCTCCTTGTCAGACCCCTCTGTGTGTAGGAAAAAAAGTAGAATGTTGGTTTCCATTTTTAAGTGCAGACTGAGTCAAACTGTACATATTTTTTATGGTTTTGTACAATTTTTCACCTATGTTTTCATTTATTAATTTATATAATAGACCATTGTGCCAAACAGAATCAAAAGCGGCTTTTAAATCCACAAAACAAGCAAATATTTTTTGTTTTTGCTTCTTTAAATATTTTGTGACTAAAGTTTTAAGAACAAAAATACTGTCTGACGTTCTATGGCTAGAACGAAATCCAAACTGATAATTAGAGAGTTTATTTTCATAATGTTTAATTAATCTTTTATTAAGGGCAGAACTGTATAGTTTTGCCAGACAATTTAAAATAGAAATACCTCTATAGTTGGCAATGTTTGTTTTATCTCCCTTCTTGTGTATAAGTACAATAAAGGCTTTCCTCCATCTAGTTGGATAGATAGACGAAGAAAAAACTAAATTAAAAAGTTTAACAATAGCTTTAAGTGTAGCTACACTACTAAATTTTAAAATTTCATTGCATATCCTGTCAGGACCACAACTTTTCCCCGTTTTTAATTCCTTAATGCACTTTTTTATTTCTGATATAGTAAAAGCACAATCTGTATCGATATTTTGAATAAGAGTATCTTCGAGTGCTTCAAGTTCATTATTGACTTTATTTTCAAAATTAACATCATATTGTTCTGGCTTTCCCAGACTCTGAAAATGCTCTTCATAATTGTTAAAGTCCATAAAAGAGCCCTCATCTTTTTTAGAATCTTCATATTTTAGTTGTTTCAGTAGCTCCCAGTATTTTTGGGGGTCACTTTCTTGAAGCAAAGTTAACTTCTCAAACAGATCTTTTTTAAACATAATTTTCTTTTTCTTTACTAATTTCTTTAAATCTTTGCAATGTTTATAAAAGGAATTTTTATTATTTCGATCAAATGGGTCACTTTTAAGTTTTGCCCCATAAATGTTAACAGTCTTTTTTAGTTCGCGTATTTGATTATCTACCCAAGGTTTTGGATTTATTTTTCTAGGTTTTGCTCTTTTGAACTTAATATATTTACAAGATTTTAATGCTAGCGATTCAAATATATCGTTTATATCTTTTGTTGCATTATCAATACCAGAAGGAGTATTGTCATACTGCGAGACTTCAAAATTTATTATCTGCTTTACCACACTTTCATCAGCTAAAGCTTCTTCAAGTTTCAGCTTAGAAGTTTTTTCCCATCTATAGCTAAATTCAATTGGAACAAAATTTTTCTTCTGAGCAATGGCATTTTTATATATACAACATTTAATCATAACTGAAATAGGAACATGATCTGATAAATATGATGGTTCTCCTATATAAAAATAGTCAATAGAGGGTAACAGACCCAAGTCAGACAGGGCATAGTCTACTGTGCTTGCACCATTATGTTTAAAACATGTTAAATTTCCAAGCAAATCACCAACAAATCTACCATTTAAGATCCTGAGCTGAGAGGCAACACAGAGGTCAATTAATTGTTTTCCCTGAGGATTGAAAGTTTTATCTAAGGAATTTCTACTTAATTGAAAATCACCAATATATGTATCAGGTAGTAATTTATATAATTCAGGGTTAATATCGCTTTCATCACTAATAAAATCTAAGCGATCACTTATCCTAGCATTTAGGTCTCCTAAAACAAGAATATTCCCTTTACCAGATAATTTAGAAATCTCATTTTCAAGTAAAATGAAGTCATCATTATAATATGTGGAGGACACCGGGGGGATGTAACATGCACATACATACAAGTCTTTATTAAATCCAAAAAATGACTTATCTAACCTTAACCATAGCCTGTTTTCTGAGTTTGTAATATTATTAACTTCTGATATGCCTTTACTTAAAGCAGACTTATAATAGATAATAATGCCTCCACTGAATCTTTTTGATCTCTGTTTCTTTTTCCTTGATTTTTGTAAAATATTAAAATTTGCAATATTACATTTAGAGTCCGCACCTTTCCATGTCTCTTGTAAGATGTTAATATCATATTTTAAACTTGATATAAAATTGTCATCCTCTATCTTACCTCCCAACCCCTGAATATTCCAAGAACCAATTGATATATTAGCTTGCATCTATTCATTTGAAATACTGGTGTAAACAAACCAAAAGAATAACTCACACAATCAATAATAAGCCTTATTACACTAAAAATAACTTCCATTAAGTGTCACACTATACTTAGACCAAAATATTAAAATATTAAACTTCACATACAAGTCCAATATTATATAAAATTCAATAAAATCAAAGAGTAAAAGTAATTTGAGTCACTATAAACCTTAGAATTATTGTAATAAGCAATATTACATTATAAAATGTCTCAATATACAATATGTACGTGATGAATAACTTCATTATTATTTTTACCAACTTTGTTGTCCCTTTACTAGAAAAAAATAAGAATATATATTTTTGAAAAAAAAAATAAATAAAAAAAAAAAAATCCACCTCATTCTCAACAAATATTATAAATATAGTTAAATATTATAAATATAGTATACCACTATATACACCCATATAATGTTCCATTTGAATGTCATAAAAATGAAACTTTACACAGGCGCGGATTCAGGCGGAGGCGCAACCGGCGCGCGTCCCCCTAAAATGTGAAAAAATTTGACTTTTTAGAAATTAATAAAAAAAAAAAAAAGGCCAAACAATTTTCGCGAACTTTTTTGAACTCCTTCGTATTTCAGTTGCGCGACATGATGTGTATCTTTCTAATTAACGCATAAAAACTCCGCTTAAATGCAGGATTATACATGCTCTAACTGTGGTGCAATATTATCTAGTTCTTGCAAGATGAGACTTTTTTGCGTATCACACTCCACACGATGTGATATTCAATTTCAAGGATTGGCTGTTCGCGCGAGACACCGCAGTTAGATACCCATCTCGTGGAAAGCGTGCTAGCCTTACTTTTGTTTGAACACCTGATGATCTCGCTTGAATACAAAGACAAAGATTATATATCCAAAAATGCACAAAAAAACCTTTTTTATGTTATATAGTCTACTTATAATTAAAATTTAAAATAAAAAGGCCACTTTTTTATTTGATTACTTTTTTCACGTGTTTGCTAAGCAAAACACAACGCATATAAGGCAGAGTATGACTGTATTCGGACATAAAACTCATTCCGTCAACTAGATGTGAAATAATATGAGGTAGGCACCACAGCAAAAATATAAGATGTCAATGAACAGCTATAATTGTATTTTACATCTATACTACTAAAATAACGAAGCGTTTTTTTCTAACCGGGTTGCAGCCTACACAACAAATGCTACGACCAAGCTTCATATATCAAAAACAGGGGATGGTCGTGCCCTTTAAAATTTGATTAGTGCATGTGCAATTATGTCTGCAATTTGCTAATTAACATAATTAATAAATCCGGAAAACCTATAGCCGTCATCGTTACGGAATTAGCCACCGTTTTTAGAATGATGGAAATTATTTCCCCTGTTTTTTGACAATATCAAAAAAATCCCACAAAACGTTTCCATTAATTATGCTATATATTTAAAAGATTTCATATAATAGGTTATATTGGTAAATTTTCTATAAATATGTATCCAAAAAAAAAAAAATGTTTTATCGTTAAAAATTGCAGCTTGATAGAAAAATAAAAACCATGTTGAAGTTAACGGCCCATGGCATATAGTCAATCTATAACAATTTAAAATTCAAATTTAAATTCAAATTAGTTTATTGGATAAAGCATAGTCAAATAATGAACAAACAATACAATATTGCGTAATCCAATACATTACATGAAATACAAAGTTTAACATAGAAGATATATATTTTCAGGGTATAATGTAATTTTCACATGTATACTGTTATATAACTATATAATATTAAACATTTTATTTTGGTATAGTAATGTTTAAATGTGTATTTAAATACTAAAGATCATATAAATTTGGCTGAATAATTATTACTCAATAGACTGTTTCAAGAATTTATCTCGAATTGAAAAGGATTCTTGTAAAAATTAACAAACATTTTTGGTGTCCTGTATTGTGGTAGGATTTAAAAGGTTACTGGCAATTTTTAAAGGGGTATCATTTATGTTGTTTAAATTTTTATTAAATAAAGTGAAAAATTTATCTCTTAGTTTATTATAAGTGGGACAATCTAATAAAAAATGTAGTTCATCTTCTACTTTATTGTTGCATTGTTTACAAAATCTTTCTTCCACAGGAGTAATAGGTTTACTATATCTACCTGTTTCAATGGCTAAGCTATGTGCGCTTAGTCTCAGTTTAGTTAATTTTGATCGAAGGTGTTTATTTATATTGAATTTCAGGTAGTCTTGAAGTTCAAAATCTTTGGTAATTTGACTAAAAAATCTAAGTTTCCCTGTATTACTATTTTTGATGTGTGAAAGTTCATTTAGTAGTTTTTGAGAAAAATATGATTTAATTTCTTTTTCAAATTCTATATGAGTTTTTTCAAGACTATCTAAGTTGAATAAAGTTTTAAAATTTTCTATTGATTTCATCCATGAGGATGTATTTTTAGAGTTAAGATTTTTGTCTTCCTCAAAGGCTGACCTTAACAAGTCGTACACATGCTCTTTGGATGATTCAATTTCTAAAAGGCGTTTATAATATTTAAACATTAGTTTGAAGGCCTTAAAACATAGAGGGTATTGGCCTAGCTCCATCTGGATTCCAAAAATAGAGGTTTTATTATGAACACCAAGGATGTGTTTCAGAATCATGTTCTGTGTTTTTTCAAATGTGAATTTGTTTAAATTCTCTAAGTTAAGTTTTTGGTCAGCAATCCAAATTTCTGATCCATATGTAAGAATAGGAACTATCATTGATTCATATAGTTTAATCCATTTCTGTACAGATAAATTTTCAGAGGATGGTATATTGGTTTTTAAGGCAAAGAAAGCTTTTCTTGCTTTTTGAGCAAGGACTTCTGGTGCATATTTTAATTGACCATTATTAGTGAAAGTAATTCCAAGATATTTATACTGATCCACATATTCTAGTGTTTTATTATTAAATGAAATTGAAAGTGGAGGTTTAGAGTTATTTCTTATTTTTTTACCAAGTGTCATAACTTTTGTTTTCTTAGTATTAATTTTTAGGTCCCATTTTTCACAATATTTTCCAAGAGAATTAATACAGTTTTGTAGTCCTATTGGTGATTCTGAGATGATAACTAAGTCATCTGCGTATAATAGGTGATTAAAAGTATGGTTATGTAGTCTTACTGGGTTTGTTTTAGATTGGTCATCAAAAACTGAATCTATATCATCAACAAATATGTTAAACAATGTGGGGCTTAGACTGTCCCCTTGTTTGACTCCAAGGGTTGCCAAAAATGGTTCAGTATATGTGTCCCCGAATTTACACGAGTACAGTGTATTAGAGTACATATCTTTAATAATATTAAGGAAGTTACCCCCGATTCCTTTCCTTTCTATTTTTTGAAAGAGTTTATTTCGATCTACACTATCAAACGCTTTCTTGAAATCAACAAAACAGAAATACAATTTCTTTTTTTGGTTATCTAAATATTTATTAATGAGCGTTTTAAGTATAAATATATGATCTGTGGTTCTATAACCACTTCTGAAACCTCCTTGATTAAAGCTAAGGAGTTCCTTTTTTTCTAGGTAGTCTGACAATCTTCTTTGAAGTAGAGAAGTAAATAATTTGCCTACACAACTTGTAACGCTTATACCTCTATAGTTATTACAGTCATTAGGGTCTCCAGACTTAAAAATTGATGAAATCAGAGTATGATTCCATATTTTAGGGAATTTTCCATTCTTAAGAATTTTATTAAATAAATTTACTATAGTTAAAACTAAGGTAGAGTTTCCTACTTTGATAAACTCATTTAAAATTAAGTCAGTTCCTTCCTTTTTACTGTTTTTTAATCTTTTGACACCCTTTTTAACTTCATTACATGTAAATGGGTAGTCTAAGGGAGTGGATTTTTGTTCTTTTCCTTCTGCTGAGTCTTCTTTATTTAATTGTGATTGATTATTGGTTAATAATGATTTATAATGTTCGACCCATTCTGATTCAGTTATTGAGTTGAGGGACTCAGTTTTATGTTTTTTGATTCTATTAAGAGAGCTCCAAAACTGTTTCGAGTTATTTGGATCTATTTCATTAATGTTGTCAATAAGTGATGAAAAAAAGTTATTTTTCAACTGTTTTCTAAGTTTATTATATTCTCTTACCCTTGTATGATAGGCATTTCTAATCCAAATATTTTTAGGGTCTTTTTGTAATTTCTTCCCTAATGATCTAACCTCTCTACGTAGCATAAGACAATTATTTGACATCCAAGGTTTTTTAGGTTTTATTTTTTTACTTTTATTTTTAGGTCTCCTTGGACGTTTAAAAATTAGTGTTTTAGAGGCAGCTTGAATATATATATTGTTAAGGTTTGATACAAGCATATCAATATCTTCACATTTATCATCTTCAATTAAGGAGTTAAGAGTGAGGATATTATCTATAGAATCCTTTTCTAGTAAGGCATCCTTGTATGCTTCTCTTACATTTTCATCCCATTTATATTGACCTATATAGGTTTTGTTGAGATTTTGAGTTATCTTTCTTTGTATATTAGATTTCATATATAATGATATTAGACAGTGATCTGAAAATTCAACAGGAGAATGTACAATAAAGTATTCAATATCATAAAAAATACTACTAGTAGTAATCATATAGTCAACTATGCTTTGCCCATTACTATTATAAAAAGTGAAATATCCCAGTGAGTCTCCGAGGAATCTACCATTTAAGATACGCATTTGGAAATCTCGTTTGAAAATTTGAAAATTTTACAGATATCTATTAAAAGTTTACCATGCAAATTTTTGGTTTGGTCTAGCTGATTTCTGGGTATAGGAAAATCTTCACAATAGTTGGATGGTATTGGACATTCGTTAATATTTTCATTATTATCATCATCTTGTATAAAATCTATAAGATTACTTGTCCGTGCATTAAAGTCACCACACATAAGTATTTCACCCATTTGTTTATATTTCATAATCTCGCTTTGTAATTTTGAGAACACAAGCTCAGATTCTTCTTTTGTATAGTATGGTTTTATATAGCAGAAACATAAAAAAGTTTTTTTGTTTAACCCAAAGAAGTCTTTGTCCAATTTTAACCAAATTGAGAAGGCAGATTTCTCTATGACAACAACATTTTTTCCTATATAAGGTTTACAGTAAACTGCAATCCCCCCTGAGGGTCTTCCTCTACGTTTTCTTTTTGTTGCTTTAACAGTTATAGGAGGAGAAAAATTTGGAAGGTTCTTCGGAACATCACTGAGAGTTTCAGCACAACCAATTATATCGTAACTATCTACATAAGATAAAAAGTCTTCATCTTCACTTTTAGAGTCGTTTAGACCATGAACGTTCCAAAAACCTATATTTAGCATAAGTTTGTGTAATTTAAAACATAAGTCAAAATATATATGTAACAAACAACGCAAATATATAAATATGGCGTCTGTTAGGACAAAAGTTTGTACATGTATGTAAGTTGTCTACATATTTCTCATACTTATTTATCATTTGTACAATGATCAGAAATCTTATTAAAAAAACACATTGTATGTTTTTTAAATCATGCACGCAGGCATGTATATATGTTTGTATTTACTGTGGTACTCTACATCTATAAAGTATAAAGTATATGTACGAAAATGAATTAGAAATAGAGAAGAATTACAATATTTTCTTCCACTTCTCATGTTTTTAAATATATAGTTTTGAGTTTGTGCATGTAATTAGACATAAAAATTCAGTAAACAAATATCAGGAAATTTTGTAAAAAATCATATTACAGTCGTAATAACAACAGGATATTTTCCTAATCCTTAACTTGTAATCAAATTAAATACAGTTGTGTTTAGTTTAATTACCACGTGTATATTCAATTTAAACTGATTGAAACAGTGTCTACATTGTACTCTAGACATTTGTAACAAAAAAACAAAACAAAAAACAAACAAAAAAACAGCAAAAACAAAAAAACAAAACAACAAAAACAAAATACAATCTATCAATTTAGCAAACTAACATACATTTAGGGTTCAAGGTTGTATATTGTACAATTCTGATATAAAATTAATTAAGCAATCTAGCAAGCTCCTTCAGTAGTTCTCCGGCTTTGTGGTTTTTAGCTCACCTGACCCGAAGGGTCATGTGAGCTATTGTCATCGTTAGGCGTCCGTCGTCCGTCGTTAACTTTTCTTCAAAGATCTTCTTCTCTGAATCCACTGATGGGATTGCTTTGAAACTTTGTACACTTGATCTTTAGGATGTCCTCTACCAAGTTTGTGAATTATATACAGGTCGACCAACCAACATGGCCGCCGTTGCTAAAAATAGAACAGGGGGGTCAGACCATTGTTTTTGGCTTATAACTCGAAAAGTATAAGAGATAGAAAAAATCCTAAGCAACCTTCCATGTTCAGCATCAAAAGCTCTACAAATCTCTCCATTGAGTCAAAGTTGTAAAACGACTCCTTATAGGAGTTATTGCCCTTTAATCATCAAAATTGACCATTTTAGCAGTTTTTGGACTATATCTTGAAAACCGTTAGAGCTAGAGGAAAAGTTAGTATTGCAAAATTGTTAGGCTCGTTGAGATCTACAAAGATCATTTCAGAGTCAAAATTGTCAGATCAGCCGTTTAAGAGTTATTCCCCTTTAACTGTTTTTTCCATTAATTTTAACTGATTTTCAAAAATCTTCTTCTCTGAAACCACTGAAGGGATTGCATAGATACTTGGTATACTTAATCTTTAGGATGTCCTCTACCAAGTTTGTGAATTATATACAGGTTGACCAACCAACATGGCCGCCGTTGCTAAAAATAGAACAGGGGGGTCAGACCATTGTTTTTGGCTTATAACTCGAAAAGTATAAGAGATAGAAAAAATCCGAAGCAACTTTCCATGTTCAGCATCAAAAGCTCTACAAATCTCTCCATTGAGTCGAAGTTGTAAAACGACTCCTTATAGGAGTTATTGCCCTTTAATCATCAAAATTGACCATTTTAGCAGTTTTTGGATTTTATCTTAAAAACCGTTAGAGCTAGAGGAAAAGTTAGCATTGCAGAATTGTTAAGCTCATTGAAATCTACAAAAATTATTTCAGGGTCTAAATTGTCAGATCAGGCGTTTAAGAGTTATTCCCCTTTAACTGTTTTTTCCATCAATTTTAACTGATTTTCAAAAATCTTCTCCTCTGAAACCACTGAAGGGATTGCATAGATACTTGGTATACTTAATCTTTAGGATGTCCTCTACCAAGTTTGTGAATTATATACAGGTCGACCAACCAACATGGCTGCCGTTGCTAAGAATAGAACAGGGGGGTCAGACCATTGTTTTTGGCTTATAACTCGAAAAGTATAAGAGATAGAAAAAATCCGAAGCAACCTTTTATGTTCAGCATCAAAAGCTCTACAAATCTCTCCATTGAGTCGAAGTTGTAAAACGACTCCTTATAGGAGTTATTGCCCTTTAATCATCAAAATTGACCATTTTAGCAGTTTTTGGATTATATCTTAAAAACCGTTAGAGCTAGAGGAAAAGTTAGCATCGCAGAATTGTTAAGCTCATTGAGATCTACAAAAATTATTCAGGGTCAAAATTGTCAGTTCAGGCGTTTAAGAGTAATTCCCCTTTAACTGGTTTTCATTAATATTAACTCATTTTCAAAAATCTTCTTCTCTGAAACCACTGAAGGGATTGCATTGATACTTGGTATACTTGATCTTTAGGATGTCCTCTACCAAGTTTGTGAATTATATACATGTCGATCAACCAACATGGCCGCTGTTGCTAAAAATAGAACAGGGGTGTCAGACCATTGTTTTTTGCTTATTACTCGAAAAGTATAAGAGATAGAGAAAAACCGAAGCAACTTTTCTTATTCAGCATCAAAAGGTCCTTATATGAGTTATTGCCCTTGAACTGTTTTTTCTATTAATTTAAACTGATTTTCAAAAATTTTCTCTGAAACCACTGAAGGGATTGTTTGCAACTTTGTATACTTGAAAATTTGTGAAATTTATTCAAACTTTGGCATAAGAGATCAGGTGAGCGATTCAGGCTCCTGGGAGCCTCTAGTTCTGATTTTGGGGTCTTCTGTTATTTGAGTTCCAAGGTTGTCTCACTTGTCTGCCACTATAATGACTATTATAGGATTGTCTCATTGGATCTTTGTTTCTGATGTATTCTGAGTAAGGTTTCATACCAAGAATTGGGTTTAGGTGAGTTTTTATTATCCCGATAAAGCTGCTTTGTCCTTTTCGGCTAAAGTGTATCCCATCTGTATATAGGGATTGATCAGTTGCTGATATCAAGCTGTTTTGTACGAAAGCACAATTCTCTGTAGTGTCGCAAAAGGTTTCCATTTCTTTATTAAACTTGTAAACTTTGTCATTAAAAGGTGTTTGCTTCACTCTCTCAAATGTTGGCAGTACATGGATATTACAGCTTACCGATTTCCTTCTTACTGAGTGTATCAGTCGTTTCATTTCATCTATGCATTCGTTAGGTGGTTCTTTGTCCAAGTCGTTGCTACCTACACCAATTACTAAGTGTTTGGGTAGGTCGTGTGAATTACAGAAGTTCTCTGCTCCTTTTATGGTCTTTTCTCCTGGGCCTAGAACTGTCATATGTACATCCTGATAACGGTACATTTTCTTCACGTCAATTCCATTTCCATGTGAATCCATAAGAAAGTGTATATTATTTTGTTCTTCTTTTTCCTGTTTATGGTTAGTTTTCTCGAACTCATTGCTTTCGAAGATATTGTCTGCGGAATATGCATCAAATCTGTTTTTGGTAGGTATTGGCAATGTTTGATTGTGCCCTGGAAGTTTTACAGTGATGGATTCTATTTGACATTCCAATTCACTCAGTTTTGTTTTTAAGTATTGATTTTCTCTGGTGAGTTCTATGTTTTCCTTGGCTAGGTTTTCAAGGCGATTCGAATCACTAGAATAGTCACTCTCTCTTCTTGTATATGCTGAATCTGAGACTTCTCTCAATTTTAATTCTATTTTGTTTATTCTTTCATCTACGTCCTGAAATTTTGTTGTGTTAAAATCACTCGTTGTTTGGATATTGGATTCTATTCCTGATATTCTTTCGCACTGATTTTGGTATTTGTGATCAATGTGTTTAATGGAAAGTTGTGTTTCTTCCTTTAGTTCTTTTAAATTGGTTTCATTGTCAGTTTTGGCGGTCTTACTCAATGCTCTATCCATCTCATCAACTTTAAGAAGTTTGCAATTCACTAGGGAAATGTGTTTGTCAAGGGAAATTGAAAGTTCACATAACTTTTGTTCAATACTTTGTACTGTTGAGGTGATTTTCTGTTGAAATTTGTCAGCTTCTTTGAGTTCTCCATTTTCCTTGGGAGATGATGTTTGTGTAATGCTAATTTGATCCTTATCTTTTTCATTTTGGTGGTCATGACCATGGACTTTCGTATGAGTGTTGTCAGTTGTTTTGGTCATGTCATCAGGTTTAGAAGGTTTTGGTGTCGATGTAAGCTTCAAAAGTGACGTTTCGCTTTTGTCTAAGACACTTTCAAACATAGTTGTGTTGTTTAATTCGAGATTGAGTGAGGAGTTTGCGTCTATGGTGTTACTGTTATTTTCTGCAGGCTCACATAATTTGTCAATTATACTTTTGATGTATTGGAATTCATTGTCAGACCAAAATTGGTGATTGTTCCCTTGAACAGTTATGAGAAAAGTTGTAGGATGTAGATGGAAAGTAAGAATTTTGTTGGTTTCAGATGGTGTTTCACCTTTGATAATTTGAATAAATATTTCAATGATAGGTCCATTGTCCTCTCTGACTTTATCTATCCAATTGACTGTGTATTCTTTCAGTTCTCCAACTTGGTGATGATATCTATATGCAAATGTCTTGATCCAATTCAGGAAGCGATCTCTCGTTCTGACTCGAAAGGCTGACATTCTAGCTTCTGGTTGGTACAGGGTCCCGTTTTGAGAATCTTCGAACTTAGCTTTGGCCCCCTTCCCTGTGGGTTCTTTTGGTGTTATTGGTAAATCAAATTTTTCGTATTCTTTATCGTCCCAATAGCTAGACTTAATCATTTCTTTAATATCTATGTTTTGGATTTTTCGGAATATGGGCGCCGCCATCTTGGATTGTGAACTCGCTTCGTTTTAGAAGTCAAATGGAGAGAAGTTTATCGTTTAAATGTATTTTCTGGTATATATTTAATAGTCCTTTTACATGCACTAATAATCCTTCATTCGATGTAGCTGCTTGTTACATTTCTATTAGTGTTTTCAAAGAAACATTTGGTCTGCAAAAATTTTTCCGACTTATTTATCCGCCAGGTGGCGCTTTTTTTTAATACACTGCCAACGTTCAGTCTCTCAGAATTCCGATCAGTACCTCCCCGTGGTGGAAGACGGGCCCTGCTCGATACTCTGGAGCAGCTAACACTGGCGGTGGTGTGTCATGGGCTGGACGACCCATGGCACATAGCGAGTCTTATTAGTCGACGCAGAGGGGCTTTCGCCTAGTCGCGACTATAAATACCCATCATCAGCCAACGTTGCTGCAGAGTATAACTCCACAATCAGTCAGTATAACTGCTAATAGTCGCTGCAGAGGCTATAGCCTGCAGACATGACTATATACTTCCATCATCAACAAATTTTATTACAAATTTGCGAAGCGATTGATTTAAACTGACCCTGCCCCTGGACATTTGATTAGTTAGCAGGTGGGGTAACAAAAACCAAGATACCAAGATATAACACCTATAAAGTTTGTCTCGCCTGCCGGCATCATCAGCAACAATAATTCTTTCTTACTTCCATTATACTTTGCAATTATAAGGATTTTCAGGTTCTCAGATCAAAAGGTGTTATAGAACTTGCTAATATTTGCAATAACAATTATCAAAGTCAATCAACCACCGAAAAATCAATGACTAGGTCAAAAGATGGGGATGAAACTGTGCCAGGCTGCTACTGGGACATATTAATACCAAGTTTCATCAACCTAGGACTTATAGTTCTTGGGATATAGAGGTGCTCGCAAATCCTTATACCCCTGCTTTTATAATAATAACTTTATTTGCAAATTACACCCATGGGGGTCAAGCAAACACAATACAACATATAACATATTTACATTCAAACAATGACATGTAATTAATTAGATAAGAACTTTGACCGATATGGACCCTATCTTCGCAGTTCCAAGGACTGCTTTATAAAGTCATTTATAAATGGTAAAAGTTCATTTTCAGCAGATAAAATAACAAGTAGTTGCTGGGCAGGTTCTAATTCTAAAAAAAATGATTTAATATTAGATATATTATTATAAAGAGTAGATCGAAAAACTGAATATTTTGAGCAGTGTGTAAAGAAATGAAGCTCATCTTCAACTTGGTTCTCATGACAATATCTACAAAAACGTTGACTTCTGGGAATATTTTTGTATCTGCCCATTTCAATTTTTAGGGAATGGTCACTAACTCTGTATTTAGTGATCTGCTGTCTTGTTTTAAAAGGTTGATTAACTATGTAATCTTCAATCTTAATTTCTTTCTTTATCTGACCATATAAATATAATTTAGAATTTTCAGAGGTTGCTGATAATTTATCTAGTGTTTTTACTCTGTAGTGCTCATTAATAATATTATTTAAAAAAGATTTAATATTATTCTTTATTTTGTTAAATGGTTTATCAAAGGATTCATAATCTTTAGAATCAATTCCCAACTCCTGAAAAATTGATGTTGAAAAGCTGTACCATGTATAACATCCATCATTATGCATATTTTTACATAATTCATATGCTTCCTTTAGTAAAGGATTTATATCATTTTGGTTTAGTCTACAAAAATATAATAAGACTTGTCTTTTTATGAAAGATGCCACTGAAAATCTACCAAGTTCAGATTTAGCTGATATATTACAAGATGTCTTTTTAAGACCCAATACAGATTTGCAAAATCTGTTGTGGGTAGTTTCATAACAGAGTTTATCTTCTAGAGATAGGAGATCAAAAATGGAGTCATTTTTAGCTGCCCTATCTCTAGACCTTATAATACTAAAATAGTCTTCCATAAACCATATTTCAGAATTGTATAATAAAATTGGTTTAATTAAAGTGTCAAAAAGTTTACACAATAATTCAATTGGTATGGATTGAAAATTTGTGAATCTACTTCTGAGAGCAAAAAGTACTTTCAGTCCCTTCTTTGACAATTCATATATATTGAAAATTGTCAGTTACTCAACCGGAAAATCAAGGTCAAGGTCAAAAGATGGAGATGCAACGATGCTAAGCTACTACTAGGGCATATGCATACCAAGTTTCATCGACCTACGACCTACGACCTGTAGTTCTTGAGATATAAAACCTGACCCAAAAAGTAAACGCCGCCACCAACGGTTAAGTAACACCTATGTCCCGCACTGCTTCGCAGACGAGACAATATACTTAAAACTTACTTACAAATAAATAAACCGAAGAACCTTTAATTTCTGATTAGCGCAACCAGGTAAGGTCATACGAAATCCAATGCTTTTGTTGTGTGGTCTATTTTTTAAAGCAACGCAATGATTGATTCTCCCGCGAATTCGCGGGTTTTTCCTAGTACCATTTAAATTAAAGAAGTCTCCCCTGTACCAGATGGATTCTCTTTTAAGCCCCCATATGACGGAGTTCCACGCCTCAATTGAGGAATAAAATCGTTTAGAATTCAGAATATGGACACTTTTGATGCATTTGTTAACTGTTTTGATCGTAGTTATCTTTATTTTAATCAGTTCATTTTCTAGAACGTTCAATATGTGACGAGGTACTTAATTGGGTCGAATGGGCGTAAAAAAAAAAGAAAATCTAAAAATATAAAATAAAATTTGTTTACTTAAAAAATGAAGTAACTCATCGTCATCAGAATATTTTTCTCCTTGTTCTATATTTACATAGAAAATGTTTTGGAAGGCGAGTAGCAAAATTGGTAATTATTTTCAAATTCACCTCAAACCTGTATAAATTGTGCACGTGAAATTGTGAGAAGCATATCCGGACGAAAAAAAGTCAATATCAGCATTAGGCAAATTTTTCGCGGGACCTTGCTGTAGAGCTCTCCGCTCTCTCGGGCACTTCGTGCCCGCTACGAGCTCTGCTCGCTATAACATAAATATCAATAACTTTCAAATATATTATTTAACTGATCTTGAGGAGTAATATTTCACATCTGATTGACGGAATGAGTTTTATGGCCGAAAACAGTCATATTGTGCCTTAAATGCGCTGTGAATACCTATAGGATACAAATACATAACGTTAAAAAATTTTAAAGGCAACTCGCAAAGGCTCGTTTCCTAACAAATATCTAACTCAATGTGATAAAAATCCATATCTCATCACTTGTAGTTGTGAAACCTGTATTATTTGCCGAACTTGTGCTTGATTTTGATGTTTGAAAAAAGGGGTACTGGTAGTTTGACAGAAATCACTCATTACTCATCAGTTGCAGAACTATTAAGGCAAATTGTCCTCTTTCCCACGGTAGGTCCCGTGTCCGGCGACAGGATTGTTTTTTCGAGAGGCATTGTCCGGTTTTTTCGAGAGAGGTCCAGGTTTTTTCGCCTGTCCGTTTACAAAAAATGCTTAAATTCTCAATTGTAAGTGAAACAAAACGAAAAAGAGGAATATAAGTATTCAAAATTTTCGAATTGTTACTTTTCTTCCAAAAAAAATCCGTAAAGAAGCATCAGTTAATGATTTATTAAAATTGACCAGGTTTTTTCGAGAGGCACAACAACTTGTCCGGTTTTTTCGAGAGGTGTCCTGGTTTTTTTTAAAAATTTTGACTAACGAGAGGAACTGGGTTTTGTGGAAACTATACGACTTAAGTGGAAACTAATATCCCTCCTACTCATCAAACATACATTTAAACACATTACATGCAAAATATCAAGTTTGTTACTAACTTTAAAGCATAAGTAGGCTGCCCACATGCAATTTCTTTGAAGACTAAATTAGTATTTTGACAAAATTAGTTTTATGGTACATTTGTACATTTGTGACTTTCTTGGTGTGCTTTAATAAATTACCGGTTTCAAAAAGAGCGATTGTTACGGTAAGCAAAATTTTAAAAGGTAAGTTGCAACCTTGTTTTTGTGCCTTTTCAGGTCTTTGAAACTATAAAATCTACATGTACATGTATGTCAGAAACAAATAAATACAAAAAGAGCATATTCCACTGGTGCATTCTGTTATTTCAAGAGTTTAAGGTTGATTTGGAATATGGGATATTTACAAATTTATTCCTGGGATACGGGATACTTGAGGCAAAACAAACTAAGATATAGAATACTAGTATTTTAATCTATTCTATTTACAGGGATATGGGATAAGAAAAAAACCCTCTATTTTGGATACGGGATATTTGATTAAAAACATTAGGGAATATGAGATATTGGAACCCCTTAACGTATACATATATATTGATGTAAAGATACAGAAACTTAAATAGCATTTGAATTTCATACTCTTATGTTTGTTTTATGTCAGGTCGACTCTATTTTAGTCATAATCAGCAGGACAAGAGCTAATTGAAACACCAAAATGTATTCTGTACCCCCACCCTGGACACAGACCCATGTATGTCATTCGAAGGACACATGCACGACCACAAACCAGAAGTAAAACGAACCAACTCACAAGATAGGCCAATGTTCCCTTAACGCACCATAGGCCAATGCATCCAGAAAGTGACGAAATCCTTCCTCAAAAGTTTCGCACAATTTGGAACCCTTCCATATGGTGACTGACAATGAACCCTTACCCGAAATGAGGTCATACTAGATGGAACATCTACATGTGTGGGATATAGCCAACTCTCACCCAGTTTCAAATAACCATCCTTTATCTGGCGAAAATACAATGCTGAATCCTGTTTGAACCTATACTCACTGAGAGAGAAGCGGGGTTGGAGTGGGAAACAAAGGATCTGTAAATTTTGAAGATCACTGGAAAAGGGAAGAGGTGGGTAGATGCGGAAAATTTAGCCTGTGGCGGTGCACAATGGGATATTTTACGTGCAGGAACCTTGGAACTCTCCACGCACGTTGGCCCAATATGGTTTACGGTCAAGTTTCCGCATTAGTATAGCCTGATGAACCGACATTTATTATGACAGAGCTGACCCATTCAACCACCTGCGGCACACATCACAGTTGCTAAAGTGGGCTAAGCAGCCTGGAAAGATGATAGGTTTCTGAGCTTTTACCGAGAAGCTTAGCGCTGCTGCTAACCTATTAGCCTTCTGGGTCCCGCACGGGAGCATACTCTTATGAAGTTTTTTGTTGAAACTATACTAAGTATAAAAAAAAATATATGTACAATAAATACATAAATTATGTGTAAAAAATTTGAGGTACTGAAAGGGCATTCGAGACGGAGTCTTATATAATCCTAGATAAAACACCAGACATGAAAGAAGACGACTCTATGATACAAACAAACACATCCAAGAAACAACTACAAGTCAAGTTAAAAGAAGGTAGCCCTGGAACTTTATGCAACTTCTGCTTGTCGCAACACAAACATTTTGTTTCCAGTCAATTATTCAAGGAGGCTATTTTCAATTTATAACAGTTGGTAGTTATGCTAAGACAATATAGATTCATGGGTTCTGGTTGTAGGCGTCAATTAAATGTGCCTGCCTGTTTATATAGGCTATATAAGGTTGAATTCTTGACTTTAACTGACGTATTCTTGTCCAAAACCCTTGAAATGATAGTACCGTATTTCTATTTTTTTAACAACATACAATGTCTTTTTGAAATATGATTTAAGAGGTAAACAATACGCACAACTTGTTTATCTAAAGTATGAAAAAACCTGGACCTCTCTTGCAAAAACCTGGACGCCTCTTGAAAAAACCTGGACATGTATTTTATTTTAATTTAAAAATATGTAAGACGCAACTTTTTGGCGTCAATGTTCAGGATGCCATAATATAACATTGATGTTCACTAATAATGGTTAGCAATCTCGTTCAATATATTTGTCTTTTAAGGGGTGAAAAATGCAAAAAGGTAAAAATTCAAAAAACAGCCCACAATTTTATTTAGGAATCACATTTTTTTTATAGGAATTGGTGTTGTTATACAATTTGATAATACTAAAATATGCCTACCCGTTGGTAGCATTTTGTCTTCGCTTTCAGTTAAAAATCACTAAATATCACCAAACTTTACATTTTTATTGATTATTCTCTTGAAAAAACCAGGACAATTGTACATCCCTCTCGAAAAAACAATCCTGTCGCCGGACACGGGACCTACCGTGTTTCCGGAAAGATTTTTTATTCAAATAGCAATCTCAGAACTTACCTTAAAGCCTTTGTTTTTCATTAATAAGCAACAACAGCTCAACATCATGTTTGTTTTTAAATGTAAGATCTAATTCCTGACCTTTTAGAAAATAAATCCGTTTTTACGCTTATAATCTATAATCTAACACAACACAACTTTGATACGCGAAAAAAAAGCATAATAAGACAACCTCTTTACTTTCCGATCTGACCCCGTGTCTATCATATTAACCAAAATTACTAGAATAAACTTTTTGCCGATTGGAATTTATTTAACAGTAGCATGGAAATATCCTTAACATAATTTATGAAATTTTGTATGTTGTATTTTGTAATGATGGGAAATGTGTTTTCTTCTTCCATTCACTTATTTACGAAGTATATTCTGAATTTAAAACTACAATAGTAGCAATTATGTTATTCAAAGAACAAGAATATGGAGTTTATGCAGGTAAGAATACAAAAAATAAAACACACTCTAACTTACTTCAATTTATTTGAAATAATTAATAATAAATTGTACAATTACAATTTTATTACAATACACATGTACTATTAATTTGTAAATCATACATTTTAACACATCTTAAACATGTTAAACATTAATGACGATTTTCGCTTACATATATTCTCGCATGTCAAAATGACCATGATGACCTGGATTTTACTGTGTTCACTATCGACTAAGTGCAAATCTATTAAAAAAAAAATGACTGAGCACGTAATCTATATGCTGGAAATGTCATAAAAAAAAACGAAACCCCATTCCAATTGATACATTAAATATCAGCTGCGCATTAATATTTTTTTGAAAAAGTTCTTTAACATTTAAAACGACAAGTTGCCCAAAAAATTGCAATCAGAATATTATAATTTCTTACCAAACCAATGCGGGTTTAGGGCGGCGAATAGGACAGCAACAACAGTGGTAAGATTGTCGGTAAGTATCCACTAATGAGCGGATCCGTTCGTCCGTCCGTCCGTCGCAAATGTTGCGAGATGGGGCATTATGTTTTTTGAACAAATTCTTGTTTAAATTGCAGCTGGCTACTTGTAAATGGTACACGTACTTGATCGAGATCGATCTCATGTAACATCGATACTGGTGACCTTTGATTGCATGGTTTTAGTTTTGTTTGTTTGTTTGCTTATGATAAATGTCAACTCATTCTTGTCATGTTTACCTATTTTCAGGTTTTAGTCACAATTTTGACAATATATGTCCAGCTATCCCATGGTTCCATGAAATCAGGTAATTCGTTACTACATCGATTTCCCAAATGCAAGAAAGCTGAATCCTTATTTTTCACTGGAGGTCGTATTTTTAACACTAACCTCTATTTTAGGATTATAATTGTGGGTAATTCCTGGGTATTGAATAACTTTGACATATTTCCCATAATTCTTATGCGAAAGTACAGAGGTTAGTGTTGATAGTACATCCCTCACTTTACCCTGTAACAGTAAGGGACGGACCATTTAACATGTTTAACTCGAAGGGGGGGGGGGCTTGGTTTTTTATTTTTGTCAGAATTTTTTTTCCAAGGAGCCGCGACAGATTATTATTTTCTCATTATTATCTTTTTTTATATGGCAGAAATCCTTCTTCAGAGTATTTTTTTCTTACTCCCTGCTGCCAGAATATTTTTTTCATCAAAAATAATTTTCAGAATATTTTTTCAGGAAAAGACCAAGCCCCCCCCCCTTTCAAGTTAAATGGTCGGTCCCTAAAGCCGGTGATTATATTCTTAGATCCTCGTCAGTGGTGAACACAATCTTCTCCGAATTAAACAGAGTCTAAAAGCACTCCGTATGTCGGAAGTCTGACGTAGGATTAACTATACTCTGTTTCGGAGATTGGGGTGAACATTGGATTAACCCGTTTTTCGAAATATTTCTAGGAAAACACTTCTAATTTGGAATGGACGACAAAATGGAAGTCCCTCGATTGTAAAAGCTATGTTCCATTTTGCCAAGAGGTCACCTCAAATGTTACACATCGCTCTTGCAAACACTTGCTGCTTGACCAAACCATAATGTTAAAACAAGTTTTAAAAAAGGGTTGATGATTTAGGGATTGGTTTTGATACTTTTGTATTGTATTATAAGTCTTGGGCCAATGCAAGACGGTAAGCAGTGACCTATGGTCATGTTGAAGACTGCTTGCTGTTTTCCATTGTGATTTTTTGAATTGCTGTTTGTTTATGTTTGTTGTGTCGCGTACACTTATTCCACATCTCAATATCATCTATTCTATGTTTCTCAATTCATATATCTTTATTCTAAACTTTGCCACGTACATATTGCTTTATACATAAACTGCATGAGCCGCACAAAGTTGTTGTTTCTTGTCTTTTATTGACATTAGTAGATCATGTCAGAGATATAATTCTTTTATTTTCTCGTTTTGTTTTTTTTAAATTAGATACGTGCACATCAGTTGCAAATGAATGTCTATGTTACTTAAACAGTAGATGCCAAAGCTATAAATACATAAAATTAATGATAAAAAAAATAATATATTTACACTGACAATTTTTAAAGTCATAATAAAATGAATGTTTTAACATTTTAAAAAAAAATATGGTATTACAAAAATGATAATTCAATGGTCAACATGCATTATAATTGAATTTCAGCCATCTATGTAACAAAAAACCTATGCAGAGAGAAAGTCAAAGATCTGTCCCCCAACGAGGTTGTGCAACTGTTTTTTTCCAAAGAAGAAAATGTTTTTAAAAGTAGAAGAACTTGTATCCTCAGTCTAAAACTTCAAGATGAAGAGCAAGAGAAACTGAAGATTTACGAAGTTAATTTATCTTTGTTTGTAAATGGGACCTGCTGGTTTGAAATCGACGTCTTCAGCGGCCCACCTAGAAATAACAAGCCGTTAACAGTAAGTTGTTATATAAAGATTTCGTGGTAGGGTTAAGAAGCAATAGTCTAGTAAATACTGTTAATAGCAATGCTCGTCGTTCTTTTCTTTTTTTGTTTTCCCCGTATGAGCCCCGTCCCGAACCAGATAAGACCGTCTATTAGTGGCTACATCCTAAATAACGAGTGTTCCCAAATGGCTTCACCGCCCTTTTAAGTTGCCTCCCGAAACAGGGATGCCCAAAAGTTTCGTAACATTTTTGGGCGAGATTCTGACTTAATGGCGTTCAGTCATAATCCCACAGACGGTAAGCTCCTTCGATATTAAATGATTTCGACAAGCAAGGCCCCACATTCTATTGATTACATGAACAATCGAAGTACAGTTTATTTCTGTTACAATCACAGTGGGTTTTTTCCCTTCAAATGCTGATGATGAGAAGTTACTTCTTGAAATGTGCTCAGCATAACCAAATTAACCGTTTCATGCCCGTTTTGGTATTTGTTAGTTGTTGAAATTACTGGGTCGATAACCTATGCTGGTGGACAAAAGGCGCTCGAGGATATTCACAGGCCAGCTGGTTGATCGTTAGAATTCTTACGCCAATTTACCAATATAATGTAACTTTTATCATTGAAGTTTCAAATTCTCTATGACCACAAGATTTCTTTCCTTGTACTGCACATGGTCGATATCTGCTGTGCTGGATTTTCCTTGTCTGTTCGAACCTTTTTGGGGGTTTTAAGTATTTTTCGTTCAATTCTTTTGGTTTTGATCATCCAATTTTCTATTTAACTGTTAATCCTTGAAATATGCATACACAGCATAATAAATAAACTGTTTTTATACTCGTTTTGTTTTTGTATTTTTCATCTCTTTTGTTGACATTTCGTCTCGTCCGTTTTCCCCAGTTAGGATCAAATTAAGTGATTTTTTTCACCCCTAGGTAGTTATAAACGTTTTCAACACGCGAATTTAAATAAATTATCGATGGTCACAGAATTTCTAACAATTCGTACTTTTAAAAATAGCTCGGCAAACATCAATATAAATATAAACGTAAGATATTGGTTAAATTTACATAATCATTTGGTTAAGTTGAAGAAGCTTTATTTTGTAATCATCGCCAATGAAGCAAGATGGAAAAAAAAACATAGGAATTTTCGGATAACAGTGGACCTTGAAAGAGAACTGACAAACCGTAAACTGGTCTTTTTTAAGCGAAACTCAAGCTCATACTGTATTCATATGTATTTCACCTTTAAGCGATATGGTGTATGTTGCCTTACATTAGGTCCTACAGTTTTTTAAATATTTTACACATATTTAGCTACCTTCTTTCTAAAACTTCATACGTTTTTGTAGAGTTTCAAAGCCATGAGTTTTGTTCTTGTGATTTGTGATTTTGTGTGCATATAACTTGAAAAATGGTATGAGTTTTGTTCTTGTGATTTGTCTGCATATAACTTTTTAATGGTTTTCATCTTCCTTACTTTACAGACATTAACATGTGATTTAAAGCCCAAATGGAAAAACCGTGTCCCATTTGACGTTATCTACCTCCAATATAGACTTCTAAAAGGACAGGGGACCACAGTTGCAGAGGCAGCAAATCTTAGCAGCATCTTAAATGTTTCCTTTAGCATGTGTAGCAATTGTTATACTACTGTTTCAAAGCCTTATGCTGACCAATCGTGTAAGTACTATTTAGTTCCTTTCATCGATTGACCCTAGTCATATTTAATTTATAAATTTTTTCAGTTGCAGTTTTGACGTTTGATTTATAAGACTATAGCTAGTAATCTGTGATACTTAGCGCAGTTGGTGAAGTTTTAAATTTCTGAAGCTCTTCCTCTCCGGAATCAATGTACCAAACTATTTGAATTATCTATATAAAGTTCAAGATTGCATACGATTTGGATTCTAATTCTGTATTTATTTGCTTTATTCTTCTATGCTCTTTATTAAGTGTTAGTCACTCTTTTTGCTAGAGCGCCTCTGGTAAACCACAAAAAGACAAAACGAGAATCAGGCGTTAATGTATCAAAACTCACTGACATTAAACTTTGTTTATAATTTGAAATCAGTTTCGTTTGCTGACATAGAAGAAATGTATACAAACAATCGAATGCCACATTTTGAAAGAAGCAGAGGTACAAAATAGAACATTCGATTGTCAAAAGTCCGAAAGTGCTGAGACAAAACCAGTTTATACAAATGAGAACAGGACGGAAAAGAACACATAATACAAAAACAACTGAATAGTAATCAACAACGCGCACTCAAGTCGTTATGAGAGTGAATTCAGGTACCCCGGAAAAGTAAGCAGTTCCTATAGCACACTCGTCCCGCTGCAAACCGTCATTTCAGTGTGTCAAATCCGATAAAGGGAGACAGATCAAAACCATATGACAAACCAACATCTGTACTCATCTGAAAGATTGAAATCCCATATTTGCCTATGAGCGATGCTGAAAATAGATATTCCCTTCAGTCTCTCTGTCACTTCTTTTTAAATGCCCGACATGCAGTTTTGATAGATTAAATATTCTACTCTGTTCTTAGTATAATTGCATGCCATACATTGACATTTACGACCAATATTAGGGGACGACCATTTGATTCTGATAGGGGGGATTCGCAGTTTTGGTCAAGACAGATTATTTATTTTTAAAATTTTACGGGCCAGAATATCTATTTTCTGCTGCTACGCGTCAAGAATTTTTATTTTCTGCATACAATAGCTTAATTAAGCAAGGATCTCGGGACGGATTATTTATTTTCTTGCAAACAGAGGCCAGAATATTTATTTCCAACTTTATCCAGGCCAGAATATTTATTTACAAAAACTGCCAGCCCCCCCTCAAAATCAAATGGACGTCCCCTAATGGCAATTAATCGTTCATTGTTCTGAAATTCTCAACAATTACTACTGTACATGTCATCAACTTAGGCCAAGAGCGCTTCGCCTTCTTTTGTTTAGATCTAGAGTCGATTTTCGAGATGCCCGGGATCGTTCGTAAATCCAGAAACACAGCATCTTTTTTAATGACTTTGTACAATAAAATGCCAAATTTATACATCTAGAATGATATAAAAGGGCTTTTTAATTCAATGATCTGCAGGATTAACCGTAAGGGTAGTTAATGATAAGAAATCCTCTATAGAGCTTTTTGGTGTTAAAGCTTGTGACAGACGGTCTAAGGCTACGTTCTTTATATATAGAATGTGTTCTGGTAGGGGGTATTATTGGATATCTCTTGATATAGCCTATGTTGTTCACTTGTTCTTGTGTCTGCCTTGTGTAGGTATAAATCCTTTGCTCTACTATGACCCTTTTATTTATTTTACCCCGCTTAAAGAATGGGGGTAAATAGTGATAGGGGGTGTCTGTTAGTTACATCTTAGGGTAACCATCTCTTATCCACAACTCTCTAACGGTTCAATGGATTGTCATGAACCTTCACATATTATTATATTTGACGTAATGTAGATGTACACCTCCTATTTTAAAATTTGATCTCATAAAAGTTTTGGTTTTCAAATTACCAATTACTGCCACACGAACTGGAGCACTGTGTTTATTAATTACAGAAACTTTAGTCTAGATTGAAATTTCCTCTTATTCCTTACAGACTTTCGAATCCGGTAAAGTTTTTTTTAAGGTGAAAAGCTATGTTATTATTTCTAGAAATTCAAACCAGAATTTTAACAAGCACAAAGTTCTTGCGAGTTTATAATTGTTTTAAAATTCATCCCTTTTTGTTTATTTTAAGTTCCTTTAACTTTAAATTTATTCATTTGCAGTAATGGAAATTTGCAATAAGAAGACTTGTATAGCGAATCAGTACGTTGAATATACCTATGAGACCCTTGTACGTAAGCGATGCCCACCGTGCAAAACCTTCGAATTTTATGTCTCCGAGTCTGTGCAGTTATGTGTTTCAACTTCAATGAAATGGTTAGGCCACAAAACCTATGAAGAGAGGAGATTACAAGATTGCGACGCTGTAATAGAAATAGACAACAAAGTAGTGTTGGTAAGTTGTCTTGCACGAGTGGAATACAGACTAAAATGCAATTACCTTGTCCGTCTGTCTGTACGGTAAAACTTTTGTAACAGAATACAGGTCATCGATCATTCTCAATGATTTTTTTATGAAGCAATTGACCCATAGGTATATTCTGTATATAACGTGACGGTACCCCAATTGCAACATCTTTTACGGTTTTTGTCTCTAAGACTTGATAAAACGTGAAAAAAACCTAGCGAAACGTAACATAAAACGTAAAAAACCTCATAAAACCTCGTGAAACGTAGTAAATACCTAGGAAAACGTAGTAAAACCTGGTGGTGGGCATTCCGCTACGTTTTACTATGTTTTCGTTACGCTATAACCAGGTTTTAACACGTTTTAACGACGTTTTACCACGTTCGACTACGTTTCTGCTACGTTTATTTTTTTAGCCGCGTTTTGCCACGTTTGTGTCGTGCAAACGATACAAACGGGGCACCCAACGTTTGCGTCCAGGTATCTCTACGTATGTACCCGGTTTCAACTACGTGTCGGGACGTTTCGTTACGTTTATAGCCGTTTCACTACGTTTTAGAAACGTAGTAAAACGGGGTGCCGAAACGTGACAGTGTGAATCATTATCTAGATACTTTGCTTAAACTTTCAGTTGGATGAGTTGAAAGAATAAGGTTTTCACTACTTATCCATATAGAAAGAATTCTAAAATCTGATGCAGAAATATCATAAGACAAACAGACTTTCAGACACCTTAAAATGACCAGAATTTTTCACGCCAGCAGTACCCAATTTGCATATGGGGTAAAAAAAATTATTCTAAAAGTTTTCTCTTGAAAAAAAAACACGGTTCAATAATTAAAGTTATTACATTTATTTATTTCTTGAGTGCAAGTTTCGCTTTTAAAGTAACAAAATGCAGTTTGTGGCTAGAGTAGACAATAGAAAGTTACCTAAGAATCAAAGATTAGCTTTATGATTTGTTTATATTCATATGTTTATGAACGAAAACTTGAATAATTAAAACAATATGACTTCTGAACTTAGGCCGTACAGTGTGCATAACAATGTTTGTTGGTTTCTGTATCTATTTTATTTCCTTTCTAGCATAGATTATCCCTAAATAACCTTCCATAAAACGTATATGAGTAGATTTAATAGCAAGTTTTATACAGGCGCTGCCATGCTTTATTTAGCAATTGTATATGGTGTTTAGATTGCACAGACCGAGAAAGACGCGTAAATTATCGTCCATATAATAGAGTGAAAAGATGATTAAAAAAAATCATTCTTGCCTAGACAAATCCTTTCTAAAACAGATAGGAAGGAATAAGCAAGGGACCAAGTACTTTAAAAAGAAGTATTTTTTTGTTTACGTGCACATTAAAATACGTTTTTTTTTTAAATTTTAGACATTAAATGATTTGTTGGTGGAGTATTATTGTCTCCCCTGGCAGTTAAAAGGAAGTTCCGTCAAAATAACGTTTCAGGATCGCAGCACAAAAGGCTGGAATTGTCCAGACTTAAATTATTTTATGGGGTGTGCGGTAGGAATTAAAACAAACTCCACAAAACTGTCATCAGAGGGGTGTTCGAAATGGACGACGATGGCCACTTCAACTACTACAACTTTTTATGGTAAGTAAGGATTCCGGAAAGCAAAGTTCGAGAGTTTATACGGGACTTACCTTGTTTGTCTAATTGGGATATTTTTGCAAATTTGTTATGATCGCAAAATTAGCGAAAATAAACCCATCGCGAAAAAATCCCCTTGTACAGTATCCCGTATGTGCAACCTTTTCTAAACCGGATGGTGGATATCGCTACACTTTTTAAGTACCTTAAAGAAGTATACGGAGATGGGGATAACAATTCCATTACTCCAAGATGTAACTGAAGGGAGAAAATTTGACTTTCGTTTTTTTTTTAATACAGAGCTGGTTATTTCGCTAACAATATATATACTTCATTATTATTTAACACAAGCCACAAAATAATAAGACCAATAACATCAACAAAAAGCACGTACTCTCAGCACTAGAACACACGTTTTTGTTGCATAATGCTTCAAGAATTTAAAATCACCGTCGCACTAAAATAATCTGACGAATGACTCTTGAAGGGTGGTTACAGGGAATATAGATAAATAGTCATTAATGTTTGTTTTTGCATGATTGCTTCGCATCAAGGTGCGAAGCTATTAATTTTATAGGATATTCACGCCATCTTGAAATAATCAATCACTTATGAACGCGTTGATTGGCTGTTTAACAAGGTTGCAAAAGTGACAGATTGTTTCATTGGCTAACCCAATAACTATAATCGTGAATCAGTTACGGAGAAGACGATTTGATCATGATAAGGCTATTTTGTGTACTGCAGAACTGGACACGGTACAATTTAATAAATCCACTAAAATAGTTTGATCACGTGATATTTATTGATCGCTGAGCAAGAGGATTTTGTTGTAATCAACAGATTTATCATATGATTTTCAAGTCCAGATTATGTTTATGCTTTTCTTGATGTGTATTTTCATCCAACTACAAGCTTTTTTGTTTGGCAACACTTTTGGCTAATAAAAGCATAATGCACCGTGCTGAAAAGTTGTCTTTCTGACCAGTACCTCCTCGTGATGGGAGACGGGCCCAGTTTCCAATTAGGCGTATGTACCTGAAACAGCCAACACTGGCGGTGGTGTGTCATATGGCCTGAACGACCCATGGCACTCAGCGAGTCTTTAATAATCGCTGCAGAGGCTTATAGCCTATAATCACGACTATAAACACACATATGTATGCTGAAAAGTTTGGCTTTAAATGAAATCACTTACATACCAGTATATTTGAACTTTCATACTCGAGCTTTCAAATCATGTCTGTTTTAATAATAATGAGAACCATAGTAGTTTCATGGTTATTTACTTAATTTGTTCTTTAAGCACATGCATGTACATTTTACATCACATTTATCTTCATCTGACTCGTGGGCCTAAACATTTTAGCCATGTTCTTGGATATTTACTTATATGTCTTTTTCTGGCAGGGGCTATTCCAGCATACCAATAAAAGACACATGGGCTTTAAATTGCTACTATGGGCGAGTTACCAATACTTGTGCACGTTCAATTTATTTTAAAATTCACTTGCAATGTTTGCAAATATAGCGACAAATTAGAGTGACTTTTTCAATATTTCTCGTCTTGCATAGTGGTGCTGTGGCGTTACAAAAATTCCTCATCGCAGTTTTCGGCAACTATATGTCATATGCCAAGTATGGATTTCTTCTATATCAAGCATTTTTTTGTTCGTTACCCTTCCTCTTCGTGTAATTAAAGGCATGTTCCTGATACATTCTATAAAGTTCTGGTGGACCAGTGACTTGTTATTTTTAAATATAAACCGATATACACTTTCCTTTCCCTTAAATGCTGCTACAGCGAAGCTTCCCCAGCTTTTTGAAAAGCTAAAACTGTTTTGATTGGGTACAGACAAAATCCTTGTAACTGAAAAAAAAATAATTAACCATCAGTCAAACATTCAATCAAACTCGAAATTATTTCTCCATTTGTTAGTATAAATGCATGTTGAAGTCGCAACAATTGTGAAAACTTCCATTGTTGGCACTTTCTCATTTGTTTATATTGGGCCTAATCGATTGCACGATTACCTCCGGTTTTACGCTTACGCGTTTACCAGGGTTAGACGTGTGCTAATGAATATTCTGTATTTTTGCACCTTTACCATATATATACATTATCTTCTACATTTTGTTATCTTCAGACATCTGGTCTACTTGGTCCTATAAACCATGGTCATCCTGGGTTGAGACTGACAGCTGGTCGTCTTGGACTGACACTGACAGCTGGTCCTCTTGGAGTGAAAGTTCAGATTCCTCTGACTACAGCACAGGGATTCCAGGCTATTTCTATGTAATCATGGCGACCATCATTGTAATGTGTTGTTTAGGTGCTTGCAAAGCTATTAATGACAAAACAAAGACAAGAGGTAGATATAAATAAATGTTAGCCGAATATACAGCGACAACTCTCGAAGCCGGACGTGCCCCTTTTAACTGACAAATGCGTAATGGTAAACGTGAATGGTCATAAATTTAAAATGACAACATAGTTTTAGATAGTAAATTTTGCTACGGCTGACGCGCGATTCGTCTATTCATTAGAGGCGCTCTACCAAAAATATCGAAAATGCCAAAAACTATATGACTATGAAGAGCATTGATGGGGAACCAAGTTATAACTAAGATTATCAACCTATGTCGTGGGTAGGAAGAACCTTAGGGTTTAGACAATTTCGAAATTAAAAAGGATAATTTTATGTAGTACCCGTGTCAGAAGAACTTACATAATTTAAGTAATATTATTAAGGGAAATATTATAGTAGCGGCTGTTCTTCCGTGAATGCCTTTCTTCGACGTGAGATTACCAGGTTGAGATGCGAGCACGCACCTTTTAAATTATCCAATAAAAACCTTCGGTACTAATATTGTCTGATGGCATTGACCATTTAAATGCAAAGCTAGTTAAAACTTTAGGATTTTATCATGTTTCAACGTTCTTTCCCTTTATTACACGTTTTGCGAAATTTGGGGGATTGATTACCGTATAGCGGGAAATTTTCGCAAGGTTCTAATTTTCGCTATATTCGCGACCATTAGCCTATCGCGAAATTTACAACCCGCGTAAAATAGAATCATCATTGATTTGTATAAGGAATATTATTAAATCGCGAAAATAAATGTCTGCGTTCATAACAACTTCGTCATTTTGAATGAAATCACGAAATTTGCACGCCGCGAAAATTACCCGCTATACGGTATTTTATGTCACATGATTTGCCGCTATGGATCACTATATATATATATGTCGAATTGTTACCCTCATGTTTTGTAGAAGGACAACAGAACAATTCTTTAGGATCCCCACAGCAAAATGACCTGTATCAGATTAGATCAACACCAGATAATGTTGAAATACAAAGTCCATTCATATCAGTAGATCCTCCCCCTACTTTTAACCGTGACACGAATTTTCGAAGTGATCCCCCTGGTTACGCGGATGTGACGTCAGGTGATTACATGATCTCCACAGCCGAAGTTCAACCACCACCATTAGATAACGTTGTAAATGACTATAACATAGACAATGATACAAGAGGTGGTGGCAATGTAAACGAGGATGATGATAACCCTGCATTTGACGCAGAACAAAACCAGGATTTCCCTGCAGTGGATGCAGGTCAAAACCAGGATTTCCCTGCAGTGGACGCAGGTCAAAACCAGGATTTCCCTGCAGTGGACGCAGGTCAAAACCCTGATTTCCCTGCAGCAGACGCAGATCATACACGCTTACCTCCTCCGCCATCCTATGAAGAAGCATGTAGAAACTTCCTTTGATATGTTTGTCTAGTTAACCTTAATAAGTTAAAATAATACGGAGTGGGACTTCCACCATTTTATTTTTAGTGTTGTTTTTTAAACTAAAATATTTAGCAATACAAGAAACTCTATAAAATAATACATCACAACAACAACAACAAAAAAAACATTAAAAAGTTACATTTTTGTATTTCGCGCTGTCCAGTATGCCTAATTTTTCCATGAAACCCAGTTTGATAAAGCCTATAGGTATGCCATCTTGAATTTCTCGAAAAAAAATATTTTGCGAAAAGGAGTCTTCAGGGGGTAGCTTTTAGTTGCCCAATTCCCTTATTAGAACTGTAACACTTGCATCTTGACGAAAAAGTATGGTTTTCTCATAGACACCCTCTTGAAACTGCTTAGGAGCTTTGATACTAATTTCATCATAAAGATAGAATGATTGTGGTCAGTGAATTTATGACTGCATGTCTGTTAAACTGACTTTTTTAAAATAAACATGGTGTCATAATTTCTTATTTTTTTGCACTTATACAGCATTACAAAAAGGAACTACAACACATATGTCTTGAAAAAGATATATGTTCTAATAAACAGGAAAATAAAAGATTCACAAGGAGCAGAGATAGAGGTGTTCCTATAGGACAAAGTCAAAACCAATAAAAGGAGTGGTAAAGGGTTATTTCCGTGCAACGTTTTCGACGTTTTTATTTGTACGTGTTCTCGTGAATTAGATTTTTAATTCTCTTGTTTTTTGTGTTAACATGGTTGTATGTGCTCCGTAGTTTAGCCCCGTATTTCATGTTGGGCACCCTATCTCTCATGCGTGATTACTTTTTTTTCAATATCTGGAACGTGTTTTATTCCAATTCACTCTGCCGTGTTTTATGATAGACGATATATTATTAATAAATCGTGTTTCGTTTTAGGCATTTTTAGCAGTTGTTTTCGTGTAGGGAAATCCCCTTTACCACTCCCAGTAAACATGAACCAGAACAACACGAAGAAACAGACGACATAAAAACACATAATACAACTGAATAGACATCAACACAGTATTAACGAGAGTGAACTTGGGTGCCACGGAAGAAGAAGTTGCAATACACCAATCGCATGGTTAATCCAACGTGTCAAATCGAGAAAAGGTGTGTGTGTGTGTGTGTGTGGTGTTGGTGTTTAACGCCCTTTATCGACGCACTTGGGCCATGTAGGGCGTCAGTTTTATTGATGGGGGAAACCGGTGTACCCGGAAGAAACCATCGACCTTGGACAGGTAACTGACAAACCTAATCACATACAGTCGGGGTTAAATACAAACGGGACTCGAACACCAGTTGAGAGGTGATCGGCTAGTGATCAATAGTGTGGTATTTAAACCAACGCCTTAAACCACTTGGCCACCCAGGCCCCCCAGAAAGGGAGAACAAAACAAACCATGTGATAAACATATCTTCCACGATCGAGTTGATTATGGAATTTCTAACTTCAAGGGAAATAATTCTGATTATTTTAATGGCGAGGCTTGCCGAGAGATTAAAATTTTAAATGCATTTTCTGAGATGTTATAAATTCCATATTTTTCTAATGTTTACTGGTAAAAAATGCAATAGGTTGATCATCAATTGCACGTACAGCTACTCATGGAACAAAATTTTCTTAAGAGGTGAGAAATATTTTTCTACAACTGGTCAAGAGGTTGATAAATCAGATGAAAATTAGAGAAACCAACATCGGCACTCATCTGAACATCTGAATTTGTTAACGGGTACATATCTTCCGTAAGATTTCTTTAAGATAACCCTTTGTCAACCATTTTTGTGTCAGACGTGACATACTATGAAGGAAATCATAAAACTTTTAACACATATTTCTGGCAGTATAAAGTTTTATAACGCTATAAAAATGCTAACACCACATTGCCGACTGCAACATTGTAAGATTTTTGCTTGTTTTGATGATTAAATTTGTAAGATTTTTGCTTGTTTTAATGATTAAATTTAATAGATTTTTGCTTAATGTCATGATGATTAAATTTGTAAGAGTTTTGCTTGTTTTGATGATTAATTAAAGGCAACAACAAAACCACCGAACTTGAACGATCAATCTCACAGTCCAGAGAAAATGACAAAATCGAATCAGTCAAACCGGAGAATTGGTTGATCGCAATGGTCCCGACTTGGTACAGGCATTTCAAACGAAATGTTGGGTTAAACCAGGTTTTCGATGGCGCCAAACCTCCCTCTTCCATTGCGATCTTTAAGTCCATAATATATATAGTTACATAGAAAAGTGTGATACTGTAAACTTTGCTTAACCCATAATATATAGTTACGTAAAATAGTGTGACACTGTAAAATTTTCTTGGAATTAGGTTTTACAAGTCAACATAATAGGACATGTAGGATATGTAAGTATTAGTAAGAATTTTGCTTGTTTTGGTGATTAATTTTGTAATATTATACATGTTATTTTAAATCAATTCAAATCAAATTTTATTGTCACCAATAACTAAAAAGTTTGTGACAAACAGAAAATCAGTACAAAGAAAAATATACATGTACATAATAGCGAGCACAGCTCTCAAGCGGGCACGAAGTGCCCGCTCGAGCGGAGAGCTCTACGGTATTTGTTCCCGCGAAAAATTTCCTAATGCTGATATTGATTTTTCATGGTCCGGAAAGTCTCTCAATTTTTACAGGAACGGAGTGAATTTGAAAATAATTACCAAATTTTGCTAGTCGCATTCCAAAAATTATCTATGTAATAGAGTATAAGAAGAAAAATATTCTGATGATGATGAGTTGCTTAATTTTTTGTAGTAACCAAATTTTAATCGATTTTTATCTTACTTTTCTATAATCTCGGTCACCCAGACGCTTATCCATAGATGATAAGAGTCTGGGACAGTCCCATTACCTATTTTGTTATGTGTGCGTTCGGAGTACTTTCAGGCTTTATCATAGTGTTCGACGAAAATCATTCAACCGTATGTTCAGAATTCCGTGCCTATGGTTCAGTGAATTTATGCAAATGCAACAGCGAGATAACTTCTCGAATTGATGTGAGTTGTTTTCAAATAACATAATATTTCTTATTTTATAATAAGACATCCTATTTTACATTTTTGAACACATGATGGTTTTGTAAACTATGAAAAAAAATCGCTTTATGGTTAAATTGTACTCATGGGCGTCTACTTGGTTTTGGAAATTGTTTATGTTTATTGGAGTCAAAAATGGGGACATTCTTGATTACAAAACCATGCATGTTCGGCCAATCCGATTCTTGATTTTACAGAACCAGTCTTCAAAAACCAAGGATGACCAATGAAACGTTGAGTTTCTAAAGTTGGTTTATTTTAGATTGAAATTAATTTTGTATGCTAAACACGTCATATACACACGTGGTAAAGTTCAAAAGGTATAACGATCGCCACCTAGTGGTTACGAGAAATCAATAGGTGTTTTCCCAGACTCACTACCTTGGTAGTATGAGTTTGGGTTCGAGACTAACTTTTCTATTTAACGTTCAAAACGCCCCAAGCATCTCGTCCCAAATTGAACGTTCTAGAAAATGCACTAAATGAAAATAAAAATAACTGCGATGGTTTCGAAAGTATTTGTCAACGTTATTGTCAGAATTAAGCAGAATTATGCTGTGCTCGCATTTAGGCAATGCCTATTTCATATTACTCAAGTAAACCATCAAATAGTTCAGGACCCCCACAGTACATATGACAGTTTTTAAAAGCAACCTAGCTTATTTATCTGGGATACATTATAGCTGTATTACATATGAGTGTAATTAATAAAAAACCTGTTCTTTCTGATTCGACAAAGTTGTTTAATAACGTACAAGTGTACCATTTGCTTTAAAAGAAATAATGGCTTCTTATTAAAGGTAGCTCGATTATACACAATAGTGCATTTGCCAATTGTTGTTCACTTTGATTATTTTGGGTACTTAGTCATATTTTACCGGATTTTACTGTTACCATCGGTAACCAGCTACCGGACAAGAAATGGACAAATCAATTACGATATTCTGAATATACTAATCAAAGCATATTTGAATGATTTTGATAGCGTAGTATGAAATGATGTGGTATATATTAATATGAGAAAGACATTGCCTTAAAAGCTCGCATAGATACAAAAATATAATCTATTCCATTGATACTATTTCGAATAATGCCTGGGACGAGATAATTTGGGACTATGTATTACTATTTCCCGCAATTTTTCAGCACGCGCAGACGTTTTCGAAAACTTCCGAAAATCGAATGTTTCCGGTGACAGAACGATTTTTCTTCCATAGTATTTTGAGTCTCGTGCAATTTGGCATACTTTCTACATTAAAGAGCTCGCTACGCTCGCATATTAGAATATGATGTCAAAAACGTTAATAAAACTTGTGATTTTGTTAGTTTTTGTCAGGAAAACAGAAATTAAAGCAATAATAAAGGGTTCCTAAACATTTCTATTTATTAAATAGTTTTAAACATAAATTTATTCTAAGCTCTTTCGAGGGGCATACGTGTACGAGACAGAAAAATAAGGGGAATAGATAATTATGTGGAGGTTATTATTTTTGTCTGACAAACCTGACCAGGCAGGAACTACATTTCCAATACACGTGTAAAAGTATATGTTGATTGACAAAATATCTTTGAATAGCCAAAAATAAATAAATGATTTCTATTTTTATCTTCAGTTTTCAGCATCAATATTCTTTCAGTAAAAATATATCAAAAGGTATCTAATTTTTAAATTTAAAATTTATGAAAAATGTGGGGTTTCAAATTCTCAGCGGCATCTCCCTATCCACCCTAAAGTATAGATCTTAAGTGCCCCCCCCCGAGTCTATGATCCTCTATCAATATTTTGTTAGAGTCAATGTGTGGTACTAGGTATTTGTTTTCGTACTGCATATTGAATCTAACAAGATATTAATAGAGTGGAGCAAGTCCTTGTGCCCCATATGAGCTATATAACAATCGTAAATACTTGACCATTCCCGCTTCGCCAAAATAACGTTTTTGCGAAGCTAAAGTAGTTCCGATTGGTGGATATAAGTCCGATATTTGAAGCTAGAAAATTTGGGTTGGTGTCTAGAACCTTGTCACTAAACTTTACACCACACTTTGGAACTATAAAATAGTTTAAATGTTAGTCTTTGCAAATTTGAATTGCAGACTTAAATATGCATTGTAAAGCATATCTGAACATATGCTTGTTACAATCAAAAAGATATTCTTTATTTACATAACATGACATGGCAAAACAGACAGTTTTTGTACTACATAAACATAGCCTTTGAAAAGTATTGTCACCTGAAGCTCTAAACTGTTATTAAATTGTCAAACAACACTTGAAAATATAAATCATATGATAAAAAGATTGATAATTTTTCGTCAAAGACTAGTCCACCTTTAGCACGAGGAACTCTTGGAACTTTTAAGCTTGGTCTAATACTGCCAGTTGGCGTATAATTTCTGAGGGTGTCACAGCCCTTTTGGTACGCGGTATTC
The DNA here is from genome assembly GCA_963971305.1 of Arcuatula senhousia. NCBI lineage: Eukaryota > Metazoa > Mollusca > Bivalvia > Mytilida > Mytilidae > Arcuatula > Arcuatula senhousia. The sequence goes on from OZ020313.1 coordinate 12,420,827, forward strand.
CGTGCTTTTTAAAGGGTATTCGGTACGCCAAGGTGTGGAACGCAATGTTCCGAATTTTTAGGCTTTTGGTACGCGTACGCCGTGATCTTTAAAGTATTTGGTATTCCAGTCTTTTTTAACGGTATTCTGTCTTGTTTTAAACGGTATTCGGTATTCCGGGGGCGGGGCTGTGACACCCCCATTTCTCAAAGATCTGTCTGCCGCTATTCAAGGCAAAAATGTGCTTTAAAGGATGGTCACTCTTCATTTTTCAGAAATTCAGCCTGATTTCGGAACTCCTCTAAACTATACATTTAAGAAAAACCAACTGTATAAAATTTCTTGAAATTCTTGGTACAACCTAACGTTTTTATTGCCAAAAACGTCACAATGTTAAAGTAATGTAAAATCTAGAGGATTCTGATTTCCCGCCAAATTTTTGACGTCTTGTATCACGTAAACGAGCACACGGGCCTATCATTTTCTTTTTGTTATTTGGTTATGAAGAGTTTTATTTATCTTTTCCATCACAAATCATAAAATGTTTCATTTAAAATTTAAAAGGGATCATATACTGAAGAATCAAAACTGTCCAAAATCGTAAAAAAATAAAAAATATTTAAGTAATTAAAAAGCACATATAATCTAAGGATGCTTAACCTTTTTCCATGTGTAACGGGGTTGCCCCCCCTTCGTACATTAATTAGTAGATTTAAATAGCCAGCCTTTATCCCTGAACAAGGGAAGTACTTCTTTGGTTCAGAGATAGAGCGCCTGACTGTAAACCTAGAGGTTCCGGGATCGGATCCCGCTCAGGACATGTCGATTTTGTGAAGTAATTCATGCTCTCCGGTTACATTGGCGCCCAACTAAAAAACCCACGATGGTTAGAACAGGAAAACTAGCCAGGGTTAGTTGTGATAAGAGTCATACATGAAGGTATGATGACTTTTGAGGAGGGGGGAGTGTAACGGGGTTGCCCCCCCTTCGTACATTAATTAGTAGATTTAAATAGCCAGCCTTTATCCCTGAACAAGGAAAGTACTTCTTTGGTTCAGAGATAGAGCGCCTGACTGTAAACCTAGAGGTTCCGGGATCGGATCCCGCTCGGGACATGTCGATTTTGTGAAGTAATTCATGCTCTCCGGTTACACATGTATATACATAGTAGTCATTATATGGGGATTGTGAATTACATTTACGGCTAGCCCGGATTTATTTTATAATTGCGTAAAAATGAATTACTGAACAGAAACAATTAAAGTTTATATGACAAGTATAGTGATGAAATTTAAGTTCGTTATACTTAAATTTGGTTATCAAAAATTTGTTTGTTGATCAAAATTACGTCATTGCAATTGTAATTGATTTTCAGAAAGACAAGAGGGAAAATTGGTTGCAATACTATTTTTAGCCCATTACTGCCAAAATTTACAATTTCCCTTAGTTATACATGGGCATGCATTATTAGCTAGAAGCAATAAGATTTAAAAGTTTGCTTTAAAGCAAGAAAAGTTGAAATTTATCACTGCATCATGTTCGTTTTATTTTTGTTTACGCATCAGAGATAACTAGTTAGTTAAATTTTAAAGGATTGCGAATTCGATATGAATTACAAATTTAAATTCCACAACAAAAACAAATGCTTCGTCACGATTTAAAATATCTATATAATTATGGGATTTAAATTGATCGGAAAGCAATTAAATTTATAAACGGTAAATATGGGGAAATAAGGAAGTTCATGATTAATTCAGTGGAATTGAAAATGGTATTCTGAGAACAATATACAAATAAAACTGACGCAAACTGTATAAAATGAAATAACCAATTAACCAATGAAATCAAAGTTTGAAATTAATGGTTTCGCAGAATTAGAAACTTTTCAAACCACCGGTATAAATAATAAGAAAACAAGAGGCTCCCAGGAGCCTAAATCGCTCACCTGGTCTTGATGTTGACCCTGTACTTTTGTAGAGCTAAATGAGCTGAACATTTAAGCAAGCAACAGCTTTTCTCTACCTGCAATAGTTTTCATTCTATAGGCCAAAAACGCCATTTTTCACCTATAAGGGGCCATAACCCCTATAAGGAGTCATCTGACAACTTCGACCCTATGGAGACTTTTGTAGAGCTAAATGAGCTGATCATTTAAGCAAGCAATAGCTATTCTCTATCTGCAATAGTTTTCATTCTGTAGGCCAAAAACATGAAAAATTGCTTTTTTCAGAGGCCGTAACCCCTATAAGGGATCACCTGACAACTTCGACCCTATGGAGAATTTTGTAGAGCTAAATGAGCTGAACATTTAAGCAAGCAACAGCTAATCTCTATCTGCAATAGTTTTCATTCTGTAGGCCAAAAACATGAAAAAATCGCTATTTTTCAGGGGCTGTAACCCCTATAAGGGGTTATCTGACAACTTCGACCCTATGGAGAATTTTGTAGAGCTAAATGAGCTGAACATTTAAGCAAGCAACAGCTAATCTCTATGTGCAACAGTTTTCATTCTGTTGGCCAAAAACATGAAAAAACGCTATTTTTCAGGGGCCGTTACCCCTATAAGGGGCAATCTGACAACTTTGACCCTATGGAGACTTTTGTAGAGCTAAATGAGCTGAACATTTAAGCAAGCAACAGCTAATCTCTATCTGCAATAGTTTTCATTTTGTAGGACAAAAACATGAAAAATCGCTATTTTTCAGGGGCCGTAATCCCTATAAGGGGTCATCTGACAACTTCGACCCTATGGAGAATTTTGTAAAGCTAAATGAGCTGAACATTTAAGCAAGCAACAGCTAATCTCTATCTGCAATAGTTTTCATTCTGTAGGCCAAAAACATGAAAAATCGCTATTTTTCAGGGGCCGTAACCCCTATAAGGAGTCATCTGATAACTTCGACCCAATGGAAAATTTTGTAGAGCTAAATGAGCTGAACATTTAAGCAAGCAACAGCTAATCTCTATCTGCAATAGTTTTCATTCTGTAGGACAAAAACATGAAAAATCGCTATTTTTCAGAGGCCGTAACCCCTATAAGGGATCTTCTGACAACTTCAACCCTATGGAGAATTTTGTAGAGCTAAATGAGCTGAACATTTAAGTAAGCAACAGCTAATCTCTATCTGCAATATTTTTCATTCTGTAGGCCAAAAACATGAAAAATGGCTATTTTTCAGCTTTAAGGGGCCATAACCCCTATAAGGGGTCATCTGAAAACTTCGACCCTATAGAAACTTTTGTAGAGTTAAATGAGCTGAACATTTAAGCAAGCAACAGCTAATCTCTATCTGCATTAGTTTTCATTTTGTAGGCCAAAAACATGAAAAAATGCTATTTTTCACCTTCAAGGGGCCGTAACCCCTATAAGGGGTCATCTGACAACTTTGACCAAATGGAGACTTTTGTAGAGCTTTTGATGCTGAATCAGTAGCGTGGCCTCAGATTTCCTCTATCTCTTATAATTTTTGATTTATAAGCCAAAAACAGTAATCTGACCCCCCTAGTCTATTTTTAGTAACGGCAGCCATGTTTTTTAACGGATCAAAAATCAAAACACAAGTTTGGTGCAGGACACCCTAAGGATCATTCATACCAAGTTTCATTAAATTCTGTTTGGTAGTTTCAGAGGAGAAGATTTTTGAAAAATTGTTAACAGACGACGACGACGACAGACGACAGACGACGACGACGACGACGACGACGACGGACGCCAAGTGATGGTAATAGCTCACATGGACCTTCGGTCCAGGTGAGCTAAAAATAACATCTAAATTCTGGTCACGTTTCAAATTGAAAAGAGGTTTCATGCGTGTATGGAATTGTTAACTAAAGAAGTATAATATAATGTAAGTTCATTTTAATAAGGTTGAGACTAAATGTAAAAGACTTGAACAATTTTATTTATTGTATTTCAAAAATAAGTTTAAAAAATAATGTTTTGATATCATGTTTAAATGAAGTTTTTTTACGCTTTATATATTGTTTAGATTTATTCAAACATTATTGATATTGATATTGAACAAATCAAAGATACAATGAGTGATTTTGTGCTTTATTTTCCAAAAAACTTCAAGATTTTAGTTAAAAAGTGTATTATATTTTGCCTTTAATATTATTTTTTTGCAGTGCTAAACAAAAAAGCCAGAAAATTAAAGAAGTTACAATGGTACGTTTTCTATACTTTATTTGAAATTTTACAATACATTTGTTTTTAAATTTCAGTAAGTGTAAATGTGTTTTATAATTTTAATAACAGATAGAATTCATAATTTTATGTAGATACACATACGAGTATATACACAATTTCATTCTTTTAAACCAATGAAAATATGCATGACATAAACAACAGTGGGGTCCTGATGGGGATTAATGGAAAATTACATCTGTAATTCACGTTTCACGGGAAATTCCCATATCAGAATTCACAGGAAATATTTTGATTAAAGAGTTCTTTGGAGGCACCAATCACAAATCTGACTGAAAACGGTTCACCAGTCATCACAGTTCACGGGAAATAAATTGCCCGAATCACAGTTCACAGAAAATTAAAATGGATGATCATACATCACGAAATAACACTATCGACCCCCTCAACAGCATTTCCTCAGCGAATAAAATACAAGAAATATTGTCTTTGCATACAACCTTCTTTACCCCCAAAAATATTAATGCCATTTTTACCAAAAAACAAAAAAAACAAAAAACAAATAAAAACAACAAAAACAGCAAATGTCTTCTCTTTTTTTTAGTGTTTGTTTGTGTTGTATAACAGGATATAGTTTTAGCCATTTTCCTATTTAAAGTTTAAGCCTTTAGCCATTTGCTAATTTTATTATATTTATAACAACGGTAATATATAGGAGAAAAAATATTCGAACTTTAATTCATCACAATTAAGATTCCTCGTGTTTTATGATTTCTATCGAAAGGACGTGAAATCTAGCGAGCGTTAGCGTTTGTGGCAGAGGGGAAAATTATGGTTTAAATTGCACGTGCGAATTAAATGATCGGGCGATGGTTAAATTTTGACAAGAGTTTTCCCACCATATCAGATGAGGTCAGATTTTAGACGTTATCTCTAAAATTTCATGGGAGAAATCTGTTCTTTTCCAGAAGAAAAAAAATCGTGAATTTAATGATTTATCCAAGGCTCGCATGTTCAAAGCCAGAACAATAACTATTTTGGGGTGAACAAATCATTTGATTTGAATTTTATCTATGTTGTAGCCACATTTACAAGAAAACGTCACTGTTATTGATGAGTCCACGATAACTTTGTTTATGCCGAAGATACGAAAAACATTCGGAGATAACATCGGAAACAAATTTATTCAACTTTTATCAAAAACCTCCTTAGAAAAGGAGACTGACTGGAATAATTCTAAAATAACTCTCGTTGACGGTCCCAACTCCTTAACTCTCATTAGTGGATCTGGAAGCCATTGCTGGATCTTTTATACTGAAGATGGGGAAGCGGAAGTGGTTAAGTCCAATATAAAGAAATACATGGACGAATCCATTACAGTGCCGGTTATAAATAAACGTGTTCTGGGAAAAGCTATCATCAAATACATTGGTCACGAGGGTTTGGAAGGAGATAAAAGACAAGAGGGTTTGAGAAAATTGCTACAAGCTGTAACAGACTATATTCAAAAGCACGCCGTCCCTGGGGTGTGGGAGAACGCTACGATCACGGTTTATGATTTAGAAGACAATACGTTTAAGTTTATTAGTGGCAGTGGAGAACATAGATTTATGGTGAATGAACGTAAAGGTCAACCAGAAATCAGATACACTGTAAACAACAAGGTCAAAGAACTGAAGAGAACAGATGAAATCAACAAGGAAAACATCAAGACTGGGTTATTCTCAAGATTTGGCTCAAAGAATACTAAAAACGATTAAGGACAATACTTAAAACTCTTTTAAATGAATAAATTTTGAAAACAAATATGTGGTGAATAAAAACAAAAGTATTTATTTCTAGGATAAAAGTGATCGTCACACCAAGATCTACCTGCATGGCCTGAAATTTAAAAGAAGTCCGACAATCGTTGTAGGAGTTATTGTCCTTTTTACTTGATTTTTTTCCAAGTCTACCACTTTTTAGACTAATATCTTGAAAACTATTATATAATACAAGATATTTGAAAAAAAAATGAAGTGTATATATATGGTTAAGCACATCAAGATTTACAAAAGCTGTGACAGAGTCAAAGTTGTAGGACCGTTACTTTAGGAGTTATACCCCTTAGATCGTAAAAATTGACCATTTTCACAACTTTTTGTTACACTTTTCAAAAATCTTATTCTCTGAAACCGCAAGCCAAAATGTAATGAAACTTGAAAGGGTTGTTCTGTAGTATGGCTTATACAGAACATTCGTTTGAAATATTGATTTAACAAAAATCAAAGCCGCCATGGCTAGAAATAGAACAAAAAGGTTAATTGCCCTTTTTTTTGCAAATTGCTCAAAAACGGTAACAGATATTAAAATTATGGCTGGGATAATAGTAATCAACACATCAAGCTCTACATGGCCTGTACATGAAGAAAATATGACATTGGTTGTAGGAGTTATTGCCATTTTTCAAATTTTGCTCTATTTTAGACCAATTTGGCAATATCTTGAAAACAATACAAGATATTTAAAAAAAATTAAATTGCATATGGTTAAGCACAATATGTAATGGGGTCAAAGTTGTACACCTTTATTGATATGAATTGTGTACCTTGGAACGTTAAAATTGATCATATCACAGAGTAGCAGTTCTTTGTAAAGAAAATCCAGGTTTTAATTATCATTGAATATAAAAAGAACGATTCAGGCTCTTGTGAGCCTCTAGTTTAAATTGTTACTGTTTTTTTTCCTTATTCAGGGTGGAAGCAGCAGCAAATACTCGGAATACAGATCTATTTCAGAGGCACACGAAGCAGTGGACATCATATTACGAGAAAACCCACATTTATCGTATGAATCTCGCGCGACTCTGCGTGATTTAAGAACGGATATATATAACTGCTTGGATGGTGAAACGAGTGCTAGAATTAGTATTTATCTAAAGGGAGAATATGAACCATACAGGTTTAAAATTGGAGGAGGAAGTCAACATTTGATTGTTAATATCGATGATGAGCTGATGTCGTACAAGTTTACGACTGGGCGTTGGTTTACTCGATTCAAACGTGGAGCCGCATCATTTTTCGGCGCCATTGTAAGAGTTTTAGGACCAGTTGCCGGAGCATTATTGTCTTCAGTTGGAGTTCCAGCAATAGGGTGGTTTTAAGAACGTGCTCATACAAAGCAACTTAAGTATCGTTTTTGATAAATAACTGATACTTTACAGAGGCTCTGTATATATCCGTCCCATAAAAGTCAATCTATCCATTTACAAAGTGATTTATATGTGTTACTGTTATTTTTTTAATATAGAAAAAAAATATTTGTCTGTTTAAAGTTTGCCTTTTTGCTCACTTGATACATCTTTAACCAACATGAGACATACGCGTCTACTAGACATTTACATGTATTCTCCATATCTGTAACCTTCAACCAAACATAATTTCAGAATCAGCTTAAACTTTTTATATGCGAAACTTGAGATTATGTTGCCGTTTGATTTGTCAGGATTATCATTGGACAATTTTGAAACTTTAACTCTTTGTATGATATAACAAAAAAGCAGTACATAAAAACGGTTAATTTGGTTATGATGTATATGCATATTTCAAGGCCGAAGTAATGTCTGATCAGCAGCATTTGAATCAAACTGACATTGGAAGTTAAAAAAAATATATTGATGTAAAAGTACTAAAACCCAAAATGTTCGAGCAGGAAAGCCCAATTTAGCACCGAGGATACCGATCATGTGCAATATTAGGAACGAAACTTTGTGTTTTAACCAGTTTTGAATTTAGACAATCGGATAATATCTGCTAGCAACTTGCTCTGACTTTCTTTATATCTTGGTGTATGAAGATTAAAATGCTGATTGGTAGTTCTTACCGATTTGTGCTTCTCGGGTTTTTAAAGAGCGTAAAAATTTTCCAATTTCCAACATTTTATAGTGGACATCTTATGGAAGTCTCGACATGCCACGAACAAAAAAATATATGACTTGTGCGCACGAGTTTCAATCTTGTGCGCACGAGTAACTTACTGGTGCGCACAAGTTACAAACTCGCGCGCACAAGTTATTTCGGGTGTGCTATAGCAAGCAGGAACTGTTTACTCTTCCGGAGCACCTGATATTTAATACTCTAAAACAGCATGAATCAGCTTGATTTATTGATAAAATGGCTTCATTTCTTCCACTTATTCCTCAAAATTACACATTTTTTGTCATGATTTGTGCATTTTTTGCAGCACTACAAAATACCTATACAAACTTTCATGTAAAATGCACAAATCATGACACCAAATGTGTAATTTTGAGGAATAAGTGGAAGAAATGAAGCCATTTTATCAATAAATCAAGCTGATTCATGCTGTTTTAGAGTATTAAATATCACGGGGTATTTAAAGTTTTATTTTAAATAAATTGTTCTCTTAATTCAACTATCATGTAAAAAACGTTGGGTAGGATAGCGCCTTTACGTTTTTAACAAAAATGGAATTTCCAAAGCAAAATGTTAAAATGTATTTCAGTAAAGGAAACTATAGCCCCATTTACATGCACAAATTATACATACGTAAGTAAATATACACATGTGCAAATTTACACAAGTATGTATAAGCATATTTGCTAAGCATTTACATGAGTTTTACGCTTAGTGTGTATTTTTATAAATTAATTCAAAAGAGTTGGGCTGGACCAATGTGAACTATACGTATACCGGTATGTGATCTCATTACTGTCATTCTGTATACCCCAAGCTTTGCGTATGAAACCCTGTCATAAATTAATAGTCTTCAAAATTTACAGTCCCTTTATTTCCCACCCCACCTCCGTTTTTCTCTCTCAGTGAGTGTAGGTTCAACCAGAATTCAGTATTGTATTTTCGACAGATAAGGGTTGCTTATTTGAAATAGGGTAAGAGTTTGGCTATATCCCACACAGGCAAATGTTCATAGTAGTATGACCTTATTTCAGGTAAGGGTTCTTCATTGTCAGTCACCATGGCATAGGTATGGGTTCCAGATTGTGTGAAATTTTTGGGGAAGGTTTTCGTCACTTTCTCGGTGCATTAGCCTTATATATAATGGTGCATTGAGGTATACACTGGCCTGTTTTGTGAGTTGGTTTGATTTCCTTCTGGGTTGTGGTCGTACATAAGCCCTTTTTGCAAAACATGCATGGGTCTGTGTTATGGTTGCTGTGTTCTGGGTGGGTCACACAATTGAATTTGTTGTTTCAATTAGTTTTTGTCCTGATTACGACTGGAATATTGTTGACTGGACATAAAACAAATATCAAACAAACGAACAAACCTATAAAGACCAATGCAGCAATGCAACAACTTTCTGTTCTTTATGGTGTCAAAAGATTAAAAGTGAAAGTCAAATTGATGCAACTTAGACCATGTTCTTGTTATCCCACGACTTTCTCAGCATACAATTTTGAATTATATAGACTAGAATATAAAATTTAGCTTTCCGTCCGTCCGTCCTCTAAAATCCAAATCGTAGCTTTCGACTTAAGAAACTAGGAAGAAGCCTGTAGCTATTGGGTAAAAAGGCCAAGGTCACAAGTTATGAAAAACTTAGAAAAGGTAGTGATATTGGTTCCCAAAGCATAATTTTACTCAGAAATGTGCATATTTAAGCTTTGAACTTATGGTGTATGAAATATGCCAATAGTGTTGGAGGAACTGGGAGTTAAGGTCCCAAGTTTAGAAAAAGTTTGATATTGTAGAGTGATAGTGGTTTCTCATGCATAACTTCCAAACGCCTTGGTATAATTTCATAAAACTTACACCTCGTAGAGCTTATGATGCACGAAAGATGCATTTGGATTCTGGAGTACATAGCTTTAAGGTCAAAGTCACAAGGTCCACAGGAAGGAACAATTCGAGTTATGCATTTGTTTGAATTGCGTTTACATGCACAAAATTTAATTAAAAAGCATATGTAAATTTACACATAAAGATTTACATCTGGTCCTGAGGTGATGTAAATTTACACCATGTGCAAATCTACATACGTATGTATTTGCATTTACATGCAGTATTTACACACATGTGTAAAATTACATACCTATGTAAAAATGCATATGTATGTAAAACTGTGCATGTAAATTGGGCTATAGTTATTTTGCCAGACGCTTTTATTTTTTTTTAATGACGTTTGTAATTTCTTAAATTTTAGTAAATTCTATGAAATCACGCCAAAAATGCGTTGTTCACGATCCGGTACAAAAATGTTCGCGATCACGCACAATACTTGACCGCAATTGTTCACGCTCATTTTTACCGATATACCGATTCTCCCCTGTGAACGTACATATAAGAAAATAACGAACATGCGGACACTGACATGACCTTTTATCGAAAGATAGTGTATTAAGAAATCTTATTTTAATTTTTACATCATATAATTTATAGGTTTGAAATTGTGTCTATTCTACAAAGACACGACGAACGCACCTGTATTTATACTTAGTTATCAAAAATATTCGTTCAAGTACGAGAACATTCGGGCGCAAGTGTCAAAATTATAGTCTTTCAATGCGGACACTTTTTACGGTTAAGATAAGAATAAAATAATTTTCATTCTTAAGCGATCGGAAAAGTAGCAAATACGAATAGCTGCGAACCGATTACGAAGTTGTTACGATGTTATCAAGATTATTCGAGAATTACATCCGAAGGAGACACGAAGTTATACGATGGCTGTACGACGTCGTGTTTAGCATACGATGGGTCTACGATACATCAAGATGGGTATACGAAGTATGAAATGTAATAACGCGTCGATATAAAGTATGAAATGTAAAAACGCGTTTTGCAATAAAATTACAGTTCAGTCTACAATTTGTTCGTTGCTCTTATAATTTGTATACATGTATATGCCGGATAAAATATAAAACTAGGGCTCTCAAAGTATACCCCACTACATGTTCCTGGTGTGGACCGATAAGAGTAGATAATTCTAAATTTAATATGTAGAAACTGAAGATAGCAAAGAAAATTATGTTACTTGATTTGTTAAGCTCTGCCAAAGTCTACGAAAGTTACGCGAGTAACCCGTTATAACGCAAAAGTATCGCGTTATTGCGGGTTAGTAGCGTGTTATTACGGAAAAAATTATAAAAGCGCGTTATAACGCGAAAAAATAATTTTTAGATTACCAAAATGAGCCCAATGGGCTTTCGTATTTTTTGACATAAAGTTAAACAATTTTAGCTGTTGCGAACGATTCTTGAACAAAGCGTGTCCTCCTTACAATACATAACTTCCTTACCGGTCCCATATCTAAGTCCTAAGGTCCCGTAAACATTTGTTGACCGAAACGGAACGTAAACTTGATCTGTAACCCGTAATGGTGGGCTCGCGTACAGTGCATACCAGAAAACAGTTAAATAACTATAAGGGTTTAAAAAAGTGTGGGAAACTGAAATTTCAGTGAATTTCAAAAAGATCAAAGAGTCCTAACTTCTGTAAAAATTTGCAGACCGGAACAACACGTTAACTTGATCTTTTACTCATCATGGTAAGACTCACGTACCAAAAATCAGTTTGAAGTATTTTTTTAAAAAAGAGCGAAAAAGTTATTTTGACGCCGAGACGACCGGGCCGGACAGACACAAACGGACAGACGGAGTGCAAACCTAAAGTCCCCTTCGGCTTTTGTCAGTAGGGGACTAATGAAAAACTAAAGAAAGTTTAAAAAGTTTAAACCTTTATTTCTGATATTGAAATTTAAGTATCAAAAGGTGCCACAAAGGCCCGGACGAGGACGCGAAAGAGGGAAGCGTCTGGCTGAAAAGAGTAGGACGAAAAAAAAAAAAACGTCAGAAGATTTTAGATCCAAACCGTCTTCGCCTTGTTTTTTCTTTTCTTTTTGTACTTTTAAGACTGATCATTCTAGTTTCATTTTTTCTTATTTTCTTTATCAATTTTTTGAAACTAAACAATTATGAATAGAGAATTAATACGGACATTAATTTGTATCATAAGCTGCTGTCTTGTAAGTCTTCCTCCTGCTGCATATTAATTATGAGAAAAAAAACAGAGCCACATGTACTAACTTTTCTTTTTCTCAACGATTCATTGTAACACGCCCCTAACTGAAATTGATTAATAAATGTCCATATAAGGCGGTTTTGACACGTTTGATATCTTTTACTTCAGAAATCGTACTGCTTTGACCAGTGCCGTGTTTCCATCTCCATGCCATTACTCTATGCCATTACATTAGTTACAAAGAGAAGTCTTCACGACGCCGTGTTTCCTTCGCACCACCTTTGGAGAGCTTCTCGTTTCATTCGTGCCGCCATCGTAAAATAAATGAAACCGACGACACTTAGAAGGCATGACGAAATCAGAAGATGCTTTCACGAAGGCATTACGATAGAAAGGATGGATTAACGAACACAATACGAAAAAGGACCTCCGCACGAACCTTCGGGAGTTTTTTAACATGTTAAAAAATTAGGAAGGCATTACGAAGTTGCTCCCGAAGTTGGAATATCCCCGCCGATGGTGCTACGATGGTAAAAGATGGCAACACGAATGATGCGATTTGAATACGATCACTCCCGATTTTGAAAAAATCCATAATCGTGTTTCCATCGGGGTCTAAATCGGGATAGTGTGACGCCAGCATTATGAAATTACAATGAATAATTTGTCGTTTTTCTAAAGTTTTTTTTTCTATTTTTCTGTAATTGTGTTGCTGGAATTCGTACTAATGTTATGTGTTGTGTTGTATCTTATAAATAAGCGTTGCTGTTCCGAAGCAAAAAAAAAAACAAAACACCAAAACTTAACACTGTATTAAGAAATAATGCTACGTGCAATTAAGAATGATTTAAGAAAACATAAGATGTGCACTAAACCGAGATTACAGGACAAAACATTTATACATGTATAAGTACATTTATTTATAAAACGTCAACGACGGAAAACTGCCAACAGAACTCAGTGTGACCATGCAGGGGCCGCTGCTCACTGTTTTAATTCTAGACTGAGAAATCGGCATGCATATCAGAAACAATATTTTATTTCAACCTAGCTTTTTGACAATTGCATACATAGAACAAATAACATAAAGACGACGAATGAAAATAAAAGCTTTGAAATCAATTTAAAACATTTAAAATGTGGCGGAGTTAAAATAGTTTCGAGGTATAGTCCAGTCTCGAAGCTCCCTTTTTGATAATCCACAGCAAAGCACGCAGTTAAACCCCCTCCCACGGAAACCACCTACGAAAAAAAATCCTTATAGCAGACGTCTCCTTGGCTCATCTTCTATAGAGGGCAAGCTTCACCAGTTCCGAGACAACAAGGTAAAATTAATTAATATTCAAATCTTGGTACTGAAAATGATATCTATGCAAAAGTATTTATCATACATTATATATATATTGTTAATAAGTTTTCTTCTTAATATGCAGATTCATACATAGACCTCTAGCGGAATTGCGTCCGAGGCGGGTCATTTGCTCTGACGTACCTGTGATGAAACAAGCATAGATATATGAAATAAAACAAAAAAATCAGATAAATGCCAATTCTTATTTATCTAATTATTAAATTATTCGTTTAATTTATTTATACAGGCTCTTTACTCTACGGAGACTTGCATACATGTTTTATAGTCAAAAATATAAAAAAAACTTATGGATAATACGTATGTACCTATATTTGAAAAGATAACACGAACAGACTTCAATCACGACAATGTATACTGTTATATATACACGTAGCTGTCTTTGCACATTCGAAATATTATATCATTCATTTACACGATTAAACTTTCATTTACACGATTGAAACATTCATTTACACGGTAAACCACTCACACGATTGAATCGCTCATTCATACGATTGGAACGTTTATTTACACGATTGAAACATTCATTTACACGATTAAACATTCATCTACACGCTAAACCGCTCACACGCAAAACCACTCACGCGCACGATGAGCGCACGATGAGTGCACGATGAGCGCACGATTAGCGCACGATGAACGCACGGTGAGTGCACGATGAACGCACGAGGAATGCACGATGAGCGCAAAAATGGTTAGTATGAATTTTAGAGGGTCTGTATTTGTTATTTTAGCATTCTTGGTATTGATGTACGCTCCATTGTTAATTGTATTTTTTAAGTTTAGTGCGTTTCTTATTTTTATCTTTTTCCTTTTTTTTACTTTATAGTCATACAATATTTACCCAGACAAAGGTTGATCATCTTAGTAATAATTTGATTCCCCATTTTGGTAATTTTGGTTTTATTGTTCTTTGCTCTTCATAATCATATATTGTTTTGCATTTTCAATATTTTTTTTGTAGAACGACTCTGATGAGTCTTGAATAGACGAAACGCGCGTCAGGCGTAGCAAAAGTCTGGAATTTTGTTGTAATTTGTATTTCTAACACACGTGGAGGTTAGCACTGCTGGTGGAGTTTAAATTCCCCGAGGTTAGCCCGCTCCGGCACCAACACTTTTGAGTTGGAGAACACATCAAAGCTTTAAATTATCCGTATAAATTTCAAAATTGTCTAGCCCTAAGTTTCTTCCTACCCCAGACATAGGTTGATCATCTTAGTAATAATATGGTTCCCCATTTTGGTAATTTTGGTTTTACTGTTCTATGCTCTTCATAATCATATAGTGTTTGGCATTTTCCATATTTTTGGTAGAGCGCCTCTGAAGAGTCTTGAATAGACGAAACGCGCGTCAGGCGTAGCAAAACTTTTTGTCTGGAATGTTGTTGTAATTTGTATCTGCATATTCAAATTGATTATGTAATGTTTAATTTCTTTTTCTATATGTTGTTTGTAATATCTACATTTCATAATCTGCAAATAAAAAGTTTGGACAACGAATCCCCTCCTTACAGAGCCTAGATACACAACGATTGATATTGTTTACTTTTGACATAATATTTTTTTTAAATGTGCGTTTTATAAAGTATATATATTTAGAAAATATGGATGCATTTTTATCAAAACGGGTATACAACGGTATAATTTGGTTCTGCTGCAAATCAATATATCAAGGAGTAACCTCTCATCTGCAGCATTTGAATTAAAACATTGGAAGGTCAAAAACCAAAAGTATTGAATGAAAAATACTCAAAACCAAAACAAATCGGACAGGAAAGCCAAATCCAGTACCGAGGAAATAGACCATGTGCAGTACAAGGAAAGAAGCCAAGATGCACAAATGGGGCATTCAAGTGTCAAAAGTCCGAAATGAAACGGACGAAACCGGTAAACACGAGCAAAAACAGCACGAAGTAACACAAAATCAACCGAACGGAAATCAATAACGCGAACTCAAGTCTTGAAACTTGGTCTTTTAAACATTTTTGAATGAGCAAAGTATAATGTAAATTATAGGAAAATGAATTGTAAAACTTAAAGTATATATAAATGTAAAATGCAAGGACAATAGGACAAATATGCTCGGTAGATAATTAACAATAGGTTGCATATAATGCATTTTTGTTCGAATACAAAATAATGAGATGTGGAATTTGTGTCTGCAACACAGCCCAAAATCAAGCGGCAATTACGAAAAAAAAAAACACGATGGACAACCGCCAGCAATCTTCAACGAGGCCAGTAAAAGCTATTTACGGTTCTGTAATTGTTCCATGGTCTATATAAAATGCATGTGAATCAAATCCAGCCCTAAAATAGTCACAGATAGACCTAACATAGTGAACAAATAGCCTATTTCAGTGTTTTATTGCATGAAGCAATCATAAAGCTGAATGAATATTTATATCCTAAGACAGTAATAGCATAAAGAGGGAAACATTCAAATCAATGTTAACCTATTTACAAAACATGTATATCGTCTTTTATAAATAATTCCTTTTACTAACATATAAGGTGAATAAATGTCAATGCAGCTATAATTAAAGACATAGAACCTATCATTTTGGCAATTTTTAAAAAATACTAAAATTAACACTATTTGAAGAATACAATTGTAAACTGTTAAATTTTCAAAAAAACCTGCCAGAAAGTATTCTTTTAGACGGAAAACTGATGAAAAAAACGCAGTGTCAAAAAAGAGGACAAACTCATTATAGAATGTAAACACTTGCGGGTACTGGTAAACTGAGAAACAAAAAGTAACCAAACGAAACGGAGCTGCACAAAAACGATATCGGTAAAGAAGGAAACGTAAACAGTAAAATTAGCCACCGAAATCTGTATTTAGAAAGGAAACGAAATCAAGCGAAACTGTTAAAAAGGAAAATTGAATCGATTTAAGCCGACACCATTCGTTTTTCTTAATTTACCCATTTCGTTTTCTCTTCGCCTCGTTTGGTTACATTTCGTTTCTCAGTTTAACAGTACCCAGTTTACCTAATGTAGATATTTATGCTGGACAATACCTAATCAAAGCGAATAATTAAATTAAGATTATTTTATAGAAAACTGCAAAACACTCAGTTTTTATATATGTTGGTAAAGGTAAGTTTTAGATAGTATATTTTTAATATATGTACTTTTTATTCAATGTAAAAAATTAAGAAATTGATAGGTTCTATGTCTTTAAAACCTATAACATAATGCAGATAAATATCAATAATATCAACTTTTACATGAAGCAGCCATCTAGCAAAACGATAGGATATTTGGAAACATTTTATGGATAACTTTCAATACAGCATTTCATTTGCACTCAAGTCTTATGCAACATCCAATTATTTTTGAAATAAATAGGTTCATTTCACTAAGGTGAGTGAACTTATAACCTGTACCACAAGTGAAAAGCAACACCATACAGTTTAACAGGACTTGTAACTGTTATAAGCAGGTACGCGAAAACTTTTAATTTAACTTGAAAAGCAGTTACATGTATGAGGACTACTTTTTGAAGTCGGAAAATGGATATTATAATGGAAAATAGGTAATTTTCGTATTAATATTTGTAAGCAAAATAAAGAATCGAAGAAAATTTGTCACTTTCCTATTAATATTCAAACAGGAAATAAATTGGACAACCCCTTTATTCAGATACGAAAAGAAAATTGAAACTTTTCCTTATTTTAAAAGTTCTATCGAGAAAATTAAGGTTTTATTAAGATAAAGAGTCAAATTCGACATATGTAAAACTACAACAAAAATAAACAACTCTGTTGGCTAGTGTGCATTTTATAAAGTTGTAAATCATTTCAACAAACCTGAGTAAAACTTGACCAGCATCTCATCTGTATCGACCAATTCCCTTGGTTTTTATGCATCAAAGACCTTCAAAGCTGTTTTTTACATGTTTAAACGTATGGACGAATTCTTAAAAATGTGTTTTTAAAAAATGTACAATGAGCCAAGATAAAAACAAAGCTATGTGTTAACTTCGTAGAACCGAACGCAAATATAATAAAGAGTCAAAATACGACATATTTTAAACTAAGCCATATATACGAGGCCTGTCCTGAGTAAAACTTGACCAGTATCTCATCTATATCGACCAATTTCCTCGGTTCTTATGCATCAAAGACTTTCAAAAGCTTAAAACTGTTTTTACATGTTTAAACGTATCGACGAATTTTTAAGATAAAGGCAACAACAAACCACCGAACCCGAATGATCAATCTCATAGTCCAGAGAAAATGACAAACACGAATCAGTCACACCGGAGAATTGGTGGATCGCAATGGTCCTGACTTGGTACAGGCATAAACCAGGTTTTATGGCGCCAAACCTTCCTCTTTCATTGCGATCTTCAAGTCCATAGTATATATAGGAACATAGAATGGTGCGACACTGTAAAATTTCCTTAACCAATAATAAAAAGTTACGTAAAATAGTGTGACACTGTAAAATTTTCTTTGAATTAGGTGTTTTATAAGTCGAATAGGACTTGAAGGATATGAAAATTATCATGAACAAACTACAGAAGCTTTTGCCTGGAACTGAAAACAAAGCTATGTGATAACTTCGTAGAACCGAACGCGAATATAATAAAGAGTCAAAGTACGAAATATATGTTAAACTAAGCCATATATATTAAATGAATTGGACCTTCTAGAATCTGTCGGTTCCTTTATCTCCTTTACATGTTTAAACGTGTGAGAAACTGATATATTTCTTGTACAATTAATATTGATGGGTAAGACCTGCACATCACCAAAATTTCTAAAAAATATTTTTTTAAAGAAAAGTACTAGTAGTTGTGCTTTGACAACCACTCAAATGGAATTTCTCACTCGCATTATCGTTATGTACTAATCAATGTATTTTTTTGCATTCCTTTCCATTTTTAGAGCGTTATGTGTAAACTGTAATGACTACTATACATGGTAGTTTTAAAAGGGCGTATGTAAGACATCTTTTATCAAGCATAAACTAAAAATCGATTTAAAAAAGTTATCTGACTGAGCATTTCAGTATTAATCGTGATAAAGAAACGTTAAATATAGTTTCCTTACTATAAAATCCTTTTAAAAAATGTGACTTCCTTTAATGAATCCTTTGAAGAATATGGGTTGTGTTTTTTTGTCGTTATAGACACCAAGTAAACAGTAAATTACAGAAGAAGCTGTCCTCAGATCGACGTGAGAAGACAAGATCGTTATGTCAGTCAGTGATCACCCTTGTAGCAGTGAATTAAATTCACCTATTTAAGTGATACAAATTCACTTGCTCAAGTAAATATGATTTGTTAACAATCTAAATTCACTTGTACAAGTGATTTTAGGCAAAATGTTAAATCTTTGATCATATGTAATGATGCTTTATAAAAAATTATGTGGTCAGCAGTATTTTTCTTCTATAGATCTAAATTGAAACTTTATGTATCAATCAAAATCATCTGGGCGCAGAAGAATTTGAGTGGGCGCATAAACTTTGAAAATAGGTCCCTTGAGAAATCAAATGGCTATTAATTTGCACTTACTGTGTCTTTGAAGAAGAAATTTAATTAATCAGACAAGCTATATCTATAATGATACTAATGAAGTGCAGAAATTGTAAATTTGTTCTTAAATAAACCAAATAAGAGAGCCGGTGGTGTAGTGGTTAACGCGTCGGGCTACTGACACCGTGGTTCGTGGTTCGATCCTCGTCAGGGGGGAAAATTTCATAAACCAATTTTCCGACTCTCTCTTGACACCATTTGCGGGGATGGTCTCAAGAACCGATGCTAGTCCTTCGGAAGGGACGAAAAAAGGTTGTCCCGTGTATGGGAGAGCAATACCCCATGCACGTTAAAAACCCCTTTGTAGATTTCGATAAGAGTAGGCTCAATGGGGGCCGCTACAAAGGCCACACTCGCAATCTGCTAGCTGGAGAGGGATTAATATAAGCATTAAGCTTGTTTCCCAATCCAGGGTAAATAAATATGTTTAAACTAAATAAACCAAATAAAAAGAAATTTCATTTAATGGCTTTATTAATTTGATAAATTAAAATTTCACTGGAACAAGTGAAATTTATTCACACATATCTGTGTTCACTTATATCAGTGATTTGATTTCATTTGTTCAAGTGAAACAAATTCATTTGTATAAGAATGATCCCTGACTGTATGTGTAAGTGTTAATTGTCTTTCAAATTTACAAATTTACAAATAAAAAAAAATGAAATTTTATTAATTAATGTCGATATTTGAGTTCAATAGGACAATAAGGAACATTCGTTCGTCAAATGTTCCTGCCTGCTTTAGCACACTCGTCACGTTTACATTGATCGATTTAGTTTTAGTCAAATCCGGAAAAGGATGAAATTACCAAACTTAATGTCAAACCAACATCTGTGATCACATGAGAGATAGAATTCCCGTATTTGTCTACACGCACACGTCTTCCGTCAAGTGTCTTGAGTGATGACAACAACCTAAGAGCAACGTACCCCCGTGTTAACAATTTGCTTGACAGCCTTGTAGCTCTATCAAAGAAGTCTTTATATTCCCCACAAGCTCTGGAATAACGAATCAGTTATGATACATAAACTTAATATGCTTGAGCGGACGGAATGTTGCTACACAGAAAGGGAAAGTTTACAATTGGAAAGTTAAACTCATCACGTTTGATAATCATATTGGTTATAGAGCTTTGTACAAAGCCTTCCTGATTTGTCAATTTCGAAAAATAAATCCAAATATGAACCGGACCTCCTCGAATCTGTAGGTTCCTTTATCTAAAGTATCTTTGATCTTGTATATCAAGTATCTCGGATATATGAGATGTAAATAGTAACCAAATCGAGTATTGTTAAGTGAAAGGACATAATCAATATAACGAATTGTAAGCAGTTCTGCAATCCTTTTTGTCTTAAATTAAGTTAAGTAAGAAGTCCGTTTTATGTGAATGAGGAAACAAATAGGCAAGCAATAGTGCACAGTTTGTGCCCTTTGGGATACCGATTGTCTGCTGAAAAAAAACCGTCCACCTAACAACAAATATGTTGACGATAAGAAAATTGGGCATTTGATCCTCTGTATATTTATTTTTCTTACTAGACTCATGGATGACAAATTTAGTCCTTTTATAATCGATTACCTATTGTACCTTGCGTTTTCCGTTCTATTTGATAAAGTTTCTTTTAATCAACTGTGCCAAACGAGATTTTATTGTGAATGTGGAATTGAAGTATATTTTGTAGAGAAGTAAAGTTTTAATGCCATTACAAGATTAATTTGCTGGTACAACCAACCCATAATTCAGCTTTTAAACAATCAATATAATGTTGGGTTTTTTTTGCAAACGAAAATAATGTTGCTATGCACTTTATCTACAAGTACGACAACATATTTGTCATGAAAGGTGGACAATTTATTAGCCCCTTCAGGGTTGTTGAATATAGACGTTGCCCTGGTCTTCATAGCACATTTTAAAGAGTTAATTATTTTCAAAACCAACGACCTCACAAACTTCACCCACTCAGAAAGAACATCTAAATTTAAAAATTATCTATATGTTTTAATTTCATGAACCTGCAACTAGAAATACATATCTCTTGATAAGTTTTCAACTTTGTATAAAAAAACCTGACTGAAAAATAGCTTATTTTAGAATTTTCCACAGAGTTCAAAATGGTCGCTGTGGTAACCATGGCAATAGAAATGAATGGAAGAATATTGTTATCAGTAGGTCTAAAATGCATTGCAAAAAATCATCATAACATGTGACATGTTATGTCCGAGCCATTTTTGTTCGAATGGAATATAGCTCTTAAAATGTAGGTGAACGCCAAAATTATGTTTTAAGGATTTTTATCAGCAAGCGGTATTTGAAAAACCTCCAAATGAATATGAAAACTAGTATTTTTGGTGCCGACCTACCCCTATTGATAATTGATAACAAAGCACAAACTAACACACAGTAAAAATCAAATCGATGGAAGTTCAATTCAACAAGAGAGAACCTGGGACAAAAGGACAACAAGAAATTAACGGAACATAGTGATACTCTCGTGAGAAGTTACTGAGAGATAGCTAGGAAAAAATCGATTTTAAATCCGAAATAATAAGTCAAACAATTAATGATTTGGTGATGTATCATCACACCAAACCGACACACTTGACCGCTGTAATGATCAAAAATGACATAAGCATTAAAGGCAATTAACATTTTAACATAAGTATCAAATTATCAATATGTCTCAATTCAAAGATATTATGAAAATTTTAATTTCATAAACCTTATTTAATGAAGAATTAAGCCAGTTGTTTTTTTTTCAATCCCAAAGGATTGTTTTTGAATTTACTTGCTTTATAAACAACATTACCGTATAAATCCGGATGTGATTTTCCTTTTACAATCGAAATTTGACGTGTACAGTTAAATTCTTCAATAAAGTATAGATATTTATGATTTAAACTAAGTAAACGACCTCACAAAATTGTGGTAACGGTATCCTTGTTTTAGTAATTAAAAAACGCTGGTTTTTATTATTAAAATCAGACACACCACTGCAAATCCGGGTAGATCTTACCAATTGTGAAATATATACTCCATAAGACGGAGCAAGTGGTACATCTTCCTCTAGAAATGGAAAATTAATGAAAAATCATTTTCAATTGACGTATTATTTATGAGTCTCGTTGCTAAAAAACGAATTATTAAATAATTTAGAAACTTTAAAACAGATATAGTCACTTTTAGATTTATCGAATCGCCATTTTACCAGATATTCAAATTGATTTTTTGAATAAGATGGTTAGGAAGGTAAGCGTGCAGACTAGAAAAATCGTAGCCATCAACTGTTTGGTGAGTACTTTCAAAAACTAAAAGTATGTCTAAAACATCGAGCGAATTTTGCACACTCCAAAATGACATAAACCACTGTTTTCAAAAATATTTTTTTGCAGTATCGAATAATAAATTATTTCATAATAGTCAAAGCAAGAGAAAATATTAGTGAGAGAACACTTATTTGAAGCAAATATGAAACGCGATGTGTAAGGATTTTTGTGACACGGACGAAACCGGTAAACACGAACAAAAACAGCACGAAGAAACACTAAATCAACCGAACGGAAATCAACAAAGCGAACTCAAGTCTTGAAACTTGGTCTTTTAAACATTTTTGAATGAGCAAAGTATAATGTAAATTATAGAGGAAGTGAATCGCAAAACTTAAAGTCTATATTAATGTAAAATGCAATGACAATAGGACAAAACCGTCGGTAGATAATTAACAATAGTTTGCATATAATGCATTTTCGTTCGAATACAAAATAATGAGATGTGGAATGTGTGTCCGCGACACAGCCCACAATCAAGCGGCAATTTCCAAAAAAAACCACAATGGACAACCGCCAGCAAACTCCAACGAGGCCAGTAAAAGCTATGTACGGTTCTGCAATTGACCCATGGTCTTAATAAAATGCATGTGAATCAAATCCAGCCATGAAATAGTCACAGATAGACCCCTCTTAAACAAGGAACAGAAAACATTAAAAAGACAAGTTCAAACAAAAGATTTGTCGAAGATTCCTGGCATAAGACAGGCACATATAATATGTGGCGAAGTTTAACTAGTTTGCTCTGTTCAATCTCTTCTATCAATATTCCTAGACAAAGCAAAGTTTAATTCCACTAGATATAGCCTTAGATAATCCGACACAACGTTGGCAACTGGGTAAATAATAGTATTTAATGCACCCTCAACTAGATAAAAATTTGATATGATAAAAGGATTTACACCGTATATCAAATAGTTTGTTTTAAATGGCTTAAATCCAAAATAAAGATGTCGCAGATGTGATATAGTTTTGTACTATTCAAAAAATGCATAAAGGAGAAAATAAATACTGACGATTATTATTTTGAATTTAAAGCAGACATCGAACTATAGAATACCACAGAAGTCGATAAATTACATAACATAGTGAACAAATAGCCTATTTCAAAGTTTTATTGCATGAAGCAAGCATAAAGCTGAATGAATATTTCTATCCTAAGGCAGATATAGCATAAAGAGGGCAATATTCAAATCAATGTTAACCCATTAACAAAACATGGTATATCGTCTTTTATAAATAATTCATTTTACTAACATATAAGGTGAATAAATGTCAATGCAGTTTTACATAAAACCTATAACAATATACAAATAAATTGCAATAATATCAACTATTACATGAAGCATCCATCTAGCCAAACAATAGAATATTTGGAAACATCTAATTTAAGGATAACTTTCAATACAGTATTTCATTTGCACTCAAATCTTATGCAACGTCCAATTATTATTGAAATAAAAAGGTTCATTTCACTAAGGTGAGTGAACTTATAACCTGTACCACAAGTGAAAAGCAACACCATACAGTTTAACAGGACTTGTAACTGTTATAAGCAGGTACGCGAAAACTTTTAATTTAACTTGAAAAGCAGTTACATGTATGAGGACTACTTTTTGAAGTCGGAAAAATGAATATTATAACGGAAAATAGGTAATTTTCGTATTAATATTTGTAAGCAAAATAAAGAATCCAAGAATATTTTTCACTTTGCTATTAATATTCAAACAGTACAAAAATTGGACAACACCTTTATTCAGATACGAAAAGAAAATTGAAACTTTTCCTTATTGTAAAAGTTCTGAAATGAAATCAAGGAAAATGTCGGAAAATTTTAATTGGTCAGGTTTTCGTATTAAACAGTTACTCTTTCGAGAAAATTAAGGTTTATTAAGATAAGGGTCAAATACGACATATGTAAAACTGCAACAAAAATAAACAAGACTGTTGGCTAGTGTGCATTTTATAAAGTTGTAAATCATTTTAACAAACCTGAGTAAAACTTGACCAGAATCTCATCTGTATCGACCAATTTCCTTGGTTTTTAGGCATCAAAGACCTTCAAAGCTGTTTTTTACATGTTTAAACGTATGGACGAATTCTTAAAAATGTGTTTTTAAAAAATGTACAATGAACCAAGAAAAAAAAACAAAGCTATGTGATAACTTCGTAGAACCGAACGCAAATATAATAAAGAGTCAAAATACGACATATATGTTAAACTAAGCCATATATACGAGACCTGTCCGTAAAGTTCGTGGACAAGCAACGATTTGAACCAATACGACGTATACGTACTAGGGATTAGTTCTTTACATAATTATAATTTTGAACAATTTCCTTTATTTCTGGTATATTGTTTTGCAAATGTTCGACATAAATAGTGCTACATTTTGAATCATTTGACTCGCTGTATGGTGGGTCGTAGCAATGTAAGAAATTTTCGGAAATATTCAGAATACTTAAAACAAGATCTCCCTATGCATATACAATATCTAGCGATGCAATAAATCCTGTACTACAGTGTTGCCAATAGTTAAAATGATGCACATACCAAATGTGAAGGGTCTATAGCATTAGTTTATTGTGAAATTGATATTTCGAGATTTGACATCAGTTTCATTGACGTAGAAAAAGTAACGTTTTGCGAAGAGGTGGAGCAATGGACGGTTATAAAATTTTATGTTTGGGTCTGAAAAATATCAACCGATATACACAGATTCTTTTAATTGTGAAAAAAGCTTACTAAGATACATATGATGGCATGTGTAATCCAGATGGAGATAGAAAATAACCGATTGTGGTATTCAGATATAGCCATATTTCCTATATAGTACTGTCCCAACCAATAGACTTTGCTTGGAGTTGCATTGTTGATGTCAAGAACTTGAATTTACATGCAATTTGTGAATCAAATGTTTTTAGAAATAAAACAATACATGCAGAAATATGAATTAAGATAATCTGACAAAACATAATGTTCAAAACTCATAAAAGTTTTTTTAAATATTGCATTCAATATGAGCATATGGAAAGAAATTGTTGAATTTGACTTCAAAAAATTTGAACGTCTTGCTCCGGGTTATGAATACGATTTATTTTCTAAATGATGAAAAATCAACTTGTAGTTGTTTGTTTATTCTAAAATTTAGTACACCTATTTATTAGACTACTCATTCTATTATAACACAATTTGAAGTAAATCCAATAGATATTATTTATTTTATATCAACTGTCCACGAACTTTACGGACAGTCCTCGTATTAAAAGAAGCGGACTTTCTAGAATCTGTAGGTTCCTTTATCTCCTTTACATATTTAAACGTGTTAGAAACTGATATATTTCTGGTACAATTAATATTGATGGGTAAGATCTGCAAATCACCAAAATTTCTAAAACTTATTTTTTTAAAGAAAAGTACTAGTAGTTGTGCTTTGACAACCACTCAAATGGAATTTCTCACTCGCATAATCGTTATGTACTAATCAATGTATTTTTTTATATTCCTTTCCATTTGTAGAGAGTTATATGTAAACTGTAATGACTACTATACATGGTAGTTTTAAAAGGGCGTATTCAAGACATCTTTTATCAAGCATAAACTAAAAACCGATTTTAAAAAGTTATCTGAGCATTTCAGTAATAATTGTGATAAAGAAAAGTTAAATATAGTTTCCCTACTTTAATATCCTTTTTAAAAACGTGACTTCCTTTAATGATTCCTTTGAAGAATGTGGGTTGTGTTTTTCTGTCGTTATAGAAACCAAGTAAACAGTAAATTACAGAAGAAGCTGTCCTCAGATCGACGTGAAAAGACAAGATCGTTATTTGTAAGTGTTAATTGTCTTTCAAATTTACAAATTAAAAAAAAAATGAAATTTTATTAATTAATGTCGATATTTGAGTTCAATAGGACAATAAGGAACATTCGTTCGTCAAATGTTCCTGCCTGCTTTAGCACACTCGTCACGTTTATATTGATCGATTTAGTTTTAGTCAAATCCGGAAAAGGATGAAATTACCAAACTTAATGTCAAACCAACATCTGTGATCACATGAGAGATAGAATTCCCGTATTTGTCTACACGCACACGTCTTCCGTCAAGTGTCTTGAGTGATGACAACAACCTAAGAGCAACATACCCCCGTGTTAACAATTTGCTTGACAGCCTTGTAGCTCTATCAAAGAAGTCTTTATATTCACCACAAGCTCTGGAATAACGAATCAGTTATAATACAAAAACTTAATATGCTTGAGCGGACGGAATGTTGCTACACAGAAAGGGAAAGTTGACAATTGGAAAGTTAAATTCATCACGTTTGATAATCATATTGATCAAAGAGCTTTGTACAGCCTTCCTTGTTTGTCAATTTCGAAAAAAAAATCCAAATATGAACCGGACCTCCTCGAATCTGTAGGTTCCTTTATCTTAAGTATCTTTTGATATATGAGATGTAAATAGTAACCAAATCGAGTATTGTTAAGTGAAAGGACATCATCAATATAACGAATTGCAAGCAGTTCTGCAATCCTTTTTGTCTAAAAGTGATTGAGTAAGAAGTCCTTTTTATGTGAATGAGGAAACAAATAGGCATGCATAGTGCACAGTTTGTGCCCTTTGGGATACCGATTGTCTGCTGAAAAAAAACGTCCACCTAACTTCAAATATGTTGACGATAAGAAAATTGAGCGTTTCCATCATTTGATCCTCTGTATATTTATTTTTCTTACTAGACTCATGGATGACAAAATTAGTCCTTTTATAATCAAATACCTATTGTACCTGCGTTTTCCGTTCTATTTGATAAAGTTTAGATGTTGGTTTGACATAGAGTTTTGTAATGTCATCCTTTCCGGATTTGACCAACACTTAATCGATCTTTGGCAACGTGACGGGTGTGCTATAGCAAGCAGGAACTGCTTACTCTTCCGGAGCACCTGAGTTCACTCTCGTTTCGACTTGAGTTCGCGTTGCTGAATGCGGTTTTGTTGTTATGTGTGTGTGTGTTTTAAGTTGTTATGTGGTTTGTTTTGTTGTGATGATTTTTTGTCTGCCGGTTTTGTCTTTGTCTTTACGGTTTTATGATACTGATTACCCCTTTTGTACACCTTTGCTTCTTTCTTTTAATCAACTGTGCCAAACGAGATTGTATTGTGAATGTGGAATTGAAGTATATAATGTAGAGAAGTAAACTATTAATGCCATTACAAGATTAATTTGCTGGTACAACCAACCCATAATTCAGCTTTTAAACAATCAATATAATGTTGGGTTTTTTTGGAAACGAAAATGATGTTGCTATGCACTTTATCTACAAGTACGAAAACATATTTGTCATGAAAGGTGTACAATTTATTAGTACCATCAGGGTTGTTGAATATAGACGTTGCCCTGGTCTTCATAGAACCTTTTAAAGAGTTAATTATTTTCAAAACCAACGACCTCACAAACTTCACCCACTCAGAAAGAACATCTAAATTTAACAATTATTGAAATGTTTTAATTTCATGAACCTGCAACTAGAAATAAATATCTCTTGATAAGTCTTCAACTTTGTATGAAAAAAACCTTACTGAAATATAGCTTATTTTAGAATTTTCCACAAAGTTCAAAATGGTCGCTGTGGTAACCATGGTAATAGAAATGAATGGAGGTTAATATTGTTATCAGTAGGTCTAAAATGCATTGCAAAAAATCATCATAACATGTGACATGTTATGTCCGAGCCATTTTGGTTCGAATGGAATATAGCTCTTAAAATGTAGGTGAACGCCAAAATTATGTTTTAAGGATTTTTATCAACAAGCGGTATTTGAAAAACCTCCAAATGAATATGAAAACTAGTATTTTTGGTGCCGACCTACCCCTATTGATAATTGATAACAAAGCACAAACTAACACACAGTAAAAATCAAATCGATGGAAGTTCAATTCAACAAGAGAGAACCTGGGACAAAAGGACAACAAGAAATTAACGGAACATAGTGATACTCTCGTGAGAAGTTACTGAGAGATAGCTAGGAAAAAAATCGATTTTAAATCCGAAATAATAAGTCAAACAATTAATGATTTGGTGATGTATCATCACACCAAACCGACACACTTGACCGCTGTAATGATCAAAAATGACATAAGCATTAAAGGCAATTAACATTTTAACATAAGTATCAAATTATCAATATGTCTCAATTCAAAGATATTATGAAAATTTTAATTTCATCAACCTTATTTAATGAAGAATTAAGCCAGTTGTTTTTTTTTCAATCCCAAAGGATTGTTTTTGAATTTACTTGCTTTATAAACAACATTACCGTATAAATCCGGATGTGATTTTCCTTTTACAATCGAAATTTGACGTGTACAGTTAAATTCTTCAATAAAGTATAGATATTTATGATTTAAACTAAGTAAACGACCTCACAAAATTGTGGTAACGGTATCCTTGTTTTAGTAATTAAAAAACGCTGGTTTTTATTATTAAAATCAGACACACCACTGCAAATCCGGGTAGATCTTACCAATTGTGAAATATATACTCCATAAGACGGAGCAAGTGGTACATCTTCCTCTAGAAATGGAAAATTAATGAAAAATCATTTTCAATTGACGTATTATTTATGAGTCTCGTTGCTAAAAAACGAATTATTAAATAATTTAGAAACTTTAAAACAGATATAGTCACTTTTAGATTTATCGAATCGCCATTTTACCAGATATTCAAATTGATTTTTTGAATAAGATGGTTAGGAAGGTAAGCGTGCAGACTAGAAAAATCGTAGCCATCAACTGTTTGGTGAGTACTTTCAAAAACTAAAAGTATGTCTAAAACATCGAGCGAATTTTGCACACTCCAAAATGACATAAACCACTGTTTTCAAAAATATTTTTTTGCAGTATCGAATAATAAATTATTTCATAATAGTCAAAGCAAGAGAAAATATTAGTGAGAGAACACTTATTTGAAGCAAATATGAAACGCGATGTGTAAGGATTTTTGTGACACGGACGAAACCGGTAAACACGAACAAAAACAGCACGAAGAAACACTAAATCAACCGAACGGAAATCAACAAAGCGAACTCAAGTCTTGAAACTTGGTCTTTTAAACATTTTTGAATGAGCAAAGTATAATGTAAATTATAGAGGAAGTGAATCGCAAAACTTAAAGTCTATATTAATGTAAAATGCAATGACAATAGGACAAAACCGTCGGTAGATAATTAACAATAGTTTGCATATAATGCATTTTCGTTCGAATACAAAATAATGAGATGTGGAATGTGTGTCCGCGACACAGCCCACAATCAAGCGGCAATTTCCAAAAAAACCACAATGGACAACCGCCAGCAAACTCCAACGAGGCCAGTAAAAGCTATGTACGGTTCTGCAATTGACCCATGGTCTTAATAAAATGCATGTGAATCAAATCCAGCCCTGAAATAGTCACAGATAGACCCCTCTTAAACAAGGAACAGAAAACATTAAAAAGACAAGTTCAAACAAAAAGATTTGTCGAAGATTCCTGGCATAAGACAGGCACATATAATATGTGGCGAAGTTTAACTAGTTTGCTCTGTTCAATCTCTTCTATCAATATTCCTAGACAAAGCAAAGTTTAATTCCACTAGATATAGCCTTAGATAATCCGACACAACGTTGGCAACTGGGTAAATAATAGTATTTAATGCACCCTCAACTAGATAAAAATTTGATATGATAAAAGGATTTACACCGTATATCAAATAGTTTGTTTTAAATGGCTTAAATCCAAAATAAAGATGTCGCAGATGTGATATAGTTTTGTACTATTCAAAAAATGCATAAAGGAGAAAATAAATACTGACGATTATTATTTTGAATTTAAAGCAGACATCGAACTATAAAATACCACAGAAGTCGATAAATTACATAACATAGTGAACAAAAAGCCTATTTCAAAGTTTTATTGCATGAAGCAAGCATAAAGCTGAATGATTATTTCTATCCTAAGGCAGATATAGCATAAAGAGGGCAATATTCAAATCAATGTTAACCCATTAACAAAACATGGTATATCGTCTTTTATAAATAATTCATTTTACTAACATATAAGGTGAATAAATGTCAATGCAGTTTTACATAAAACCTATAACAATATACAAATAAATTGCAATAATATCAACTATTACATGAAGCATCCATCTAGCCAAACAATAGAATATTTGGAAACATCTAATTTAAGGATAACTTTCAATACAGTATTTCATTTGCACTCAAATCTTATGCAACGTCCAATTATTATTGAAATAAAAAGGTTCATTTCACTAAGGTGAGTGAACTTATAACCTGTACCACAAGTGAAAAGCAACACCATACAGTTTAACAGGACTTGTAACTGTTATAAGCAGGTACGCGAAAACTTTTAATTTAACTTGAAAAGCAGTTACATGTATGAGGACTACTTTTTGAAGTCGGAAAAATGAATATTATAACGGAAAATAGGTAATTTTCGTATTAATATTTGTAAGCAAAATAAAGAATCCAAGAATATTTTTCACTTTGCTATTAATATTCAAACAGTACAAAAATTGGACAACACCTTTATTCAGATACGAAAAGAAAATTGAAACTTTTCCTTATTGTAAAAGTTCTGAAATGAAATCAAGGAAAATGTCGGAAAATTTTAATTGGTCAGGTTTTCGTATTAAACAGTTACTCTTTCGAGAAAATTAAGGTTTATTAAGATAAGGGTCAAATACGACATATGTAAAACTGCAACAAAAATAAACAAGACTGTTGGCTAGTGTGCATTTTATAAAGTTGTAAATCATTTTAACAAACCTGAGTAAAACTTGACCAGAATCTCATCTGTATCGACCAATTTCCTTGGTTTTTAGGCATCAAAGACCTTCAAAGCTGTTTTTTACATGTTTAAACGTATGGACGAATTCTTAAAAATGTGTTTTTAAAAAATGTACAATGAACCAAGAAAAAAAAACAAAGCTATGTGATAACTTCGTAGAACCGAACGCAAATATAATAAAGAGTCAAAATACGACATATATGTTAAACTAAGCCATATATACGAGACCTGTCCGTAAAGTTCGTGGACAAGCAACGATTTGAACCAATACGACGTATACGTACTAGGGATTAGTTCTTTACATAATTATAATTTTGAACATTTTCCTTTATTTCTGGTATATTGTTTTGCAAATGTTCGACATAAATAGTGCTACATTTTGAATCATTTGACTCGCTGTATGGTGGGTCGTAGCAATGTAAGAAATTTTCGGAAATATTCAGAATACTTAAAACAAGATCTCCCTATGCATATACAATATCTAGCGATGCAATAAATCCTGTACTACAGTGTTGCCAATAGTTAAAATGATGCACATACCAAATGTGAAGGGTCTATAGCATTAGTTTATTGTGAAATTGATATTTCGAGATTTGACATCAGTTTCATTGACGTAGAAAAAGTAACGTTTTGCGAAGAGGTGGAGCAATGGACGGTTATAAAATTTTATGTTTGGGTCTGAAAAATATCAACCGATATACACAGATTCTTTTAATTGTGAAAAAAGCTTACTAAGATACATATGATGGCATGTGTAATCCAGATGGAGATAGAAAATAACCGATTGTGGTATTCAGATATAGCCATATTTCCTATATAGTACTGTCCCAACCAATAGACTTTGCTTGGAGTTGCATTGTTGATGTCAAGAACTTGAATTTACATGCAATTTGTGAATCAAATGTTTTTAGAAATAAAACAATACATGCAGAAATATGAATTAAGATAATCTGACAAAACATAATGTTCAAAACTCATAAAAGTTTTTTTAAATATTGCATTCAATATGAGCATATGGAAAGAAATTGTTGAATTTGACTTCAAAAAATTTGAACGTCTTGCTCCGGGTTATGAATACGATTTATTTTCTAAATGATGAAAAATCAACTTGTAGTTGTTTGTTTATTCTAAAATTTAGTACACCTATTTATTAGACTACTCATTCTATTATAACACAATTTGAAGTAAATCCAATAGATATTATTTATTTTATATCAACTGTCCACGAACTTTACGGACAGTCCTCGTATTAAAAGAAGCGGACTTTCTAGAATCTGTAGGTTCCTTTATCTCCTTTACATATTTAAACGTGTTAGAAACTGATATATTTCTGGTACAATTAATATTGATGGGTAAGATCTGCAAATCACCAAAATTTCTAAAACTTATTTTTTTAAAGAAAAGTACTAGTAGTTGTGCTTTGACAACCACTCAAATGGAATTTCTCACTCGCATAATCGTTATGTACTAATCAATGTATTTTTTTATATTCCTTTCCATTTGTAGAGAGTTATATGTAAACTGTAATGACTACTATACATGGTAGTTTTAAAAGGGCGTATTCAAGACATCTTTTATCAAGCATAAACTAAAAACCGATTTTAAAAAGTTATCTGAGCATTTCAGTAATAATTGTGATAAAGAAAAGTTAAATATAGTTTCCCTACTTTAATATCCTTTTTAAAAACGCGACTTCCTTTAATGATTCCTTTGAAGAATATGGGTTGTGTTTTTCTGTCGTTATAGAAACCAAGTAAACAGTAAATTACAGAAGAAGCTGTCCTCAGATCGACGTGAAAAGACAAGATCGTTATTTGTAAGTGTTAATTGTCTTTCAAATTTACAAATTAAAAAAAAAATGAAATTTTATTAATTAATGTCGATATTTTAGTTCAATAGGACAATAAGGAACATTCGTTCGTCAAATGTTCCTGCCTGCTTTAGCACACTCGTCACGTTTATATTGATCGATTTAGTTTTAGTCAAATCCGGAAAAGGATGAAATTACCAAACTTAATGTCAAACCAACATCTGTGATCACATGAGAGATAGAATTCCCGTATTTGTCTACACGCACACGTCTTCCGTCAAGTGTCTTGAGTGATGACAACAACCTAAGAGCAACATACCCCCGTGTTAACAATTTGCTTGACAGCCTTGTAGCTCTATCAAAGAAGTCTTTATATTCACCACAAGCTCTGGAATAACGAATCAGTTATAATACAAAAACTTAATATGCTTGAGCGGACGGAATGTTGCTACACAGAAAGGGAAAGTTGACAATTGGAAAGTTAAATTCATCACGTTTGATAATCATATTGATCAAAGAGCTTTGTACAGCCTTCCTTGTTTGTCAATTTCGAAAAAAAAATCCAAATATGAACCGGACCTCCTCGAATCTGTAGGTTCCTTTATCTTAAGTATCTTTGGATATATGAGATGTAAATAGTAACCAAATCGAGTATTGTTAAGTGAAAGGACATCATCAATATAACGAATTGTAAGCAGTTCTGCAATCCTTTTTGTCTAAAAGTGATTGAGTAAGAAGTCCTTTTTATGTGAATGAGGAAACAAATAGGCATGCATAGTGCACAGTTTGTGCCCTTTGGGATACCGATTGTCTGCTGAAAAAAACGTCCACCTAACTTCAAATATGTTGACGATAAGAAAATTGAGCGTTTCCATCATTTGATCCTCTGTATATTTATTTTTCTTACTAGACTCATGGATGACAAAATTAGTCCTTTTATAATCAAATACCTATTGTACCTGCGTTTTCCGTTCTATTTGATAAAGTTTAGATGTTGGTTTGACATAGAGTTTTGTAATGTCATCCTTTCCGGATTTGACCAACACTTAATCGATCTTTGGCAACGTGACGGGTGTGCTATAGCAAGCAGGAACTGCTTACTCTTCCGGAGCACCTGAGTTCACTCTCGTTTCGACTTGAGTTCGCGTTGCTGAATGCGGTTTTGTTGTTATGTGTGTGTGTGTTTTAAGTTGTTATGTGGTTTGTTTTGTTGTGATGATTTTTTGTCTGCCGGTTTTGTCTTTGTCTTTACGGTTTTATGATACTGATTACCCCTTTTGTACACCTTTGCTTCTTTCTTTTAATCAACTGTGCCAAACGAGATTGTATTGTGAATGTGGAATTGAAGTATATAATGTAGAGAAGTAAACTATTAATGCCATTACAAGATTAATTTGCTGGTACAACCAACCCATAATTCAGCTTTTAAACAATCAATATAATGTTGGGTTTTTTGGAAACGAAAATGATGTTGCTATGCACTTTATCTACAAGTACGAAAACATATTTGTCATGAAAGGTGTACAATTTATTAGTACCATCAGGGTTGTTGAATATAGACGTTGCCCTGGTCTTCATAGAACCTTTTAAAGAGTTAATTATTTTCAAAACCAACGACCTCACAAACTTCACCCACTCAGAAAGAACATCTAAATTTAACAATTATTGAAATGTTTTAATTTCATGAACCTGCAACTAGAAATAAATATCTCTTGATAAGTCTTCAACTTTGTATGAAAAAAACCTTACTGAAATATAGCTTATTTTAGAATTTTCCACAAAGTTCAAAATGGTCGCTGTGGTAACCATGGTAATAGAAATGAATGGAGGTTAATATTGTTATCAGTAGGTCTAAAATGCATTGCAAAAAATCATCATAACATGTGACATGTTATGTCCGAGCCATTTTGGTTCGAATGGAATATAGCTCTTAAAGAGTAGGTGAACGCCAAAATTATGTTTTAAGGATTTTTATCAACAAGCAGTATTTGAAAAACCTCCAAATGAATATGAAAACTAGTATTTTTGGCGCCGACCTACCCCTATTGATAATTAATAACAAAGCACAAACTAACACACAGTAAAAATCAAATCGATAGAAGTTCAATTCAACAAGAGAGAACCTGGGACAAAAGGACAACAAGAAATTAACGGAACATAGTGATACTCTCGTGGGAAGTTACTGAGAGATAGCTAAGAAAAAAATCTATTTTAAATCCGAAATAATAAGTCAAACAATTAATGATTTGGTGATGTATCATCACACCAAACCGAAACACTTGACCGCTGTAATGCTCAAAAATGACATAAGCATTAAAGGCAATTAACATTTTAACATAAGTATCAAATTATCAATATGTCTCAATTCAAAGATATTATGAAAATTTCAATTTCATAACCTTTATCTAATGAAAAATTAAGCCAGTTGATTTTTTTTTCAATCCCAAAGGATTGTTTTTGAATTTACTTGCTTTATAAACAACATTACCGTATAAATCCGGATGTGACTTTCCCTTTACAATCGAAATTTGACGTGTACAGTTAAATTCTTCAATAAGGTATAGATATTTATGATAAAACTTAGTAAACGACCTCACAAAATTGTGGTAAAGATATCATTGTTTTAGTAATTAAAAAACGCTGTTTTTTTATTATTAAAATCAGACACACCACTGCAAATCCGGGATATTCTTACCAATTGTGAAATATATACTCCGTAAGACGGAGCATGTGGTACATCTTCCTCTAGAAATGGAAAATGAATGAAAAATCATTTTCAATTGACGTTATATTTATTAGTCTCGTTGCTAAAAACGAATCATTAAATAATTTAGAAACTTTTAACCAGATATAGTCACTTTTAGATTTATCGAATCACCATTTTACCAGATATTCAAATTGATTTTTTTTAATAAGATGGTAAGGAAGGTAAGCGTTCAAAGTAGAAAAATCGTAGCCATCAACTGTTTGGTGAGTACTTTCAAAAACTTTCAAATATATTTTTTGCAGTATCGAATAATAAATTATTTCATAATAGTCAAAGCAAGAGAAAATATAAGTGAGAGAACACTTACTTGAAGCAAATATGAAACGCGATTTGTAAGGATTTTTGTGACGCGGACGAAACCGGTAAACACGAACAAAAACAGCACGAAGAAACACAAAATCAACCGAACGGAAATCAACAAAGCGAACTCAAGTCTTGAAACTTGGTCTTTTAAACATTTTTGAATAAGCAAAGTATAATGTAAATTATAGAGGAAGTGAATCGCAAAACTCAAAGTCTATATTAATGTAAAATGCAAGGACAATATAACAAAACCGTCGGTAGATAATTAACAATAGTTTGCATATAATGCATTTTCGTTCGGATACAAAATAATGAGAAGTGGAATGTGTGTCCACGACACAGCCCACAATCAAGCGGCAATTCCAAAAAAAAACACAATGGACAACCGCCAGCAATCTCCAACGAGGCCAGTAAAAGCTATGTACGGTTCTGCAATTGACCCATGGTCTTAATAAAATGCGTGTGAATCAAATCAAGCCCTGAAATAGTCACAGATAGACCCCTCTTAAACAAGGAACAGAAAACATTCAAAAGACATGTTCAAACAAAAGCTTTGTCAAAGATTCCTGGCATAAGACAGGCACATATAATATGTGGCGGAGCTTAACATGTTTGCTCTGTTCAATCTCTTCTATCAATATTCCTAGACAAAGCAAAGTTTAATTCCACTAGATATAGCCTTAGATAATCCGACACAACGTTGGCAACTGAGTAAATAATAGTATTTAATGCACCCTCAACTAGATAAAAAATTGATATGATAAAAAGATTTACACTGTATATCAAATAGTTTGTTTTAAATGGCTTAAATCCAAAATAATGATGTTGCAGATGTAATTTAGTTTTGTACTATACAAAATATGCATAAATGAGAAAATAAATACTGACAATTATTATTTTGAATTTAAAGCAGACATCGAAATATAAAATACCTCAGAAGTAGATAAATTACATAACATAGTGAACAAATAGCCTATTTCAGTGTTTTATTGCATGAAGCAAACATAAAGCTGAATGAATATGTATATCCTAAGGCAGTAATAGCATAAAGAGGGCAACATTCAAATCAATGTTAACCCATTTACAAAACATGGTATATCGTCTTTTATAAATAATTCCTTTTACTAACATATAAGGTGAATAAACGTCAATGCAGTTTTACATAAAACCTATAACAATATACAGATAAATAGCAATAATATCAACTATTACATGAAGCAGCCATCTAGCCAAACGATAGAATATTTGGAAACATCTATTTTAAGGATAACTTTTAATACAGCATTTCATTTGCACTCAAATCTTATGCAACATCCAATTATTATTGAAATAAAAAGGTTCATTTCACTAAGGTGAGTGAACTTATAACCTGTACCACAAGTGAAAAGCAACACCATACAGTTTAACAGGACTTGTAACTGTTATAAGCAGGTACGCGAAAAGTTTTACTTTAACTTGAAAAGCAGTTACATGTATGAGGACTACTTTTTGAAGTCAGAGAATGGATATTATAACGAAAAATAGGTAATTTTCGTATCAATATTTGTAAGCAAAATAAAGAATCGAAGAATATTTGTCACTGTGCTATTAATATTCAAACAGTAAAAAAATTGGACAACACCTTTATTCAGATACGAAAAGAAAATTGAAACTTTTCCTTATTTTAAAAGTTCGGAAATGAAATCAAGGAAAATGTCGGAAAATTTTAATTGGTCAGGTTTTCGTATTAAACAGTAACTCTATCGAGAAAATTAAGGTTTTATTAAGATAAAGAGTCAAATTCGACATATGTAAAACTACAACAAAAATAAACAAGTCTGTTGGCTAGTGTGCGTTTTATAAATTTGTAAATCATTTTAACAAACCTGAGTAAAACTTGACCAGTATCTCATCTGTATCGACCAATTTCCTCGGTTTTTGATGCATCAAAGACCTTAAAAGCAGTTTTTTACATATTTAAACGTATGGACGATTTTTTAAAAATGTATTTTTAAAAAATGTACAATGAACCAAGATAAAAACAAAGATATGTTATAAATTCGTAGAACCGAACGCGAAAATAATAAAGAGTCAAAATACGACATATATGTTAAACTAAGCCAAATATATTAAATGAATTGGACCTTCTAGAATCTGTCGGTTCCTTTATCTCCTTTACATGTTTAAACGTGTTAGAAATTGATATATTTCTAGTACAATTAATATTGATGGGTAAGATCTGTAAATCACCAAAATTTCTAAAAAAAATTTTTTTTAAGAAAAGTACTAGTAGTTGTGCTTTGACAACCACTCAAATTGAATTTCTCACTCGCATAATCGTTATGTACTAATCAATGTATTTTTTTATATTCCTTTCCATTTGTAGAGCGTTATATGTAAACTGTAATGACTACTATACATGGTAGTTTTAAAAGGGCGTATTCAAGACATCTTTTATCAAGCATAAACTAAAAACCGATTTTAAAAAGTTATCTGAGCATTTCAGTATTAATCGTGATAAAGAAAAGTTATAAATATAGTTTCCTTACTATAATATCCATTTTAAAAATGTGACTTCCTTTAATGATTCCTTTGAAGAATATGGGTTGTGTTTTTCTGTCGTTATAGAAACCAAGTAAACAGTAAATTACAGAACAAGCTGTCCTCAAATCGACGTGAAAAGACAAGATCGTTACGTGTAAGTGTTAATTGTCTTTTAAATTTACAAATTTACTTTAGAAAAAATGAAATTTTATAAATTAATGTCGATATTTGAGTTCAATAGGACAATAAGGAACATTCGTTCGTCAAATGTTCCTGCCTGCTTTAGCACACTCGTCACGTTTACATT
Organism: Arcuatula senhousia; assembly: GCA_963971305.1. Lineage (NCBI taxonomy): Eukaryota > Metazoa > Mollusca > Bivalvia > Mytilida > Mytilidae > Arcuatula > Arcuatula senhousia. The sequence continues at coordinate 12,459,740 of OZ020313.1, forward strand.
GATCGATTTAGTTTTAGTCAAATCCGGAAAAGGATGAAATTACCAAACGTAATGTCAAACCAATATCTGTGATCACCTGAGAGATAGAATTCCCGTATTTGTCTACACGCACACGTCTTCTGTCAAGTGTCTTCAGTGATGACAACAACCTAAGAGCAACGTACCCCCGTGTTAACAATTTGCTTGACAGCCTTGTAGCTCTATCAACGAAGTCTTTATATTCCCCAAAAGCTCTGGAATAACGAATCAATTATGATACATAAACTAAATATGCTTTAGCGGACGGAATGTTTCTACACAGAAAGGGAAAGTTGACAATTGGAAAGTTGAATTCATCACGTTTGATAATCATATTGGTCACAGAGCTTTGTACAAAGCCTTCCTGGTTTGTCAATTTTGAAAAATAAATCCAAATATGAACAGGACCTCCTCGAATCTGTAGGTTCCTTTATCTAAAGTATCTTTGGATATATGAGATGTAAATAGTAACCAAATCGAGTATTGTTAAGTGAAAGGACATCATCAATATAACGAATTGTGAGCGGTTCTGCAATCCTTTTTGTCTAAAAGTGATTGAGTAAGAAGTCCGTTTTATGTGAAAGAGGAAACAAATAGGCAAGCAATAGTGCACAGTTTGTGCCCTTTGGGATACCGATTGTCTGCTGAAAAAAAGGTCCACCTAACTACAAATATGTTGACGATAAGAAAGTTGGACTTTTCAATTATTTGATACTCTGTATATTTATTTTTCTTACTAGACTCATGGATGACAAAATTAGTCCTTTTATAATCGACTACCTACTTGTACCTCCGTTTTCCGTTCTCTTTGATAAAGTTGCTTTTAATCAACTGTGCCAAACGAGATTATAATTGTGAATGTGGAATTGAAGTATATGATGTAGAGAAGTAAAGTTTTAATGCCATTACAAGATTAATTTGCTGGTACAACCAACCCCTAATTCAGCTTTTAAACAATCAATATAATGTTGTTTTTTTTTTTGTAAACGAAAATGATGTTGTTATGCGCTTTATCTACAAGTACGACAACATATTTGTCATGACAATCTATTAGCACCATAAGGGTTGTTGAATATCGACGTTGCTTTGGTCTTCATCGAACCTTTTAAAGAGTTAATTTTTTTCAAAGCCAACGACCTCACAAACTTCACCCACTCAGAAAGAACATCTAAATTTAACAATTATTTAAATGTTTTAATTTTATGAACCTGCAACTAGAACTACATATCTCTTGATAAGTTTACATCTTTGTATAAAAAAAAAACCTTACTGAAATATAGCTTATTTTAGAATTTCCCACAGAGTTCAAAATGGTCTCTGTGGTTACCATGCGATAGAAATGAATGGAGGTTAATATTGTTATCAGTAGGTCTAAAATGCATTGCAAAAAATCATCATAACATGTGACCTGTTATGTATGAGCCATTTTGGTTCGAATGGAATATAGCTCTTAAAGAGTAGGTGAACGCCAAAATTATGTTTTAAGGATTTTCATCAACAAGCAGTACTTGAAAAACCTCCAAGTGAATATGAAAACTAGTTTTTTTTTGGCGCCGACCTACCCCTATTGATTATCAATAACAAAGCACAAACTAACACACAGTAAAAATCAAATCGATAGAAGTTCAATTCAACAAGAGAGAACCTGAGGCAAAAGGACAACAAGAAATTAACGGAACATAGAGATACTCTCGTGGGAAGTTACTGAGAGATAGCTAAGAAAAAAATCGATTTTAAATCCGAAATAATAAGTCAAACAATTAATGATTTGGTTATGTATCATCACACCAAACCGACACACTTGACCGCTGTAATGCTCAAAAATGACATAAGCATTAAAGTAATAATAAATCAAAAAATCTTAAAATTTTCAACAGTCTTTTTAAGCTTTAAAAATATGAATTGTTAATATAAACTTTTATTAAAGCTACAAAAACTCCATTAAACAGTGGGATTTTGGCCAAATTTAACAAAAAATTGTCTTTAACAATCATTTGCTTCCCGAGTTGTATTATGCAAACTAGATGCATACGACCCAAGTTTGAACTCATTCGGAAGTGCCCGCGCAAGCCCATCTAAAAATACTTTAGGTAATGGATGTAAACAAACGTGGTCTGAAATTAAGGTATGTTCTGACGTGACGTCGGATATTGCTTCCACATAACGTAACACAATTATAGCGTCGTAAAAACTTAAGAAATTTGGCTATTTTTTTATCTTGAAAAAGTATCTCTTTTAATAGTTTTTAACGAAATAATACAATCTTTTTTGTCTTGATGATCACGTACATACAAAAACTAGTGTTCAAGGTGTACTTTAAAACAAAAATTATGAAATTCTGTTTAAGATTATCATACATAATGACAACAAGTTTTGATGATTGCATTGACGTTACGCAACAACACTGAAAACTAAAAGACGGGACATTTCTGCGAGACATTTTCAAATTTGTATATTTTTCGAGATATAATAGCAAATGACACAGCCGACACACCATTCGATTTCTGTTTCTTTTTACTTGTAGGCTATTTTATCGATTGTCATTGTAACAATTCTATTTTTTCATAAAACTTTGTCCGTTTTCAGCTTTGTTTCATCTTTGAAGCGATTTTCTACTGGGGGACAAATCTGCGAGACAAGCTTTTTTGACTAATTTTTGGATAAAAGAGTATACAACATAAATGAAAATTTGAAATCAAAGAGTTTAAGCTTATTACAAAGTAACTATATAGTCATTGATGATAAACATTTGTTATTAATTTGAGAATTGTAAAATGTTTCAGAATTTTTTTCAGTTTTGTCGTCGTGGGACAAACAAACCATATCTGCATTCATACTAAGATCTTCTAATTTAGAGCTTTGAAAAAGCTACCATTTTGACAATGTAATAAAGGGAATATATAGATTATATTTACTAAGTTTCAAAAGTCTACGCCAACTTTTTGCAGTTTTTCTGGGGCCAAAACATTTTCCGAGAGCCAAAATTGTTACAAGGGACAGCAGAAAATTTGACGCTGTTTTAAAAGAATCTTAACAATTTATCTTTAAAAGATCCTTCTTTGGATGTTATTATTCATAGTAGACCGTAGCCCTGTTTTTGGCCTTTCAGAATTTGTATAGAAGTTGTATATTCTGACTTTGGTGTCCCAACAAGTACGCAATAGTTAAAAGAAAAACAATATTTTTCGACAAAGTAGCAATATCCAACGTAGCGTCTCTGCATATGGCTTTTGTAACTGTTTTGCTTTTTCCTTGCCCTGTTCTCCTTTAAAATGATACCAATAACAAGAGAAAGTGGCTTAGAAATCCCCCAAAGGAGAAGCTTATGTCATTGAATTAATCGAGTTTTCAATTAAACAGGCCCGGTTAATATATAGCACGATAAAAGGAAAACAGGTTCGTGTGTATTGTTATTTTTTACATGTTTAACACTTTTCAATCAGTATTTCTTAATAGCAGAAAGGTTTTACTTGTCAAATAAAGAAGAAATATTAAATTATATTAAACCCAGAGCTTTACATGCTCTTACTTCAAAATACATTTTTGTTTATTTTGATATATTCGGTAAAAATCGGAATGTTGTTCACGAAAGTTAATAAGTGGCCATTGGTATCAAACTTCTTTCGAAAATCTGCTAAATTTCTAGCCGGTACACGCACATTATTAAAATTTTCGTCCCCATAATAGCGCGAAAGCTCTAATCTTATGATTATGCAACAGTTAAGTGATTATTTTTACATCGCAATTTTTTTCCAAAAACTGCTTTATTATTACTTTAAAGGCAATTAACGTTTTAACATAAGCATCAAATTATCAATATGTTTACAAAAAAAGACTCAATTCAAAGATATTATGAAAATTTCAATTTCATAACCTTTGTTTAATGAAGAATTAAGCCAGTTGTTTTTTTCAATCCTAAAGGATTTTTTTTGAATTTACTTGCTATATAAACAACATTTCCGTATAAATCCGGATGGGATTTTCCCTTTACAATCGTTATTTGACGTGTACAGTTAAATTCTTCAATAAGGTATAGATATTTATCATAAAACTTAGTAAACGACCTCACAAAATTGTGGTAACGATATCCTTGTTTTAGTAATTAAAAAGAACGCTGGTTTTTATTATTAAAATCAGACACACCACTGCAAATCCGGATATATCTTACCAATTGTGAAATATATACTCCGTAAGACGGAGCATGTGGTACATCTTCCTCTAGAAATGGAAAATTAATGAAATATCATTTTCAATTGACGTTATATTTTTTAGTCTCGTTTTTAAAAAAACGAATTATTAAAGGACAACAAGAAATTAACGGAACATAGAGATACTCTCGTGGGAAGTTACTGAGAGATAGCTAAGAAAAAAATCGATTTTAAATCCGAAATAATAAGTCAAACAATTAATGATTTGGTTATGTATCATCACACCAAACCGACACACTTGACCGCTGTAATGCTAAAAAATGACATAAGCATTAAAGGCAATTAACGTTTTAACATAAGCATCAAATTATCAATATGTTTACAAAAAAGACTCAATTCAAAGATATTATGAAAATTTCAATTTCATAACCTTTGTTTAATGAAGAATTAAGCCAGTTGTTTTTTTCAATCCTAAAGGATTTTTTTTGAATTTACTTGCTTTATAAACAACATTTCCGTATAAATCCGGATGGGATTTTCCCTTTACAATCGTTATTTGACGTGTACAGTTAAATTCTTCAATAAGGTATAGATATTTATCATAAAACTTAGTAAACGACCTCACAAAATTGTGGTAACGATATCCTTGTTTTAGTAATTAAAAAGAACGCTGGTTTTTATTATTAAAATCAGACACACCACTGCAAATCCGGATATATCTTACCAATTGTGAAATATATACTCCGTAAGACGGAGCATGTGGTACATCTTCCTCTAGAAATGGAAAATTAATGAAATACCATTTTCAAATGACGTTATATTTTTTAGTCTCGTTTTTAAAAAAACGAATTATTAAATAATTTAGAAAGTTTTAACCAGATATAATAACTTTTACATTTATCGAATCACCATTTTACCAGATATTCAAATTGGTTTTTTTTAATAAGATGGTTAGGAAGGTAAGCGTACAAAGTATAAAAATCGTAGCCATCAACTGTTTGGTGAGTACTTTCAAAAGCAAGTAATTTGTCTAAATCATCGAGCGAATTTTGCACACTCCAAAATGACATAAACCACTGTTTTCAAATATATTTTTTGCAGTATCAAATAATAATTTATTTCATAATAGTCAAATAAAGGTAATAACAAAACTATCGAACTTGAATGATCAATCTCATAGTCCAGAGAAAATGACAAAAACGAATCAGTCATACCGGAGAACTGGTGGATCGCAATGGTCCTGACTTTGTACAGGCATTTCAAACGAAATGGTGGGTTAAACCAGGTTTTATGGCACCAATCCTCCCTCTTCCATTGCGATCTTCAAGTCCATAATATATATAGTTACATAGAATAGTGAGACACTGTAAAATTTGCTTAACCTATAATATATAGTTCAGTAAAATAGTGTGACACTGTAAAATTTTCTTGGAATTATGTTTTATAAGTCGAACATAATAGGACATGCAGGATATGAAAATTATCATGAACAAAATACAGAAGCTTTTGTCTGAAACTTCGTTGTAATTTTTATTTGAGAGAAACACAAAACCAGAAGAAGTAAAGATAGCAATGGTCCTGACTTGGTACAGGCACTTCCAAAGAAGTGGTGGGTTAAACCAGGTTTAAAAACAGTGGTTTATGTCATTTTGGAGTGTGCAAAACCAGGTTTTATGGCGCCAAACCTCAAAGCAAGAGGAAATATTGGTGTGAAAAAAAAAACACTTGAAGCAAATATGAAACGCGATTTGTAAGGATTTTTGTAACACGGACAAAACCGGTAAACACGAACAAAAACAGCACGAAGTAACACAAAATCAACCGAATGGAAATCAACAACGCGAACTCAAATCTTGAAACGTGGTCTTTTAACCATTTTTGAATGGGCAAAGTATAATGTAAATTATAGAGGAAGTGAATTGTAAAACTTAAAGTCTATATTAATGTAAAATGCAAGGACAATAGGACAAAACCATCGGTAGATAATTAACAATAGTTTGCATATAATGCATTTTCGTTCGAATACAAAATAAAGAGATGTGGAATTTGTGTCGTCAGTCGATGTGTGAACATCTTTCTACTTTTTAGCCCCTGAAGAAGGACTTTATGTCCGAAAATTTGGGCACTCTTGTTTTATTTGTTTTAAAGGTTTTATTTCTTTATATTTCTTATTAAGTTTTACCTTTTAAATGTGGCTTCACCATCCATTTATTTATCTATTTTATTTATACACAAGCCACAGTGCAACATACTGTATCTATATAAAATGCATGTGAATCAAATCCAGCCCTGAAATAGTCACAGATAGACCCCTCTTAAACAAGGAACATAAAACATTAAAAAGACAAGTTCAAACAAAAGCCTTGTCGAAGATTCCTGGCATAAGACAGGCACATATAATATGTGGCGGAGTTAAACTAGTGTGTACTGTCCAATTTATTCTATCAATATTCCTAGACAAAGCAAAGTTTAATTCCACTAGATATAGCCTTAGATAATCCGACACAACGTTGGCAACTGAGTAAATAATAGTATTTAATGCACCCTCAACTAGATATTTGATATGATAAAAGGATTTACACCGTATATCAATTAGTTTGTTTTAAATGGCTTAAATCCAAAATGATAATGTCGCAGATGTGATATAGTTTTCTACTTTACAAAAAATACAAATGACAACAAAGTTCCAGACAATAAATTTTGCTACGCCTGACGCGCGTTTCGTCTATTCAAGACTCATCAGAGGCGCTCTACCAAAAATATTGAAAATGCCAAACACTGTATGAATATGAAGAGCATAGAACAGTATAACCAAAAATACCAAACTGGGGAATCAAATTATTACTAAGATATTCAACCTATGTCTGGGGTAGGAAGAACCTTAGGGTTTAGACAATTTTGAAATTTAGACGGATAATTTAAAGCTTTGATGTATTCTCCAACTCAAAAGTGTTGGTGCCGGAGCGGGCTAACCTCGGGGAATTTAAACTCCACCAGCAGTGCTAACCTTCACGTGTGTTCGAAATACAAATGACAACAAAGTTCCAGACAATAAATTTTGCTACGCCTGACGCGCGTTTCGTCTATTCAAGACTCATCAGAGGCGCTCTACCAAAAATATTGAAAATGCCAAACACTGTATGAATATGAAGAGCATAGAACAGTATAACCAAAAATACCAAACTGGGGAATCAAATTATTACTAAGATATTCAACCTATGTCTGGGGTAGGAAGAACCTTAGGGTTTAGACAATTTTGAAATTTAGACGGATAATTTAAAGCTTTGATGTATTCTCCAACTCAAAAGTGTTGGTGCCGGAGCGGGCTAACCTCGGGGAATTTAAACTCCACCAGCAGTGCTAACCTTCACGTGTGTTCGAAATACAAATGACAACAAAGTTCCAGACAATAAATTTTGCTACGCCTGACGCGCGTTTCGTCTATTCAAGACTCATCAGAGGCGCTCTACCAAAAATATTGAAAATGCCAAACACTGTATGAATATGAGGAGCATAGAACAGTATAACCAAAAATACCAAACTGGGGAATCAAATTATTACTAAGATAATCAACCTATGTCTGGGGTAGGAAGAACCTTAGGGTTTAGACAATTTTGAAATTTAGACGGATAATTTAAAGCTTTGATGTATTCTCCAACTCAAAAGTGTTGGTGCCGGAGCGGGCTAACCTCGGGGAATATAAACTCCACCAGCAGTGCTAACCTTCACGTGTGTTCGAAATACAAATGACAACAAAGTTCCAGACAATAAATTTTGCTACGCCTGACGCGCGTTTCGTCTATTCAAGACTCATCAGAGGCGCTCTACCAAAAATATTGAAAATGCCAAACACTGTATGAATATGAAGAGCATAGAACAGTATAACCAAAAATACCAAACTGGGGAATCAAATTATTACTAAGATATTCAACCTATGTCTGGGGTAGGAAGAACCTTAGGGTTTAGACAATTTTGAAATTTAAACGGATAATTTAAAGCTTTGATGTATTCTCCAACTCAAAAGTGTTGGTGCCGGAGCGGGCTAACCTCGGGGAATTTAAACTCCACCAGCAGTGCTAACCTTCACGTGTGTTCGAAATACAAATGACAACAAAGTTCCAGACAATAAATTTTGCTACGCCTGACGCGCGTTTCGTCTATTCAAGACTCATCAGAGGCGCTCTACCAAAAATATTGAAAATGCCAAACACTGTATGAATATGAAGAGCATAGAACAGTATAACCAAAAATACCAAACTGGGGAATCAAATTATTACTAAGATATTCAACCTATGTCTGGGGTAGGAAGAACCTTAGGGTTTAGACAATTTTGAAATTTAGACGGATAATTTAAAGCTTTGATGTATTCTCCAACTCAAAAGTGTTGGTGCCGGAGCGGGCTAACCTCGGGGAATTTAAACTCCACCAGCAGTGCTAACCTTCACGTGTGTTCGAAATACAAATGACAACAAAGTTCCAGACAATAAATTTTGCTACGCCTGACGCGCGTTTCGTCTATTCAAGACTCATCAGAGGCGCTCTACCAAAAATATTGAAAATGCCAAACACTGTATGAATATGAAGAGCATAGAACAGTATAACCAAAAATACCAAACTGGGGAATCAAATTATTACTAAGATATTCAACCTATGTCTGGGGTAGGAAGAACCTTAGGGTTTAGACAATTTTGAAATTTAGACGGATAATTTAAAGCTTTGATGTATTCTCCAACTCAAAAGTGTTGGTGCCGGAGCGGGCTAACCTCGGGGAATTTAAACTCCACCAGCAGTGCTAACCTTCACGTGTGTTCGAAATACAAATGACAACAAAGTTCCAGACAATAAATTTTGCTACGCCTGACGCGCGTTTCGTCTATTCAAGACTCATCAGAGGCGCTCTACCAAAAATATTGAAAATGCCAAACACTGTATGAATATGAAGAGCATAGAACAGTATAACCAAAAATACCAAACTGGGGAATCAAATTATTACTAAGATATTCAACCTATGTCTGGGGTAGGAAGAACCTTAGGGTTTAGACAATTTTGAAATTTAGACGGATAATTTAAAGCTTTGATGTATTCTCCAACTCAAAAGTGTTGGTGCCGGAGCGGGCTAACCTCGGGGAATTTAAACTCCACCAGCAGTGCTAACCTTCACGTGTGTTCGAAATACAAATGACAACAAAGTTCCAGACAATAAATTTTGCTACGCCTGACGCGCGTTTCGTCTATTCAAGACTCATCAGAGGCGCTCTACCAAAAATATTGAAAATGCCAAACACTGTATGAATATGAGGAGCATAGAACAGTATAACCAAAAATACCAAACTGGGGAATCAAATTATTACTAAGATAATCAACCTATGTCTGGGGTAGGAAGAACCTTAGGGTTTAGACAATTTTGAAATTTAGACGGATAATTTAAAGCTTTGATGTATTCTCCAACTCAAAAGTGTTGGTGCCGGAGCGGGCTAACCTCGGGGAATATAAACTCCACCAGCAGTGCTAACCTTCACGTGTGTTCGAAATACAAATGACAACAAAGTTCCAGACAATAAATTTTGCTACGCCTGACGCGCGTTTCGTCTATTCAAGACTCATCAGAGGCGCTCTACCAAAAATATTGAAAATGCCAAACACTGTATGAATATGAAGAGCATAGAACAGTATAACCAAAAATACCAAACTGGGGAATCAAATTATTACTAAGATATTCAACCTATGTCTGGGGTAGGAAGAACCTTAGGGTTTAGACAATTTTGAAATTTAAACGGATAATTTAAAGCTTTGATGTATTCTCCAACTCAAAAGTGTTGGTGCCGGAGCGGGCTAACCTCGGGGAATTTAAACTCCACCAGCAGTGCTAACCTTCACGTGTGTTCGAAATACAAATGACAACAAAGTTCCAGACAATAAATTTTGCTACGCCTGACGCGCGTTTCGTCTATTCAAGACTCATCAGAGGCGCTCTACCAAAAATATTGAAAATGCCAAACACTGTATGAATATGAAGAGCATAGAACAGTATAACCAAAAATACCAAACTGGGGAATCAAATTATTACTAAGATATTCAACCTATGTCTGGGGTAGGAAGAACCTTAGGGTTTAGACAATTTTGAAATTTAGACGGATAATTTAAAGCTTTGATGTATTCTCCAACTCAAAAGTGTTGGTGCCGGAGCGGGCTAACCTCGGGGAATTTAAACTCCACCAGCAGTGCTAACCTTCACGTGTGTTCGAAATACAAATGACAACAAAGTTCCAGACAATAAATTTTGCTACGCCTGACGCGCGTTTCGTCTATTCAAGACTCATCAGAGGCGCTCTACCAAAAATATTGAAAATGCCAAACACTGTATGAATATGAAGAGCATAGAACAGTATAACCAAAAATACCAAACTGGGGAATCAAATTATTACTAAGATATTCAACCTATGTCTGGGGTAGGAAGAACCTTAGGGTTTAGACAATTTTGAAATTTAGACGGATAATTTAAAGCTTTGATGTATTCTCCAACTCAAAAGTGTTGGTGCCGGAGCGGGCTAACCTCGGGGAATTTAAACTCCACCAGCAGTGCTAACCTTCACGTGTGTTCGAAATACAAATGACAACAAAGTTCCAGACAATAAATTTTGCTACGCCTGACGCGCGTTTCGTCTATTCAAGACTCATCAGAGGCGCTCTACCAAAAATATTGAAAATGCCAAACACTGTATGAATATGAAGAGCATAGAACAGTATAACCAAAAATACCAAACTGGGGAATCAAATTATTACTAAGATATTCAACCTATGTCTGGGGTAGGAAGAACCTTAGGGTTTAGACAATTTTGAAATTTAGACGGATAATTTAAAGCTTTGATGTATTCTCCAACTCAAAAGTGTTGGTGCCGGAGCGGGCTAACCTCGGGGAATTTAAACTCCACCAGCAGTGCTAACCTTCACGTGTGTTCGAAATACAAATGACAACAAAGTTCCAGACAATAAATTTTGCTACGCCTGACGCGCGTTTCGTCTATTCAAGACTCATCAGAGGCGCTCTACCAAAAATATTGAAAATGCCAAACACTGTATGAATATGAGGAGCATAGAACAGTATAACCAAAAATACCAAACTGGGGAATCAAATTATTACTAAGATAATCAACCTATGTCTGGGGTAGGAAGAACCTTAGGGTTTAGACAATTTTGAAATTTAGACGGATAATTTAAAGCTTTGATGTATTCTCCAACTCAAAAGTGTTGGTGCCGGAGCGGGCTAACCTCGGGGAATATAAACTCCACCAGCAGTGCTAACCTTCACGTGTGTTCGAAATACAAATGACAACAAAGTTCCAGACAATAAATTTTGCTACGCCTGACGCGCGTTTCGTCTATTCAAGACTCATCAGAGGCGCTCTACCAAAAATATTGAAAATGCCAAACACTGTATGAATATGAAGAGCATAGAACAGTATAACCAAAAATACCAAACTGGGGAATCAAATTATTACTAAGATATTCAACCTATGTCTGGGGTAGGAAGAACCTTAGGGTTTAGACAATTTTGAAATTTAAACGGATAATTTAAAGCTTTGATGTATTCTCCAACTCAAAAGTGTTGGTGCCAGAGCGGGCTAACCTCGGGGGATTTAAACTCCACCAGCAGTGCTATGCCAGTATCTCATCTGTATCGACCAATTTCCTCGGTTTTTATGCATCAAAGACCTTCAAAGCAGTTTTTTACATGTTTAAACGTATGGACGAATTTTTAAAAATGTATTTTAAAAAAAATGTACAATGAACCAAGATAAAAACAAAGCTATGTGATAACTTTGTAGAACCGAACGCGAAAATAATAAAGAGTCAAAATACGACATATATGTTAAACAAAGCCATATATATTAAATGAAGCCGACCTTCTAGAATCTGTCGGTTCCTTTATCTCCTTTACATGTTTAAACGTGTTAGAAATTGATATATTTCTAGTACAATTAATATTGATGGGTAAGATCTGCAAATCACCAAAATTAAAAAAATTTTTTTTTAAAGAAAAGTACTAGTAGTTGTGCTTTGACAACCATCAAATGGAATTTCTCACTTGCATTATCGTTATGTACTAATCAATGTATTTTTTTGCATTCCTTTCCATTTTTAGAGCGTTATATGTAAACTGTAATGACTACTATACATGGTAGTTTTAAAAGGGCGTATTTAAGACATCTTTTATCAAGCATAAACTAAAAACCGATTTTAAAAAGTTATCTGAGCATTTCAGTAATAATCGTGATAAAGAAAAGTTAAATTTAGTATCCTTACTATAAAATCCTTTTTAAAAATGCGTCTTCCTTTAATGATTCCATTGAAGAACATGGGTTGTGTTATTCTGTCGTTATAGAAACCAAATAAACAGTAAATTACAGAAGAAGCTGTCATCAGATCGACGTGAAAAGACAAGATCGTTACGTGTAAGTGTTAATTGTCTTTCAAATTTACAAATTTACAAATAAAAAAAAATGAAATTTTATCAATTAATGTCGATATTTTAGTTCAATAGGACAATAAGGAACATTCGTTCGTCAAATGTTCCTGCCTGCTTTAGCACACTCGTCACGTTTACATTGATCGATTTAGTGTTCGTCAAATCCGGAAAAGGATGAAATTATCAAACTTAATGTCAAACCAACATATTTTATCACCTGAGAGAAAGAATTCCCGTATTTGTCTACAAGCACACGTCTTCCGTCAAGTGTCTTGAGTGATGACAACAACCTCAGAGCAACGTATCCCCGTGTTAACAATTTGCTTGACAGCCTTGTAGCTCTATCAAAGAAGTCTTTATATTCCCAAAAGCTCTAGAATAACGAACTAACTATGATACATAAACTAAATATGTTTGAGCAGACAGAATGTTGCTACTCTGAAAGGGAAGGTTGACAATTAGAAAGTTAAATTCATCACTTTTGATAATCATATTGGTCACAGAGCTTTGTACAAAGCCTTCCTGGTTTGTAAATTTCGAAAAATAAATCCAAATATGAACAGGACCTCCTCGAATCTGTAGGTTCCTTTATCTAAAGTATCTTTGGAAGAAGCAGAGGTACCAATGGGGTATCCGAATGTCAAAAGTCCGAAAGGGCAGAGACTAAACCAGTAAACACAAACAAGAACGGGACAAAAACAGACAACACGTAAAACATGGAAACACAAAACAACTGAATATCAATCAACAACGCGAACTCCAGTCGAAACAAGAGTGAACTCAGGTGCTCCGGAAGAGTAAGCAGTTCCTGCTTGCTATAGCACACCCGTCGCGTTGCCAATAGTCCATTCAGCGTGTCAAATCCAGTAAAGGAAGACAAAACAACACACTATGACAAACCAACATCTGCACTCATCTGAGAGATCGAAATCCCATATTTGTCTATAAGTGCATGATGTCTTCCGTAAAATTTCTTGAGTGAAGACAGCAACCGAGGAGCAACATAACCCTGTGTGAGCAATTTTTGCGTCAGACGTGTCGCTCTGCTAAGGAAATCGATGTAAGTCCCGCACGCTCTGGAGTAACGAATCAATTGAGATACGTAAACTCCATAAGCTGGAGCTGACGGAATATTGCTACACAAGAAGGGGAAGTTGACGATTGGAAAGTTGAAGTCATCACGTTTGTCATAGAGCCTTGTTGAAAGTCTTCCTTGAGAGTCAATTTCGAGATGTAGATCTAAATATGAAGCAGACTTCTTAGAATCCGTTGTGTCCTTTATCTCAAGCTCCTGTGGATATATGAGATGGAGAAAGTCACCAAATCGAGAATTGTTTAGTGAAAGGACATCATCAATATAACGGAACGTGAGGTTGAAAGAGAGAGCTAGTCTACGGTCTTTTTTGTCTAGAAGAGATTGCAAGAAGTCTGCTTCATATGAATGAAGAAACAAATCAGCAAGCAAAGGTGCACAATTAGTGCCCATTGGAATCCCTATTGTTTGCTGAAAAACATGTCCACCAAACTGAATATATGAGATATATGAGATGTAATTAGTAACCAAATCGAGTATTGTTAAGTGAAAGGACATCATCGATATAGCGAATTGTGAGCAGTTATGTAGAGAAGTAAAGTTTTAATGCCATTACAAGATTAATTTGCTGGTACAACCAACCCCTAATTCAGCTTTTAAACAATCAATATAATGATGTTTTTTTTGCAAACGAAAATGATGTTGTTATGCGCTTTATCTACAAGTACGACAACGTATTTGTCATGAAAGGTGGACAATCTATTAGCACCATAAGGGTTGTTGAATATAGACGTTGCCTTGGTCTTCATCGAACCTTTTAAAGAGTTAATTATTTTCAAAACCAACGACCTCACAAACTTCACCCTCTCAGAAAGAACATCTAAATTTGACATTTATTCAAATGTTTTAATTCCATAAACCTGTACCTAGAATCACATATCTCTTGATAGGTTTTCATCTTTGTATAGAAAAAATCTTACTGAAATATAGCTTACTTTAGAATTTTCCACAGAGTTCAAAAAGGTCGCTGTGGTGACCATGGCAATAGAAATGAATGGAGGTTAATATTGTTATCAGTAGGTCTAAAATGCATTGCAAAAAATCATCATAACATGTGACCTGTTATGTATGAGCCATTTTGGTTCGAATGTAATATAGCTCTTAAAGAGTAGGTGAAGTAGTGGCTGATAACAAAGAAAGAATTTTTTTAGGGATCGTATTAGACGTGTTTTCTTATAGCCCTGCTCCATAAGTCGGTCACAAAGAAATCGGTGTCTGATCAAAAAATTTGTGAAATGTGTGCAAGCTCTGGCATATCAAATAAGTTGTGAAATATAAACACCGTATGCAGGGGCAGTAAGTATATCGCTCTGTAGATAAGGAAAATCAATAGTTAAATTAAAATCGTCTCGTTTATCGTAAATTTTTGTACTGAGATGACCACTTGGGTCAAATTGGAGGTGAAAATCCAAAAAAGACGTGAAGCAATTTGATTCGCTGGTCTCTTTAATCTCCAATTCCGGGGATATATTGAAGGAATCCATCTACCAAATGAAGTGTTATTGACAGAAAGGACATCATCAATATATCTGAATGTAAGATTAAATGACCTTGCCTCTTTCATCTTCTTGTTCTTTACGAGTCCCTGAAGAAATTCAGTCTCGTAAGAATATAAAAACAAATCGGCGAGGAGAGGAGCACAGTTTGTGCCCATCGGAATGCCGATTTGCTGGCAACACATTTATCGTGAATATTTCGAATCTAATATTTTTCCCCTGAAGCAAGCCAAACAAACCACCACGGACGGAAGTGGTTTAAAATTTCAAAGGGAGACAATATTCTTCTACTTTTTCCAATTTTATCATTGAATATGAAATAACCACGTATCAGATTTTCAAGTACCAAAAGTTCCATAAAATAATTTGCCAGGGTGACGCTGGCCATGAACAACACAGATGATCATGTGTACAATTGTTTTTTCACCAAGAAAGTGAGGGCATTGTTTTGTCGTTCCTATCAACGAACTTTTTAGTATAGTTATTTCTTTTGTGGCATTCTAGGAGAAAGATAATAAGGATGAAGTTAATTTTGTTCACTGTGTGGTTATTTACCAATTGTAAATCAAGACTCTGGAGAGCTTTAGATTTTCCAAGTGACTGAGTGGAAGTTAACATACCAGGTGATAAAAACATGCAAACACTATATGATCATACAGGACAATTTGAGTAATGATTCCATAGTCTTACTTTGTCAGACGCAAAACATAATCCAGCTTAATCTTCTGAACTGACCTAATTAAACAAATGAATGTATTGTCGTACGTAAGTGAAATGGCTTTTCCTCAAAACGATTTTTTATAATATTGTGGTATTCATTAACACATATGTTCATATACATTGTTGAATTACATAGAATAATAAAAATGAATTTATTTTAAAGAAAAGAACTGATATTTTTTTTTAATTTTTAAATGTATCACGTCAATAGTTTAAGTTCCATTATTATGGATAAGTAATTTCAAAATTTATAAATAAACAGGTCAAATAAAATATAAAAAGTATTTCGTTTTTCTGCAGTTTTGTTTTGTTTTTTTGTTTTATTTTTAGTTTGATTAATTATTTTAAAGAAATATTTTGAATAGAAGCCAACATATACCATTGGAACATTCGAATACCAAAGCGGACGTCTTACAAATATTTCAATGGAGCGCTGACTTGCTTTATCCTTTAATCTCACATTTTGTTATATTGTTGACACTCTTTGACTGAAGAATCCTCGATTTGGGTGACAATTCATATACCTAGGACGTCGTGAATTGTGATGGAAAAGATATATTATTGTTTTCCTCGGAAGCGTATTAGGGCCAGGCTTTTCTTTCGATTTTTTTATTTGTCAACTTTAATCTTGGAAACTCCAACTTTAATCTTTTAGTTATCAACTATAATCTTGGATATTCCAACTTTAGTCTTGGAATTATCATCTTCAATCTTGGAAATTCCAACTTCAATCGTGGTAATTTCAACTTTTGAGTTGGAAATACCAATTTTAAACTTGGGAATTTAAACATTCATTACATAATTAAAATTTCAATTATAACCGCAAACTCCACTATACTAGACTTATTCATGTTATCATCTGAATATCAGTTGCAAGAGTTCATTACTTGAACCCAATCGTTGTATTTTTATTATAATACTGTTGTATCGATGGTAAGATGGTTTGTCTTAAGACACACTATATGTGTTCAAAGTCTGATATTAGGGACATCTAGGTTAGAAACATTCGCCTCACGCGCAAAATTGCATGTAAGACTGTGGTCTTTAATTTAAAAATATACAGTCTCGAACTCTATACAACTTTTCTGAGTAGCATATATCTTCATCTTTGCTAGCCAGGGTTACAATTAGGTGAAAATAAGTGCTAGCGGTTCGCAACCTTTGGCCTGCGAAGATAACATTTTCTTAAATGATGACTTACGATGGAGTAGTGGTTATTACCCTTTTATGCGTAATACTGAGGTCCGTGTTCTACCCTTTTTAAGTCTGAAAGTTCCAAGCCGTTCTTTTGAAACCCGCTTTTGGTACTTTGTATTTTGAAACTAGAGGACCGACAACCACTGCTGATGAACCAGAGGTCTCTGAGGGTAATAACAAGCCTGATCGTCTAAGTTAGGCATTTCAAATGATTAGTTGAATTGGTAAGACCAGGTATGAAGGTGTGCAAAATCTCCATCTTCCATTGCTATCTTAAGGTCCGGTAGTAACCCAAAACACAACATGATATATAGCTAAGATATGATATGGATAATAATGTGATAATCTCAGTACAACAATAAGCCAAACACTTATCAAATTAATCACTAACCATCATGTTCAACATTTTTTTTCCACCAGTGGCTGATAGTGAAGGAAGACCGTATGAGACGTATTTTCTTGTAACCTTGGTCTTACAATAGGTCACGAAGACAGCTGTGTCGTATAAGACATCAGAATAATTTGTACATGCCCTGGCATATCGAATAAGTTGCGAAATATAAACACCGTTAGCTGTTAAAATAGGTATACTGAAATCCAGGTATGAATTTAACAGATGAACACCAGGGTTCCGCTACGGAATAAATTCCATGGTTGATGCCAGAAAATCCTGTTTCTGTAGCCTAAATACAAGTCAGTTCGGATGCTCAACGGAATATTTACTGCGAACTACAAAAGCGGTAAGTTTCGCACTGGACTAGCATAAATTTGTTCAGTTTGACACGGTTGTAAGACGATAAGATACGAAATAACACGTTTTAGATCAACAATGCTACGTTTAAACAATGCTAGGCTACGATGTAAATAAGAACCAAAACAGGGAAACGTTTTCATTCGAAATGACATGGCACTCAGAGGGCTTTACGGTCTTGACACCAAAAGATCATTAAAACGCAACTAAAATTGGTTTTACTTTTTCATATGTAGGTTACTAAAAAAATACCCATATGTTGGGCATATCATATGAATTAAATATTTCAATTTTTTTTTAATTTAATTTGGTCACAGATGTCTTTTTGCAACTAAGTTTAAGCATGGATGAGGTACGAAGTAAATATATTACAACTAATGATGCTGGGTCGTTTCCGTAGATGATCCACCTTTACATCAGTGAAAGTGTGACTTTGGCATATATTTCCCGCTGTGTTTCGTGTTATTAACAAATCAAAACTTTCTCATATTTCATCCTATCCTTATCGGAGCAAAGTAAATTGTCGTTGCCTATCTGAAACTGGTCATGTCGTATTTAATCGTGATAAACTTGTTATAAAAGTATTGTACTGTGATCATTAGTACTAGTTTGGCGTAAAAAAATAACGTCCGTAAAAATTCATCACTATTTCATTTGACATTTTTTATTGGCACCGAGTTAGACAACAAAATTTAAATTTCCTGGAATCGTCACTGGAATTTATTCCGTGTTAGGTCCGCGTTCACTGTTAATTGGTGAAAAAAGCAAAGAGGCACCAATAAAGCATTCGAGTGTTAAAAATCCAAAAGGGTAACGACGAAACCGGTAAACACGAACAAGAACAACACAAAGATGCACATAACACAAAATCAACAGAACGAAAATCAACAACGCAAACTCAAGTCGTTACAAGAGTTAACTCATGTGCTTCGGAAGAGTAAGGTATGACTAGGACAATATATAAATAGTTCGGTCTACTAGAATTTGTAAGGTATAAGGTTATCGACGAGGTTTGATCAGTAGAAATGTTTTAGAAAATGTAATGAAATTTTCGTATATGTAAAATATTAAGTATGATTGGGAACAATAACAAGTGGATTTATCGCGAATAGGTATGGAGTAATACAGATGACAACGTATGATACTGTTTCTATTCATCATCGGACTTTTAATCCGTAATTGTATCACTTTGAAAAACTTTTCATAGAATGTCTTAAAAAAGTGACAAATGTTCCACGGATACGTGACATTATGCAACGAACACAGTCTAAATATCAAATCAAAACAGTGTCACTTGGGCTTAAGGTTATCTGCTTTGTGATAAAATTAAACATAAAACGTACAATTTCACATAATCAAAGATGTTTATAACCGGTATCTCAGAACTTGTTATCAAGTGATTACTGACACACTTTGCACTGTATATCATTTTTAAAGTACACAGATGCGATTTTCCGACAATACTGTTGATGTACTTTGAAGCCTGTAAGTATTGTGTGTTATATTCATTATTTGATTTTTTTACTTTTTTCCGCAAATCTTGATTTAATCTGGTTTCATCATGTTCATTATTTGGGGTGTTACGTTTTGCGACTTCAAGAACCATGAATACAATTAAGTACTCCAAAAGACTTTTCGGTGAACAAGTACTTGCATAATATAAGAATGTGTTTTTACAAAAAGTGGAATAAATGATGGCTTCTGAAAAGAGTAATTTATGTGAAAATGCAAACATTGAAATGAAATAATAGCTTATTAGATAATTGAAGTAATAACGTGGAATGTTCCCCAAAATGATTAAAAACTTATTTGTATAGGGATTGAAATAAATATTGTCAAAAGTACATAGGATGGGAACGACATACCTAGTATATAGTGCGTTTGCGGATGTGAACACTACTAGTTTATATCATATTTTACAATATTTGTAATATTAAGGTGTGTGCTAAATTTTGCACCATTTCTTGTTAATTGATACTCATATTCATAAACCATAGCGTCTTTCGCTCACTTTTTTTGGCAAAATGATGGCATAATTCTACTTAAGATAGTTCGAATGTCATTATTTGATATACAGTACACTCAGAGAGGATTGATTCTCATACTCTGATTTCGGAGGGAAATTTTTTAATGACTCCGGGAAACTCCACACATTACACTTCTATTCCACATGAACAACTGAAATCAAGATTGGCACAGCTGATTAAACGCAGCTTTTTCAAAAAGAATGGAAAACGCAGGTACAAATTTCTTGTAGTCGATTATACCAAGACTTACTTTGTCATCAATGAGTCTAAGAAAAAGAACAAATTTACAGAAGACCAAATAATCGACATGCTCAACTTTCTTATTGACAACATATTTGTTCAGTTCGGTGGACGTGTTTTTCAGCAAAAAAAAGGGATTCCAATGGACACTAATTGTGCACCTTTGCTTGCTGATTTGTTTCTTCATTCATATGAAGCAGACTTCTTGCAATCTCTTCTAGACAAAAAAGACCGTAGACTAGCTCTCTCTTTCAACCTCACGTTCCGTTTATTCTCGATTTGGTGACTTTCTCCATCTCATATATCCACAGGAGCTTGAGATAAAGGACACAACGGATTCTAGGAAGTCTGCTTCATATTTAGATCTACATCTCGAAATTGACTCTCAAGGAAGACTTTCAACAAGACTCTATGACAAACGTGATGACTTCAACTTTCCAATCGTCAACTTCCCCTTCTTGTGTAGCAACATTCCGTCCGCTCCAGCTTATGGAGTTAACGTATCTCAATTGATTCGTTACTCCAGAGCGTGCGGAACTTACATCGATTTCCTTGGCAGAGCGACACGTCTGACGCAAAAATTACTCACACAGGGTTATGTTGCTCCTCGGTTGCTGTCTTCACTCAAGAAATTTTACGGAAGACATCATGCACTTATAGACAAATATGGGATTTCGATCTCTCAGATGAGTGCAGATGTTGGTTTGTCATAGGGTGTTATTTTGTCTTCCTTTACCGGATTTGACACGCTGAATGGACTATTGGCAACGCGACGGGTGTGATATAGCAGGCAGGAACTGCTTACTCTTCCGGAGCACCTGAGTTCACTCTTGTTTCGACTGGAGTTCGCGTTGTTGATTGATTTTCAGTTGTTTTGTGGTTCCATGTTTTACATGTTGTCTTTTTTTGTCCCGTTCTTGTTTGTGTTTGCTGGTTTTGTCTCTGCCCTTTCGGACTTTTGACATTCGGATGCCCCATTGGAAACTCTGCTTCTTTCGATACAGATTTCATATAATAACTAATAACTAAAAACGTCAACAGGGCATACATTATGATTAGAGCAGCCACAACTTTATACTAGGTCATGATATGCAGTCATACAAGGTGGTGTAAACTTCAAGCTCCAGTTACGACTCGAGTTCAAGTTAGAGTTCGAGTTACGACTCCAGTTAAAGTTAGAGTTTGAGTTACGACTCGACTTGAAGTAAGAATTCAAGTTACGTCTCGAGTTTAAGTAAGAGTTCCTTCAAGTTAAAGTTCTAGTTACGACTCGAGGTAAAGTTAGAGTTCGAGTTATGACTCGAGGTCAAGTTAGTGTTCGAGTTACGACTCAAGTTAAAGTTAGAGTTCGAGTCATGGTTCTAGTTTATTTTTTTTAATTGTCGCAAGAAGTTCGTATGGTCGATAGTTTGATAACATTACGTTGAACAAGGGTTCCCTCGATTAACAGTTTGATAGTATGACACAAAATTTGAAGTTTAAAGCAAATATTTTGACTTTTATCAAGGACATTAGACATATCTTGTCCCTAGTTTACCAAAGGAGTACGTTTTGAAAAACGCATAAACTACAACTAACATTAGGAGGATTTTTAATAACAATATTAAAAATTTCAAAAATTAACACATTTACTATACATATTTTATATATGTTCAGGTATAAACAAGGAAATAAAGGTAATAACAAAACTACTGAACTTGAATGATCAATCTCATAGTCCAGAGAAAATGACAAAAACGAACCAGTCATACCGGAGAATTGGTGGATCGCAATGATCCTGACTTGGTACAGGCATTTCAAACAAAATGGTGGGTTAAACCAGGTTTTATGGCGCCAAACCTCCCTCTTCCATTGCCATCCGATAATGACCATAGAACACAACATAGTGGTGAGACACAATAGGGATATTGAGGTGATCATCTCAGTACAGCAGACCAGTCAAACACTAATTAAAACAATCAACCACCATATCTTTTAACTCAATTCAGAATTTTTCTACTAATGGCTGATAACAAAGAAAGGATTTTTTAGGGATCATATGAGACGTGTTTTCTTATAGCCCTGCTCCAAAAGTCGGTCACGAAGAAATCGGTGTCTGATAAAAAAATCTGTGAAATGTCGGCAAGCTCTGGCATATCGAATTAGTTGTGAAATATAAACACCGTATGCAGAGCAAGTAGGTATATTGCTCTGTAAATTAAGAAAATTAATAATTTGGAAATTAAAATCGTCTCTTTTTATCGTAAATTTTTGTACTAAGATGACCACCTGGGTCAAATTTGAGGTGCAAATTGTTTTTAAATAGATGCTATTAATCCAGAAACCTAAATTTTGTATTAAACGCAGAAGCCAAATAAGAGCTAAAAATGAAATTTTTGTTTTCCTCAATTATTTAAGCTTTGGTTGACCGACCAATTGCTATGCAATTTCACAAATATGTTCTTTACATTAAAATGATGCATTAAAATGATTTTTAGGTCTTCACTTTTTGTTGTAAAAGTTTCCAAAAAAAAAGTTACATGTAAAGTTATGGTCTGATTGTCAAAGATTGGATACACAATGTAGGATTAATATCTTCTTGCTTGTCTTGACCACATTTTCTGTTTAGCAGTTACAGGTGAAACGGGAACTTTTTTAATCTGCTTTCTTTTTTTCTTTATTTCTTGTTAGTCATCGAGAACCTTCATCTTTTTTCCTTCTACATATTAATTGTCAGTCTACATTGGGTTGAATGTGACAAATATGCCTTATCAGTCAAACATAGGATGACAAGTGTCAAAAACTACTGACTGTCAATATTGGACACTGAACGTACAGGATTCATGATGTTGCGGTGCTACGCAGGGCAAGACATCGAATGGACTTATTAAATACTTGATTGATGTCTTTGAATTAAGGATATCGGTTGTTATATGGTGCCGAAATGCACGACGGCGAGCAGCAGCGACTGTAGGTAATTCTGTTATCATTTCAGGCTGCTTGATTTTTTAATTTGTGGGGATGGTTTATTTGGGTTGTTTTACTCAAGGGTATTCTGTATCTCTTATATTTTATATGGTTTTTGTTGAAAATGTTAATGTATAACATAAATGCAATGAGAAAAAATGTCCATTCTCTATGATAAGAATTGTAGCTCTATAACAACCGTTATTGTTATATCAGTTGTCACATAGCTCAAAAGATTGTTATAATTTGCATAAAGTATAAACAAGTCCAGTATATATTTATTTGAATATAAAAGAATGGGTTGCGATAAGACACTATTTCGGCCCATCTAGGGAACAAAATTAAACTATCTCATAGCTTGTTACATTTTACCTTATTTGTAGCAAAATGATTATACTGTTATAATTTTACGCTATTGTTTAGTTACTACTTTTGCTTTTGAATGAAAAAGATACATTTTCTCATGGTCTTGCCACAGGCGTTTGGGTCCAGGATTTCATTTTATTATAAGTAACGTGCATATAAAAAATTTCATCTAGTTTCTATACACAAGGCAATGATGTTTAACCGTCCTAAAAATAGAGCAAAATTTACTTGCGGAAAACCCCCGTATTTTCTCATAAAATGTAATGTTTTACATGAAATATTGGTGATTCTCTAAATCATTGCGATCCACCAATTCTCCGGTATGACTGATTCGTTTTTGTCATTTTCTCTGGACTATGAGCTTGATCATTCAAGTTCGGTAGTTTTGTTATTACCTTTATTCAGTTTAATCTCACAATTGGGAACGCATTTATCGTGAAAGAATTCGCAATGACTTTGAATCTAATATTCCCCCCCCCCCCTGATGTGAGCCAAACAAACCATCACGGACGGAAGTGGTTTAAAATTTCAAAGGGAGACAATATTCTTCTACTTTTTCCAATTTTATCATTGAATATGAAATAACCACGTATCAGATTTCCAAGTACCTAAAGTTCCATAAAATAATTTGCCAAGGTGACGCTAGCTATGAACAACACAGATGATCATGTGTACAAAATGTTTTTTCCATACAATTTTAACAGACCGAATGTGGTGTCTTTGCGTGGCACGTGTACATTTTTTCAAAAATAAACCGTAGCAGGACCTAGATATAGTAATGTCTTATCTATTTTAATTAATAATATTATGATAAGTCCATTATCTTAAAGTTCTGTGTTTTCCGTTTTTGAGCAAAGCCGTTTTTAGGTTAATATCACTAACATCCATGCACGTGGCCTAACAAAATCATGGAACATTTAATTATAATTTAACCAAAAGTAATCACCAACATGTCAAATGAGCGGTACAATAGGGATACTTTTACCTTATTCAAAATACAATTTGAACAGAAAAATGATATTGCTGATGTTGATAACGTCTACTACTTTGTTCTTTAATGGAATGTGCTGTCCTTGGTACTTAGAGGGACACTTTTACAGGTTTAAAAGGCGGAAAATGGCTACATTTTGTGTACGCAACAAATAACGCTAGAAATTCTTTAAGAATAAGAAATTATATCAAAACCTCCTTTTTCAAGCCAAGGTAGCATTACGAACATGATAGACACCAAACGGTTGTTTTAGACATGTAAATTTATCGTTACACGTGTCTGAAAGAGATCTTGTGTCAGTTTGCAGGAACAGATTTACATATGGAATGTACATAATCTGAAAGTTTTATGCCATGTTTGTTTTAAAAATTGAGATATAACATGTGCACGCGAAGCATTGACATGGTTACCAAATTCCATGTCGAGCCGGCAATGTGAGTGGTGCTCATGTCGTTGGCTCGATATTCTAACGCGTTACATGTAGTGAATATATTGTTAATTGTAGACAATTGTTATGAAGTGCTAATATGTTTCTATCAATCAAACACAGCTTCTTGTTGCATTTTGGACCTGTGATTTCTTTTTATTATGATCATTTTCCTACATTGAATTCCTCAATAAGTTTTGTGAACTAAGCGTAATTATTTTAGTGTTTAGCGTCAAATTTGAGCCTCGCCAACAAAAAAAATCTTTTTTGTGGTCTGTTTTGCGAAAATATGTTTTTATCGAAAACCTTATAAAAATATCTTCCTTCATTTTTTCAAGCACCTTTGCAATACATTTTTCCGTTGTCGATGAATTACAGTGAAAGGTACATACCGTATTTGGGCTAAAAACTTATTGCATTCCAATATATAGATAAAATATTGATAAATGACCAATAAAGTGAGGGCATTGTTCTGTCGTTCCTATCAACGAACTTTTTTGTGGCATTCAAGGAGAAAGATAATAAGGGTGAAGTTAATTTTGTTCACTGTGTGGTTATTTACCAATTGTAAATCAAGACTCTGGAGAGCTTTAGATATTCCAAGTGACTCAGTGGAAGTTGACATACCAGGTGATAAAAACGTGCAAACACTTTATGATCATACATGACAATTTGAGTAATAATTCCATAGTCTTACTTTGTCAGACGCAAAACATAATCCAGCTAAATCTTCTGAACTGACCTAGATAAACAAATGATTGTATTGTCTTACGTAAGTGAAATGGTTTTTCCTCAAAACGATTTTTTATAATATTGTGGTTTTCATTAACACATATGTTCATATACATTGTTGAATTACATACAATAATAAAAAATGAATTTATTTAAAAAAAAAGAACTGATATTTTTTTTTTGAATTTTTAAATGTATCAATTCAATAGTTTAAGTACCATTATTATGGATAAGTAATTTCAAAATTTATTAATAAACAGGTCAAATAAAATATAAAAAGTATTTCGTGTTTGCTGCATTTTTTGTTTTGTTTTATTTTTAGTTTGATTAATTATTCTAAAGAAATATTTTGAACAGAAGCCAACATATACCATTGGAACATTCGAATGCAAGCGGACTTCTTACAAATATTTCAATGCAGCGCTGACTTGCTTTATCCTTTAATCTCACATTTTGTTATATTGTTGATACTCTTTGACTGAACAATCCTCGATTTGGGTGACAATTCATATACCAAAGACGTTGTGAATTGTGATGGAAAAGATATATTATTGTTTACTTCGGAAGTGTATTAGGGCCAGGCTTTTCTTTTTATTTTTTTATTTGTCAACTTTAATCTTGGAAACTCCAACTTTAATCTTGTACTTATCAACTATTATCTTGGATATTCAAACTTTAATCTTGGAATTATCATCTTAAATCTGGGAAATTCCAACTTCAATCTTGGTAATTTCAACTTTTGTGTTGGAAATACCAATTCTTAACTTGGGAATTTAAACATTCATTACATGATTAAAATTTCAATTATAACTGCAAACTTCATTATACTAGACTTATTTATGAACATGTTATCATCTGAATATCAGTTGCACGAGTTCCTTACTTGAACCCATTCGTTGTATTTTTTATACTAGGTGTGTTCAAAGTCTGATATTAGGAACATCTAGGTTAAAAACATTCGCCTTACGCGCAAAATTGCATAACAGGCTGTGGTCTTTAATTTTAAAGTCTACAGTCTCGAACTCTATACAACTTTTGTAAGTAGCATATATCTTCAACTTCGCTAGCCAAGGGTTACAATTATGTGAAAATAAGTGATAGCGGTTCGCAACCTTCGGCCTGCGAAGATAACATTTTCTTTAAAGATGACATACAATGGAGTAGTGGTTATTACCGTTTTACGCGAAATACCGAGGTCCGTGTTCTACCCTTTTTAAGTCTGAAAGTTCCAAGCCGTTCTTTTGAAACCCGCTTTTGGTACTTTGTATTTTGAAACTACAGGATCGACAACCACTGCTGATGGACCAGAAGTATCTTAGGGTAATAACAAGCCTGGTCGTCTAAGTTAGGCATTTCAAATGATTAGTTGAATTGGTAAGACCAGGTATGAAGGTGTGCAAAATCTCCATCTTCCATTGCTATCTTAAGGTCCGGTAGTAACCCAAAACACAACATGATATATAGCTAAGATATGATATGGATAATAATGTGATAATCTCAGTACAACAATAAGCCAAACACTTATCAAATTAATCACTAACCATCATGTTCAACATTTTTTTTCCACCAGTGGCTGATAGTGAAGGAAGACCGTATGAGACGTATTTTCTTGTAACCTTGGTCTTACAATAGGTCACGAAGACAGCTGTGTCGTATAAGACATCAGAATAATTTGTACATGCCCTGGCATATCGAATAAGTTGCGAAATATAAACACCGTTAGCTGTTAAAATAGGTATACTGAAATCCAGGTATGAATTTAACAGATGAACACCAGGGTTCCGCTACGGAATAAATTCCATGGTTGATGCCAGAAAATCCTGTTTCTGTAGCCTAAATACAAGTCAGTTCGGATGCTCAACGGAATATTTACTGCGAACTACAAAAGCGGTAAGTTTCGCACTGGATTAGCATAAAATTGTTCAGTTTGACACGGTTGTAAGACGATAAGATACGAAATAACACGTTTTAGATCAACAATGCTACGTTTAAACAATGCTAGGCTACGATGTAAATAAGAACCAAAACAGGGAAACGTTTTCATTCGAAATGACATGGCACTCAGAGGGCTTTACGGTGTTGACACCAAAAGATCATTAAAACGCAACTAATTTTTTTTTTTTCATATGTAGGTTACTAAAAAAATACCCATATGTTGGGCATATCATATGAATTAAATATTTCAATTTTTTTTTAATTTAATTTGGTCACAGATGTCTTTTTGCAACTAAGTTTAAGCATGGATGAGGTACGAAGTAAATATATTACAACTAATGATGCTGGGTCGTTTCCGTAGATGATCCACCTTTACATCAGTGAAAGTGTGACTTTGGCATATATTTCCCGCTGTGTTTCGTGTTATTAACAAATCAAAACTTTCTCATATTTCATCCTATCCTTATCGGAGCAAAGTAAATTGTCGTTGCCTATCTGAAACTGGTCATGTCGTATTTAATCGTGATAAACTTGTTATAAAAGTATTGTACTGTGATCATTAGTACTAGTTTGGCGTAAAAAAATAACGTCCGTAAAAATTCATCACTATTTCATTTGACATTTTTTATTGGCACCGAGTTAGACAACAAAATTTAAATTTCCTGGAATCGTCACTGGAATTTATTCCGTGTTAGGTCCGCGTTCACTGTTAATTGGTGAAAAAAGCAAAGAGGCACCAATAAAGCATTCGAGTGTTAAAAATCCAAAAGGGTAACGACGAAACCGGTAAACACGAACAAGAACAGCACAAAGATGCACATAACACAAAATCAACAGAACGAAAATCAACAACGCAAACTCAAGTCGTTACAAGAGTTAACTCATGTGCTTCGGAAGAGTAAGGTATGACTAGGACAATATATAAAT
Organism: Arcuatula senhousia; assembly: GCA_963971305.1. NCBI lineage: Eukaryota > Metazoa > Mollusca > Bivalvia > Mytilida > Mytilidae > Arcuatula > Arcuatula senhousia. The sequence goes on from OZ020313.1 coordinate 12,488,221, forward strand.
AGTTCGGTCTACTAGAATTTGTAAGGTATAAGGTTATCGACGAGGTTTGATCAGTAGAAATGTTTTAGAAAATGTAATGAAATTTTCGTATATGTAAAATATTAAGTATGATTGGGAACAATAACAAGTGGATTTATCGCGAATAGGTATGGAGTAATACAGATGACAACGTATGATACTGTTTCTATTCATCATCGGACTTTTAATCCGTAATTGTATCACTTTGACAAACTTTTCATAAAATGTCTTAAAATAGTGACAAATGTTCCACGGATACGTGACATTATGCAACGAACACAGTCTAAATATCAAATCAAAACAGTGTCACTTGGGCTTAAGGTTATCTGCTTTGTGATAAAATTAAACATAAAACGTACAATTTCACATAATCAAAGATGTTTATAACCGGTATCTCAGAACTTGTTATCAAGTGATTACTGACACACTTTGCACTGTATATCATTTTTAAAGTACACAGATGCGATTTTCCGACAATACTGTTGATGTACTTTGAAGCCTGTAAGTATTGTGTGTTATATTCATTATTTGATTTTTTTACTTTTTTCCGCAAATCTTGATTTAATCTGGTTTCATCATGTTCATTATTTGGGGTGTTACGTTTTGCGACTTCAAGAACCATGAATACAATTAAGTACTCCAAAAGACTTTTCGGTGAACAAGTACTTGCATAATATAAGAATGAGTTTTTACAAAAAGTGGAATAAATGATGGCTTCTGAAAAGAGTAATTTATGTGAAAATGCAAACATTGAAATGAAATAATAGCTTATTAGATAATTGAAGTAATAACGTGGAATATTCCCCAAAATGATTAAAAACTTATTTGTATAGGGATTGAAATAAATATTGTCAAAAGTACATAGGATGGGAACGATATACCTAGTATATAGTGCGTTTGCGGATGTGAACACTACTAGTTTATATCATATTTTACAATATTTGTAATATTAAGGTGTGTGCTAAATTTTGCACCATTTCTTGTTAATTGATACTCATATTCATAAACCATAGCGTCTTTCGCTCACTTTTTTTGGCAAAATGATGGCATAATTCTACTTAAGATAGTTCGAATGTCATTATTTGATATACAGTACACTCAGAGAGGATTGATTCTCATACTCTGTTTTCGGAGGGAAATTTTTTAATGACTCCGGGAAACTCCACACTTTACACTTCTATTCCACATGAACAACTGAAATCAAGATTGGCACAGCTGATTAAACGCAGCTTTTTAAAAAAGAATGGAAAACGCAGGTACAAATTTCTTGTAGTCGATTATACCAAGACTTACTTTGTCATCAATGAGTCTAAGAAAAAGAACAAATTTACAGAAGACCAAATAATCGACATGCTCAACTTTCTTATTGACAACATATTTGTTCAGTTCGGTGGACGTGTTTTTCAGCAAAAAAAAGGGATTCCAATGGACACTAATTGTGCACCTTTGCTTGCTGATTTGTTTCTTCATTCATATGAAGCAGTCTTCTTGCAATCTCTTCTAGACAAAAAAGACCGTAGACTAGCTCTCTCTTTCAACCTCACGTTCCGTTATATTGATGATGTCCTTTCACTAAACAATTCTCGATTTGGTGACTTTCTCCATCTCATATATCCACAGGAGCTTGAGATAAAGGACACAACGGATTCTAGGAAGTCTGCTTCATATTTAGATCTACATCTCGAAATTGACTCTCAAGGAAGACTTTCAACAAGACTCTATGACAAACGTGATGACTTCAACTTTCCAATCGTCAACTTTCCCGTCTTGTGTAGCAACAGCTCCAGCTTATGGAGTTAACGTATCTCAATTGATTCGTTACTCCAGAGCGTGCGGAACTTACATCGATTTTCTTGGCAGAGCGACACGTCTGACGCAAAAATTGCTCACACAGGGTTATGTTGCTCCTTGGTTGCTGTCTTCACTCAAGAAATTTTACGGAAGACATCATGCACTTATAGACAAATATGGGATTTCGATCTCTCAGATGAGTGCAGATGTTGGTTTGTCATAGGGTGTTATTTTGTCTTCCTTTACCGGATTTGACACGCTGAATGGACTATTGGCAACGCGACGGGTGTGGTATAGCAGGCAGGAACTGCTTACTCTTCCGGAGCACCTGAGTTCACTCTTGTTTCGACTGGAGTTCGCGTTGTTGATTGATATTCAGTTGTTTTGTGGTTCCATGTTTTACATGTTGTCTTTTTTTGTCCCGTTCTTGTTGGTGTTTGCTGGTTTTGTCTCTGCCCTTTCGGACTTTTGACATTCGGATGCCCCATTGGAACTTCTGCTTCTTTCGATATAGATTTCATATAATAACTAATAACTAAAAACGTCAACAGGGCATACATTATGATTAGAGCAGCCACAACTTTATACTAGGTCATGATATGCAGTCATACAAGGTGGGTGTAGGTAAACTTCAAGCTCCAGTTACGACTCGAGTTCAAGTTAGAGTTCGAGCTACGACTCCAGTTAAAGTTAGAGTTTGAGTTACGACTCGACTTGAAGTAAGAATTCAAGTTACGTCTCGAGTTTTAGTAAGAGTTCCTTCAAGTTAAAGTTCTAGTTACGACTCGAGGTAAAGTTAGAGTTCGAGTTATGACTCGAGGTCAAGTTAGTGTTCGAGTTACGACTCAAGTTAAAGTTAGAGTTCGAGTTATGACTCGAGGTCAAGTTAGTGTTCGAGTCACAACTCGGGTTCAAGTTAGAGCTCAAGTAACGATTCGAGTTTAAGTTAGTGTTCGAGTTACGACTCAAGTTAAAGTTAGAGTTCGAGTAATGGTTCTAGTTTATTTTTTTTAATTGTCGCAAGAAGTTCGTATGGTCGATTGTTTGATAACATTACGTTGAACAAGGGTACCCTCGATCAACGGTTTGATAGTATGACACAAAATTTGAGGTTTAAAGCAAATATTTTGACTTTTATCAAGGACATTAGACATATCTTGTCCCTAGTTTACCAAAGGAGTACGTTTTGAAAAACGCATAAACTACAACTAACATTAGGAGGATTTTTAAAAACAATATTAAAAATTTCAAAAATGAACACATTTACTATACATATTTTATATATATGTTCAGGTATAAACAAGGAAATAAAGGTAATAACTACTGAACTTGAATGATCAATCTCATAGTCCAGAGAAAATGACAAAAACGAACCAGTCATACCGGAGAATTGGTGGATCGCAATGATCCTGACTTGGTACAGGCATTTCAAACAAAATGGTGGGTTAAACCAGGTTTTATGGCGCCAAACCTCCCTCTTCCATTGCCATCCGATAATGACCATAGAACACATAGTGGTGAGACACTCTAGGGAAATTGAGGTGATCATCTCAGTACAGCAGACCAGTCAAACACTAATTAAAACAATCAACCACCATATCTTTTAACTCAATTTAGAATTTTTCTACTAGTGGCTGATAACAAAGAAAGGATTTTTTAGGGATCATATGAGACGTGTTTTCTTATAGCCCTGCTCCAAAAGTCGGTCACGAAGAAATCGGTGTCTGATAAAAAAATCTGTGAAATGTCGGCAAGCTCTGGCATATCGAATTAGTTGTGAAATATAAACACCGTATGCAGAGCAAGTAGGTATATTGCTCTGTAAATTAAGAAAATTAATAATTTGGAAATTAAAATCGTCTCTTTTATCGTAAATTTTTGTACTAAGATGACCACCTGGGTCAAATTTGAGGTGCAAATTGTTTTTAAATAGATGCTATAAATCCAGAAGCCTAAATTTTGTATTAAACTCTACTTAAAAATAAATGTCAATAATTTGTATTTTAACTTAATAATTTTGTTATGTTTTGTGTGGTTTATTTCATTGTTGTTTATTTGTTGTTATTATGTAAGGGTTTATTCGAGTTTACTCGTCGGTACTTAACTATTTGTTGTTTATATTTTTAAGTTTATTTGATCTGTCATCAGTAGATCCAGTTGGTAGTGCTAGGGTTGTCATTCATATGGTGATCTATGTTAGGAACAAATACATTATGAATCATTATTTGTGAAGACGTTTAGATATATCAACCGACAATTCATGTTAATGCGTTTCTTCAGTAAAATACACTTTTTATTTCGACGACAGATTATTATGTTTCCGGATATGTTTTGATAGAAGCAGAGGTACCAATGGGGTATCCGAATGTCAAAAGTCCGAAAGGGCAGAGACTAAACCAGTAAACACAAACAAGAACGGGACAAAAACAAACAACACGTAAAACATGGAAACACAAAACAACTGAATATCAATCAACAACGCGAACCCCAGTCGAAACAAGAGTGAACTCAGGTGCTCCGGAAGAGTTATTAATGCTCCAAATAGTTCGAAGTGATAAAAATAAAAAGTATATTTTTTAACTGTCAAACTGTCTATTTAAAAAACAAAGAAACCCGATTGCAGTGTTTTTTCGGGTCAATGTGTCATTAAGATACTTATTATAAATGAATAAACAATTGAAGGAAAGTGGCTCAGTCAGTTCCTGACATCTTCTATTGATGGATTTTGGTCAGCATTCACATAAGACGAAGAATAATTATCTAGATATTTGTATGAAGAAAATTGATTACATTAAAATATCATTTAGAGGAGATACATGTAGTTTGAGTTTATTTTCTTCTCAATATAGATTCTAATATGAAGCGAGGGTATCTTCAGCATGTTCAGTAAGCCATTCTATTGTTCGTTTTGAATGAGAATTACACACGGGAGTTATGTAAGGACGGTCTTGCAAATGTGTTAATCAATTTTAATGGGCTGTTTTTGGCAGTTGTAAATAATAGACGAGTATTTCCGGTTAAAAAAATACAGAACCGTGTTAACTTCTTAAGCCACAAATGTTTAGTGTAAAAAATTCAAATATTTCAATACTTATTTGATGGAACTATGTAATCTTGTATTTTCTTTTATTTGCAAGCATTGGTTAGATTTATCTGAACACAACCAAAAATGTGTTTGTGCTTTTAAGTAACACTTTCAAAACTTGCTGGAGAGAACCCCAAATTCGGGATTAACGAAACAATTCTAAAAGCATCATGTGTAAAACGAGACTATGTCACAAAAGTTTTGTCCCAACATTGCTGCTAATGAAATTTAGCAAAATACATCTGAGATTTTTGTGTCTAAAAATTTGAAAAAGCTCTCTTTCACCGCTTCAAGTGCTTTTTGTGGCTCTTCAAAAAAAAAAAAAAAAACAAGATCGCCATCTAAGTAATAACATGTGTTGCACTGATTCCTTGAACGGTTTGTTCATTTTTAAGCAAAAATAAAGGATTATTGTAGCTAAGAAACCCTTGTTTTTTTAATGGTAAACCCCAGATTTTTCATCCAATCAAAACATATATGATATATGTTAAAGGTCATTACATGTATGTTATTATGATTTTGTTTAAGTTTTATGAAATTTTAAGCACTTGTGCTAAATCAGTGCTGGATAAGAGATATGTATCTCTTAAATGGCTTTCTGAAATATTAAAATTACAAAATCACTATACCGAAAAGAAAATACTAGAATTTCAATAATATCAAAGATAGACTCAAAGAACAAAACGGCGTTAATATATAACATTTTGTATAGAAATAACTAAACACGTGTTTTGCTTATCAATGTCCTCAATTTTTATCGGTATTAAAATCGTATTAGCATAGGCTATATAACAACGCGTGAATTTTTTTTTCAAGATTTCTGCAATGGTGTAGGATAAATAGCGGTTACCTACTACGTCAATGCATGAAAAGTCTTTGTTTTGCTAGGGCAACCATAATAAAACATTGGTTTGATATGCAAAATGTTTTGTGTAAGTATTATGAAATTCTCTAAAGTTTTGTAGGAGAATTCTGTTATTATATAATGGCACCTAACATAATTCTGGGGGGAGTGTTGACAATCACATTTAAAGGCTAATGTCTCTTTAAAGGGCAAAAAGTAGGTTTAAAATTCTCAAATGTCCTATATGATTCAGATAAACGCTTCAAACATTTGTAACTTTTGCAATATGTAAAATAAGTTTCTAACCTGGGTTTTAATCTCTTGTTCACAATATTTCCTCTTAAAGAACTCGAAAAAAGCATCTAATAATGATAATATGACCAGAAGATAATTTAGAAAAACTATTTGACCTGTTTACCTTGACGCAAGCTAAAAAATGTAGTTTTTTTTAATAAGATTTGAATTTAGAGCGAAATCAAACTGAAAATACCTTCCAGAAATTTGACCTTGATGTCAATCTAATAAATTATTAACGATATTTTGATGTTTTTTTTCGAATTTCCATCTGATTAACATTTTGTTTGGATATTTTATTTGCAATTTTTGATAAGTTTTTAGTGTGTAGCATAAACAACTATCCAAAAATCTCACATTATTGGATAGTTGTTTGATATTGTTTACCTTTTGACCTTTGACCTTGAAATCGACCAATTCTGAATCTTACGACAAACAAATTTCGATTGCTAAGGATTTGGTGTTCCCAGCTTTATCTATTATGTGCGTATGTAACGTGCATAGTGTGACTGTGCGTATAAATATACAAGGAATTTTTAATTTGTTTACATATTTTTATCATATACTTAGTTTTAAAAAGATAATTTATTATTGTGGTATAAAGATTCCACTTTGTATTAAAATGAATTGAATTTGAAACAGTTTTAGAATTCTTTTTACTCGTAAAAAAAGCCTTTATTCCGCCCGCTTATGGAATTTATTTCACCCTATTCCGTAACAGTTTGGCAATTTCCGGTACAATTTATTACATGCCCGATTTCAAGTTTGCTAGAGGCGAAGCAGATGAAATTGTTAAACCTACTGAAATTGATACTGTTGCATACAAACAAAAACACTAATAAAACATCAAATATAACAACCAATTCCCATTCTTAAAGAAACATTTTGGTCATCCTATTATAGGAACAGTGTTAAAATAAATCTGTTAAATATGTGGTTTTTCCAAATCCTTATATGTAACTGTTTTACTTAACCTGAGTAAAAGTTTAACTAAAAAATAAAAATATCATTACATAGAATTATTTATATCTACATTTTATCAGCCATTCGGCCCTCGGGCTGATAAATAGCCCTGGGGCTGATAAAGATTAAGATATAAAAATGCCATGCAATAATCTATACATATAATGTTCAGTTACATGTTATATATATTAAACAATACAAGAAACACTTTATTTCTATTCAATTCTTTGATTTTAAAGTTTTATTGCAAATCTTTTTAAACAAATTGTCACAATGATCTGAGATTTTGGCACAGTATGTTAATGATTATAACATCACTTTTGTCGATTTTTAATTAAAATCGACATTTTTATCCAAAATAAAAACAAATCATTAATTTTGTTAGCAAATGTAATGCTTTCTCAATGTCTTATCATAAATAAAGGGAACAGCTTTTTCGTTTTCATTTTTCGGAAACACACACTTTTTAATTGACAGATATTAGACTTTTTCCGACTTTTTAATCATTCTAAAGGACAAAAACATAAAAAAACCTTGTTAACCTTCAAAGGGACATAACCCCCAATAAAGGGTTATCGGACAACTTGCTATTTTTTAAGCCATTATAGCTGGTTTTCCATGTGTTTAGTAAAAGCGGCCATGTTTTTATTGAATCATTTCAAAATTAATATCATATGTTGCCAACATATCAAATAGCATTCCTGTTAAGTTTCAGTTAAATTGGTACAGTGGTTTCAGAGGAAAATGTTTTTTACTTCCCCGCACCTTTGTTCTACCATGCATTTCATGAAAGAAACAGATTCTTCATCAGGAATAGCCATACCTTAAAGGAGTTCTCAATCCTCCTCTTTTATTACTATTAAAGAAGTTGGGTCTAATACAGAGCATCTTTCCTGTCACCTTGCAAACTTTTGTCCCATATTTCAATTCAAATGACTTGTTATCGCTTAAAATATTCACAATTTAAGCTTTACTTGTATACGAATAAACCTACATTTATTGATAATTTTATATCTAGTATAATTTTTATTACAGGTGGACCAAAACAAAATTAAAGATTATCTAAAATATGGTAAGTTGCATATAGTATATAATTCGAAATGATAAAAAGTAATATACATTTGGTTCGATCAAAATATTTAACTTTAAGTTAAACTTATAAACTAATATTAGAAGTCGATTAAGTCACTATATAGATTAGGCTTATGTTATCCTTCGGTTTTGAATGAATTTTATTATTGCATCTCCGACACGGTTCACGGTCTCCAACCTCGCCACACACATTTCTAAGATTTTTCGCGCTTATGAATGTCGGTACAACTTTTTTTGGCATCGAAAAGGTAAGTACCTTTTTTGTTTAGTTAGCATTAAACATATGTTTTTTTTTTACAAAAAGTGTTGTTCTATCAATATGGACTGGAACTTTGTTGTTGTGTGTATTTTCAATTTTTATTTCCAAACTTTATTTAAGGAGTTATAATGTTGATTTCCACTCTCACTAAACAGCGGGAAAATTTTGATACTTTCATCATAATAGAAAAAAACATGGTAAAATATAAGAAAGTATTCGTCTTCATGTTTTAAATGTATATGAAGTAAACATGAAGACGAATGGAAATACAAATGACAATAAAGTTCCAGACAATAAATTTTGCTACGCCTGACGCGCGTTTCGTCCATCAGAGGCGCTCTACCAAAAATATTGAAAATGCCAAACACTGTATGAATATGAAGAGAATAGAACAGTAAAACCAATAATACCAAACTGGGGAACCAAATTATTACAAAGATGATCAACCCTTGTCTCGGGTAGGAAGAACCTTAGAGTTTAGACAATTTTGAAATTTTAACGGATAATTTAAAGCTTTGATGTGTTCTTCAACACAAAATTGTTTGTGCCGGAGCGGGCTAACCTCGGGGAATTAAAACTCACCAGCAGTGCTGACCTTCACGTGTGTTCGAAATACAAATGACAACAAATTTGTCAATTGTAGTTGAATTTATAAAGTTTCATAACATTACAGATCGTACCATTTCAATTGGTGATTTTGTTTTATTTTTATTTAAATTATTGTATTCAAAAGTACTTTCTGTTATTGAAAGCTCCTCTAATTTGTCTACATGTAATTGAAGCATTTCTTCCGTAACTTCCAAATACCTTTGTACTCGGTACAAATGGTACTTTATTTTAACACATTTTGCACATCAAAAGAAAGAGCAAATGGTTCTCTTAAAATTATTATTATTCAATAACATAGACCGTTCATGTTTAGCTGCATTTTTAAGTGATTGACTTTTTCCTGCCAAAACCGTTTTTTAAGTTTAAATTAAGTTTTCTCAAACTTCTTACGTTAGGAATGTTTTTATACTTGCTATAATCAACCGTCTTCTTGTAACATTGCAGTTAAAAAATTAAAAAGTATGGCTAACCGCTCAAACGGGAAAGAAAACTGGCATCAAATACGAAATTTCAAGGTATTTTTGGTAATTGGACGTATCATGTTTTTCGATTTGCATACAGTAACGTTACGCAATAATTATTTTTTTCTAACGGTGAGCGTTCACGATGTTTTTAATTTTCGCTTATCCATAAATGTCATTTCCGATAAGTTTGATGACTTTGAATAAACAGAAATATTTTACAATTCTAACTGTAATTTCGCAAGACATTTCAGCCGAAAAAATCTTGAGGTGACATTTCTGGATAAAATGACAGCACTTCCGTTAATGGATTTAACAAGTAAACCCAGACTTTTTTTCGAAACCGAATCTAATTCTTGCACTCTTCCTCCGCTTGAAATGTTGGTGATATATAAATTCATATAGTAATAGGGATGTCAGTGCGTGTGTGTGTTCGTGTGGCCAGACCGTTACTCATCTCTTATTCGCTACTCAAAATCTCCACAATAATCTTTCAGGGAACATTCAAACTATCATTGTGATATAATAGACACATCAATAGATACATGAATGTGTGTTCATCTTCTATTTGAAATTGAAACGATCTGACTTTTTAGGGGCATTGTAGTACTTATTTGTGAGCTACCGCTCAAAGTTTTTTTCTATTTTAGTGGAAGACCGGTTTGGATTATGGTTACAACGAAGTGCACTGAGATTGCATCAATAAAAAATAGAACAAGAACGGAATTCCCTGGTCCCTTACCGAGTGGCAAAAAATTGTTCGATAAACAGGAGGTAGATGAGCCACAGATCTGTAAACACTTCCAAACATATGTGACCTTTACCTAAAAGTACATATCAAATACCAAAAGCGAACAAATAATAGAAGCAGAGAAATATGTTATGAATTGTTTTCTATTTCTGGCCCTCAAAAATTTAAGCTCGTTTAACAGGAAGTAAGTATGTGACTGACATTGAAACGCATTCCATCGTATGAGACCCCTACCTGTAGCTGCATACCAAATATCAAAAGCTTACGAATAATAGTAGCTGGGAAATCTGTTGCAAAAGTACGTGTGACAGGCGCACGAATGAATGCACACACGAGCGGAGGGACGCCCGGCATTTCTATGTCCCCGCTCCGCGTAACGGCGGGGAAAAGAGTGAAAAATTTTTTGAACCAATTACAACAAAGTTAAATCAGGCATGACCTTTTGCTTTGCTTGACACTCGATTCAAGACCCATAAGATTGAAATTGAGTATCAAGTGCATCATTTGAACTTGTAAATTTTATTTGCTTTTTGTACGGTATAGGAGGACTGCTTTGACTTTTTCTTCATTGATAACATTGTCCCCGAAACTTTAAGCTCAAGGTTTGTGTTATATTTTTATTTCAGTAATACATGTATTTATTTTCTCTCTGAAACAGATAATTAAAACGAAAAAACACTCTCTGTGCAATAGGCACAGAGAAACTTTTTGCATGATTCCTAAAAGAAAAATTCAGCTATTTGAAATATAATGACGAAATGCATGATATATGTACTCTTAGATCAAAATTATTTAAAATACTGAAAACTTTTCTCGTAACAATACTTGCGGATTTAATAGAAGTTTTGTTTACACCTTTTGCCTTAAACATGTAAAATAAGTTCAAGAATTATTAAATACTACGGTGAAGTATAAAGTTTATTTTTCCTGGCAGATATTTTTCCTCCGGTCCGTATATACGTTAGTCTCGAACCCAAACTCATACTACCAAGGTAGTGAGTCTGGGAAAACACCTATTGATTTCTCGTAACCACTAGGTGGCGATCGTTATACCTTTTAAACTTTACCACGTTTGTATATGACGTGTTTAGCATACAAAATTTATTTCAATCTAAAATGAACCAACTTTAGAAACTCAACGTTTCATTGGTCATGTCATCCTTGGTTTTTGAAAACTGGTTCTGTAAAATTAAGAATCGGATTGGCCGAACATGCATGGTTTTGTAATCAAGAATGTCCCCATTTTTGACTCCAATAAACATAACCAATTTCCATAACCAAGTAGACGCCCGTGAGTACAATTTAACCATAAAGCGATTTTTTTATAGTTTACAAAACCATCATGTGTTCAAAAATGTAATAGGATGTCTTATTATAAAATAAGAAATATTATGTTATTTGAAAACAGCTCACATCAATTCGAGAAGTTATCTCGCTGTTGCATTTGCATAAATTCACTGGACCATAGGCACGGAATTCTGAACATACGGTTGAATGATTTTCGTCGAACACTATGATAAAGCCTGAAAGTACTCCGAATGCACACATAACAAAATAGGTAATGGGACTGTCCCAGACTCTTATCATCTATTGATAAGCGTATGGGTGACCGAGACTATATATACGTTACCAAGTTAAATCAGGCATTACCTTTTGCTTTTCTTAAAACTCTATTAAAGATCCATGATATTGAAATTGAGTATCAACAGCAAATAAAATCAAACCGAACATATACCGAACTAGACTGGGACCAACGTTATGTACATGTAGTCTTATAATGTACGGACAATTTTATAGCGCTGATGTGTTATTCAAATTATACAAAAGTAGACCTGTGTATTTAACTAGAAAAAGGGTCTATTATTCGCAGATGCCTACCCCAGTTCATCTCATGAGATTGAACCCCAACGTTTAGTGCCCTAAATATGGACCTTGATCAAGATCTTAACCAAAGTGTTACGCAAATATGGACGGACAAATGTAAAAAGTAATCTATACGGTCAACCGACATACACGGAAGAGCCAGAAAACGGATAAATATCTGCATAAAAGTACCAGGCTAGTAAAACAACATTTGCACATCACCCAACTTATGAATATTGAGGAGAAATAGTAGGGGATCACATCCCGGACTCCCGTAACAGTTAATTCCATATTCAGCTTTCCCGGTGAAATAATGGATAAAAACGTGAAAAAACTTGAATTCCCACAGTTGTATTGTTAAACCCTGAATTCCTGGGTGGTGTCTGAATAAATAAGCCTTTACCCACTATCTTGTTAATGTCATACCTACCGGGTCAATCTGTCGCGTTCTTTGTGGAAGAAAAAAATCAAGAATTTAGGTAAAAATAATGTAAAGGCTTTCACAAATGGTAAAATTAATTGTTTGAATTGAACAAAAATATCAGATTACTGGATCGAGTCTCATTTTAATGTATCTGTTGGTGAGGAAGTCAAATTAGAAAGAAATCAGTAATTGTTGCAATTACACACATTTTGAGAAAAAAAACTCTCTCACACAGAATTATGGACGGACCATTAAACTTGAAAGAACTTTTTGTTCTAGCAGAACATTTTTTGAAGGCGTCGCAACATAATTTCTTTTCATATTAACATTATTTCATAAAGCAGAAATCCTTCTTCAGAATTCTTTTTTTTTCTTTCCCTATGTGTCCTAACTATTTTTTTCATCAACCATCCTTATCAACATTTGTTGTGTAAAATACAACCCTCCTTTAAGTTAAATTGTCGGTCCCTTAGATCCCAGTTCCATTTAGCTCGGTATTAGAATAGTTTTTGCTGAGTAATTTATGACGATATATGAATTGCTTCCATGACACTTGCAAATGTCAAATGTAATTTTTGATAAATAATTAATAACAATAAAACGATCAAATATAAAATGAAACGTGTATGTGTTTATATTTCATTTGTCTTTTAATCAAGACAGTTTTCAACAGCATGTCATACCACGGTTCTTGACATTGTTTTTTGTTCGTAAAAATGCATTTTAAAAACTATTTAATCTTAAAACAATTGACTTTGTTCTGCAAAATACGGGGACTTCAAATATGGTTAATTAGAGATACGTTCGTATAAAATATGTTGGTATCAGTCATTAATTGGTTAATCTAGTTCGACATTGTATGCTCTTCATAGTCATATAGTGTTTGGCATTTTCAACTTTTGGTGGAGCGCTTCTGGTGAGTCTTGAATAGACGAAACATGCGTCAGGCGTAGCAAAATTTATTGCCTGGAACTTTGTCGTTATTTATATTTCTAACATCTGTGACGGTCAGCGCTGCTGGTGGAGTTTTAATTCCCCGAGGATAGCCCGTTCCGGCATCAACACTTTTGTGTTGACCAACACATCAAAGCTATAAATTATCAGTTTAAATTTTAAATTGTCAAAACCCTCAGGTTCTTCCTACTCCAGACATAGGTAGGTCTTAGTCATTATTTGGTTTCTAGTTCGACAATTTTTGGTATATTCTATGCTCTTCATAGTCATATAGTGTTTGGCTTTTTCCATTTTTGGTAGAATGCCTCTGATGAGTCTTGAATAAACGAAACGCGCATCAAGCGTAGCAAAATTTATTGTCTGGAACTTTCTTGTTATTTATATTTCGCCATTTCTATATGATTTATTTTAGGGACTAGATGCTTATACCGAATAGCTTGTGTTGTGTACCGTCGTTATATAACAAAGATGTTTAAGGATAAAACATATGTGATCATTTTATATTAGATAATAAAATTGTTAATAGTGATGAAATATTGTCTCCCTTTAAAATTTTAAACCACTTCTGTCATTGTGATGGTTTCAATCGCATATCTGTTGGACGAAAAAGATAAGATTTAAAGTCCTTCAGCAAGGTAACACGATAAAGGAAAAGATAGGATAGGAGCACAAATTGGCCCATCAAATTAGACAAATTTTCCAAAATTGGAATATTGAAGAGTAACAATGTGGTTTTGTGATTAAGAAGTTATATGTTTTGGAAAATTGAGATGTGGCGCAATCACAAAAATGTACGCATGTGCAAAAAATGATAGATTGTGAAAGTAGCAAAACTGGCTAAAACTTGTTCAAATGATAACTGTTTTGGGGAAATTTAAATATGAGCGGCCCTGTGGCCTACACAGATATTTGAAAAAGTTAGTTGTCGTATTACAAATCAACAGTTATAATATTTCTATGGGCCGAATCTCCGCTCGTATTTATTAAAGCCAATAACATACAAAAATATATCAAGTTTTGATTAATTTTGAGAAAAAGCTCAAATGAGATATGATGTAATCTTTGTTTAAAACAAATAAATTTATAAAATTCCATTTCTTAATATCAAATAAATCAATATTTTAGCATAAATATCACGTTTGAAAAAAGGGGCAAACAGTAGCCCTTATCAAATCTTGACTTGTGCTTAATTGCAAGAAAAAAACTGAAAAGATTCGGAGAATTACCAGTGCTTATATTTAAACTTATCATATTCTATGAGAAATAAAGGTTTTTTCCGCGTGTTAATTTTGTTCTTTGTTTTGGAACCGCCAAGCATTCGTGCCTTATGAAAACATGTATATGAGCGAAGGTCAGAATAGTTTATATTCACTCTATATATAAATAAAAAAATCTAGATAGCAATGGTCAGAATATTTTGTACACATACAATAAATAGAAAATATATTTCTGGACCAAAAGGACGGTGGACAGAACGAAATGTTGCTACACAAAATTAATTAGTTGACGATAGGTAAGATGAAGCTACCACGCTTGTCCACAGGTGTTTTGGTCTATTTCTTTTCTGAATCCTTTCAGTTTTATCTTACAAATAAGTACAGATTTATCGTGTAACAGATAGATATATCGTGTGTGTGAATGTATGTGTTTGTTTGATTGTTTGGTGTTTGGCCCTTAATCGACGCACCTAAGCCATGCAGGGCAATCAGTTTTAATGTTGAAAGAAATCGGAGTACCCGGAGGCAGGTTACTGATAAACCTAATCACATACAGCTGAGGAATTTTTTTTGTAAATTACAAACGGGACTCGAAAACCACCTAACAGGTTATCACCTAGTGATCTATAGTGTGGTATTTAAACCAGCGCCTTAGATCACTCGGCCACCCGGGTCCCTATTAGATTTAACATAATATATGTGCCTTTGTCGAATGATTGAGTCAAACATATCTCTTTTCTAGCTTTTCAGACAAAAGAAAACTGATGTAATTGATGAAACTGTAATCGAAAAATTTAAATCAGAAATCATACAAATATTTGGTCATGACGTTGGGCATCAATTCATCAACCGGTTATATGAAGCTATAGAAGATCGTGAAAGTGACCGGAAAAATGCTCAAGTAATATTTGTCGATGACAGTAAAAGATTAAGCATTGTTAGTGGCAACGGAAGAAATTGTTGGATTCTTTATACTGAAGACGGTGAAACTGAAGTAGTCAAGTCTCATAGGAAGAGCTATTTAGATGAATACATCGAAGTTCCGGTTATAAATAAACGTGTTCTTGGAAAAGCTATTGTTAAGTACATAGGCCATGAAGGGATAGAAGGTGACAAGCGACAGCAAGGATTACGAAAGCTTCTACAAACTACAATTGACTACATACAAACTCACGATGAACATAACGTTTGGGAAAATGCTACAATTACTGTGTATGACAAAGAGGATAATAAGTTTGTGTTCACCAGCAACAAAGGGAAACACCAATTTCTAGTAAATGAAAACAATGGGGAATCAGAAATTGTTCCTATAAATGGAAACAACATATCATATCTTGAAAACAGAAATGAAATGAAAAGAAATGGAATTCGATTATTCATTGCCATTATGGACGGATTAAGATTCCTTAGATTTAGAATACGATGGAAGCTAATATTTTTTGGGGGAATTTTATGTTATTCTGTTTTTAAAACAATACAATTTATATGTGATGTTAAACATGAATAAAGTTTAATCTTACAATAAGTCTTATAGCAATAAAATTAAGGAGTGCCGTAAACAACACAGTTGTAGTATATCTTTCAACACTGAATATAAAAAAAATATTATCGATTGACTTAAACCTTATGACATAGCAGTGAATTGTCCTGAACACCACATTTACGCATCTAAATAAAAGTGAATAAAGACGTAAAGATAAGAATAGACTGCAAAACCATATTTCCAAACGCTTTGAAGAACATACAACTTTATTTATTCATACCCATTTAAATATGAAATTTTACTCATGCTTTGAAAAAGCATTGGGTATACTGTTTTACCTGTGTCTTTCCAAACCTTTGTGCTTCTGTATTTCTGTCCCACTTTTTATTTACTCATACGTGTAACTCAGCTTCATTTACTCTTACTTTAAGGTTGCGGATATTTGTTTTTTGTTGACATGACTTATTGCATTTTGGGATAAAATTAAAGATCTATCGGACATTTACTTCCTGTTCACCAAACTTTAGAAATTTAAATACCGACACACATTTTATTCCCTTATAACTTTCTTCGTGACTTTAAATCCCAGGTTGTTAATATTTGGTAACTTACTTAATACGATACTTAGTGTATTGTGGAAATCTTTTGCACATAAATTGTTTCTTGATTTAAAGAAAATATCATGGTAGACTTTTATAATGTTGATTTTTTGCGCTACTTTATTGTAAGACAGAGTTTCAAAATTCTATTTATATGTACAGTACTTTCCATAACTATTTTTATTTTCAAATGCAGTTCGCCCCAGGAAAAATTATTAGCTAAGAAGTCTATTATTTATAGCCCAAATACCTACTCCTGAGATGGAGGTAGAAAACTAAAAATTACGAATAATACAATCATAAATATTTGTACCTAAGATTACCTTACTATACAATAAATGTAGGGACTCTGCCTTAAATTATATCATGTAATATCAATGTTTTTGGAAAATGTAGTTTGAGCTACAATGTATCTATATTATTAAATGAATAGACTTTTTATTATGTTCGGATTTTATTCCTTTCACATTCTACCACATAATTAGTTTTTGTTATAAACTTAAAGAATAAACAGTGTACTTTTTCTGTGATGCTCTGGGGGAATGGGGGGACAAAACGTAAAAACGAATACGAAATATTGCCGAGTTTGATTTTAAAATTACTAATTAACAGTACTTTCGTTTCTATCCCCCAAAAATGTTAATACCGTCCCTAAGTCTGTATATGAAAAAACATTTATAGAAATCAAAAACACGAAAACTCCCCAAAATAAAACTGTCGAAATAAACATAAATATACCACCCTTTCATTTTTTTAGGCAAAATAAAAACAAACAGTACGGGTACGGGTAAAATAAAATGAGCACCAAGCATTCGAGTGTCAAAAGTCCGAAAGGGCAACAACGTAACCGGTAGATCTAAACACGAACAAAAACAGCACGAAGATACACAAAACACAAAAATCAACCGAACGGAAAGGAACAACGCGAACTCAAGTCGTAACAATGATGAGAAATATATTGGGAGGTGTTCTAGAAAACAAAATCCATGAACAGTGAATGTTGAAGACCACTTGAAAAAGGGGTAATGGACGGAAACACTCCTTGCTGACCAACAAAAAGAAAACTCACATGTTAGCCCATTATTGTCAGCATTCAGGCTTTGCATATCAATTGTAGACTTTGATGTCCCAGGTTTATATCGATGGTGATAATGATGCAACTTTTCCCGCGAACTCGCGGGTGACTTCTAGTATGTACTTAATTATAGTTATTTTGTGATGTTTTTATGCGTGAAGCGTCATTTCAACACATTCTTGGTGAATGAATAAAACGTTTGATTTCGAATAAGATCAGAAATCATCGTAGTTATTTTTGTTTGATCAATTCAATTTTTAAAACGTTCATTTTGGAATGAGATGCTTAAAAACAAAAGTAAAATAAATCGAGTAAAATTTGGTTACTTCAAAAAATGTAGTAACACATCGTCATCAGAATATTTTTGTCCATGTACTATATTGCATATAAGATAAAGTTTGGAAGCCGACAACCAACCAAAATAGATAATTATTTTCAAATTCACGCCGTTATTGTAAATTTTAAGGCATATGCCTAAGTAGTAGCTAAACACAGTTGAATTACCATCTTTAACTTGACCTTGATTTTCCCGGTTGAGTGATTCTGACAATTTTCTTACATGTCATAGCTATGTTAAAGACATAAAACCTATCATTTTTGCATTTTTTACAAAAATAATACCAAGAATATAATGTAAATCCTCTGGAAAAAAAATAACCAGAAAGTATTCTTTTCGAGAGAAAACGGCATAACAAATGCAGTGTCAAAAAAGAGGACAAAATTATTATAAAAAGTAAATACTGATACCTGTCGCGATGTTACCTTGATCGTGTATTTTGTATTTGACCATAAAATCACACAAAGAATAATCGATAATCAATTGAAAATACTCATCTACATCATTTAATTCAGCGTGTTGTCATTTGTTGCCGGAGTTTGAGTACATTGAGCATTTCTGAAATGTGTTTAGTAAAAAGCATGTGAATAACTTTTTTTTTCATTGTAAATATATATGCTGGACAACATTTAATTAACACGAATAATTTCTTATAATCAAAGCAACAATTAATACATTTTAAATTTGCTCATAACAACTATTCCTAGATTGTTGATATTTCGAAATAAAACTTTATATGGACATCATGTATTGTTGAGTACGATTTTAGTACCATTTGATGTTTACTTAATGTTTGTCAAAATATTAACGAAGGCATAGTTGTGCAAGGGTATCAATAGTGGGTAGTGGACCACAGATTCTTTATTTTCTCTTCTTTAGATTGAATTTGTAATTACAGCCAAAACTGACACAGGTGTAGTGTTACAACAGGGGTGCTGACAAGGGAATTCAATCAAACAAAACCAAAATATGATACATGTGTAGACTATTACATAAACAGATAAGGGGACAACCATTTGATTCTGAGGGGGGGCCTGGCAGTTTTGGTCGAGCCAGAATATTTATTTTCAATATTTTCCGGGTCAGAAAATTTATTTTTCGCCGCTTCGCGGCAAGAATATTTATTTTTTATAAACTATAATGTACTATGGGATCTGGGGCCATGATATTTATTTTATTTTCTTGGGGGTGAGGGCCAGAATATTTATTTTCAGCTTTGGCCAGGCCAGAATATTTTTTTACAAAAAACTGAAAGGCGCCCCCTCAGAATCAAATGGTCGTCCCCTAAAGCGATTGTAGAGATTATGAGATGTGGAATAAGTGTACGCGACACAACTTATAATATGAACGATTGAAAATATAAACATGAAGATTCAAGCCCATTCATCGTGTTGTTCTGTCACCTTTATGTCGGATCATAAAAGTAATTCCAAAACCACCGAACTGAGATGAGCAATACCAATGTCCAAAAATAAAATACAAAACAATGCAAAGAAACACAAAATATCCGTACATCTCAATGGAAAAGACTTGATAAAATCATTCCAAAAGAAATGTTGTGTTAACAATGTAACCAGATTTTATAGCACAAAACATCCGATTCCATTCCGATCTATACAAAACACAACACGGTTGTTAGACATAATAGGGATATTGATGTCATCATTTCAGTACTGAAATCTGAGAGCTGAAATCGGGTACATTTGTAGAAAAAATCTTAAAATTTAGCTTGGTTGTCATAAAGTTTTGTTTGCAAAAATAAGTTTGTTTAATTTCAAATACGAGAGAAATATTTACATTAGTCGTTGATGCAAAATGTCAAAATTGCTTACAAAAACGAACATTGTTTCAAATAAAACCACAAACACACACTTATTTCATTATTAAAGATGCTACGATATTTGCAAAATTTTATATGCCGAAAACGACACTTCGAAAAGTTATCATAGTACGCAAAGGATGGGTTGCGATAAGGCCCTATTTTGGCCCATCTGTAGGCGAAAAATAAAAAGTATTTCATAGCATATTACTTTTTACCTTATTTTGTAGCAAAATGATTGTACTATTGTGAAAGACTACTTTTAAATCATTTTGCATTAACACGGCTTGGAAAATCGTGTTCAAAATTGACCCATTTTGAATGAAAATTTCATCTTGATTTAAAAGAAATTTCAAGGTAGGGCTTCAATAAAGTGTAATTTTGTGCTGATATAGTTGACGCCAGTGTTAACAATTCTATAAAAGGTTCATCATACATAAACATCACTTTTAAGAACAATTTTGAATTTGAAATGAACGCTTATCTCAAGAAAAACGAGGAAAACGGAGAGATTTCGCACAATTTTTAACTACTGACAACAAGTTCAAAAATTATAGTCTTTTTAAATTTTCAGTGTGTCTTGCACGCGGAACCAGCTTGAAACTTTCACAAAAGATGTGTTTTAGTAAAACAAGTTTTTGAATAAAATATGGAGCTGGTTCCGCGTGCAAGGCTATACTTTCGGGAAGGGTATATATCACTCATTTGCGCCACTTTCCCATAGGCTCAATGTTAAAATCATTTGTGGTGGTTCATTTCAAGCACTATTTACTAAAAAATAGAAAAAGCTTTTAAACTACAGACGTTTATTTTCAAAAAATAGAAATATTAACCTTTCAAACAAGACATTTTATGAAAGAATTTACTTAATTTTATTTTTGACTTTCGCGGTGGGCTGAAAACGGGTCTTATCGCAACCCATCCTTTCTGTTAATCCGATATAGTTAATATATTTATGACCTTCACGATGGAAAATGTCGAGCACTCCCATAAAACCGATTACTTAGGTATTTATTTTGTATTTGTATTTATTTTGTAAATTTATTTAAATATTCAGCTCTTATCAGGCTAAGAATTGTGGTGTTTTAAACACTTTTGAATTCAACAATCGGAAATTTCAAAGACAGAAATATTAGAAATTTATTGGTAAATTCGTGTCAGACAAGTCTGAAGACCAGACTTGAGATAACACTCGTGGTCACTGGTCCTTAAAATGTAAAATACTAAAACGGGTATTTCGGTTTTTCGAAGAGTAACCATCGGCAGCATTTGAACAAAAACATTGGAAGGTAAAAAAGCAAAAGTATTGAATAAAAAGCACTCACAGCCGAAAGGTTCCAATACGAAAGCCAAATCCAGGATATCGACCATGTGCAGTACAAGGAAATTAACCTGATGTTTTAATCAATTCCAAAATTTCAATATTATATGTTTTCTGATACATGTAAAGGTAAGTGGTCGAACTCATCATACGAAAATAGAAAAAGAGCATTAAACACAATTTCGAAATATATTTGCAAAATTTAGTAAAAACACTATCTTTTTTAGGTCGACGAAAACCCCATATCTCTGACGAATAGTTTAAAATAGATTAAACCATACTATCGAATATATAGTTTATGATAATCAGTCACGAATATCTGTTAAGGCGAGGCTTTAAATGATGACATGGCTATCAAAGCTTGTTGCGAAAGTCTTTTTGTTCAAACACCCATATTTTTCTTTTATCCGTGTTCACTTCAATATTCCATCGGTTTGTCAATGAGATGTTGTCACATAGCCAGCGACTATCCAAACAATGCAGTGTCTTCTGCGAAGAGTATTAAGTTAATTTGTATCCATTGTCTGAGTGAATTTTTCATCCGTGTTCAAATGAAGATAAATCATAATGCCATTAATAAAAAAAATAAAACAGAGAGATGAAGGATTGCTTTGTTTTAGTTCGAGAAATTTGTCAAATAAATCGGACAGAATTCCTCCTGTTTGCACACGTTAATACCCCCTTCACATTGGAACGCAGACCACCAAGTTCTTAGTAGCGAGCACGAAGTGCCCACGAGAGCGGAGACCTCTACAGCAAAAAATTGCCTAATGCTGATATTGATTTTTTTTCGTCCAGATATGCTTCTCACAATTTCACGTGCACAATTTATACATGTACAGGTTCGATGTGAATTTGAAAATAATTACCAATTTTGCTACTCGCCTTCCAAAAATTTTCTATGTAAATATAGAACAAGGGGAAAAAATTCTGATGACAATGAGTTACTTCATTTTTTATGTAAACAAATCGATTCATTTTTTTTTTACATTTTCTTTTTTTACGCTCATTCGCCCCAAGAATCTCGTCACAATTTGAACGTTCTAGAAAATGAACTGTTTACATTAAAAACAGTTAACAGTTGCATCAAAAATGTCCACGTCTTATCGGGAATGGGGTCCTCTAGATCTTGTTTTCGGAATTCTTAACGATTTTGTTCCTCAATTGAGGCGTGGAACTCCGTCATACAAGGGTTTAAAAGAGAATCCATCCGTGATGTTTCATGGTATAGGGGGCGCCTTCTTCAATTCATTCAAAAGGTATGTAAAAAAAGCTGTTCAATGACATCTTATATTTTTGCTGTCCTCGCATTAAGGCAATGCCTGCCTCATATTACGTTCTTTGACCGCAGTGCAAACGGGATAAAAATATTGCTCATAGGTTTTCGTACGACTTCTCTACGTCCTTACAAAGACCGTGCAACGTCCTTCAAGCTTACAGCCAAGTTCCTTCTAGGACTATCAAGTTTTTACTACGTGTCTTCTACGTTTAGCACGTATTCACTACGTGTCTTCTACGTTCATCACGTCTTCACTACGTACCAACTACATTCTTGCTGTACGGTACTGTACTGCGACTTGCTCCTCTGCAGTACGTCTATAGATCTTTGCAACAGTTTTAAAACAAAGACAGCAATATCACATCTGCGCATACGTTTGATGTCTGCTTATTTTTTGGTTAGCTCTACAAACCTCTCAAAAACTGCATGACGCATAATTTAACCACCGTTAGCCACCTATATTTGACAAACTAACTAATGTACAAAATGTATAATGAAAAATGCATAAATTGTGTTTCTCAATCGTGTTGTTTTGTGTTGATGTTGTACAAGGATTCTAAAATTGCAATGGAAAAGGAAAGTGTAGTGCCTTAATACCTGGTTATCTCAGAATTTTATTCAGCCTGTATCAAAAGTCGTGAACTAGTATTTTAAATTGTCCATGCACTTTAAGTCGACACGAGGCGATGCTTCATTTTTGTTATTTAAACCAGAACATTTTAGTTAGTATGTTTCTTTTGTTTTTGTTTTTTGGTATTGTTGCCGTACAATTTTTGTCTTTAGCTTCTCTTGTTGGTCTTTAGTGTCTTTAATAGACAAAAAAAGCATATACCAGTTATTGAATTTTAATTATTCGCCTGAAATTCCCTCCTGTAAAAAATGTATGCATTAAAAATACCGCATGTGTATTTATGACAATGTACTAGCAAGACGTAATTGGCCCGATTTTACGGAGTGAAAATTCCAGGGATATATGGTAAATGTCGGTTGGGATGGGAATCTTTTTTGTAATCATCAGTTTACCCATCATCTACTAAGCATGACCTTTTGATATTTAGTTAATAAACGTATTGATTAACTCTGGAATGGAAAACAAGCTTAATGCATTTGTGACTCCCACCCCTGTTTGCAGTTTGCCAACCAGTGTGGCAATTGTAGCGGACCCCATTCAGCCTTATAGTATTTAACTTTACAAACAAGTTCTTTAACGTGAATGGGTGATATTAGTTTGCAGCATCAGCATGGTCTTTATAACGTATGATTCGATATCAGGTTTGTCGCTCAGCCTAAGTCACTTCCTGTTTACTGACTTTAATTTGTTGACATAAATGTTCATTTGAAGACAATTTAATGTTTGATACCAGTTTTGTCACTAACTACTCATCAAAGGGGTTTAATATTTGGTATACAACATCATCATGGGCTCCCATAACATGGAATTTGATTTCAAGACTGACGTTTATCTACTTTCTTTTTAAAGAAATCCGGCCATTACTGTTTGACCCATTTTTAGAATGTTCTCTTTATTTTTTTATTTTCTCGACACATATTCCCAAATAAATGAAACTAATATAATTGGCAAAGTGTAATGATTATTTAAAAAGTATCTTTGTCTTCAATTTGTCCATTGTGTATTAAATGCAGAATAAAAGAATCCTCTTCCGGCGGGCAAGAGACAACCAATTTATTTAAATACATATCAAAACCTTTTGTACAAAATCATGTGAACTCTCAGAAAACCTAGTAAAAACTTAGTAGAAGCGGCGTTAAAACCGCTAGGACAGTAAAGTGTTAAGGACACTGTAAAAACTTCCTTATGGTCGTGCTACAAACTAACGAAGAATACCGTTATATGAAATCGTAGTGAAAACGTACAGCGAACGTAGAGCAAACTTAAAGGACGTAGTGAAATCGTAGCATAAACGGAACAAAATATTATACCGTCCAGGCCTCATCCTTGAAGTTTTTGATACGTCCCTTCTACGTTCATGCTGCGATCATAAAGTTCTCAATACGTTCTTAACAGGTCTGTACTACGTTTTGACTTCTCCACGTCCTCACTACGTTTGTTTTGAACATGTTCAAAGTTATTCAACGTCCTTCACGTAATCGATTTAACTCCTAGCTAACTCCGTTGTTTAATTGTTTGTATACTAAAAGCCTTTTATTGAGTTTTTCAAAAATTTTATGAAGGTCTATATATGCGCAATGCAGTTCAATCGGTCTACAGTTTTTAGTTCCTGCAATATCTCGTATTATGGAACTTTAATACCAATTGTCACTGTCCACCATGTTTGGATATTAAACATATATTTGACTGATGATATCTTTAAAATGGGAAATTATTGGATCATGATTTACTCAAACATATGTTTATCCGTCATTCAAATCTTTAACCTATAATTATAAAAAGAATAAAATAATGTAATATCTTAGGTATCATAAAATCATAGGAGACATTCCGTAAAATAAATTATTCAAATTCAACAAATGTTCAATGACAAAACAAAAACAGAAAACAATTGATCATCACATTCCATGTTCTATTATTATATAAACAACTAACATAATCATATTGTTGTGTTTTAGATTTTCTTTGGTTTGTTTTGGAATAGAATAAACCATTGTACATGTATATATAAATGACAAATTAAAACTGAGCTGTGAAAAAAATGCTTAAAAATAACTAAAATGAATGCATGCTTTTACGATGCAGTTGTATACATGACAGGGGAAAAGATGAATTCATTGTAAAAAGGTTTTAATAATTATGCATTAAGAAGTGCATGATGCATTCAAAACAGACCAAATGATTTTACTAACATTATATCTGCTGTATATAAACAGTAATTTCAAATATCTATATGTGCATTGCACTACCATCTTTTATCAAAATATTCACTGAAACTACAGGAAAATGTTTATAATGTAACAGCTTTTGGAGTTTTTCTCTTTTTTCTTTTTCTAGTTTCACTTTTACATGTTTTGATTACCTTGACCTTAAAGTACCAGTGTGTAGTGTGCCCCTCCCTTGCGTATTTTCGGCCTATTCTACAGCTTACTTGCCATTATCAAATTTCAAAATATAAAGTTGTTTGAATACTTCCACTAACCATTTTTTTTTTTATGGAAATAAATAAATTTAAATAAGCCTACCATGCATTTGCTGACATATTAGTCTTAATACCCTGACTTTTATAGGCACCAAAACAGTCAAGTCAACCGCCTTTTTTGTGAGACATAAATGTGTATTTGGCTGTTTTAGATATTGAAAATGCATGTTATAATTATATCATTTCTTAAGTTATTTGAATTGATGCATTGAATTAAAGTTCATTCCAAATTATTTTTTCTTTAAAATAGCATCATGTATTGTAACATTATAACACTATTTTTAAATTGATATTACTGTAAATTATCTATAAAAGCATTTAGAATAAATGCTAAATAAAAACAACTGGGACAGGATTATAAAGACTTTATGAAATAGCATCAACTATAGAATTTACACAGGTAAACTAGGGTTGGAAAGCTATTTTGAAAGAAAATAGTTTCACTTCAGAACTACATGTATATACATATGTACATGTATAAATCTCAAGTATTGATCTCACCGAGACCTTGTAAAAAAGTATCAAGTAGGGCTGCATATGGTCAAAGGAATAAGTCAATAGACAATTTCATGTCTTATTTAATGAATAATTTAGATATTTATATATGCATAATTCTATGTAACTTGCATATTTTATATAACTTCCAAACATTTAGAGATATAAAGGTGCAAATAAAATACTTTCAAGAGAATGAATCAGTAAAAATAAAATCCATTCACAAAAATTATGGGAAAGCACTGTTTATTATTAAATCTTGCAAACACTTCTGCATTAACCTATTTTATATATGCGTGTTTGACTAGCTGTGGTAGCATTTAGGAACACCATATTCAAGTCATATCAAGTAAATTCCTTTATATAAATTATTTCTTGATAAGATAATTAAGTCAAAAGGTTTAATCTATCAATAAACAACAAAATATATCATATTAAGTCTTAATTAAGTTTTCACATAGACCTGTATATTGAACAGGTCTATGGTTTTCATTAGATAATAAGTCATCAGAAATTCCACTGTTTCTGGCTGAAGAAGTTTAATTATTAGTTTGTTCTTATGCTCAATTTTGCACAAACGTCTATAATGTAGCATTAATTTTCTCTGACTTGATTTTTTCTGCTGTTGAATATCATTCTTTCCTGCTAGAAATATCTCTGACCCAGTACATTAGTCTTACCATTTTAAAATTTAATCAAAATTTTTATTGATATGTTCATGTATTACATGAATTCTAAAATCACACAGTTTTAAATTACACCCAAACACTATTTTGTCTTTAAACTAATCTTTTCCATGCTAAAGTCTTAACTTAATTTATCTCATTTAATTGTTTGAAATAAAATAAGAATTATGACTCAACATATGAGTCTGTTTTAACAATTGTTTTTATATTTGACCCGTCACCAGTGTTTAAAACAACATGATATAATTATTTTAAACCAGTAAAATGTGTATAAAAGAACATATTGAACACTTTTATGCACTGCAAGCTGATCAGAACTAAAACACTCCTCAGTCTAAGATTATTCAGGAAATCCATAAGTTCAGCATGTTCAAATAAAAATGTGATGTATAGTAAAATAGGAATAGAATAATCTGTGAAACGTTTTGTTTACTATATTTTGGCAACCTAAAAATTTCATATGCATGACAATTGTAAAATAAAAAAATAACTGTTAAATGTTTTTAAACCATTAAGATTCTGCCATGAATATATTAAAAAAGGGTTTAGAACCTAACTGCCCTTTATGATACTTTCAATATAAAGTCCCTTTTTAAAAATAATTTATACTTGCAGCTGTTGGTAAATTTGTTAAGACCACCTGGGGGGAAAACATGTTCAGGTATTGTCAAAATAAAATACAATTAACAACTAAATCTCATCTGAGGAAATCTTACTGCAAGTATGAAATTCTTGCTTTCTTGTATATACATACAGGTGTAGATTGATGTTTCAATTTAAATCACAGATGTAATGACAAATGCAACATATAAATTAAAGGAAGATCATGAATTGCATGAGGATACGTTTAATTAAATCTAATGAAAAAACAGAGATGAAATTTATCATTCTATATAATCATTGATATTGGATTGGTCCTCCTTTTATAAGTTAAGTCATCAAAATGATTATATGTAATTGAAGAATACAACCAAAAGACAAAAGAAGGTTATCTTAATGAACAGCATAAGATTCAGTTTCTATTTTACAATTTAAAAGCATTCATTGTATTATTTCTATTCAGTCAAGATTTCAGGTACTTCATTAGGTACCCCTTGCTTTTGTCACTTATTGTCCATTTCTTTCCCCTACAATAAAACTACCCTATTATTTATTTACATGAAAGAAGAAGGAAGAAGGAAGATTGTATAGGGAACATGATGGTAATTGCTTCCCCTTTATAATCAAACAACTATTTTCAGTCTTTCAACCTTTCACTGAAGAGTGTTTGATGTGAATAAAATTAAATCTATATGGTGTAACCTTTTTTTCATTGAATAAGTGGTTTCAAATCACATGTTGACCGCCTTTGCAGCTTGCGGATGTTTACATGCAATTTTCTCCGGTGTTAATGAAAGTTTCATCCTTGTTTGAAAAATCACCCATCATGTGGAAAATTTTATTCTTATTATATTTAACTACATCCATTTAAAAACATACATTGATAATCCAGTCTTGATATAATGATCCAATCACAGTCCAGCAAAGTTTTAATATCTAGCTTTAAGCTCTGTCACAGTCTGACTTCCGGTTGCTCAATACTTAATTTCTGTAATGTTTCCTTTAGTTTTCAGATTTAGACTGCAAAAGTTGAAAAAGAATGACTCAAATTTTGAGGTACAGTCCCTGTATAGTAAAAGTTTCCCAATCTATAGTATATGGGGGGATGGGGAATGGGGATGGGGAAAGGGATGGTGAATAGTACATGGTATATGGGGAATGGTATCGTGTATGGGGATGGGGATAGTAAATATGAATGGTAAATGGGGAATGGGGATGGTAAATGGTATCTCGAATTTGATTGGTCCATTGAATGGTAAATGGGGAATGGGGATGGTAAACGTTATTTCGAATTTGATTACACCATCTTATAAAATAGTAAATATAAATTTTAAATGACAATATAAATCTTAATTTAAACTTTCAATATTTTAAGTAAAAAAAAATATTTTATTGTAAGGAATACATATGTAGATATTGGCTTAAAAAATATAAAAGCTTCCCAATCTATAGTATATGGGGGGATGTGCACAAAGTTCAGGATCAAGTTAAATGACGTACATGTATGTTGTTTTAAGTTACAGCTTAACATCTCTATGGAAATTGCTAACATTATTTCTATATATTATAAATAATTCTACAATAAATGAAATACAACTCTTTAAATTAAATATTAGATAAATTAATAAAAATAAACTCTTATATTTTAATATTTCTTTCTAAATTGTTTATAGATACTGGCTGATAAAAATTAGTATAAACAGACCATGCACAAGTTACATGTACTAGAAAGTTCAGGATCAATCAAAATGACGTACATGTATGTTGTTTTAAATTACGGCCGTAGATCTCGAAGGAAATTGC